>JAJHZJ010000571.1:1737095-2337095 GCA_023548195.1 Bettongia penicillata ogilbyi | reverse complement strand
TCTTTTCCAAAGACATCTTTAATTGTATATTTCTCAGATATTTCTGCAATCAAAATTTACATGCCAAAACAACAGTTCTCCAGTCAGGATGTTTCACTTTTGAGACAACTCTGCCTCCTCTCCCCCTCTTCCTCTTTAAAACAAAGCAAAGAAAAGTCCTATCTCTTGAAAATCCTAAAACTGGTTGGGGGGATGTTGGTTGTTGGTTGGAGCTCTCCCTTGAAATTTCCCAAACAATAGTTTCTATTATGCAAAACTGCATTTTTTAATCAAATCTGTTTTGGAGTTTTTTGAACCATAAAAAGACCAGTGTGAAACCGCAAGCCCTCTATGTTTTTTTGCACTCTTACAACTTAAAAAAAAATGCCTGGATGATTTAAACCATATTTCACAAAAACAAGTTTCCCTTGTACCGGGCCGTGGGTGCCAGGTTTCAGCTGGCTGTACATTTTTACAGGCTGCGTTAGTAACCTTTGCAAATAGCTTTCAGTCATGGAAATATTGACAGGCCCCGGACTCTTTGGGCAGAAGTGGGCAGTACTTTAATTCCTGACTAACTCTCAGAGACTTCTATTCCTGGTAGTAAGATTTTAATCTGCTGTCAGGCCAGCTACACACACTCCTTCCCACCAGGAAGGATTTACACATTTCTTTATGAACTTAAGCCTTCTGATCTTTTTAGAGGCCGGGCCCAGGAAAAGAAAAGTTCCACTGAAAAGAGAGACCACGGCACAGTTTCACATTTATGAACTTGCCAGGCATATTTGGGGGAATACCGTGCAGTTAGTGAATGTGATAATGCTGTTACCTGAAGCTATATACTTCAGCATTTTAGGATAAAAGAACAAAAACATGTAAGGTTACAAAATGGCTTAGAAAAACAAGGGGAGTCCCTTTAGTTAAGAACATATTTTAAAAAAAGCACTCTCTAGTCAATTGTAGTTGGATAATAGCATCTTGGATTCACCTAATCTTAAAGCTGGAGGAGACCTCAGATGTCATCTGTTACAACCCCTTCCTGAACCATCAGACTCCTTTATGATATTTGGGACATGTAACCTTTCAACAATCACTTAAATGTCTTATATGATGGGGAGTTCATCTCGCTTTTGGACAGCTCTGAGCATCTTGTATTGAGTGACCCTGACCTTCCTGTGATTTTCACCCATTGTTCCTGGTTCTCTTAAACGGGGCCAAGCTGTGCCAGACTAATCTTTCTTCCCTATGAGAGCCTTTCTGATCCTTTTCTACTTGGTAAAAATGGATTTCACTCAAAGAAGCAATTAGAAAAAATAATTGATGTAATAACCATAACCTTAAAAACACTTATTTGAAGATAATGATTATATCTTCTGAAATTCTTCTTTTCAAAATGAAATTTTGCCATCCTAGGCAAATGATCTTTATAGGATAAGGCTTAGAGAGTTCTTGCCATTCTGGTCACCATCTTCAGATCATGCTTCAACTTGTAAATGGCCTTCTTAAAAACGTGGCACTGAGAATTGATCATAAAACTTGAGATGTGCTTCAATCATGGAAGATAACCAGTAGGAACATCATTTCCTATTCTCTAGACTGTTTAATTATGCTCACATTACATTAGCTTTCTTCACTGCCATGTTATTCCTTGTCTAAAATGCAATTCTTATTAAAAGGGTCTCTTAAAGTTTGTCCCCAAATTCCTTCGGTAAATAATGATAGTAAGAAGAGACAAAATATTCTTTACTGGCTTTATAGAATGCCTTCCATATAGGGAGCTCACAGTATGTCCCATAAGGTTAGTGCTATTGGCTCTACTTCAAAAGTACCCGAAGCTTTTACCATTTCAGTAGGGGGCATTTTACTAACACTGATGGCCTCAAACTGAATTGGTAGTCTCAGTGGATAGAAATGTGATACATATTGGTGCCTTCTAATTCAAAGCTTTTTATTGACAAAGTTTGAACGAGTAGTGGGGGGATGTTAAAAAAAAGGAGACTATTTGCAACAGATATCTAAGTTCAGGAACCATCTGTTGGGTTGATGCTTAGCATTCTTTAAATATTCTCTACCCCCACCCCTTTTCTGACTCCCTACCAGTATTCTGGTAACCACAGTAGAAAAAAAGAAAGAAAAAAGAAAAGAAGTTGAAGGAATGAAGGAACACTAGAGGAAAACATCTAAATGAATTCCAAATTTTACTTACTCTGGAATTATTTCCTTTAAATATGAGTTAGGACACACAAACCCACCAGGGTTCTAGGTCTGGTTCTGTCACTAACTTACAAGGTTTCAATTGAAAAGAAAAGGTATGGACCTGACACTTTAAGTCTTGTTCTAACGTGGGGCAGTAACACGTTCCCTACATGTCATGAAACTTAACAGTTCCAAATATAATAAGGTTTTTGGAGCTCATTTATAGCAAAAAGGGTTGAGTGGAGGGACAGAGGAACCTAAAGCAAGTATCCCATAGTATAAACCCTCTCCTGGATTCCTCTTTTCATTTTCACTACTGTCCTTTATTGTTGGTTAGGGCTGTAGCATCAGGTCATATTGTCACAATCTCTGGGTTTTAGTTTCCTTCTTTCCCTCTCCCCCTTCCACCTTGGGGCAGCTAAAAACTTGGTAGATGCTAATTTTGTAACAGAGCCTAGTTCCCAGGGAGACCCTATTTTTACCCTGTTCACTATAGCCTCAGAGACTGTCTCCTGAATTGAGCACTGGGTGAGTCTATTGCATTGCTTCTTCTCCTTCCATCCTCAGTACTCCCCAAATGATCATACACCAAGGTTAATGTACTCAAGTAATTTTGTGTGTGTGAGTATCTCAGGAAGAATAAATCAGAAAAGGAAAAGACAGGAATAAACAAAATGTTCAATGGGAAGGAGGGGCTCAGAAAGGACAACCACAGCCACTAGTGATAGTTTGCTAGCAAGGAGCAGGAAAAGACTTCCCGCTTAGGGGCCTGATGAGGGCAGGTCCATTCCTTAATCATCTTTTCCTCTCAGCGTTGTTTGTAGAAGGAAAATGTGTCTCTGAGGGGCCATTTCACCTGAATCAATTTCATATCCCAGTACAGGGGGCCATTTCTTATGGCTATCTGTGATTTCTGTAGTCTTTTTGGATACAAACGTACGATAGGAAACAGGTTGCTCCACATGTTTCCCTCCTTTAAGATGAAGTTTGGAGAAGACATCAGATTGACTCTCTATCTCTCTTGCTCTCTGTCTCTCTTTCTTTTCCCACTCTTGTTTTCCTTCCTAGAATGCTTTGCAAATCAGTCCAAGTACCTATCAGCAACCTTCTAGAGTTTCTCTCCAGAACATCCAGGTACCATACATCCTCGGATTGCCGCACCCTGAAAGGCAAATGTTTCCTACAAATAAAGGCAGTATGTGGGTAGTGGGAAAAGCCTCGGATTCAGAAACCCTTAGTTCTAGGGCTGAGGTTTCTCCCTAGTAAACTTTCTTAAAAAGTTCTCAGATCTTTCATTTGTAAAAATAAGAAGGTTAAATGAATATAATAAAATCCCCGTATTGTAAGTGATCTCAGAGGTTATCAGACTGAATCTCTGTATTACCTTCTGTAATAGATTCAACAAGAGATAATCTATGCTTTATTTGAATACCTCAAGTGATGGGAAGCTCTTTATTATGCAAACTAATAGTTTGTCAGACAGTTCTACTTGATAAGCTCTTCTGTCAACTTTATTTGACAGACATTTATTAAGCGTTTACTTGTGGAGGCACTGTACTAAAACTTGCCCATCCCTTACTACTTGCTACCTTACTGTCTCTGGTGCCACAGAGCAAGTCTATTCCTACATAAGAGAGACAAGGATGACAAATGCAAGTCAACACCTTCTCTGCAGCTTATATTCTTAGAGAATTGTTCGGAGCCTTGAGAGATCAAGTTACTTTCTCTGAGTCATACAGACAATATGTGTCAGAGAGAAGACTTGAACCCAGATCTGTTTGACTTAGAAACCAACTCTTCATTCATTACAGTGTGGATATCTTTATCCATAAAACAAATCTCTTTTTTTTTTCTTTTTGGAGAAAATTGGGATTAAGTGACTTGCACAGGCTCACACAGCTAGTAAGTGTCTGAGATTGGATTCGAACTCAGGTCCTCCTAACTCCAGGGCTGGTGCCCTATTGACTGCACCTAGCTGGCCCCCATATTACAATTCTTTAGATATTTGAGGACCGTGATAATTTTCCAAGTCTTCTCTTATCCATATAAAATGTCCTTACTGCACCTTAAACTGATCCTCCAAGGACATGGTCTCCAGGTCCCTGACCAGCTCAGTTATGCTCCTCCAAACTCATCTTGTCAGTGCCTCCCAGAACTGGACACAGTATTCCAGGACTGACCTAGACTGAGTCACATATTGAAGCCCAGAGAACTCTCAGACGCTATCATTTTTTGTTCCTTCTTCTGAAGGTGGATTAACTGAAGTTGGTTCTTTCATAACAAGTAATTGGGAAAAACCAGTTTCATGCAGAAATGCTTGGCAAGGAAGTGGAGGCAGCCACAGCTCATCAGTAATTTATGCTTCCTGAGTTTCAATAAAATGTCTGTATTTGGGGGTAATTTTTTCCCTCCACTTAAATTCAGGCATAAGTGTTTTCAAGGTTATGGTTATTACATCAATTATTTTTCTAATTTCTTCTTTGAGTGAAATCCATTTTTGCCAAGTAGAGAAGGATTGCATTGCAAGTGGTGTGAAAGGGTTTTAACAAGTAAGAGAGAAGCCATAATTTTGGCAAGAAAATTGTGACACTTTAAAAATTACTAATTATGGATGGGGTGCTCTATAAAGCAAGTTTAACACTGCATTCTCCTGCTGTTTCCAATTGGTTTGTCATTCCGTTTCAATTCCTGCCCTGAGTTTCTATGGTGTTGCTAGAAGTCGAGTTCTGTGGCATCTGTGTTCTGGTCCACAAGTAGCTATAACAGTGAGGTCATTCTGGGGAGTAAACTCTGACCTAAGAGAGGCTGGAGGGATAATCTATAAAGGAAAGGGCTTGGAATCAGGAAGCCCTGCTTTCAAAACCTGCTTTGAACTCTTCCTGGTTAGGAAACAATAGTAGCACTGCTGTCAGAGGGCTTTTGTGAGGTTAGAATAGATGATGAACCCCCAAAGCACTATATAAATGTCAATGGTTGTTATTGGAACTGAGTTTCTGATCAGTTAATCTGTACCTAATTTCCTCAGTGCCTGCCATCTCCAATTCATTGCACTAGATGGGAAAAGAGAATGGAATAGCAAATTACAAGTTCTACTATGAAGAAAACATGTTACTACTCTCTCTATTCTGTGGTCCTCATCTGGTCTCAAGTGCTATGACCCTGTAATTATCCTAAGGCCTTTTCTACCTCTGACATTCTATGTCATATGACTCTAAGGTCCCATCAGCTCTGACATTACACAACTTTATGAGCTATTCTTATCCTACTAAGATGAAAACACTATTTTATGCTTTTGGTTCATTGTCCCTAATTTTAAGGGCAGTTAACAAAATATCGGAAAAACATTTATTAAGCACCCACTATATTGAGAGGACCATATTACTGTGTGTTACATTTTTCTTGGTATGTAACATATTGTCTTCCCCCAGACCTTATTAGACTCTAAGTTCCATAAGGGTAAGGACTGTATTCTAACTGAATTTTATACAAAAGTCAGCATTGTATAGAGAAAAGATTTCTGGACTTGGAGTCAAAAGACCTAAGCTCAAATTCCAGTTCTGTCATATACTAGCTGTGTGTGACTGTTGGAAAATCACCTCTCAGTTTCCTTACTTGTAAAATGGGGATAATAATCTTTGGCACACTACCTGTATGATACCTATAGAGAAAATTACAACACACAATGATACATGGTAAGTGCAATAGAGCCTCCTGTGAAGTTCTGTTTAGATACCTCAACTTGACATGAAGGCGATTCTATTTCTTAAAGACTATGCTAGTGTAACATATTTGAGTACAGGTCTCATAATGGATATGTCAATGGACAACTGGCTCTATTAAATCCCCAGAGGCTTAACATCAAAAGATTGGCCAAGAGGTGATTTTTTTTCTATAACGACTCATAAAGAACAAACGCCAAATTTTATAGAGTCTGTGATGTGTATTGGTGAAGGCATATGGATGAAATAAATCATGGATGCATGAAATATTGAAGTAATCATAAGTAAATTACAGAGTGGCAAAAGTAAGTTTCCCATGAAGTCAGTAGTTGGGGTGAGGGGAGTTGTTATTGTTAAGAGATGAGGGAATATTTCCTGTTGGAGGTGGCATTTGAATTAGGCTTTAAGAGATGGGCAAAAGTTCAGTAGCTAAAAGGTAGAGGGAAACAATGATAGTCATAGGAACAATCATTCAGGTTAGGTGCCATTACAGCAAGTATAAAGAAAAGAAAATTCAAATTCTTTGAAGTTCTTTCTTTGTCTATTAAACAGCTCCTTATTCTTTTATGTCCAACTCAATTACCACCTCCCATATGCAGATTTCCCTGATATCTCCAGAGGGGAAGCGACCTTCTCCTCTGAACTCATAAGTACTTTATTCCAACAAGACAAGCATATAGCAAACACCTCTTGAACATAACATTCAAGACTTTGCTTTATTATTGTCTATATATGTTTCTTAAGACTTAGCCCTGTCCCCTCCCTTCCCCCACAAATTGTAAGCTCCATGAGAACAAGGATTGTGTCTTATCTAAACTTTGGCTTTCTTCAGAGAGAATGCTGATAATACACATTGTACAGTGGTCAACCAGGCAACAGGCATTAATTAAGTGCTTACTATGTGCCAGGATGTGGGCTACAAATATGGGATATATATATATATATAATAAAAGGAGATGAAATGTATGTAGGTATAGGGGGGTGAAGAGAAGGAACCCAGGTCAGGGAGGAACACATGATAAAGAAAGCCCTATGGAGATGAGTTAGCAGTGTATCCTGGAAAAGAATGGAAACCTGACTGGTTTGGGTTCCCTCCTTAAAATGGAGATTCTGGGAGAAACAAGCTAATCTGAAGGAGAGGCTACAGGGGCAATATGAGAAGTAGTTCAGGGATGGAGTGAACTTCTAGGTTGAAAAGGTTTCTGTGGCACAGTAGAAAAGGTCTTATGAAGATGAGTGAGAAATGGTCTAAAGGGAAACCAGTAGGTATTTAATAAATGTCTGCTGCACAAATAAACATAAATCATCACTGCTACCCTCTTTTGCCCATTAGATGCCTCCTTCTGCCAGAGGTAAACAGACAAAAACTTCTATAGGAGCTCAGAAGAGGGTGGCTGTGGGACAGGGGTCAGATATAATCAGAGAAGGTTTACTGGAGGAAGAGAGACTTAAGTGTTTCCTATATAGCAGGCACTTAATAAAGATTTGTCGAGTTAATAAGTGAATCTAGTGCAACCATCTTATTTTTTAGATGAGGAAAACAAACCACTGATCAAGGATTGTGGCTGATGTCCCACAACTGATTAGTGATAGGGTAGAGACTGGGCTTCAATGGATTTCCAATCCTGCCAACTACGATATGAAGCAACTAGTGACTCAGTGGATAGAGCGCCCAGCATGGAGCCAGGAAGATCTCAATTCAAACCCAGCCTCAGATACATCCTCTCTGTATGATCTGGGGCAAGTCACTTAATCTCTGGATTCATTGGATCTACTGGAGAATTAAATGGCAAATCACTCCAGCATCTTTGCCAAAAAAACCCCATGGACTGTATGAGCACACTATGGACTATGAGATCACAAAGAATTGCACGCGAGTAAAAAACAGCTATGGAAACTAGATCTGATGTCTTAAAGTTCCTTATCCAAGAATCTCCTTATTATACCATTCTGCCTCCTGATTTTCCATCTAGATGGATAAGGAGTAAGAGGAGTGGGGTTCTACTCATTTTTCTGTCACGCTCAGATTCCCTAGGTACCCTGGGCCTCAGTTTCCTCAGTATTCAATTGGAAGAGAATATCTGCTGTCTTCCCCTCATAGGATGAGCAAGGTCTAAAATAATACATGAGGTAATCGATTATAAAAGACTTTAAGAAAAAAAATAGATGCTATATAAATAGTAGATATTATTTTGCACAATCTATATCCCCCTGCTTCACTTCCTCTCTTCACATCTGCAGTGCTACTGATGGGGTTTGAGAGGAAGAAACATTTGGAACCTAACTGCTGCTACTTTGCCAATTCCATTTTCTGAAATGCTGAACTCCAAGTTCATCACTGAGAGGATGATGGGTGCCACTAGCAGTGGGGTTTTTCCCCAACAAGGCGGCGGAGGGATGGAATTTATGGCACGGATCAGAAGAAGACTGGCTTTTCCTGGAATGATGCCTCCTGACAAGAAAGGCCATGCTCAAAGTGGACAGAGAGATTTGGAGTCAGACAATCTGAGCTCAAATCTTGATTTCTCCACTTGCTGCCTGGACCATTTTCAGAAAATCCCTAAATCTCTCTCTAGAGTTTAGTTTCTTCATCTGAAAAATGAGGGTGTTAGATTAGAGAGCCCCCAAACAGCCTTTAAACTCTAAATATATGATTCTTTGACCCACTTTCCTCATAACACCCCCACAAAGCCAGGTCATCATAGCATCCATACCAGGTCAGGTGATCAACTATTAAGACCCTCTCATTTTACATATGAAGAAACTGAGGCATAAAGTATGTGCTCAGGAAGCAGGGATTTTAAATAGCAAGGCTGGAATTCGAACCCTTATCTCCTGGCTCCAGATTCAGCTCTCCTTCCACTATACCATGACACCAGCCTCTGCTAATGTATTCTTTGCGCCTTCGATCACACACTGGTCACATTCAATGAGCCAAACCCTCCTGAAAAAATTGCACACTTATAATGTCAGAAATGCGTTGATCTAAATGAAAGACTTCGATCCTAACATTTGCCTTTTATATAATGTGTTACTACAGTAATAGAATTCTCCTTAAATTTCAAACAGAAATTTTCATCTGAAGTGTTTTTGGAAGGGTGTTATTACAGACCTTCTAATTTCCACTGCTGCTAAGCATGTATTAATAACAAGGAGAGGTATAGAACCGCTGCTACAACCATTTGGGGCTTGACATTTAGTAGATGAATTAAAGTTTACAGTCAAATTGGTTTTTAACTAGTAATATTAGTGGTCTTTGTTCCAGGCTTTTATATTCACTGCCTTATTCCCCCCCTCCCTATGTTTCTTTCTTCTCCCCCTCCCATACCTTATCCTTTTGTGTAATTTACTTGTATTACTTTTCTTCTCTGTGTTTTGCTCTGTGAGATATGTGCCCACATGCTTTGTGGAATTAATCTTTGAGTAAGGTGGACGGGGTGGGAATCCAGCAGGGTATAGACAAAGATTGAATGACAAGGAAATATGGCAGCTTTGAGGGTAGTGATGGGGGGGTAGGGACTGAAGGGGACAGTGCAGGGATTCCAGATAAGGAGGGTGGGGGCCCTCCCTTCCTTTCCCACCAATCTAGGACTGTAAGTTGAGAAACCAGTTCAAGAGAGATCATCTAATCTAACTCTAATTTTACAGATGAGGAAACTGAGACGCAGAGACAGGTCCACAATGTTTCAAAGTGGTAAGTCCCGAGTTTGCTTTTGTGTGTGCTTCTATCTCCAACTTCTTAATGATAATAATAAAAACAATAATGATAGTAATAGATATTTATATAAATAGTTTGAGGAAAATGTGTGACCAAGAAATATGCAAAGTTTGATTTGAGCCTCACAATGAGCCTGAGGTATGGTGACAATTCAATTCCATAAATTTTCAATATTACTGTATACCAGGTGCCATATTAGGTGTTTGAGGAAGTTGCAAAGTTTAGATAAGATAGAGCACTTATTCAGGGAGGTTCAAATCTAGAGGGGATAAGAATACTTGGTGTGGGAGTCAGGAAATACAACCTATGTGACTGTGGGCAACTCTGACCATTTCTCTAAGTTTCATTTTTCTGTAAAAAGAGGGAGTTCCTACAATGCAGATCTGAAAAGAAACTTAAAGATCATATTCTGATTCTCTCATTTGAAGGCTTAGATAAATCAAGAAAATTACGTAACAGCAGAGCTATGATTTGGACCTAGATCTTTTCATTTCAAATCCAAGACTCTATAGGACCATACTACTTGATGGACTCTGAGGACTTGGTCTAAAATTCTGTATTTTTCCATTTCACATTTCTCTTTTTTGAGGTTAGCTTCAATTTCTCTGGTCCCAACCTGCCTTTTCAGCTTTAGTATACAGTACTCTGTATAACAGTATACAATACTCTGACATAACTAGCCCTCTTCCTGTTCTTCATAAATAACACTTGGCCTCCCATTTCTTCATCTTGTATGAATGTTCCTCTACGTCTGGAATGCATCTGTCTTCCATTCCTGGTTTCCTTCAAGACTCAACTAAAGTGCCATCTTCCAAATGAAACCTTATTTGATCCCCGCAGCAGCTATTACCTTCCTCCCTCCTCCAATTTACCTTGTACTTATTTTGCACGTGTTTTTTATTTAATTGCTCGTTTGCATTTTAACTTCCCATAGTAGATTGTAAGCTCCTTGAAGGCAAAGATTATTTTGTTTTTGTCTCTTCATTCTCTAGCACAATACTTGGCACACAGTAGACTCATAATAAATTTTTTTGATTGACTGGTAAAGATATGTAAAGGATTTGGGATCTATAAGGATGGGAGGCAAAGTCCCTTTCAGACCTCCCCTTTTCTAAGCGACACTATTTGCATATTGAACAGTTAGCACAGATCGACTTTACCCTGGGCATAGAAGGCCTCTGTGACTTTTCCCCAGTCATTCATGTATATGGACAAGTGTGAAAAATTTAGAAGTGTAAGTCAGGGAAACCCTGAACACCAGAGGTCTTCTTCGGTTATTAGTAAAATGTCCATTGTCTATGTTATGACTTGGCCTGAACATATTCAAATTTAGGAATTGAATCAGTCACCATAGAGTGAGGTCTCTGACCAAAGGCTCCCAGTTCCATTCCAGGAAATGCAAGTCGGGGGAAAATGGTTAAGCTTGAGGGCAATGGCTTGCTTGATCTTTGGTCTAAGGGATTTGACACTTGGGATTAGGAAATCTCAAACCAAAGAGACTGGAAGCCTCTGGGCCAAGACTTTCAGGGAACAAAACAGAAGAGATTTCTGCTACTTCTAGGGCAAAGGCATCTGATTTTTCTAAAGGAACTGGCTGGAAGACCATAAGGGTTTTCAGGTAGATCAGGATCTAGCAGGGTCTAGTTGAAGTTATGAGAATAAGGTGAACAGGACCAATGGGAAGACACTTGCATCCTGGTAGCATCAGTTAGGAGTTGTACTTCTTTGCACATTTCTTGGTCACACATTTTCCTTAACTAAGTGTCTCTCTAGTTATGATTTCTCCATTTGTCTACTCTCCTAGGGGGCATGCTGGAGTCACCTTTTACCAGCTGGAGAAACATGTATTTCGACTGATTTTTTTTATTTGAGAACTAGCTGTTAATCAGTTATCAATACACCTCTGCTTGCTAGGAACTTTTGTAGAGGGGCTCTCAATTCAAGTGTGAGTTGGACTAGATGTTCCCCTGGGTTTACTTCTAACCCAGTCATGTAAGCAAGAGTAAAGGACAAAAGATGGACAGTCTTCTGCTGCATCGGTATTTTTATGATATGAAAAGGATGAATGAAAAGGCATTTATTTGAATACTGCTTTTGTGCTGAGCAAGTTGCTAATGAATAAGTAGTCAAAGAATATGAACAAACAGTTCTCGTAAGAAAATAGCAAGTAACGAACAACAATATGAAAGATTGCATCAGATTGCTAATAATAAGAGAAATGTGAATCAAAACAACTCTGCATCCTTCCTACTGATGAGATGTGTGGTAGTGGGAGAGTGAGTGTACCTCCCCCAGGTTGATATGGAAGATGATGTGTATCTTACCATGCCATTTCATTAAATGCCTTTGCTTTGAATCAATTGCCTTTTCTGCCTTACTTTTCAAAAGGGACCTCACTGATACTCAGGAACTATTATTTTGGGAATACCTGGAACATGAGGTTGTTGACTTCCCAGGGAACACAACTCAAGAATGTGAGTTGAGTGGGATAATCCAGAGAGGAAGCTATTTATTCAGTCTCTTCAAATCAGAAGACCTGAGTTCAAAGTCTAACCTTGGTCACTTCTTGTCTGGGTGAATGTGATTAATCCCCTTCACTCGTCTGAAAGTCAGGCTCCTTATCAGTATGATGGGGGTAATAATATTTGCACTACCCTGCATGCATTGGGGCACTGTGGATAGGGTGATGGGTCTGAGGTCAAATCTAACCTTAGTCAGTTACTAGCTGTGTGACCCTGAGCAAGTCATTTCTGTTTGCCTCAGTTTCTTTATCTATACAAAATGGGGATAATAACAGTGTCTACTTCCCAGGGTTGTTATAAGGATCAAAGGAGAAAATATTGATAAAGTGTTTATCATAGTGCCTGACACATAGTATGTGCTACATAATTGTTAGCTCTCTTTACATCATTACCATCATCATCATCATTATTATTACCACCTATATCACAGGATTATTATGAGTAAACAAATGAGATAATGCATGTAAAACACTTTAGAACTCTAAAATCAACTTAGTATATCATGAAATAAACAAGTCAGGATGGTGTGAGCAGAGTCAGAGGACTTGGATTCAGATCCTACCTCTGAGACATATTACCTGTGTGACCTTGGATAAGTCATTTGATTTCCATTCTATCTATAAAATGAGGAAGTTAGACTGCAGGGCCTCTAAAGTCCTCTCCAGTTTTAGAGCCATCATCCTTTGATTGCCCCAGAATGATTTCTGCTCTAACAACAATACTGTTGTCTCTGTATTTTGCTTTGAGATGTCATTTCCTGATGACTCTGCTTACTTTTTCCAGTCTTACTGACCCTGACATTGAGAGATAATTTGCATACACACAGCAAACAAAGAACAACACTCCCAACAACTCTGGGAGATAGGTGCTGTTCTTAATCTCTATTTACAGATGAGGAAACTGTGGCTCTGAGATTATACTGAGGCAACCTCCTTCCCTCAGATTTGATGGGGTGTTGTGGGAAATAAGAGGGGAAGGAATAAGCTTTTTTATAGCCCTATTATGTGCCCAGCACTGTGCTAAGTGTTTTACAAATATCTCATTTGATCACTAAGACTTTTTAAGATGTCCAGCAAAAGATCTCAGTATTTCTGTAAGACCCCACCCCCTGTGCAGTGTGGCAGAGATAGGTCACAAGCAAAATATGGATTCAAGGACTGATAGCTTCCACAGCAAGAAACTGACTTTCTGAGGATGTGGGTGGTGTTTCCCCTCCTCCTTCCTCTAGTACCTCTAGCTTAGCTTGTGATCAAGTTCACTTGTCCTTTGTGAACTTCAGTTTCTTCATCTTTCAAATGAGGGCGATGGTCCTAAAGGATCCTTCCAGCTTCCTACGTTCTGTACGATTTTGAGGTAAGTTAACTAATTTAAGCCCTGGTATTCTCACCTGTAATGTGGAGTGGTTAGACTGTTGATAACTAAGAGTTCATTCCTGACTGAAAGGAAATCAGAGAAGGCTTCTCGGAAGAGGTAGCAAGTAAACCTCCCATATTATGCTAGCTAATTTCCAGTTTTCCTTGGAGAAGCTGTTGGCAGCAATTCCTTCCACAAGCTTCTTTGCCCTTGCATAGAAAATTGCAAGTGGAATGGCTGTTTCAGCCCTCAGTGGAACCCTGCCCTTTGTAGATACTTGGATGTGATAATTACAGGTGATGCCACTTAACAATATAACCATCGCTACTGAATACCACAGAAATGACAATTTATCATCAAAATACTACATGAGTGTTCTCTGCAAGTGTGGAAGGCCCCTCTGTAATGGAGGATCTCATTCTGGTCTTCTTCCAGGGACCACTGTCCTCCCCTTACTCTCACCCTGACTCCTGTTGTGCTGTCTGACACCTGTATTATGTTTGTGTGACTTGCTAGTCAAAAATACATTCTTTTTCCTGACAGGGCTGCCATAACAGGCTCAGGTTCAGGCTCAGATGGGACTCTTTCTCTAAACCAGAGCTAGCCGAGTTTTTAGTTTTGTTTAAAACATTTTTTTTTGGCATGGTGAATGACACTTGCTGCTAATGCCATACACATACATATTACATATATAGGCATACAAGTGTGTGTGTGTGTGTGTGTGTGTGTGTGTGTGTGTGTGTAGGTATATGCAGCTAGGTGGCATGGTGGAGATAGCAGAGGGCCTGGATTCCAGAAGATTCATTTTCCTGAGTTCAAAACTAGCCTCTGACACATACAAGCTCTGTGACCTTTGGGAAATAATTTAACCCTGTTTGCCTTAGTTTCCTTATCTGTAAAATGATCTGGAGAAGGAAATGGCAGACCATACCAGTATCTTTGCCAAGAAAGCTGAAAGTGGGGTCACCAAGTGTTAGACAAGGTTGAAAATGAATGAATGACAAACCACAAGCCAATGGATTAGGCAAAGCTATACACAGAGGGCTTTGAAGATGTGGTCAGCTTAAAGACCTATGGGACCAGTAAAATTGAGTAATCTTAATGAGAACACTAAATAAATAAGACTGTCCCTCCCATCCATCAAATAGACAATGTTACTTTGTTTTATAGAGTTGTAAAAGATAAATTATGCCATAAAATCCTTTCAGTGAAATGATTATGACCCTTCTCCTCCTCAAGCTACCCCCACATCCTTGGTAGCTATTTCCCTGTCATCACAGCTGGTCCCTAAAGGTCAGTTTCTCCACCCAGGGAGTGTTGTTCAGTTTTTTCAGTCATGGATGTCTCTGTGATTCCATTTGGGGTTTTCTTGGCAAAGGTCCTGGAGCAGTTTGCCATTTCCTAGTCCAGCTCATTTTATAGATGAGGAAACTGAGGCAAACAGGGTTAAATGATTTTCCCAGGATCACACAGTTAGTGTCTGTAGCCAGACTTGAACTCAGGAAAGTGAGTCTTTTGTACTCAAGGCTCAGCACTCTATCCTCTGTGTCACTAATTGATATTAAGGATGATTTTCATAAAAAATGCCAGGGTGGGGGACAGACTCCTGAGAAATCACAGTAGCTCAAGATGGAAAATGGTAAGTACATTCCAGCACTCACTTCTTTTAAAAGGCTTCTTCTGCAAGCTATTGTGAAAGTCTTCTGGCTGGTATCCCTCTCGCCTGTCTCTCCCCACTCCAGTCCATTCTTCATTCAGCTATCCAAGTGACCTCCCTACAGCCCAGCTCTGACCATGGTGCTCTCCTATTCAATAAACTCCTGTGCTTCTCTATTAGCTCAAGGATCAAATATAAAATCCTCTGTTTGGCTGTTAAAAGTCCTTTATAACCCAGCTCCTCACCTCCTTTCAAATCTTCTCACACAGTTGCATCCCATATACTCTGCAATCCAGTGATGCTGGTCCCCTTGCTGCTCCTTGTGCAAGGCTCTCCATCTGCCCACTCTCTGTTCCTTTTGACTGACTGTAACCCCATGCCTGCAATGCTTTCCCTCCTCATTTCTGTCTCCTGGCTTCCATAAATAATAATAATAGCAACAGCAGAAAGAACAACTAGCATTTATATTGAGATTTAATATTTGTAAAAATCCTTTACCAATTTATCTCATTTTATTCTCATTCCTTACCTCACTTACCTGAGAGGGTAACTGATATAATTACTGCCATTTTCTTTCAAGTCTCAGCTAACATCCCACCTTCTGCAAAGAAAACTTTCTTGATCTTCTTTAATGCTAGTGCCTTCCCTCTGAGATTACTTTATTCTATCTATCTATCTATCTATCTATCTATCTATCTATCTATCTATCTATCCATTCATCCATCTAGCTATCTATATCTATCATCTATCTTGTTTATATATTGTTGTTCACATATTATCTCCACAATTAGATTGTAACTTTTCTGAGGGCAGAGTCCCTTTTTCTACCTACCTACCTCTCTACCTACCTATCTATCTTATTTATATGTGACTATTTACATATTATTTCCACAGTTAGATTATGAGCTTCCTGAAGACAGGGACTCTCTTTCCTTCTCTCTTTTCTCTCTCTTTCTTCCTTCCTTTTATTCTTTCTTTTTATTTTGCTTATGTATGGCTGTTTGTGAGGTCGGGAACTCTTTTTGCCTTTCTTTGTATGCCTTTAGCAATGAACACAGTGCCTGGTACACAGTAAGCACTTAATGAATGTTTCTTGATTCAACTTAAAAGGTGTCTGTAAGTTCTATCGTAGAACTGGACAATGTCCAAACTGGAAGGGACCTTAGAATATAAGAAAGGCATGGGAAGGGCCTTAGCATCACAGAAAGTCAGCCTGAAAAGCATAATTTAGCCTCACCAGATGATTGCCCAAAGAAAGAAACTGAATCTCAGAGAATAGCAATGAGTTAACTTCGTGGATTAGTATCAGACCTAACTGTGGTACCAGACCCTACCTTTACTGAGGTAATATGAACATACTTTTATCTTTTGAACTGTAAGTTCTATGTTTAAAAAAATTCTTTTTACCATGAAGCCTTGAGTTTTATAGAATATCAGAGTGGGAAGGAAGTTACCTTAGGGAGCAGCTAGTTCAACTTCAGCATTTTACACAGGAGGAAACTGAGGTCTATTAAAGGAAAGTGACATGACCAAGTTCATGTAACAAGGTCTTGTATCCCAGAATAGTGACCTGAACCCTGGCTCTCTAGAATCCCAGCTCACTAACCCTGCAAGCAATTCCTCAGATCTTCTCTCTACTGCTGTGAGTCAGTGTTTGTAGGCTCTGAGAGGGAGGGGAAGAGAAAACACCCAGAAAAAGTAACAATTGTTCAGGCATTATAAATTATAGTTATCTGAAGTGATGTTTTATCCTTCTGGTAGATTCTAAGTTCTTTAGAGGCAGTAACTGTATCGTTTTGGTTTTTTTTTTTTTGGAGGGGGAGGCATCTTTCATTATTAACTTTACTTCTTAGTAATAAAGAAAAACAGGTAAGTAAAAATGACAGCCAAAAAGATTGTATCTGACAATATACGCAACACTAGGTTCACAAAGCCTTCTGCTTCTATGCTTAAAAAGGGACAAGTATTTCATCACCTGGTTTCTATGGAACAATATTGGTCAACCTTGCAATTAATCTGAATTTGCTGACTTTTAGTGTCATATTCCTTTATATTATTATAGTCACTGTATATTCTTCTGCTTGCTTTGCATCAATTCATCCAAGTCTCCCCGTGTTTTTTCTGAATTCCTTATATTCTTTCTTCCTTAAAAGTATAATGATATTAATATACCAGAACTATTCAGTCATTTCTCCAATGATGACCATGTACTTTGTCACTATGAAAATTACTGCTACTTTAAACTTAAACATTTTATTATTGATAACTTTTTAATATACTAGCTTCATTTCTGAATATATTCCTTTCCTCATCTGTACTCAGGGAAAGACATAAAAAACTGAAGCATACCTAGGGACTAATGATCCTTTCTCAGGAAGCCATCCCTTTGTATCAAAGAAAAAAAAGGAAAACAGTTTTCTTAACAAGACTAACATTAGCCGAAAAGGGGAAGAGAAAGGAATATGCTCTCATATAGTGCCTGTTATGTGCCAGACCCTGCATTGTTCCATACTTAGAGTTTGCCACCTTTGCAAAAACAGGAAATGCCTTTTCTCATCTCTTCACTGGGGTTAATCTTGGTCATAATTATACAGTTGTTTCTTTACTTGTTCTTTCTACTTCTGTTATTGTGGTCACTATGTATGTCTTCCTGGTTCTTATTGCAGCACTCCACATTTATTCATATAATTCTTCCCGTGCTTCTCTGGCAGGAGTTAGAGCTGAGCATATACCCTAGCTCCAGGGACTCACATTTTCTCTTGCTTGTTATATACTCACCCTGAAATTTGAAGGAAAATTTCTACAACAAAGCTAAAGTAAAACTCATATCTAGGGTCTGCCCTAAAAAGAATTAACATTGTTTTTTCTAGTGAAGTTATTCAATATCAAAAAGCAGATGTCAGGTTTACAGGGCAATTATTTCTCCCCACTACAAATGAAATACTTAAAACATAAAAGATTCATAAGCGTATGTTAACAAATACAACATAAACAATATAATCGATTATATAAATTATACTTTCCTCACAGGTAAAGGTACCTTGTGGGATTTCACTTTTATCTCAGGCCGATACTATTTAGTCTGTCTATCTAGGATGGGCTTTGGCTTTTGTCCTTTGGCCACTGAATTCTGATAGCAGTGCCCTTCTGCCTCACTGAGGGACGGTCACCTTCTGGGCAACAAGCACTAACTCATTGTCTCCTAACCTCTGAAACTCAAGAAATAGACCCTAAGGAAAGGAAATGCTCACCTTTTAAGATCTCTATTTGGTTATCTGTGCTCACAGAAAGAAATTTACAGAAGTGATAGTTAAGGCCTTCCAGCTCAGTTTCTGGCTTACCTAAGCAAGCATGTGTTGTTTTATTTTGTGTCCCTAGATGCTACGGCTGCTGAGGGCTGGGGGAGGAGAGAGAAATTATTTTCTTACTTCCCTTTCCCAACTGCCAAAAGCCTAAGGGAGATCTGCATTCCAAACTAGGCAGGGTCTAAAGATGCTGGAAGTCCATTCTTTGTTCTCACAACCTATGGAATTGGGGGGTGAGGGACCATGAGGCTGTCCCTGGCTCAGCTGCCAATCGTCTTTGACAAAGGCCCCAATCACAGGGATCAATAAAGGTCTGCTGTCACCCCAAACTACAAATCCTTTAGCCATGAGTCAGAGCACAAGTGAATAAGTGAATCCTCTTAGAGCCAGAGAAGATTCACAGATTCACTCCCTTGCTGCATTTTTCTGAAGTCTTCATATTCATAATTTCACACAGCATAGGAATATTCCACTAAATTTGTTTGCCGAAATTTCTTTGGCCATTTTCTGAATCAATGGATATCTGCTTTGTTTACCCCTGCCATTTTTTTTTATAATATTGCAAAAGTATTATCATTTCATTAACTCTAGACCTGAATTAAGTATTGGGCTAGGTTTTCTTTCTAGATGATAGATAACAGTTGTAATAATATCTTTCATAAGGTATATTCTCCTTTTGGAGGATGAAGAAGTATAATCCGGACTCTGCCACCAACTGTTTGACCTTAAGCAAGTCCCTTTGGACCTCATCTAAAAAATTAAGAGGTCAGACTAGAACATATTAAAAGCAATGGACCTAGTGTCAGGGGCTGGTAGTCAGGAATGATCTGGCTACTCTCTAGCTTCTTTCTATCTCCATGATTATTGGGCACAGTGGAAAAAGCACTGGGCTTAGAGGAAGAGGACTCAGGTTCAGATCCTTGTTCTGCAATTTCTTATCCTTGTGATCATAGATAAGTCACGTCTTCTCTGAATCTCTCCCTCTACAAAATGAGATTGGCTTCAGTGATCCCTCAGGTCCCTTTTCCCAGTTCCAAATTTTATGATCCTTTTAGTCAGGAAGCTGATGTCCTAGGGAGTGATTCCCTCCTAGGAGTTAGATGCCTGGGTCTTCTAAAGTAACTGGGACAAACCGGTTGTGCAACCCTGGCCCAGTCACTCAAACTTTCAGTGCTCGAGGGAACTTTCTAAGACCATAAATTACTGACATTTGCTTTGATAGAGAGTGTTTTCTCACCTGAGAGTCCCGTATGCCAGTGAAATCACAGGTCCCATCAATCCATTTCCTTCTCATAGGATATTAGTGTAAAAATCTGACTGGTTGTTTGTAAACAAAAAGATTCCAAAATATGTCCTAAGAAATCTCTTGCCAATCTTTTCACTGTGCCATTGCATGCTCTTTTCACAGTGGCACATAGTGGGTTGTTAATATCATTGTGGTTGCATATGCAGAGTGTCCCAGTCATCTTGGTGCAGTTTTGAGTTATTGAAACTTAAAGTGCAGAAATTAAAAAAAATTAAGTGAGGGTCTTTTGTGGGGGAATCTTTATGTAGAAGGGACTCCTGAGGAATGCTCTGGCAGTGGGAATGGAAATTCTGGTGACAGCAAGGAGCCTGGTCCTTGTACAGTCTCTGATCCTGGTTCTCTTGCAAGGGAGTACTTCAGAAGTTCTAAGTCATGGGTGGCTTCATTGGAGTCTTTTCTTTGGCCACACTAGTCAACTGAGCAAAACACTTGGGAAAAATATGAGTGTGACCTAAGCAATGGCCCTCCAGCCACTCAACATTGACTTCAAAGAGAATGTCTAGGGTAGCCCCTTTTTGGAATTCTAGGTCTTCAGGTCTTTCTGTTAGAATAACCGTACTGAGCAACCATTTGATAGAGCACATGTTGACCTCTGCAGCATTCTATTCCCTGACGCTGAAGTCTCAGTCCTACCTCTGCTGCTTCCTCCTGTCACATCTTTTTACATACCTCTTCCCCAGAAATTGTACTTCCTACTGTCCTGGTGACTGCAACTGCCGGCAGTAGTTGTAACTTAAGGAAGGATCTTAGCCTTGTATTTCATGCCCAGTGTCTAGCACAATACCTTGTGTATAGTGCTTAGTAAATATGTTTAGTATATTGTTAGTGTTTAGGAAATATTGATTTAAAAAGAGCCTGGGTAGACAGGAGAGATCATTTTTGCTTTCTTCGCAAACTTTCTTGAGAACTACCCTGGCCTCCCAGGGAGAGAACCCTGACCAAAGTTGCTGATATCACTCAGGGTCCTGCTCCTGGCTGGGTGGCTTCTTCCCTGTGTGACTCATCCAGTCTCCCTGCCAGACTGGGCTGGTTCAGCCACACCTCTTTAGGTTCTTCCTGCCTGTTCCTGTCCAGGTAGCAGACAGAGCCTTCAGGGCTTCCAATCTCTTCTGTGGAGAGGCTCTGATCAGCCCCTTCCCTGGCCTCCATCCTTTCCTTGGCCTCTCCCATCTCACCCAAGAAGCCATTTTGGAGCTAGTCCCAACTGGCTGCATCTTCAAGCTGCTCTCCCATGTGGGTAAGGGAGGGGAATCAGATCTATCCTATGTCCTTTCCAGACCTCACCAGGAGCTTGCTCTAGCCAGCCAGAGCCGGATAACCCTTTCCAGCCTGTTTTTCATTTAGCGAGGATCCAGGCCACAGTCCAGACATTCCATTTGGCAAAGTCAGAAGCTAATCACTCCCATGTCGCTTGGGAAACTGTGGCTGCAGGCAGCTCCGTGGTCAGAAAGCACCACAATTTTTTCCCCCTTCACTCTTGACATTTTAAAAACCGATCAAAGCCTAACCTAGTTTTTGCAGCCTGATATAGAGGAAAGCGAGTCAGACTTGGACTCCAGAGATTTGAGTTTGAGTCCTGTCTCTACTACATCCTGGCACAGTAACTGGGTGACTAGGGGCAAATAAACTTGCCTTTCTGGACCACTTGTTCTTTATCTATAAAAGAGATATTAATCAATTGGTCAATCAACATTTATTAAATATCTACTATATGCCAGGTAATAAGTGCTAAGCACTGTGTTCTGGACTAGTAATAGCACAACTACATAGGGCAGTTACGGGGATAGCACTTTGAAAAACTTAAAGTGCTATAGAAATGTGAACCGATACTATTATTCCTTGGGGATGGGAGGCCAGGAGGAGGATGCTGGTAAAAGACTTCCAAACAGAAGAGAATCCAATTGGAAAGCTAAGATTCTAGGGCTAAGAAATCAATTTTCTAACAGAGTCCCAGCCAGGTTCCGATTGGCTCACTAACTTTTTGTATGACTGCAGGCAAATCCCTTTCTCTTTCTGGGCCTCAGTTTTCTCCTCTGTAAAATGAGAAAGTTAAACTAGATTTTCTTTAAGGCTCCATTCAGCTCTAATGTTCTATGACTGCAAATCCTCTTCATGTCCTGATATTCTAATTTTAGTAGGTATTCATTAAATATGAGCTTGGACAATGCTGATTTATTTTCTTCAAAGCTATTCCAACGTCCAGAGCACACCAGATTAACATTGTCACATATAATTCATTCGAAGGGAACATAAAAAGAGATCATATGGGCTTATAGCAAAACTAATGAGATAGGTAGCTGCATAAGCACCAAGGAGGCTACCACTTAATTTCAATAATCGAACAAACTAATCTATCACTCAGGTCTCTTCTTCAACTTTAACATAGACTCCTTGCTACAATTAATCTAGAGAAACACATTTCCCAAGGGAACCATGGCATTTTTCCTTAAAAATCATCCAATCCCTCAGTTCTTCAGGGATTTAAACATACCCAAAATGGATTGCATCTTTTTAGCCATTCCTTTATCAATCCTATGGGCCAGAGAGTTTGTAGAACCATTTCTTGATTCACTTCCGGTGACCTTAAGGACTTCACTCTTTCACTTGAACCTATCTCTTACTCACCCTATCCCTCAACCTTCTACCAAACACACATAATATACAAAGAAATAGATTTTTGCCTAGGTATATTGAGTTCTAGATGTGGAGATGAAACTAAGGGATGCGAAGGGAGAAGAGTAATCACTTTTCTTAGGGGATGTGAAGGGCTGAGAAATGTGTCTAGAAACTGTGAGATACATAGCAAGGAGGGTATAAAAAATGAAATATGGAGTGTGAGGAGCCTTGAAATTTCCTTTGGGCATGTGAGGTCACACTATATGCCCTTTGGGGTCTTGGTGAAATCACATTAAATTGTATATCAAAGGCAACGTTAAAGGGGAAATGATGCTGCTAAAGAATGGTTTTAGAAGGGTAGTCCAAGTTGATCTCTGCACCACACTCTCACCTTCGATTTTTCCTTGGTAATTGATTAGGGACTAAGTATCAGCAACATATGTATGGTGGATGCTTAGTATAATTAATTCATAGGAACATAGGATTTTAGAATAGAAAGAAACCTTAAAGGTGACCAGGTGGCACAATAGATAGAGTGCTAGAAAGGCTCATCTTCCCAAAGTCCAATCCATCAAATCTGACTTCAGACACTTACTAGCTATGTAATCCTGAGCAAGTCATTTGATTCTATTTGCCTCAGTTTCCTCATCTGTAAAATGAGCTGGATAAAGAAATGACAACCCACTCCAGTATCTTGACCAACAAAACCTGAAATAGGGACATAAAAAGTTGAACATGACAGAAAAGCAACAGCAACAAGTACAAACTCTTCATTTTATAGATATGGAAACTGAAGTCCCCAAAGGTGAAATAAGCTAGCATTTATATTGCTTTAAGATTTCAAAAGTGCTTTGCTACATTATTTTATCTGGAACTTACTACTCTGAAAGAGAGGTGCTATAAAAATCCCCTTTGAGAGAGGTTAAGTGACTTTTCTAGAGTAAGAAAGCAAGTAAATATCTGAGGCAGGATTTGAACTTAGGTTTTTCTTACTTCAAGTCCAGTGTTCTATTGAGAGAGAGAGAGAGAGAGAGAGAGAGAGAGAGAGAGAGAGAGAGAGAGAGAGAGAGAGAGAGAGACAGGGAGGGAGGGAGAGAGGGAGAGAGGGAGAGGGAGAGTGCACAAAAGCAAAACTGATATTTAAAAACAAACCAACCCTATGTCCTTAGTTCAAATCCAATGCTTGTTTTGCTGTACCAATCTGACTGAGACCTATTTATATCTCAGTTGGTTCTTGATGGAGTTGGGGAAGGATGCCATGGGAAGAGATAGCCAAGGCAGTATGATTATCTTGAAGAAAAAATAAGAATAGTAAAACTTTATTGACTCAAAACTGATCTGGACTCTTGAGAGTACAGTATAGCTCAAAGAACCTGGCTTCCACAAGTCCAGTTGAAGGAGAGAAATTAGAAAGAGATATGTTTTAAATAAATTCTTTGTCCAGGTCTCCCTAAGACATTCTGAAATCTCAAGCCTTTGTAGCTGCACTTGCTGTTCCCTGTGTCTGGAATGTCTTCATCTACTCCCATTGCTTGTTAAAGACTTATCTAGTCTTCAAAGTTCAACTTCAAAGTTGAGCTCAAGGGCTCCCTCCTCCAATAAGCCATCCTTGATTCCTCCAGTTGGTAATAATATCTGCCTCCTCAGATCCTACATAGCATTTTATTTCATGAACTTATTGCATGATATTGCATATTATATTTATCTGGCATCAAAATAAAAATTAAAAAACAGTAGCAATGACAAACCACATCCACCTCCCACATCTCATAGACATAATCCAGAAACTGGCCATGATATTATTCATTGGTAAGAAGTATTTAGATTTTTTGGGGGAGGAGGTGGTAAATAAACCAAACAAATAAGTCAAATAGTGACTGGTTGGAAATTTGTACTAGCTCCTTCAAGAGCTGGTACAATAGGTTTAATGGGTCGTCAGATCACCAACCCTGAGCCTTGCCTATGGTCACCCTTAAGAGAGTAGGAGGCCCCAGTGTGGAAGAGAGCTTCTGTGATTCCTAATATGAACAATAACAAACTGTGTTATCTCTCCTTCCCATACCTTAAAATCTAGGTTGATCTAGATTAGCGTATTTTTTGTGAGAAGTGGGATTTTCCTTTAGTGGTAACTATGGTAGAGAAAAAAGCATTAGGCTTTAAATCAGGAAGCTCTGGTTTCAAATCCTGTCTCTGACCCTTAATGATATATGACTCCAGGAAATCCATTTTTTTCACTCATTTTTTCTTTCTTGTTCAATTTCTTCATCTGAAAAATGGGAATAATTATACTTATATGATCTATTATGTCAATGGAGTGTCATGGAAAAAAGTGCTTCAATCTTAAACTTTAAATCATTATAGACAGGGTTGTTATGCTGTCTCAAGGAGCCATGGTCCTGATTGATCTCCTTTCCCTTTCTCTGAACAAACACCCTTCAGGCAACACTGGGGAGCTTAACAGCTCTCTATTGTTGACTATGGTTATCTATACAGTAGAATGAGAAAAAGTTAGAAAGGGTTAATAGTCTCTGGCTAGACAGGACTCAGCCAGAGTGATTAGGTGTAGTGCCCAATTAAAGATCAATAAGGCCTTTCAAGTGATTTATAAAAATGGATCAGTAAGAAATGTCCTTTTAGAAACTCCTGTGAGTAAAATCGCCATACTCTCTGTCATATTGATCGACCCTTTATGTCTAAACACACATTAGCCCGAGCAGACAATAAAAATTAATCCTCTCCTTTTGTCAAATGGAAGGTCATTTCCCCAACTTTCCTTAAGGGGAATGATGTCATTAAATATGCTACGGAGACATTTTATTAAATCTGATGAGGCTGTTTGCATAAAAGCAAATTGGGGCCATCAGGATGGAAAAGAAAAATATTTAAAGAATAACAATGGAAAGTATTTATTATAAGCGTGTTGTTGAAGAGATGTATAATTAAATACAAAATAACTCCATTTAAATTGTTCTACGTATCTGAATTCTGTGAGAAATGCAGTAAATTCAAAGCCCTTAACCTACTCTGTATTACCTACCCTATTCTAGCACTGGGATGTCCAGTGCTCCATATGGACTGGAACAGCTTTCCTCCCCTACAATAATGTTTATTTATAAATTAAAGTGCTGAATGAAAGGTTACAACTCCAGCCATCCCTGAGGCCACCAAGGCAGCTACATCTGCTAAACATTCAGCATTTGAGATTCAATGAACATCTTTTGTACTAGAGTGCAATGCATGAGTGAAGCCTTTTTTCCAGTCCAGAGAAATTTAAAGACTCGTAGAATGTTAGAGCTGGAAGGGATAGAACATAGAATGTTATAACATAGAATGCTAAAAATCAAAAGGACCTTAGAATCAAGAGAATAGACAGCATTCAAGCTGGACAGGACCCTAGACACCATGCAGTTCACTCCCCATATTTTGCAGCTTAGGAGACAGACCCAGGGTGGGTGGGTGGAGAAGTGCTTTGACTAGGACTTCACCACAAGTCTTTGGAGTTCACTCTGGTGAGGAAGGATGGGAAGGTGAGTGTTTTAGAGAGATTTGGGGGAGTTGACTTTGATTTATTGAAATACATGTTTTCTTCTTTTTCTAAATATTTTTGTAAGCCAACAGAAAAAAAAAACAAATATCAAATTCAAACCCTATGTTGTAGCTAGTATATCCTAAGAAGTGGTTGTACTCCTCATCTATAAGGCAAGTCACAGAGACTTGGTGTTAGAGATTGAGGGGAATGAAATAGTAATCTAGTGAAGCCCTCTTATTTTCTAGGAAAAAAAATTGAGAATTGGAGAGGGGAAGTGATTTGACCAATTTTAATACAGTTGGTTAGAGCCATATGATTAATTACACATCTAAGCATTGAAGAAAGGGACTTTAGACTCATGGGACACAAAATATCAGAGCTAGAAGGAGGCTTAGAATATTAGAACACAGAACCATAGAATGCTGAAGCAGAAAAGGACTTTGGGGATCACTTAGATCAATTCACTCATCTGTAAATCTGAAGCCTAGAATCTGAGGCTGAGAAAGAAGTCTGTACCTTTGATTTTTGTATTAGACTAATTTTTTTTTATCATATGTCCAGTGTGGATTTAAGACTCTCTTCTACATAACACTAGAGGAGAAATCCTATTTCTGAAATTGCAAACTAAATTAAGCACAGGTCAAAATGGAGTTTCTATAAGAAAAGGAAAAAAAAATCCTTTTGATTCTCCATTAATATATACTGCTTCAAGCATTATGGAATACTAGGTTTCTAAATATATCACTCATATTACTCACATGGGCCATCCTCAATTTATACATGGGTGTGTTCCAGCATACTTTGTAAGCTAGATGTTTGGGATTTGGAGGGCATTGTCCTTGAAAAACAATGTTGTAAGTCAGGATTAAGTTCCTACAAAGCAGTTTAACCCAAAATGGTGTGGCATTTAGGGCTAATATTATACAGCCCTGAACTGGGGCCCTGATTCCTCCTTGGTCCTTTGCCCTTCTGAATCTTGTTTCCCTCCGAGTCCAGAATCTGAACCCCAGGTCATATGGTTTTCTTGATTAACATATTATGATATTAATAAAATGAAAGATTTTTTTCAGAAAAAGAATGTGCCTTTGTTTTTTGTTTCCTCCAGACAAATTGTGAATCCATCTCTCAAGAATATTTCAGTTCAGTTGCGTCTAGAACCTGCAGTCAATAAACGTTTATGAAGCACCTACTATGTGCCAGGCATTGTGCTAAGTACTAGGGATGCAAAAAGAAATGAAGACAATCTCTTCCCTCGAGGAGTTTACAATCTGTGGGAGAGATGGTAAGCAAACCAGTAGGTCCAACAAGCTATATGCAGGATACAAAGAAAATAACTTTTAAAAGGTAGGCACTAAAATTGAAAGAAATTGGGAAAAACTGCCTGTATAAGGTAGGATTTTGGTGGGGATTTAAAGGAAGCCAAAGAAGCCAGGAGGCAGAGAAGAAGAGGGTGGTGGTGGCATTCCAGAAATGCCACAGTCAGAGAAAACACCTTGAGCTGAAAGAGAAAGTATCCCCTTTGTGGAAGGGCCAAGAGAAGTCAGTGTCAGGAGATGGAGGTGGAATAAGGTGTCAGAAGTGTAGAAAAGTAGGAGGCAGACTGCACACTTGGGGTAATCTAGTTCTTTTGCTTTCTTGGTTTTCTTTGGTGCCATTTTTTTGTCTCCTCTATACGCAAGACCAGGGCTACGCAGTGAGAGTCTAAGTGTGGTAGCTCCATTATCCTTAACAACGTTATCCTAACAAATGCTTACTATTTAATAAGCACTATGCTAAATACCGGGGATATAAAGACCTAGGTGAAGACAGTTTTCACCTTCAAGCAGTTTAAATTCTAATAGAGGGAGATAACACTTAGAAATAACATGTAGAGAGGTGTCTAGGAAGGAATTTCTTGGTTTGGAAAGTTACTGATTGAGCAGAGTCGTAAGGGAGTAGATTGATATAATCTTTCTAGTAGCAATGACTGTGTTTGTCCTTCGTTCTTGAAGAGGACCATGACATCAAATGATGACATGACTTACAGTTGACTTTGATTTGCTTAAGGGAGGGCTGTGCAAGGTTACCAGCCTCACTTTTTCCTCCAGAATGGTGGTCCAGTGGTCCAGTCAGGATGACTGGAGATAGCTCAGGATGCAATGGGAGACCCTGGCCATATTAGGCCAAGGTTTATCACTTTGAGTAAGATATGATTATTCAATAAATAGGCTTCTTTAAGTAGTTACTCAATGAATGGCCCCTTTAATAAAAAAAAAAATCAAACTGGAAGGGGAAGACCCTGGCAGTGTCATTTTGATGTTTATAAATGGAAAGTAGAAGTAAAAGTGGCAGAGAGGATATATATGGTAAAGAAGATGGAGAGATGTTTAAGGAGCAAAGTTAAGCATGACTGGGTCCATGAATCAAGACTATAGAGGCCCCAGGGTGGGAGTTCAAGACCTGAAAGGATCGTCTTCCAGGGCATGGTTTCTGATCTAGGAGGCAAAAAGAAGGTGGTAAGATGGCCAGGCAATAAAGCTAAACATGGTTGAAAATTCTTAGATATAATAAGCCATGTAATAAGAAGACCTTATTATAAAAGTCTTTGTAGATTTTTTCCACATTTTTTCCTTTTCTATCTTTCTTCCAATTTCATCCTTATATGTCCTTGATATGACTTTGCTTAGTCGAATCTTTCCCCAAGTTTTCTTTAGACTGACTTTATTTTCCATTTCTTCTTTCTATTTTTTTTAAGTATGCTGCTGCTTATAATCTTCCATCTTCTTTCCTCAAAACGCTTTACAAATTAGTTTATGTTCTAAAATGGTGTTGCCTTTGATTGCTTTATCTTTTCCCTTAGTAAGTGTATCTGTGGAAACATTTTTAAAGCTGTTTTGTTCCCTTTATTGTCTCTATCCTTTCTTCTGTCCATAACTCATTTCTATCAATAATAACTTGTTTAAATAGTACAAGATGGAGATAATTTAATGGTATGTAATTTTATTTTATTTTTTTTCTTTTCTTTTAGCTTTGTACTAATTTTGATTGAGTTGGCAACAGAATTCAGTAGTTTGTCTCTGTAGGGCACCTGCCTTTAGGAATGACTCTCACATCCGTAGAGTCATATCCTATCTGTTGTAATATATTTTTTGGTGATATTATTTGATATTTGCCATGCTCTGATCCTTTTCTATAAAGAAAATGCTTGTAATGTACAGATATGAGGATTCTGTATAGTCTACAAATTTTTATTCTTTTTCTTTCCTAATTTCTCCACTAAACTTTTCAAGAAATTTAACATTAATACCTAACGTGACATTTGAAATATCATATTTAGAAGGACTTGGCACATTTTTCATAGGGTTTTCTGCCACTTCATTCACTGCAATAGATGTTGATACAGAAGCCATGATTTTTTCCATGATCTTTTTGTTTGTTTATTTTGGAAATATTTGTCATAAGTACTGCAATATAAGATGGCCAAATGTCCCATAAAATGATGTCTTTTGTTTTCTTTGTGTGCATGATAAAGCCAATTCCTTCATGTGAGACTCTCCAAGAATAACCTATGAGTCAAACCTTCAGCTGATATTTTTTCTTCTGCTGACTCTATTCCTTGAATTTATTACAATTGATTATGATTATCTATGCTGATGTCTCTGTCTACTAATAGACTTTCTGCTCTATGAGGACAGGGCCTGCCTGTTTTCTTATTTAAACTTTGTATCGGTTTAGCACATACCATAGGACTACACACTGTGAGCATTTACTGAATGATGAACAAATGAACCCATTAATTAATGTTTTTGAACAAGTGCTCTCTCATGAATTCTCTTTTATGCCTTCCCCATTTCTTTAGATATCTTTTTTTTTCTGGTAGGAGACAGAACTACAAAAGCTCAGAGGAGAGATACATATCTTTGTGGACTTGGGGAGACTTCCTGGAGTAGGTATAATTTGAACTTGATCTTGAAGAATGTATAGAATTAATAAAAACAGAGTTTGTTAGGGGTCAGAAAGAAATAATAACTTACGTAGAGCCAAGAAGTTTGTTAAAGAATGTTGAGAGATGAAGCTAGGGAAAAAGGTCAAAGTCAGATTGTGGAAGGCCTTGGGGAGAATGAACTTTATCCTATAAGCAATAAGGAGCCATCAAAGGTATTGGAGAAAGGAAATACTGTGATGAACTTGACATTTTTAAGATGGTTAAAATGATGGTCAGGTATAAGATGACTGAGATGGGAGTGAGTCTCGAATGAAGACTGGTGGTAGATCCTGGAGTCATATCAGAAAACTAATTTTAAGAGAGTTAAGGTGAAGCTGGAAAAGCACACACCAGGTCAAGAGTGAGATAAGATTGGAATTGGGGAATTTCTGAAAGCCAGAGGTTAGACTGAGCAGAGGGGATGAGAAGTCAGGCAACCAGTTAGATGTTGGAATTTGACATTTAGATTTAACTTGAATTGAATTAGAGAATCATAGGATTTGGAACTAGAGTCCCCCACCATGCGGGCTAGGGGAGTTCTTTTCCTTAAAAGTTATTGAAACCAACCATGACAATTAATTTTCTCAGTGAACTAAGGACTCTGGCCAGACATCACTTTCTGCCTGCCAGAGCAAAAAAGTCATTAGGAGCTGAGGTTCCTGTTGCATACATGGCTAGCATGGGCAAAACACAAAGGGAGGATAGCTTCACTTAGCTGAATCAACATATGTTGTCCTTGTTTCATATCCTTTTAAAATATCCTTCCCTTTTGTATGGCCAAGTGTATCTCCTATTGTTAATTTCAAATCACCTAAGGCTAACTGATTTTGTTCAAATACTGGACCTAAACTATTGGGGACCTACCTGAGTTGGACCAACCACTTCAGATTTAGAAGGAGTTTCAGAGATTATCTATTCTAATCCAATTTTCCAAATTTACTATTTTACAAATGAGGGAACTGAGTTCCAGAAAAGTAAAATGACTTGTCATATAGGTAGTAAAATGCAGAGCTGGTAAGTAGATCTTGATCTTTTGACTTCAAATTCAGGGCACATTCTATTACTCTGACCACAAGCCAATAAAGGAGTCAATTTCCAAAGTTTATGTAGAGCAAAGCAGAATAAGAACACAGGATGAAAGGGATACAAGGGTGTGGTCAGGAGCCAGAAATGGGGTAGTATTAACAGGAAACATTGGGACTGAGACAACTCCTCTCTAAGCTAGGTAACGTTTTTATAAGGAACTAGCTGGAATTACAAAGTGAGGGCTAGGTCTAGAGTTGGAAAGACCTAAATTTGACTCTTAACCTAGCTGGTTATCAGCTCTATGACCTTGGGTAAGTCTTAATTTCCTCGTCTGTAAAATGGGGAAAATAATAATGCCTATCTCACAGGATTTTTGTAAAAATCAACTGAAATGATATATGTAAAACACTTTGTAAACCTTATGGAACTACAAACATTTTAGTTATGATTATAATTATTATATTTTCTGTTGTAGCAGGAATGAATCCCACATTGCAGAGAGTGATTCCACCCTGGGGCTGCAGATGAGAAGTAGGTAAAGAGGTTTTATCATCTGATAATTGGGTTACAGTGGGAGCACAGGTTATGAAATAAGGGTAGATCCTACTTCATTATAGGGTAGATTGTCAGAAGATAAAACCATGGTTCCAGGATTTCCCAGATGCTACATTTTAAATGAGGTTTCAGTTCAATATATGGATGAACTTTCTAAAAATCAGAGCTTTTTAACAATGGAATAGGCAACCATACTAGGTATATTAGAAGCTGTGTCTGCTTTACAGAGGCTGCAATGGTTTCTTTTTAAGGAGGCAAGGATTTGTTGGTCCAGTGAAGTAGGGCTTAAACCACTGGCATTGCTTCCTTGTTGCCTGAGGCATAAAGAATCCAGCGTATGGGTAAATGATATGCTGAAGATTTAGTAGAATTCCTACAGCTCTGTAAGATGTCTTTCTGACTCAGCCTTTTCAGCCTGATGAATACTAAAAAAGAAAAAAAGGGAGGGGGGCATTGCGTACATTTGAATTAATGAATTACATCTTTTTAAATCTAATTGAAAATAAATTTCCGTTTCATTTCATTTCTGCAGAATAATACCAAATGTTTTGGGCCAGACCTAGCCCATACCAGTCCAGTATTTCAAACTCAGGATTAGAATGCAATGAAATACACATACCATACAATTAAATAAAATTAAATTCCAAATGACTGACATTCTATATTTCTGAGGTCTCCTCCAGCTGTGACATTCTATGTTCTATGCTTCTAAAGCCCATACTTGTTCTAATGTTCTATGTTTCTAAAGTCCCTTATAATTCTGACATTCTATGTTCTATGTTTATGTAAGGTCCCTTCTAGCCCTGACATTCTAGACTCTGTCATTTCACATTAAAAGAAAAAAAGTAGCTGTCATGATGCATTCCTGCAACTTTAGCTATACCATTCACTCCTGTAAACACTGGAATAAGATGATAAAATACTGGGACATGAAAAGAAACATGTGAATTCCATAAATTATTTGTTAGGTAAATAATTCCAGGACCACATATTTCTTTCCGGCAAGTGTTCAAGTCAAGTCCATGCATCATATACTGTCTGCAATATACAGAGGCCTCCCATCAGCTCTGCAGAGAATACTGATGGTGAGAAGCCAATTTGAACACGTTAATCCAGCCTGAGTCTGATTTTTTTTCCACCAAAGCTTCAATATGCATCTGATCTCAGGATATTGGATTTTTCTTTGAGGAAAGAAATAAATGACTTATCTGGGGAATAAACCTAGTCCTCTCTCAATGCGTTGCTCACCATATATATTGGGCAAAAATCAGGTTCCCTGATTCTAATGTAAATCTCTAAAGCTGAAGTGTGATAATATGAGTTTCTGTATTTTATGTGCCTAGTAAGTAGGTTGCATCTTTTTTTTTTTTTTTTGGTGGGGAGGAAGAGGAAATAAAAGAAGTGAAATTAGTGATTGTGCCTAGTGATTGTGGGAGGCAGTAAAAAGAGTCCTAGACTAGGAACCAGATGACCAGGGATTTGTCACTAAGTATTTGTGTATCCTTGGATAAGTCTTATCTTCTCTCTGCTTCTTTAATATGTAGAAGAAGGGTGTTTGGTTGAAGGGGATGTTTCTAATGTACTTTCTGGCTCTAATGTTATATGTTCCATGGGATCAAATCCCCTTCTCAGCTTCAGTATTCTTTCCTTGTTCTAAGAATGATACCTTAACCAAGAGCACTACTCAGGACTGAACCTCTGAAAGAGCCAACCCTCCTGGTAGGAACTTGGGTAGCTGACAGACTGGTTTAATTTGGCCTGGTCCAGCTGGGAAGAACAATGTTGGTTCCAGCTTCTAACATACGGACACACAATTCAGATCTTTTTTTCATGAAAGGTAGAAGAAAATCTGAGGAGGCAGTAGGTAGAATATGCCAAATAATGGATTTGTAAGTATTATCATGCAAACAGTTCCCCACCTGTGGCTAATGTGTTCAGGGTCCCTAGCTTAGTGCTTTGCATGGAGTGGCTGATCAATCAGTAAAACCATAGAATGGTAGAACTGGAAGTGACCTTAGAGATTATGTCATCCAATGCCCTCGTTTTATAGAGGAGGACTAATGTATGTTGAATTGAATTTATTGATTGGAGGAGAGGTTCTACTTAGGAACTGACACCTTGTTTGTCTCATTAATTTTAGAGGCAGCAAGGGGCAGAGGAAGGAATGCTGGAGTTAGAAGATTTCAGGTCAAGTCCCAGCTCTGCTATTAAGTGAAATCATGGTTCATGACTCAGAGCCTCAACTGCTTCATCTGTGTAAGTACAGTAGTAATACTTGGAAAACTGTTGTGAGAATTGCAAGAAGTAGTGCCATTAAAAAATGGGCTTTTTTATTTTTAAACTTCCAGAAAAGAAAACCTGAAGCCAGGCTCTATAAAGTTTTCCATCTTTTCACTGTGGATTTAAACTTCAGACTGTGACAGTCAGTTTTTTCCTCTTCTTTGAATGGAGCTCAGTGAAGCCTGCTCCTTTCACCAGGCCCTCCTTGCTTACCGTGGTCCATATAGGATCTATGTTCAAACCTCCATCTTTGACTCCATGCAGCTAAGCCCATTGCAGCTTGGTATCCTTCAGTCCTTTAGTAGTCCTGATTCTGGGGGCCATGGTTCGGGTTCTTAACCATGTTCTCCTTCCTCTGCCCTCTGCCATACATTCCAGACAAGAAAGCATTATTTCTTTAGAGCATTAATGTTCAAGCCAATACAAGGCCTTTAAAGGAATTTACTCAGCTCACACTGGTTAACTAGCTTCCTGAACTATTCAACTGAATTAAATTTGATTGTCAAAAATGCATTAATTAAGAGACTATGGTATTCAAAACTCTCTGCTTCGTACTAGGACTATGTCAATAATCCTGGCATGATGGAGGGGAGAAAGGTAGCCCCAGTGGGCTGGTTCCATTGGGACTCTTAAGAATGAATGGTAACCGGAACCACCAGAGAAGACAAGGACATCATAATGACTAGTGAATATGCTGAGGGACTTTTCAGGGGGCCTGATTCCAACATCATCTCCAACATCTGATGAAGGCTTTCAGGACCGCAAAACAGGATAGGACCAATTCCTCATTAGGCCTTATTTAAGAAAAGAGGAGAGATAGGCAAGGCCAGCAGCCATGTTAGAACACCAGGAGAGATGCTATGACAGGGATTGAAGCAAAAAGCAAACTCCCAGTCCCAGATATCTCATCTGGGGAAAAAGACAGAGAGGACAGGAGCAAAGGGATTCTGATCACCCTGTCATGAAGGTTGGAGCCTGACCTTTACCATAAAGTTCAAAAGCAGAAATAAGATATGAGTAGATGAAAATATGAAATACAATAAAGATGTATTGAGAAGGCTAAGAGGTTAACCAGAAGAGAGTAACTCTATAACAAGTACAAGTAGAGCTAAAGAGAAAAGGATGGCTTAGCTACAAGGACTCCAAGAGTGGCTGGAAGTAATGAAGCAACAAATTTTAAAAATAAAATAAGAGATCTTGAGGAGAAAAAACACAATTAGGACAGAAGTTAGAAAACCTTAACAAAGTATTGGACTTTCTGAAAAACAATGGAACAAACAGAATTAAATGATTACATAATATAATGAGCACCAAAAGAAATACAAAAGATTGAAATAATAGAAGAGCATGTAAAATATCTACTATCAAAAATAACTGATCTGGAAAAATAAGTGGGAAGAAATGATTTAAGATTCATAGGTTTCCATGAAAACAATGAGCAAACAAAAGACCTGGATTAGGTATATTAAAAAAGCATAATCGTTAGAATGAAAGACACAGGGACAACAGGAAGAATTCACTATTCACTTTTTGAAAGATGATCCAAAATGAAAGCACCTAAGGAATATCGTACCTGAAATCCAGAATTTCTAGTACAAACAAAACAAAATGAAATTACATGCAACCAGAAAGCTTTTGAGTATTGAGGATATAGTTAGGATCACAAAATACTACGTGACACCTATTAGAAAAGAAAATCTTGGAATATAAATTTACAAAAGCTAAATGACAAAGAATTACAAATAGCTTACCCTTAAAAAAATGGAGTCTAATTCTGAAGGGGAAAAAAATAGATCTTTAAGAGAAAGAGAACTTTCAAGTCTTCTTGTTTAAAAGAACATCTTAAGCAAAATATCTGAAATACAAACACAGGGGACAAGAGAACTCTAGGAAGGCATTTGAGCAAAGGGAAAAAGCTAGGTGGCACAGAGTGCTAGATCTGGAGTCAGGAAGACTCAGCTTTGTGAATTCAAGTGTGACCTCAAATATTTATTAGCTATGTGACCCTGGATAAGTCACTTAACCCCATTTGTCAGTTTCTTCATCTGTAAAATGAGCTGGAGAAGGAAATGGCAAACCACTCCAATATTTTTGACAAGAAAACTCCAAATGGGTTCACGAAGAGTCAAATATAACTGAACCGACTGAACAATGATAAAATGAGGATGAAATATTTGCATACTACTATGGGGAGAGGAGACAACTGCCTTTACAGAATCCTATGCTCTTGAAGGGTCACAGAGGTCTTTAATAAAGACAAATACAGAGCCTGGATGGAGTTTTATTTTGTTTTGTTGGTGTGAAGAGAGAAAAGAAACAGAAAGAGGAAAAGAATATGCAAGGGAAGAAATGAGTAATGAGGCAGGAGATTTAATATTTCTCATTGTTGGAGTTCTTGAGAAGATGAGCTTAGGAGGACAGGAAATCTCATCACCTTCCTTCTCATCTGAATGGAAAAAGGAGGAGTGAACACACACAGGAACATTCAGTTTGCATTAGAAACTTATTGAGCTTAACAGGGAAACAGGAAGAGACAGAGAAGGTAAAAGGGGAAGGAAGGAGAGTTGGGAATGGTTTAACTACCAGCAAAACAAAGTAGGCTTCAGAAGTCATAGAGATATGGACCATATTGATCAAATAGGAGGGGTTAAAAGTAGAGAAAGAAAATATAAGAACAATGAGCAGGGACTGGGCTAGAAGAAAAGAGGAGGGATAGAAGAGCGGGATCTGACCACTTCAATTATAGATTACTAGAGTTGATCACATTTCCTCTCTTTCACGGCCTTTTTTCTTCTTTGTAAAGACAAGAATAAAGGACAAAGAGAGCAAAAGGTAAAAGAGGATATAATGGAGAAAAATATACCACATTGTTAAGGAAAACAATTAAAAATTCTGATCAGTGAATGACCAGTCCATGATTCCAGAAGGCTGATGAGTCATGCTTCCTACTTCTTAACAGAGAGATGATATTTTAGGGGATATAATAAGATGTATTTTCAGGCAGGGTCAACATGTGGATTTGTTTTGCTTGGCTATATACAGTCAAAAGAGAGGAATTTTATTTTATATTTTTGGTGGAGGTATGGATAGTAATGCCATAATCATGCCAAAGGAAAAAAAAAGAAGAAAAATATCAACAAAGTATTTTTAAAATACACAAGAGAGCAGAAGGAAAATAATGAGACACAAATAGGGCATTGTTGATACTACCATAATAAATTTAATATATACCTAGAAAGCTATATGTAAAAGATATTTATAGTGTTATATACACTCTCCTTTTCTAATTTTTTTAAAATATTGGAATTGTATGCTTGATGTTGTCATCAAATTAATTATAATAAAAATATTTTTTCCTCTTAAAGAATGAGGTTCTGAATAGGACTGGTTGCAATGGGAATGGATAAGAGGGATCAGATATAAGACTTATTCTAACTATCAAATATTTATTTACCAATCACCATGTTTTCCATTAGTCTAGAGCTCTAGACTTTACTGCTTTTATTGGACCTCAAAAGAGAATAGCAATGTTCTTCACAGAATCTTTCCTATGCCACCCCACATGATTTTGCGTTGTCCTAGCATGATATTCTGGACAAAGGGGATTCACCTGTGTTACAATTCAAAGCTCACAGACTTGCCTAATCTCCATTTTGTTTAGAGTTAGCCTAGCCAGGTGCTTTGGAAACGTTTCAGTGTGTGGGTTGCAATCCCAGACTCCAACCTGATCAATTAGGTAGCGATCCATGGGATGTTAAGACACACCTCCCTACTTAATCTTTATCTAAATTATTCACTATGCAGGGGTGACCATCAAATAAACATATAACAAGGAGGCAGAGTCCAAAATTTCCCCAAAGTACAGAGATACTTTTCAAGACCCCAAGAAATGATAAAGAACACCTCTCACCTCTGTACACAGTTTTTTCATTACAGCATTTTTTTTCCCTGCAGGTCTTTAAAGCACTAATCTTGTAGTTTTTTTAAAATTATATTTACATGCATGGGTGTTTTATCTACTTTTGGGAGATCCACGAGGGTAGGGACTAAATTTTATCCAAATTTTACATCTTCCTCAATACTCAGCACAGTAATTTCTATATGACTGGTGCTTAATAGGCATTTAGTATGCTTTATTTGTTTGTTATAGTTAAGAGGAAGGTTCCCAACATGTTGAATCCTGCAGAGAGAAGCAGAATGGTAGAGTGGTGAGGAGAGAGAAGCATTCATTCAATGAACATAAGCAGACTGTCTTATGGAAGAGTGAGAGGAACAAAGGGGCATGAGTAACCCAGGATAAGATGGCATGGATGGATTGTGTTTCACATAGCTTAAGTGATGAGATTATAGATTCACACCGATTGACAATCACATTGATGAGATTGTAGATTCATTGAACTGTCAAAGCATTGAACTAAAGTCTTCCTTGCGCCAGTGTGTGAATTAAAAAAACAAAACAAATCAACAAAGCAAACCAACAAAAAGCTGGTCTGTGAAAACAACAACAGCAACAATGCTGCCATCTTTCTTGGCCAATCCCCATTCTGCTTATTTTCCTCACCTCACAAACCTCTTTAAACCTCAGCCACAAATGCCAAACACAGCATCAAAGGTCAGTAGGAAAGCTTTCTCACCCGGGTGGGAGAGGAATGTGGTCCAACCCCAGCCCCAGTCCCAGCTCTAGGGAAGTGGTGGCTGCTTCTGTTCCTCCAAATGGTCAAAGGTTGTCAAAAATGATCTTCTTTTTATTTTCCTGCTTTATAGAATGATCAGAAATCCACAGCAAGGAAAGGGCATTAGGGATCTTTATAATTTTATAGATGAGAAAACTGAGGCACACGTAGGTTAAGTAAGTAACTTGTCCAAGGTCAGTCAGATCATAAGCATCAGAGATAGTTTTTGAATCCAGACTTTTTAATTTTTTTTAATTTTTTTACTATTGAGCCTCTTCTTTTTCCACTTTACCATGATTCTTAAAGTTAGCTCTTCCCTAAGAAATTACCAGAGCTGTAACTGGCTCCATTGTAATGGTAAATTTCAACAGCTCCCCATTAGACAAGCCATATTTACAGTTAAAAGTTAATACACAATTTCAGATTAGAAGAATTTATCCTTTTGCAGAAGTTAATTGGTTATCAGGCAAATCCCTCCTCTTTTTTTAGACAAGAGGAGAGTAAGTTCAGCAATTAAAGGATTATAATTGGTGCAATAGAAATCAGGTGAAAAGATCTGAGCTCTTTGGAGAAATTATTTCCTTCCCTCCCAGCTAGGTGGTGCAGTGGATAGAGCACCAGTGCAGGAGTCAGGAGAACCTGAGCTCAAATCTCACCTCAGATACTTGACACTCACTAGCTGTGTGACCTTGGGCAAGTCACTTAACCCCAATTGCCTCATCCTGGGTCATCTCCAGTTATCCTGATGAATATCTGGTCACTGGATTCAGATGGCTCTGGAGGAGAAGTGAGGCTGGTGACCTCCACAGCCTTCCCTCATTCAAAACAAAGTCAAGTGCAAGTCATGTCATTATTTCTCTGATGGTATGGTCTTCTTCAGCAACGAAGGATGAACACACTTCCTTCCCTCCTCACTTCCCTCCCTTTTGCTCTATTTCAATATTTGCTTGTCTATCTGAATTATTTCTTGGCAAAAAGTAGTGTGGTATCATGGAAAGACACTGGAAATCAGGAGATCAGGATCCTGTATAATTTTTTAGCTTTGAAATCTTCTTCTCTCTGAACCTTATTTCCTGTATTTGTAAAATGGGGAGAATAATACTAGACTGTCTAGCTCATACTATGAGGATTTTTTGTGAAGATCTATGAGATGCCAAAGGTAAAGCCCTTTGCAAACCCCAAAGTGCTATATGTAAATGTGAACTGTAATCAGTAGATGACTCAGATGGGTTGTCTTGGCATAGCCTAATGGGGAAGCACATTCCAATGGCAGAAAGGATACTTTTCTGAATATTAAAAACCTGGGATTTGGTATCATTGGAGGGAACAAGGAGAAGGGAAAGAGAATGATCATTCATTAAACACCTACTGTGTGCCAGACATGGTGCTAAGCACTTTATAAATATTACCTCATTTGATCCTTATAGCAACCCATTGAATAGGTATTGACTTCAGAGAAGTCCCTTTTCTTCTCCCAAGTTTCCTCATCGATAAAAAGATAAGGGATTTGAAAGTGATCTCTAAGTCCCCTTTCAACTCAGGTATTCTATGATTCTAAGATGCTTAGTAGATTTCTTCTCTTCCCTCTTCAGTCATGAGCTCCATAAGGGCACTATGTGTTTTACTTGTATATGAATCTCTCATAGTATTGAACCTAGGTAGGCAGTTAGAGGTGGTAGTAACTAGTCAACTCTATACTTTTGCTTCCTTCTATAGGATTAATTTTTTTCATATTCACCTTTCATATTTTCGAATTTCATATTCAATTTTCAATCCACTTCATATTCAATTCCTTTGAGTGTGGCTTTTGCTGACCCAGTTCTTGTGTTTCACCTCACTGACATTGGAAGAGATTTTCCCATCACCTGACATACCAGCTGACCCTTGCATTCCCTTGGGCTCTAATTTCAGTCACTTTTCTTTCGTGGTGTTCTCTGACTCTACCTGCTATATGAGTCTCAGCCAGGCCAGGAACTGTTATAAGAGCCAAGAAAAACAACCTCAGAAGTCCAGTAAGGAAGTAGGAAAACTAAACCCATTCAAATGGTGTCTGCACTGGAGGGCTTGGCAACTGTTCTTTTTTTTTTTTTTTAACCATAGCCAAAGACTGAAACTTAGAGGGACAAAGTGACCATCCTAAGGTCACAGAAACTTAGTGGCAGAATTAGTATTAGAACATCTGGGGAAGCTGTTAGAGGTAACCAGGTAGTTCAATCAGATATTTACAAGCTGTGCGATCCTTGGCAAATCATTTAACCTCTGCCTGCTTCTGCCTATAAAATGATGAGAATAATAACACTACCTCCCAATGTTAATGTGAGGATAAATTGAGTTAATATCTGTAAAGCCCTTAGGAGGGTTCATGCTGGCACATAGTAGGCTCTTTATAAATCCTTCCTTTCTATCTTCCTCAATCCTTTCCTCCTTTAAATTAAAATTTAAAAAGTCTATTTAGCTTTTGAAACCCTTCACCGTGGGGTCCATGACCTGTCTTTCTAGCTTCATAATATATTATTTTGTTCTACTACTCTGCAGTCCCACCAAACAAACTGGCCTTCTCTTTATATCTCACACCTGGAACTCCACTTTCCCTCTCAGGCTACTCAACCACTCCATCTGCCATCTACTGTGCCTGGCATGAACTCTATCCCTACCTGAGCCTCACAGAATTACCCTTTTCCTTAAAGAGGAAATTCAGGAGATGACTCTAAACAAATTCTAGAGCAACAGAGACCACAAAGTGATGGAGTGGGGCAGATTTCTAGCCCAAGACAATCTAGAAGGCTGATGGAAAGCATCTATTGCACCGATCTTGGGATGGAGTGCAGCCCACTGTGGGCTGCGCTGGTCTGGACAAGGCTAGAGCAGGCCTTGGGATGCTGGATCACTGGGAGCTGTGAGAGTTTCCAGATGTCTCAACCCACAAATACCAAAGACTGCTTCAAAGGTCAGTGGGAAACATCTCTCACATTGGTCCAGCCAAAGCCCCAGTCCTAGCGTTAGAACAGTGGTGGCTGTTTCTGGAAATATATAGTGGGGGAATCCAGTGGCCTATCTGGGTCACAGTCATGGGTGGTGGTCCTGGGGTGAGAAGAAGTGCTGGCATAGCTGAATTGATGGCAGCTGTGGGGAGGGAATCCCACTTGCAGTTCCAGGGCTCAAAAGAGTGCTTGTGGTGGCTCACAGATCAGAGTGTGGGCCAGGAGAGGAGTAAACACCTCTCCTTTGATCATACCACTTTGGGGTAACTGAGAATTTATAGATCCTTAGAGATATCTCTGAAGACATCTGCACAACTCCCCTGAAACTTGTGGCAGTACACCTTCCACTTAACAAAGAGTTCAAAAGTCAAGTAATTGGCTGGGAAAATGACCAAAAAGGGGGAAAAATAAGATTATAGAAGGTTACCTTTTTGGCAAAAAGGTATTTTCTTGCAATGAGGAAGATTAAAGCATACAACCAGAGGAAGATCAAAGCATACAACAGGAGAAGGACAGCAAGGTCAAGGCTCCTACATACAAAGCCTCCAAGAAAAATATGAAATAGTCTCAGGCCATGGAAGAGCTCAAAAAGGATTTTGAAAGTCAACCAAAGGAAGTAGAGGAAAAATTGGAAAGAGAAATGAGAGTGATGAAAGAAAATCATGAAAAATGAGTCAACATCTTGCCAAAGGAAATCCAAAAAAATGCTGAAGAAAATAACACCTTTAAAATTAGACTAACCCAAATGACAAAAGAAGTCCAAAAAGCCAATTAGGAGAAGAATGCCTTAAAAAAGAGAATTGACAAAATAGAAAAGGAGGTCCAAAAGCTCACTGAAAAAGATAATTCCTTCAAAATTAGAATGGAGCAAATGGAAACTAACGACTTCATGAGAAATCAAGAAATTATAAAACAAAACTAAAAGAATGAAGAAAAAAAGAGAAGATAATGTGAAACATGTCATTGGAAAAACAACTGATGTGGAAAATAACCAGGAGAGATAATTAAAAAATTATTGGTCTACCTGAAAACCATGATAAAAAAGAGGCACATAATCTTTCAAGAAGTTATCAAGGAAAACTGCCTTGAAATTCTAGAACTAGAGGGTAAAAGTGAAATCGAAAGAACCTACCAATCACTTCCTGAAAGAGATCCCAAAAGAAAAACTCTTAGGAATATTGTAGACAAATTCCAGAGTTGCCAAGTCAAGGAGAAAATATTACAAGCAGCCAAAATGAAACAATTCAAGTATTATGGAAACACAATTAGGATAAACCAGGATTTACCAGCTTTTACACTAAGGGATCAGAGGGCTTGGAATGTGACATTCCAGAGGTGAAAGGAGATAGGATTAAAACCAACAGTCACCTACCCAAGAAAACTGAGTATAATATTTCAGGGGAAGAAAATGGAATTTCTGTGAAACAGATGACTTCTAAGCATTCTTGTTGAAAAGACTAGAGCTGACTAGAAAATTAGACTTTCAAACAGAAGAATCAAGAGAAACATGAAAAAGTACATGTGAAAGAGAAGCCATAAGGGACTCATTAAAGTTGAATTGGTTATATTTCTACATGGAAAGATGATATTTGTAACTCATGAGAAACCTTTCTCAGTATTAGGGTAAGTGAAGGGAAAAAATATATAATATATATGTATGTATGAGTGTATGCACATATATGTATGTATATGTATATTATATATGTGTAGGCATATGTGTATATGCATGCATATATTTGCATATATATATGTGCATATATGTATGTATATACACACATATGTGTATATATACTTACATATACACATATGTGTATATATACATGTGTGTATATATGCTTATATATACACATATATGTGTATATATACATACATGTGTATATATGTAGACAGAGGGCACAAGGTGAGCTGAATATGAAGGGAGGATATCTAAAAAAATTAAGTTTTGAGAAGAATATACTGGGAGAAAGAGAAAGGGAGAGGTAGAATGTAGTAAATCATCTCACATAGAAGAGGCAAGAAAACTTTTACAATGAAAGGGTAGAGCAGGGAGGTGAGAGAGAATAAGTGAGTCCTTCTCTCATGGGATTTGGCTTAAGGAAGGAATAACACACACTCAATGGAAATCTATCTTACCCTGCAGGAAGGCAATGGGGAAGGGGATAGGAGAGAGAGGATAATAGAAGGGATAGCAGATTGGGGGAAGAGGTAATCAGAAGCAAACACTATTATGGAGGGATAGTTCAAGAGAGAGAATGGAATAAATGAAAGGCAGGACAAGATAAAGGGAAATGAAACTTGTCTTTCACAATATGACTGTTATGGAAGCATTTTGCATGGCTATACGTATATGATCTATATCAAATTGCTTGCTTTCTCAGTGAAAGTGGTTAGAGAGGGAGGAATGGTGAGAATGTGGAGTCACGGCTTTAAAAATGAATGTTAAAAATTGTTTATGCATACAACTGGGAAATAAGCTGTATAGGTAATGAAGTATAGAAATCTATCTTGCCCTATATGAAAATAGAGGGGAGGGAGATGGGAGAAGTGGGGGTGATAGAAGGGAGGGCAGATTATGGAAAGGGTGGTTGGGTGCATGCTATCCTGGGGTGGAAGGAGGGAATAGATGAGAATAAAATTTGGAATTCAAAATCTTGTGGAAGTGAATGTTGAAAACTGAAAATAAATAAATTATATTAAAAAGGGGGAAAGAAAGGAAGCAAGTCAAGTACCACCTTTTATACGAAGCTTTATCTGATTATTTTAAATCCTTGTGTTTATCTATTCAGTTCTCTCTTATTTAACTACCTTGTCTTTATTCTCTTTATATTTATTTTGTTTATATTTATATATGCATTTATTCTTCCTGCCTTTAGAATATAAACTACTAGAGAGTAAGAATTATTTCATTATTTGTAATGGCATCATTACCTCCAGGTATCAACTAGCTTAAAATAGGAGCTTAATAAATACTTATTGAAATTTCTGTAACTTGGAGTCTCAGAGAGTTGCCTGAGACACTGAAAAATCTAAGGTCACACAGGCAATTTGGAGCAGGATGTGAACCCAGGACTTTGTGAGTCTGAGGCCATCTTGCTATTTACTATGTCAGACCGCTTCTTATTCCGGTTAGCTCCACTAATTCCTGGGTAAAAATAGCATAAAAGGAATACTTACTCATTGGATTTTTCTTGTTTTTCAGTTGTTTCTAACTCTTTGTGACCCTATTTGGGGTTTTCTTGGCAGAGATACTAGAATGGTTTGCTATTTCCTTTTCCAGCTCACTTTACAGATGAAGAAACTGAGGCAAAAAGGGTTAAGTGACTTGCCCAGGAACACATAGTGTCAGTCTGGATTTGAACACAGGAAAACGAGTCTTGCTGACTTCAGGTCTGACACCCACAGACTGGATACCTAGTATTATAACAAGTCCAGCTCACATTTGTGAATACTGCTTTATAACTTACAAACCACTTTTACAAAGATGATTAAACTCAAAAAGCATCTATTAAGCTACCGTTATTTGTGAAGTATTGTCCAAGACACTGGCCCATGTCAGGCAAGATAAAAAATAACAATCCCTGCTCTCAAGGAGAGAGAATATAAGTTCATAGTTTTATAGGATTCAAAGCTGGTAGGGTTCTTACAATACACTTAGACCTAATTACTAATTTTACAGTTGAAGAAACTAAATCCCTAAAAGGCCAAGTGATCTGTTTAACATCACTTGATAGGCAGTAAGTGTGTCAAAACTGGAACACTGGTTCTCTGACTCCAATTAGTCAATCCACATCGAGCAGATCATCTTTGTTTCCCCCTTCTTCAGTGCATTTCTCTAATGTTATTCCCTTGAATTAATACAAAAACTCTAAAAGGGGCAGAGTAGAGTGGTGGAGTGGGATGAGCCCTCGATATAATCAGAAGAGATCATTGGAAACATTTACTCTAAAGCTTACCATTTGGAGCTTACACATGAAAGGAAGATAAAAGGGGACTGGGTGGGAAGAGACTCTGGAGTTACTGTGGACAGTACTTCACATATTATAACTGTAGCTTGATAAGTGTTTGTTGAGTTTAGTGATCTTTTTGAAAAGTGATTTGTAAGCTGTATTCATAAATGGGAACTAGACTTGTTACAATACTAGGTATTCAGTGTGTGGAAAGCTAGGTGGGAGAGAGGATAGAATGTTGGAACTGAAGTCAGCAAGACTCATCTTCAGCTCAAGCTCTTACTAGCTATGTGACCCTGGACAAGTCATTTAATCTGGTTTGCCTCAGTTTCCTCATCTGTAAAGTGAGTTGGGAAAGGATACGGCAAACCACTCCAGTATCTCTGCCAAGAAAGTTCCAACTGGAGTCACAAAGTCAAACGTAACTGAGATAACTAGACAATATAAATCCTCTCATAGTATTGGTATCAAGGGATTAGTGCAGGTAATGGGAATAAGAAGCCGTCTGGCATAGGGAATAGCAAGATGGCCTCAGAGTTGCAAAGTCCTGGGTTATTGTAGAGAAAGTCTGGAAAGCTGGAGTACAGCCTGGAGAGGTAAACGCTCAGCTGGCCTGCATGTCCACCTTGAAAACAGAGATTTTGGGGAGAGCCAGCTAGTTAGGGGGAACGGCAACTGGGGAGGGAACTTCCAAAGTGAGAAGTTCAAGGGTGGAGTGATGTCCATCCTTTCTCAGATTTCAATTTTCTTATCTGTAAAATAAGGATTTTGCTCTAGGTTGGGCCATCTGTGGACCCTTTCACCTTTGAATTCCATCAATTTAGGTAGTTAAGTCTTGTTGTCCTCATTTTTTAGATGAGGAAACAGGCTCAGAACAACTGAGTGAGTTGTCAAGGTCACAGAGTAAGCAGCAAAGCCAGAATTCAACCCTGGGTCTTCTCACTCCAACCCAAATGCTCTTTCCACCATACCACAGCTGCCTCCTTCGGTTATTGGATTCCTCATACAGGAATGAAACTGGATACACTATTTTTCAAAGGCACAAAAAACAATATTTACTGTTTGAAACTGGAGATCAGTAGTCTTTTGCATGTGAACTTTTTTTTTCATTTTTATTTCACAGAACCACAAAATAACAGAATTGGAAGAAACTTCAGAAGTCATCTAATCTAATGCACATGTGACATCATCCCTTTTGGAAGTTTTTCTTTACCTTTCGGTGTATATCTTCGTCTCTCTAACTTCTGCCTATTGCCTCTAGCTCTACCATCTGTGGACAAGCAAAATGAGTCTAATTCTTTTTCCAATGTTGACATAACCTTTTAAGACAGGGGTCTGGTGCATGTGCAGGGGGTCTATAGAGGCATCTTCCTTTGAGATTACTGTGCTTCTGGGAGAATGATGATAAAGTGAGTTGGAAGGATATTGGAGAGACTGGATCATAACAGGACATTCTGGAAATAACTTTGTCTGGTTAGTAGCCAAATGGAAAAGAGGAACTTCTTTGACTGGCAACATTCAAAATGGCCCTTCAGCTTGAGCTGTGCCCTGCTCTTTACCTCAGACCTCAGCTTGGTGATACATTTGCTCATAACAATTGATAAAGGGAGTAGAGAGTACAAACTTATTAATTCAGAAGATCTGGAGGGCATATCAGCATCCCAGGTTTCCAGAATTAGGGTTTGTAGCCAATGAAGCATTAGGGCCTCAAAGGACAAAAAGTGGATGGGCTTCAAGAATCATCTTCAGGTCCTCAGCTTGGTAGGAGCTGAGTAACACATCCAGTAGTAATGATGTAAACTTGGTGGGACCAAGAGGAAGTTGAACTTACTATCCTTGAGACTGAGGGAGCAAAGGGGAGAACATGTCCCCAAAGTATTAGAGAAAATGTCTGTAGTTAGTTCCTACTATATTTCAGAAACATATATCCCTTTGTCAAAAGCTGATGTGAATCTATGAAGGAGAGAAATACACCCAGTGTGGAGATTAAACCAGATAGCAGTCTCAAGGAGAACCCTTCTAAACTCCTCAGCGTATGCCAGGACTCTGAGGGGCAAATATGCAGCCTGGCTCTGAGACAGAGAGCTCATACGCCACTTCTCATTTGAGTTTCACAATCATCCAGTGAAGCAGGTACTATAGGTATCATTGCCCCCATTTTACAAAAGAGAAAACTGAGGCTGAACTAGGTTATTACTTGTCTGACTGTCAGAGGCAGGATTTGAACTCATCTTTCTGATTTCCTTTCTCGTACTCTGCTGTGTTACTCTGTTGTGCTTTCCCCTCCACCCTCTTTCTATGTTTAGGAGTATTTCTGGTCCCTTCACAACCCTTTGGTTTTCAATTCTGTTGCTGACACAGGTGTTATTCAGTATGGAATTGTTAGAAACAAAGATTTCCTGAGTGACCTGGAATTCTGTTAATATGTTGACTATATTCAATTCAACTTCACGAACATTTACTAAGTTTCTGCTACATGGAAGACACTTCTAGGTGCTAGGGATTTAGACAAAATCAGAACAGTCCTTACCTCCAAGCAACCTATGTTCTATGGGGAAGGGAGAATGCAATATGCACCCTTGTAAGTACAGAGTGAAGAATTTTGTGAGTGGGAAGTACACTAACAACAGAGGCACACAAGGGGAAAGTGAGGAGAGCGGGGAAGATTTAATGCAGAAGATGGTGCCCAAGCTTATCTTTGGTGGAAGACAGAGACGCTAAGAAGCATGGATAGCAGGGAAAGCATTCCAGTAATGGAGGTGGCTTGTGAGAACAGAGTGGGAAAAGGAATAACAGGTTTGGGGAATAGTTAGTGAAGGTGACTAATTGAAATAAATCATTAAAGAAAGATAGGAGCTAGATTGTGGAGGGACTTTATGCTAACCTATATAGTTTTATATCCTAGAGGCAAGAGGGAGCCATTGAAGGTTTGGGAGCAGAGGAGTGACATGGTGAAATCTGTATCTTAGAAAGATGATTTTGGCATCTATGCAGAGGATGGATTGCAGAGGGAAGAGATTAGAATGAAGGAGATGATTTAGGAGATTAGTCAGGAGGACCTGAGTTCAAATATCACCTTAGACCCTTGACACTCACTAGCTGTATGACCTTGGGCAAGTCACTTAGCCCCAATTGCCTCATCCTGGGTCAGGGTCATCTCTATTCATCCTGATGAATATCTGGTCACTGGATTTGGTAGCTCTGGAGGAGAAGTGAGGCTGGCGACCTGCACTGGTGCTCTATCCACCGTACCACCTAGCTGCCCCCTCTGAAGGGGTAATATACACACTAATAAAACTTCCTCAATTTTCTAAGATGAAATTGAGGAAATTTCCACTGAGGAAAGTTACAAATGTGGAACCTGAAGGTAAGAGAGATTGTGACTTACCCTATGTTATACAACTAGTTAATAGCAGAGCTGGGGCTCAAACCAAAGTTTCCAGAATCAATATTCTCTCCTTTTCAGAGCAGTTTCAAATCCTTTAGCATGTGTAGGCACAGCATGATGTAGTCAGTCAATAAATACTTATAAAATACCTATTAGGTGATAGATAGAAAAGCAAAAGATCTCCTCTACTCTCAGTGAGCTCATGGTTTAATGGAGGAGACAACATGGAAACAGCTATTTTATGGATGAGCTACATAAGGAAAAAAAATGGAAATTGTCAAAAGAGATTTATTGAAAAGAGTCCTGGATTTATAGTCATAAAACCTGGGTTCAAGTCCTATCCCTAATAATAACATACACATACATACATATGTATATTACATATATGTATGAACTTTTTACATATGTGTATGAACTTGGGCAAATTGCTCAAGATTTCTGAGTCTTAGTTTTCCTATTTGTAAAATGGGAGCATTGGATTCGGTGATGGATGAGGAATGAGCTTCAAATCTCCGGTCTTCTACTGCTAAATCCTTCTAAGTACTAAGGGGTATACTTGTTCAGTAAACACAGCACGTCAACCATTAGGACCACTTGGAATATTCCTTAAAGGGATTGCCATTCTCCTTTCTCCTCCCTCCTTTCACCTTTCCCTATGGTATTGATAACATGAGAGCAGTCTATTTGCAATGCCAATTATTCCCCAGGCAGGCCCTTCTCTATGAGTGTCTTACCTATTCCTTACTTTATACCCCTCATGTATAAAACACAACAGAGCTCACCTTTCCTGCCTGGTTCCTGCACCTCAGCTGTCAGCTCACAGAGCACAGCCAAACTAGATGTCTCTTGCTGTTCTTGGGCAAGCGTCCAGACCTTTAGTAATTGGGGGAAGGAGAAGCAGGCTTCCTGTCCAGCAGGGCTTCTCCAATAGTACTATAGATCATGTTTAAAGCACCTGGTAACTGCAAATTCATCATAGGATCAGAGGATATAGATATTTATGTATCTGTCATATTCAATCTACTGCACCATAACCTCTGTGAAGTTTGTCTCTCCCCCCAGGACCTACCATAGTGTTCTGCATACAATAAGTACTTAATAAAAATATGCTGATTGAGTTAGAACTGTAAGATACCTTAGAGATCACTTCGTTGAACCCCATAATTTTCCAGGTGAGAAAACTGGGAAAAGAAAAATGACCCTGCTCCAGATTACGTAGTTAAGAGAGAGCAGAACTGGGATTTGAATCCATACTCCTTCCACCATAGTAGGAAGCTACTCAGAAATGAGGTGTGTGTGTGTGTGTGTGTGTGTATGTGTGTGTGTGTATGTGTATGTGAACATAGAAACACTTAAAGACAACCAGAATGTTTTTATCAATGGTAGGAATCTGGTACCTTAGGAAGACTATAGCTGCTTTTGGTATAGAGACTAGCTGCCTAGATCTGGGTAAATCATCTCATTCATGGCTGTGTTTGGGGAAGGAAACTGAAACAAGGCCATCCTGTTGCAGGAGAAGAAGTTTCTGGGCTGGGCTGCTTCAGAGGTGGCTGTTGCACCCAGTAAGCATAAGTTTAAACCCTTGGGCCAGAACCAAAATGTCAGCAGGAGTCTTCTGACCTTTGGTCAGTTGTTGACTCCCAGCTCCACATCCTCTATATCACTCCTGCTATCTGTCAGTCCACAGGCTTCTTGACTTTTAATCAGGGAGTGAGCTTCTGGGAACTTGGGAAGAGGGCAAAGTTTGTGTTGGGTTCTGCACTCTTCAGTTCCTCATCCTTCTTCCAACTGCCAGTCTTTTTTCCCTTCCTCAGAACCTGACAACTTTCCCAGACCTGGGATGGCTGAAGCTGAAGGTAGATCTGACTTGTAAAAGTTACGACCTTGGGCAAATGGCTTAAACTCTCAAGACCTTAGTTTTAATGACCTGTAAAACAAGAGAATTGTACTGATTTAGCTCTAAGATCTCTGCAGAAACATAGAATATTGAAGATGGAAGGAACCTTAGAGATCAACTAATACCCCCTTGTGCATTTTCATTTTATAGGGCAATTGAGGCCTAGCCAGGCAGTTGATGCCTTAGGCACTAGAACCTATGTTAATAGTCATTTTTGCTATATTTCACTGATCCAATAGGCTATCTAATGAAACATGGTCTTTCTAATGCACTTGTTATTAAAGGTATGTAGATAAATGGAGTCACCACTGGGAATTGGAGTCATAAGACTTTGGTTCCAGCCAAAATGGTCAACTCGCTGTTTGTTCACTGGATCCAACATTTGATTCTGTTGCTTTGCATAGGATATGTGTCCCCCAAGCCTGAAATGTTCTTCTGTCTCTACTTCTTAGAATCCATAGCTCTGTAAGGCTCAAATTAAGTGTCACCTTCAAATTAGATATCTCTAGTCCTCTTCATCTCTTGGTAACTCATCGCCCTTCTCAGTACTCTTTTCCTCCATTTGACTTGGCTATGTGGCCCTGAACTAGTCACTGAACTCTCAGTGCTCTAGGCATTTCTCTAGGAGTATAAGTTGCAGAGAAAGTGATAATCTGCCTGCGTATAGGAGGGTTCCTTCCAGTGATATTCCTATGCCAATGAAATCATAGGTCCCCTGTCTTCTAATGATAATAAGGATCAAATGAATTAATATAGGTAAAGGGTTTTATAAATACTAGCTTTCATCATCATCATAGTCATCATCGATGTCATCATCCTCATCATCATCATCATCATCATCCATCAAAGAAGCAATGTGATATAGGAGGGTTCCTTCCAGTGATATTCCTATGCCAATGAAATCATAGGTCCCCTGTCTTCTAATGATAATAAGGATCAAATGAATTAATATAGGTAAAGGGTTTTATAAATACTAGCTTTCATCATCATCATAGTCATCATCGATGTCATCATCCTCGTCATCATCATCATCATCATCCATCAAAGAAGCAATGTGATATAGTGGAGAGTGCAGGACTTGGAGTCAGGAAGACCAGGTTTCAAATACTGCCTCTGACACTTACTATGTGACCATAGATAAGTCATTTAACCTTTTTTCTGCCTCAGTTTCCCCAAATGTATAATAGTGATAATTACTCCTATAGTACTTACTTCTTAGGGTAATTGCAAAGATAAGACAAAGAGTTGATCAGTCAACAAACATTTATTAAGCACCTACTATGTACCAGGCTTGGGGATACAAAGAAAGGTAAAAAACAGTCTTTGCTCTCAAGAACCTCACAGTTTAACAATGTATATAAAGCTCTTTACAAATTTTAGCATTCAATATATGATCAATTGTTATAATAGAATATTGTATTAATTACATTATATTATGCTACATTATGTTATATTATTCTATACTATGTTATGTGAAGGTATAGTATATTACATTATGCTATGTTACATTACATTATAGCATATTATATTGTCTGATGCTACAGAAACTGGACTATGGCCTTCTTTTGGCAAAGAGCTTGCTGGAAATTTTCCCTGCAGATATATGGTCCTTGTGAAATTCTACTGCTGGGTACCTGTGAGAGGAAAGGGTTGGGGAGAAATGGAGGGGGAAAGAGCTTCTGGAGTCAGGAGGGCATCAATCTCCAGATAGTTTTTTTTTGTTGACATTGTTTAGAGTAATGAATTAATTAAGGCATTGAAGGTGTTTCTGGGGATTGGAGAGGCCTTGTGCATGATGATTTTGAATTCATAATTGATATTGCTGGAAGCCTTGCTTTCAGTTATTGCCACACACGTAAATCACTTTAAAAACTTTAAAGCCTATATAAATGAGATTATTATTATCACAAAAAATTCTTAAGTGTGGGTTGGGAGAACATTCTCAGCAATAGGCATGAGATATAGTATCAGTAATAAGCTGTGTTAGACACAAGTATTTTCTAAGAACAGAACAAGACCCTTTGGTAAAATGGTGAGAGCCTAGGACCAGAAACCTTAGCTCTAATTCTGCCTTTATCTCTTTCTGAGTATGAGCCACAGTCTTTTCCTTTGTAAAGTGAGGATCCCTTTCTTTCAGTGTTTGGATAGGATAAAAGGAAAAAATGAGTGTGGAAGCATTTTGCAACTATAAAGAACTTACTACAAAGATAACTAACATTTATCACTTAACTCATATTTATGTACCTGGCACTGTGCTAAGTCCCAGCAATACAAAGAAAGGCCAAAAAAAAAAATCCCTTCTCTTAAGGAGCTCGTGGTCTAATATGAAATATGCAGATTTGAACTTCTATGATTATTATTTAAGGTGGAGGTAATTGACAGGCCATCATATTGAATCCAAAGTTCTATTTGGGTCCTTAACAAGGATAAAATTAGTTAATTCTCTGGTATTGATTTTATATTTAACATTTATACGTCTCTTCAGTTTTACTTGCCCTCAACTGGGACTCATTATTCATTAAAATGGTTCTATAACTCTGAGTCAAAGAGATCTCAAGAATCATGTCTTTATTCAAAAGTCAGATTTGAAAATCAAGTGATTTAAAAATATGGTTTAAAAGAAGAAACTCAAACACCTAAGAGATCCCTTAAAAAGTTACTGGAGGGATGAGCAGCTATGTGTCTTGGGATTTTGTTTCTCATTCCAGTTTGGTCACTAAAGAGTAGGCAGAGTATTCATCAGAGATAATAGGATCAGAGATGTGGAGCTGAAAAGGACTTTAGAGGACATTTAGTCCAATTTTCTCATTTTATAGATTGGGAAACTGAGTCCCAGGGAAGTTACATGACACGATGAAGGATACACAAACAATAAATGTCACAGCCAGGACTCAAATTCAGAGCTACTAAATTTAAACTCAGTTTTCTTTTCATTGCACTGTGCTGCCTTAGGATCCTCAGTTTCCCCTTATCAAGTAGAAGAGATGCTCAAATTATTTTGCTTGTCCCCAGAGGATAAAACAGGGAACTAGAGACAGGACTAAGAGCAAACAAGTTCTGGCTCAACACAAGGAAAAGAGGTTCTGACAATTAGATGTCTTAAAGCAGAGTCAGCTACCTCAGGACAGGTGACTTCCTCCTCCTCACTGACAATCATTATATGGGAGTATTGTAGATGGAATTTCTGTTTGGGCAAGTCACTTTACTAAATGATTTAAGAAGTTTATTCCAATTTTGAGTTTTTTTTGATTCTGTAAAATAAGGAGGTCAGCCTTGATGATTTTAAAGTCTCTTTTAACTAATATTGTGAAGTTCTCTGACTTTAAGGCTACTTCCAATCCTAATGTTTCATAGGTTTTTAGTTTTAGCATCCCATGTTCTATATACTAAGATCCCTTCTAGCTCACATTCCATGGTTTTGCTTTCTCCTTAATTTACTTTAGCCTTTCTTCCCAAGGGCAAAAGGAAGCAAGTCACAGTTACAAGAAGTACAGCAGCTGATCTCTAAACCCTCCTGTCACTTTCACCTATAGTAGAAAAGGAGAAAGAGCAGAATCTTTGAGTCTGGAAAGAAAATTCCTGCTCCCTCCCCTGCTTGCTTTTAAGTGAGAAGAGAGATCTCTTCCATTGTCTCAGCCAAGAGGAGATGAACACGCCTGTACACATGAGGCAGTGCCAAAATACAGCTGTGGTCAGCCGAATTGTCAGTATTGTTTGGAGTCTTTATTGTGACATGCTCCGTGGTTCCCTTGAAAAGTAAAATCCATGGTGTCCAAGAATATTTCAGGAAATTACAAAGAAACACATACAAGAAATGGGATATTAGCAGCCTCCCTGAGATGACTTTGATGGGTTATTGTTTCTGGCGTTTGGTTGTATCTAGAGAAGTGGTCTTCTCTAAAATTCTAATATCCTTTCTTCTTTTTTCATCATTATGCTAATTGTTTTTCCAAGCAAAAATTTAAATTATATTTTACTTTAAAAATTTTGGCACTTAATAGCTTTGTGTGTTTTATAATTTCAGTTTGTCTCTGGGAAAAAGTGATAACGCTGTGCAAGTGTTGGATAATGGCAAGAGGAGTGGGCTGGGAGTTCAGACACTTTGGTTCAACTCATACACAGTGAAATGTTGAGGAGACCATTTCACCTTTAAGGTTGCACCTTACTCACCTATACTATCAGGGCTTTGGGCTAAATCCCCTCCAATTCTCCTAGTTTTAACATCCCGTGATCTTTGATTCTAAAGTCACTCCAGCTCTACCATTTCATGAGTCTATGAATCTTTGTTAGGTTTGTGAATTTATATTGGGCTGTTGAAAAATAGACCTGCAATGAAAATAATACATTTAATTCACATTCAGCTTTCAAAATTCTATTCAGCCATAGAACAAATTCTGATTGACAGAAACTCCTCCAAACTGGCACCTCCATTGTGTTTCTACTATGAGTACCTTCAGAGCTTTGTGAAAGAAAAAACAAAAAAAAACCCCTAAGTCTGTATTTCCAGTGTGAATATTCTTGACAAATAAAAACACAGACAGGCAGGAAGAAAGAAAGAAAACAAAAAAAACAGAATGAAAGGAATTAGAAAGGGTGTAGGAAGGAAAAAGAAAGACTAAAGCAGTTCAAGTATTTGTTATGTCACAAGATGATCTGGAACTGCCTTACTTTTGGAAGAAGACTCTGAAGTGATGAGGAATCTTTCAAATAAGGAAGAAGATTAGGGCAGGATCAGAAGGCATGCTGATCATTTTTTCTTCAACATTAATCTGGGAAGAATAAACACTATATTGAACAATAGAATCGGTATCCAAAAGGCCAGATCAAGGGGCAGAATCAAATGAGAAACTTTTCTGAGGGAGGCAAGGTGATCATATCTTTAGAGCTGCAAGGGACTAAAAGATCATCTATTATGACCTCCTCATTTGACAAATGAGGAAACTGAGTCCCATTGAGGTTAAGTGACTTACATAAAATCACAAATTAAATGGAAAAATAAGGATTTGAGCCCAGGTCCTTGGACTCTAACGCTAGGAGTCTTTCTATTACATCATATTTCTGCCTTCTGGATTTTACTTTCCTGTTAAACCATTTCAATTCTACCTCCAAATAGAGCTATTTCTCCTTGGCAATTTAGTTCATTTTGATCACATGCAACTAAATTAAATGACTAACATTTATCAAGTGCATTCCCTACAATAGGTACCATGCTGGTGTTGGGATCAGTTGTGTTTGCTCATTCCTTCTTTTGGAATAGGACCAATGACATCACAGTGTGATGTCTTGACTTGTAAGTGAATTGGATTTCACTGGGGCAGAATGGCACAGAGTCATCTCACTCTGTCTTCCAGAGTCAACAAAATCCAGTGGTGATAGCCCAGGTTGCAGTGGTTGACCTTGGCTTCCTCAGTGTCTGATCAAGTTTGAAACATTCTATACCACTTGCTTCAGTTGCCTTCATGGTTGTTGGAACAAATTGTTCTCATGTGCCCAGTTCACTGGAGGAAGTCTTCACATGCTTTGGTTAAATAGCCCCCTAACTCACCTATTGCTCTGAGGGCTAGTAGTTACCTATAATCGGGTTTAGTCTATCTACCAAGATGGTTTTACCAGAGTGTGACTGCTGCACATTCTTCTTGGAGTCATAGATAAGAGTTAGATGACAGGTGGACACCAAAGATGGATGAACAGCCTTGAAAAGGCTTTGCAAGCCCTCCCATCAGAAGTGCTAGTTCTCACTAAACACTTCATACAATCTTTTAGGATTATAAATACAAAAACAAAACAGGTTCCTCTCCTTAAGAAGATTACATTCTATTGGGGGTCAAATGCTGAGAAAATTTATCAAGGAGAGAGCATCTACTATTGCAGAAGTCAGAGAAAGCTTTGTGGAGAAGATGACTTCAGAGTCAAACCTTGAAAAAATAAGACTTCTGAGAAACTATGAAGAGAAGGGAGTGAATTTCAGGGTGATGAGTGGTCTGTGTAAATGCAAGGAGGTGGAAGAAAGAGTCCTGAGTTGAGGGAACACTGACACATCGAGTTTATGAAGGACAGTAGTACAAAATAAGACTTGAAAGGTAGATGGTGGTCAGATTATAGAGAGCCTTGAATGTCAGGTGAAGTGTTTACATTTTCTCTTAGGGTCAGTAGGGATTCCCTGAAGGTTTCTGAGCATGTGAGTGTCATGGTTCATTTGTGTTTTAGGAATAGTAATTTGACAGCTATGTGGAGAATGAATTGGAGAGGGTAAGACTGGAAGGAGAACCATGAAACTATTAGTAAGTAATAGTAAGTCTGGGTAAGAAATCTGGGTAAGATTTCTGGGTAAGTAGTCTGGGTAAGACATGAGGCGTATCTGAAATAAAATAGTAGTTGTGTAAATAGGGAAAAAAGAAAAGAGATGTTACGAATGGTGACTGATTGGATATGGGGGATGAAAGAGCAGAAGGAGTCAGGAATGATTACAAGGTTGTGAACCCAAATGGCCAATAGAATGCTGATATCCGCAAATGGAAAAAGGAAGTTTGGAGAACTGATCTAGCCACCCTCAGGTACACTCTGCTCTGGAGAAGAGCTTATCATTCAAATAGCTATGGACCAGTTCCAAATCCTATTCTTGGCTGCCATCTTTTTGGCTGCTACCTACTTGCCCAAATCCATCTTCAGCATCCATTTTAAAATTATCACCAGTGTTGAAAATGTCACTTATATTACCAAGGCCTTTAATTTCTTGCTTTGTTATTTGATAGTCACTAACAATGCTTTGCAGATCTTTTTTATGGGCAGTATCATTTGTCTTCATGTAAATCGCTGGAAATACTGTAGGTATTGGTGGTTAAGTCTGAAAAACTATATGGTTTTGGAGAATCATAAAATGTCAAAGTTGAAAATATACTTAAAACCATGTGCTGAAAGTTACGTTCACTCAGCATTGCATTATTCCCATTCCTGCTTATCAATCAGTATTGGGAGAGGCTCTGGCGGGGAAGAAGACACCAAGTTTGTAGTTTTTTTTATCACTGGCTCTTTGTCACTCATCCCTACCTGCAAATTGTCATATTCTTGTTACCTCTGGGAGGAACTTAGATGCAAGGGCCCGTCCTCTTCTGCTGAGGTGGACCTATATGGATTATCTTACAGTTACTGTAAAATCTGTCCCCACCTTGAAGACTTTGCTGTCTTCAGTGATCAGCTCTTCAATGTGTTACTACCTTGACATAAAATCCCTTCAATTCTCTTTGTCCTAAATTTTGCCTTGTCAATCAGGATGAAAGCCCAAATAAAGATTATTAATTCTTGATACCACTGTTGGGGCCTTACTTTCCTCATCTATAAAATGAGAAGATTGCACTAGATGAATTATGAGATCCCCCTGAGCACCAGATCTATGATGCCAAAATGATCATGGAACTTAGAAGGTCAGTTTAGAATTGAAGGGGCTACCCTGGAAAGTTAGTTGGGCCTGGGAACTTGACGTTAAGAGAGGAATGATGCAGTATGGTTATTTGGATTCTAGTCCTGCTTCTCCCAGTATTTACTCATTCGATCCTAGGCAAGTCTGAGCCACGTTTCCCTCATTTGTAAAATGTGTTTTGAATAACTACCTCCTGAAGAATATTTTCGTGAGGAACTAGCTAAATTTATCCTTAGTTCCTTCAGCCAATCTTCATATAAAATAGTTTCAAATCCTCTTCATCCTCCTGGTTAGTCTCCCCTGTATGTGTTCTACACCTCTGAATAGATAAATGGATGCCACTGGGTCCATGCATCCCTGTTCTCATATTAGGGCTCTTTAACCCTCTCTCAGAGATCAAATTTTATTTTTACCTAGCATTCTATTAACATGGAAAGGCATTAAGGCCTTGGTTCCCACTAAACTGTATCGTTCATTTCAATATTAGCATTCTGTGCTCTGTGTTCAAATATTCCTTCTAACTGACATTTTGTGAGCTATGATACCAAGGTCCCTTATAGATTTGACATTCTATGAGTCTGTGACTCCTCTTTTCTTAGAAAAACAGAATTATAGGGTGAATTCTTTAAGGCTATAGTTTAAGAAATTGCTCCTCAACAAAGACCGTTCATCCATTTCAGCTCATGCAAATGGAGACAATGAAAAAAATCCATATAGCCCAATTCAATTAGGTTCAATGAAATGCATGATTGCGCGTCCCACCATTTCTGCACAACCATTTACTCCTAGGGTGGTGTGAGCAACTCAAGCCAGCGGTCAGTGAGACGCATAATCTGTCGGCTTGGCTGGGTGGCTGTCACTCACAGCTGCTGCCCACTGCGAATGGTGGCACTCCCTATATTAACACCCTGCTGGGATAATTCTTTTTTATCCTTTTTTTTTGCCACCAAGTGGGCCTGCCACCACAGTGCTGTTTTTCATCTTGTTAATTGAGTCATTTATCTCGTTAAAAGGTGAAACTTTATCAGGGTTTATGTGCCAAATGTGAGAAGGCATATTTAATGATACATCAAATGTTGGAGACAGGCAGGTGCCTCTATAGAGAGAACACTGCCTGAATGCTCTCAGGCAGGACTCTGCCAAGACAACTAAATTAAATCCTCTTGATTAAAAATAGTATTGAGTTCCTAGGCAACAATGGAGTCGTAGTATGTCTGTTTCTATAGGTATATGAGCCTCTAAACCTATAGCTGTGTACTTTCTCTATTACTTGTGTCTTAGAAAAAACCCCTGATTGGAAGGCAGGGGCTAGAGTTCTAGTGTGGTCATGAAATTACTTTGGGACCACAAATGAATGACTTTATCTTTCTGTTCCTCAATTATGCAACTTCAACAGTCTCTGTCCTACTTTCTTCATACAGTTATTATGACAATCAGATGAGAAAATTAAGGACAGACATGTCATATAAATAAAAGGATGATGGATGCAAAGTCCAAGGCACCATGAAAATATAAAGTATTATAATTGCTACTAGTGTTATTTACAGAATTGCAAAGTTTCTGAGTTGTAACGAACTCAGTGACTGATTAATTGAACCTATGCCTGGAGAAGAATCTTCACTGTAACATACTTCATAAGCAGTTAGGCAAACTTTGCTTGAAGACCTCTAAAGATGGGGCTGACTACCTCCTGAGGCAGCCCTGTTCCTCCTACGGGCAGCTCTTGTTGTAAGGAAAAAATTCCTGGCATCAAGCCTGAATCTGCCTTTCTGCTGCTTCCACTCATTGTCCCTAGTTCTTCCCTCTGGGACCAAGGAGTCTAATCCCTCTGTCACATGACAGCCCTTCAAATACCTGAAGAAAGCTCTCATGTCATCCCCTAAGTCTTCTCAAAGCTATCCATCTTCAAGTTTTTCAATTGCTCAATCGCTCCTCATGGAATGAATTGGAGGCCCTTCACCATCCTGGTTGCCTTCCTCCAAACACTCTCCAGTTTATCAATATTTTTCCTAAAATGTGGCTCCCAGAAGTGAACATATTATGCCAGATGTAGTAGTGTAAACGCAATGGGACCATCATCTCCTTATCCATGGGTGTTCTGCCTATCTTAATGCAGCCTAAGACCACCTCGAGTTACTACTATTAAATCACCTATCACAATGTTGACTTGCATTGAGCTAAATTTATTTAAAAATCCCTAAATCTTTTTCAGGAGACAGTGTAGCTCAGTGTAAGAAAATTTTAAAACAGGGTTTAAGAATTTCCCAAGCTCAGTTCATGGTCAAATGTAGTCTTAGAACAATTTTTGAAAATTTGGGGTGAACAACGATTCAAATGTACCTATATATGTATACATACATACACACATGTATATGTGTATATATACATATGTGTCTGTGTGTGGGGAGAGAGAGAGAAGGAGAGACAGAGTGAGAGAGAGACACAGAGAGAGAGACAGAGGCAGAGAGAGGGAGAGAGACAGAGAGAGAGAGACAGAGAGAGGGAGAAACACAGAGAGAGAGAGGGAGAGAGAGGGAGAGAGATGGAGAGAGAGGGAGAGAGATGGAGAGAGAGAGAGAGACAGAGAGAGAGAGGGAGAGAGAGGGAGAGAGAGGGAGGGACAGAGAGAGACAGAGAGAGAGAGACAGAGACAGAGAGAGGGAGAGACACAGAGAGAGAGAGACAGAGGCAGAGAGAGGGAGAGAGACAGAGAGAGACAGAGAGAGAGAGGGAGAGAGAGGGAGAGAGAGGGAGGGACAGAGAGAGACAGAGAGAGAGAGACAGAGACAGAGAGAGGGAGAGACACACAGAGAGAGACAGAGGCAGAGAGAGGGAGAGAGACAGAGAGAGAGAGACAGAGAGAGGGAGAGACACAGAGAGAGAGAGGGAGAGAGAGGGAGAGAGATGGAGAGAGAGGGAGAGAGATGGAGAGAGAGAGAGAGACAGAGAGAGACAGAGAGAGAGAGGGAGAGAGAGGGAGAGAGAGGGAGGGACAGAGAGAGACAGAGAGAGAGAGACAGAGACAGAGAGAGGGAGAGAGACAGAGAGAGAGAGAGAGACAGAGAGAGACAGAGAGAGAGAGAGAGACAGAGAGAGAGAAGGAGAGACAGAGTGAGAGAGAGACACAGAGAGAGAGAGACAGAGGCAGAGAGAGGGAGAGAGACAGAGAGAGACAGAGAGAGACAGAGAGAGAGAGGGAGAGAGAGGGAGAGAGAGGGAGGGACAGAGAGAGACAGAGAGAGAGACAGAGACAGAGAGAGGGAGAGACACAGAGAGAGAGAGACAGAGGCAGAGAGAGGGAGAGAGACAGAGAGAGACAGAGAGAGAGAGGGAGAGAGAGGGAGAGAGAGGGAGGGACAGAGAGAGACAGAGAGAGAGAGACAGAGAGAGGGAGAGACACAGAGAGAGAGAGACAGAGGCAGAGAGAGGGAGAGAGACAGAGAGAGACAGAGAGAGAGAGGGAGAGAGAGGGAGGGACAGAGAGAGACAGAGAGAGAGAGACAGAGACAGAGAGAGGGAGAGAGAGACAGAGAGAGAGAGACAGAGAGAGACAGAGAGAGAGAGACAGAGAGAGAGAGGGAGAGAGACAGAGAGAGAGAGACAGAGGCAGAGAGAGGGAGAGAGACAGAGAGAGAGAGACAGAGAGAGAGAGGGAGAGAGAGGGAGAGGGAGAGACACAGAGAGAGAGAGAGAGACAGAGAGAGACAGAGAGAGAGAGAGAGGGAGAGAGAGGGAGAGGGAGAGACACAGAGAGAGAGAGGGAGAGAGAGGGAGAGACACAGAGAGAGAGAGAGACAGAGAGAGAGAGACAGAGAGAGAGAGAGGGAGGGACAGAGAGAGAGACACAGAGAGAGAGAGACAGAGAGAGAGAGAGACAGAGAGATAGACAGAGAGAGAGAGACAGAGACAGAGACAGAGAGAGAGAGAGAGAGAGAGACTGGCCACTAAGCTCAGCCTTTATGAGCATATGCAGAGTAATCAGCTGACGCAATCCTCATGTGAATTTTGGGATGCTTAAAGATATTTTATAAGGTGATTCTGGTCTGCCAAATATAGAATAAAGAGGAGTATTTTTGATTTGTTGTGGAACTCAAACTGGGGAGTCAGAACAAGGGTGCCTTTAAAAGATCTTTTTTGGCAAAGACTTTTTCTAGGTTTGTTGACAATGGAGAAGGATCATGAGCTGCTGAGGTTTTCCAGGTTTCTCCCTTATCCTTTTTTCAAAATTATTAGAATTATGGGTAAAATAAACTAGAATAGACTCTGTTAGAAAAATGGGGTACATTTTTATTAATATAGCACACAATGCCTGGGCTTTGAGCAAATTCTTTTGTCTGCTAAAAGTCCTGGTCATATATAGATACAAATAACCAAGATGGTAACTTGACATTATTTCACTTAAGGATGGGTTTAAGGAATTGGGAATATTTAGCCTGGAGAAAAGAATGCTTAACAGGAAAGTAAATCTTTGGCTTCAAATATCTAAAGGACCTTAAGGTAGAAGAAGAAGAATGTTTGTCTTTTGCTACTCTAGTATGTAGAATTTGGACCAATGAATGGAGGGTAGTTATAAGGACATGGATTTTTGCTCAATACAAGAAGAAAAGTCCTAAGAATCACAGTTGTCTGACTATGAAATATGCTGTTGCCTTGGTAGATAGTGAGTTCTTCATTACTACAAATATTTAAGAAAAGGATGAATAATAATTTGTTAAGAATAAAATTATTCAACAGATAGGGAGTGAAATTTACCCTCTTTAGGGGCACTTCCAGCTCTATGGTTAAATAATTCTTAAAGATACAGGTCCATTTCTGATAGGTGATTTTAAAAAAAAAACAACATGCTGCTTTTAAAATTATTTATTTTTAGCATTCATTTAAAAGGAGTTCCAAATTCTCCCCCTCTCTCTTGCCCCTCCCACACCCATTGTGAAGGCAAGAAATGTGGTATCCATTATACATGTGAAATGATGCAAAACATACTTCCATTTTAGCCATATTGAAAAAAAAAAGTAAAAAAAGAAAAATAAAGCAAGTGAAAAAAAATTATGCTTCTATCCGCATTCAGACTCTACCACTTCTTTCTCTGGAGGTGTATAGCATATTTCATCATAAGTACTTTGGAATTGTCTTGGAACATTGCATTGCTGAGAATAGCTAAGTCATTCACAGTCATCTTACAATGTTGCTGTTACTGTGTGCCATGTTCTTCTGGTTCTGCTCAATTCACTTTGCATCAATTCATAGAAGTCTTTTCAGGGTTTTTTTCTGAAATGATTCTACTCATCTTTTTTATAGCACAATAGTGTTCCATTAGAAGCATATATCATAACTTGTTCAGCCATTCCCTTGTAGATAGATATACCCTCAATTTCCAATTCTTTGTCACCACAAAAAGAGTTGCTATAAATATTCTTATACATATAGGTCCTTCCCCTTTCCTTTGGTCTCTTTGATATATGGACCTAGTAGTGCTATTGCTGGGTTAGCAGGTATGTACTGTTTTATAGTCCTTTGGACACAGTTTCTAATTGCTCTCCAGAATGGGTGGATCAGTTTATAACTCCACAAATAGTACATCAATGTACCAATTTTTCCACATCCCCTCCAACATTTGTCATTTTTCTTTTCTGTCATATTAGTCAATTTGATAGGTATGAGGTTGTACCTCAGAATTGTTTTAATTTGCATTTTCTATAATCAGTAGTGATTTAGAACTTTTTAATAGACTATAGATAGTTTTGATTTCTTCTGAAAACTGCCTGTTAATATGCTTTGACCGTTATCAATTGGGGAGTGACTCATATATTCATAAATGTGACTTAATTTTATATATATACATATATGTATGTATTTGAGAAATGAGTCCTTTATCAGAGAAACTTGCTATATATTTTCTCTGTTCCCCCCGAGTATTCTGCTTTCCTTCTAATTTTGATTGCTTTGGTTTTGTCTGTGTAAAAACTTTTAAATTTAATATAATAAAAATTATCTATTTATATCTTATGATCCTCTCTGTTTCTTGTTTGGTCATAAATCTTCCCTTATCTGTGGGTTTGACAGGGAAAAATTTTCATGCTCCCCTAATTTTCTTATGATATCACCCTTTATGTCTAAATCATTTACCCATCTTGACCTTATCTTGATAATAGCATGAGATATTGGTCTATACTTTGTGTCTGCTAAAGTGTTTTCTAGTTCTTCCAGCAGTTTTTGTCAACTGGTTAGTGCTTACCCCCAAAGCTTAGATCTTTGCATTCATCAAACACTAGATTATTATGGTCATGTACAGCTATGTATTGCGTTTGGATCTATTCCTCTGATCTACCACTCTATTTCTTTGCTTGTAACAGATTGTTTTGATGATTAACACTTTGTAATGCAGTTTGAGATCTGGTACTTCTAGACCACTTTTCTTCACACAGTTTTACATCTATTCCCTTCATATTCTTGGTCTTTTATTCTTCCACATGAATTTTGTTTTTATTTTTTTCTAGCTCTATATTTAAAAAAAAACTTTTTTGTAGTTTAACTGGTATGTCACTGAATAAGTAAATCAATTTAAGTGGAATTGTCATTTTTATTATATTGGTTTGGGCTACCCATGAGCAATTAATACTTTCCAGTTGTTTAGATTTCTCTTTATTTGTGTGAAAATTGTTTTGAAATTGTGTTCATATAGCTCCTGGGTTTGTCTTGGCAAGTACCTTATATTGTCTGCAGTTATGTTAAATGAAATTTCTCCTCCTATCTCTTGCTACTGGACTTTATTGGTAATATATAGAAATACTGATTGGATCTATTTTATATCTTGAAATTTTGCTAAAGTTACCATTTCAACTAGTTTTTTTTAGTTGATTCTCTAGGATTCTCTATGTATACCACCATACCATCTGCAAACAGTGATAATTTTATTTCCTCATTGCCTACTCTTATTCCTTCAATTTTTTTCTTCTCTTATTGTTATAAGCTAGCATTTGTGGTACAAAATTAAATAATAATGATGATAATGAACATCTTTGCTTCACCTTTGATCTTATTGGAAAAGCTTCCAGCTTATTCCCATTATAAATAATGCTCATTGATGGTTTTAGAGAGATACTACTTATCATTTTAAGAAAAGTCTCATGTATTCCTATGCTTTCTAGCATTTTTAATAGGAGGGAATGTTGCATTTTGTTAAATTACTATCTATTGGATAATCATGTGATTTTTGTTGTTTGTTATTGATATGATCAAATTTGTTGATCATTTCCCTAATACTGAACAATTACCAGTGTAAATCCCACCTGGTCACAATGTATGATCTTTGTGATATATTGCTGTAATCTCCTTTGCTAGATTTTATTTAATTTTTTGCATCAACATTCATTAGAGAAATTGGTATGTAGTTTTCTTTCTTTGTTTTTACTATTACTGGTTTAGGCATTAGGAATTTGGTAGGATTCCTTCTTTGCCTAGTTTTCCAAATATTTAATATAGTATTGGAATTAATTGTTCTTTAAATGTTTGGTGGAACATGAATCTTTTTTCTTAGTAACATTAGGGACAAATGATACTGCCGGAAGAACTCTAGAAACCAGTGCTAAGGGATATGAGTCCTAAGCAAAAAAAGTCAAGATCTTAGGGGAATACAAAATGTTTTCATGCCCATTGAAAGCAATGGCCCTGGAAGAGAGGCAGGTTTAGGAAATGAACATTGGCTTGAACATAAAGTATGTAAAGGGGAATATTGTGAAATAACATTGGAAAGGAATGTTGAGGTCAGATAGTGGGAGACTAAAGACCATACTGAGTAGTTTATGTTTTATTCTACAGGTAATAGCAAGGCCCTTGAAGGTTTATAAGTTGAAGAGTGATATAGTCAGACCTACAATTTCGACAGATGGTCTTGGCAGTTTTGTGAAGAGATTGGTTTGGAGAAGGTAAAGACAGGAAGCAGTGAGACAAATTAAGCAATTATAGCAGCCCACAGGAGAAGTGATTTCTAAAGTCGGGTAGTAGCAGTTTTATCGGAAAGAAGGGAAAAGATAAGAGGAAATATAGTAGATTTGTCAAGTGATTGGATATGGAGGGTGAAGGAGAAGAAAAAGCCAAAGGATAATTCAAAGGTTGTGAACCTAGGTAACTGAAAGGATAGTGATATTCTCCATGGGAATGAAGAAGATTGGAGGCATAGTGAGTGTATGGGAGATGGAGATGGACCTGTTGAGTTTGAGGTGCTGAAGGGGTCATTCAGGTGGAGATATCCAGAAAGCAGTTGGCAATGTAAGACTAAAATTAATAATAGAGATTAGGGCTCGGCTCATTAAATTATATTTGGGAGTCATCTGTGTAAAAGCAATAATTGAATCCATAGGAGTAGATGAAATCACCAGGAAGAAGAGGGTGATTTAGGGATCTTGAGATCTACAGAGAAGGTTTGGAGCACCAGCTTTGGGAAGTATAATAGTGAATTGTGATGAATAAGAGGATTTCTTTGCACAAGGAAGATTCCAGCTGAAATTGTTGTTGTGCATTTGTGTCAGCCATGTGCAACTACTCAGGACTCCATTTTGGGCTTTCTTGGCAAAGATAATTAGAGTGGTTTGTCATTTCCTTCTCTAGTTCATTTTACAGATGGGGAAACCAAGACAAACTGGGTTAAATGGCTTGCCCAAGGTCACACAGCTGAGATTCAAATCTGAGGCCCAGTTTGAAGTGAGGAAGATGAATCTATCTTCAGTCTATCCACTGTGCCATCGAGATGCCCCAGTTCACCCAGCTGAGATTAGATAACATGGATTTGTAATAGCCCCCATAAGCAGTATTGTGTGACTAGATGGTCATCTATATCCATCAGCTCAACAGTAGGAAAAGAATGTAAATAACCAAAGGCTTAGATATGTCCTAGTGTGAGCAGAGATAGGGAAAAGGGGATAAGAAATTCAAGAGAAGAGGATGGCATGTCATTGGATTGATCTAATATTGGCCAAGATTTTAAGGAGGGTAAGGGAAGTTAGAGCAGAAGTAATGGACTGGAGGAAAGGGGAAGGTAGAGCTACTGAAGGTCATTTCAAGGACAAATAGACTTAGGAGGAGTGAGGTAGAAGGAGAGATGGAAGGACAGGAAGTTAGGATCAGAGAAGGTAGTTTTGAAGCTTATCAAAATTATGTGTGATGATGACATCTTAGGTATGACCGTCCTTGTGGGTGACTAAGAGGAAGTAATGGTATACAAATGAAGATTGGTTTAAGAGACTGAACATGTTTAGCTTTGAGAAGAGAACATTTAGCAGTGCCTGGCACAGAGTAGGTACTTCAATAAATGTTTGCTGATTGGTTCATTGAAAGGAGACTGGATTTGTAGTCAGAGAACTATAGTTTAAATCCAGGCTCCATATGTGTGACTTTGGAGAAGTAGCTAATCTCTCTGGGACTCAGTTTTATATCCCTAAAACGGGGGTAAGGAACTTAATGACCTGACAGATTCTTTCTAGCTCTACATATTATGCTTCTTTGATCCTATAAAGGACTTACATAAAGGAGGGATTAATTAGATTTGTTCTGCTTGGCTCCAAAAGGGACAACTAAAAGAAAATGGGTAGATTGTGAAGAGGGGAAGATTTTGATTCATGTGAGGAAAAAGTTCCCGCAAATTAGGGGTGTTCCAGAATGGAATCAAGCTATCTCTATAGGTAGTAAGCTGTGCAAAACTGGGAGTTTTCAAATGGAATAAAGGAGGTTATAGAGAGGGTAATTGTTCAGACATAAGTTAGTCTCAGTCACCTCTAAGGGCCTTCCAACTCTGAGATTCTGAGTTTCTGTCAGCTCCCTCCATGGCTGTTTAATTTGCCCAAACACTTTCTTTTCTCACTATTCCCTTCAATGGGGAGATGGGAGTTGTAAAGATCAAAGAAATGCAGCCCTTTCTAGGACAAAGCCAAATGCCACTCGATTGGCAACTTTCTCAAGCCAAACTCAGCAACACTGTGCCAAATATCACACTGATACAAGACAGCAAAGGCAAGCCTGGGGCTGCTTAGGCCACAAGATAAGGGGCCGGATCCAAAAAGCCAGAGTTTGTGATTCCCATAAGCCATTAGAGTAGAACTAGTTATAGTCCTCTTTTTTGCTTTTTTGTAATTTATTCCTAAACCCTATCTATTGTTCTGGAATTTGAATTTTGAGTATTCATTACAGCTACTGACCCAGTTTCTTTGGATCACATTTCTATATTATCCGACTTTCATCTTCCTACTCATTGCTTCCCCATTTTTATTCCTCTGTTCTTACCCATTCCAGAATGAACAACGTAGCAAGAACTTCCATCGAAATGTAGAAATTGGCCTCTTAGAAAAATCATTTTCTTTACTTTATTGAGATTTGGTCTGAGGAGATTAGCATGGCCTTTTTGAAACTGGCCAAATCCACTTCCCCCAGTCTCCTACTAATAGAAGAAAGAATTGACTGCATTGTAGTCATGTTGGAACAAAAAGGCTTTCTTCATCTTTTCAGATTTCTCTCCTGATTCTTTCTGTGTCTTTACTCATACCATCCATGTCTACAATGAATTTCATGCCTCCTCCCCAACCCCTATCATCTACACTTGTTATAATCTCTCCCTTCCTTCAAGGCCTGGGTCAAATGCCACCACTTCCTCCATGAAGCCTTCCTTGATTATCTGGGCTCACCTGGTTTCTTCTCCAGATTTCTCAAAGTATTTGATCCTCTCTCTTGCACTTATCATACACCCTGAAGGGTGTCCTGGGTACCTAGGAATTGAATAGGGCACACACAGTTTCCTAGCCTGTTCCCAGCTTAGCATGTGTGGCCTCAGTACTTTTGGGATGATGAAGCACTTTCCTTATTGACCACTGAGCAGGAAGAGACAATGACTGGACAAGATGAATTCTCAGGATTTTCCTATTTCTAGATCTATGACCCTGTGATATGCTGACTTAGTGGATTTTTAAACAGGGGGTGTCTTCCCTGTTGTCCTCTTCCTTTTATTCTTCAGGTGGCATTTTGTAACCCTTAGATTTCCCATGAGGCATAGGGGAAAGGCAGATCACCCTTCTCCCCCTCTAGGTGTCATTTGACCACGAGATAATGGCAAGCTAAGTCAATATCCTATCTAGGTAAACCTGAGATTGGATTTCAGAGCAGTAATTCCCTCTTAGGTTTGAGCTTTCCCACCCAAGCATAGGTAATCAAACATGGACTTTGAAATGGACATATCCAGGCTTCCAGGTGACCTTGTGAATTTAAGCGTTCTAGAAGTCCGGAGTTCCATGGTCTGAACTATGAAGAAAGGGAAAGGAACAAGTATTTTTTAAGTACCTACTATGTGCCAGACTCTGTGCCAAGCTCTTCACAAATACTATCCTGTTTGATAATAAGAAAAAGTATTCTAGAAACCTTTGTCTTTTAACGTTCTCTGGGTACCAGTAACAGTAAGCTACCACAGGCCACCCAACTGTTATCATTTTCTCTTACTAAATGACTCTTCCACCTCCTTTTCTGATTACAACTTGTTGATATATTTTATTTTAATTCTTGAGTATAAATTACCAATGGTGACATGCTACAACTTACTTATATACTTCAATTCAGCTACCTTCAATTTTCATTATTTGGGGATAGGTGATCCATGACTTTTAGCCACATAGACTTGCCAAAAGAATAATGGTCCTGAAAAGATGGGTTATTACAGTTTCTCAGATGAAGTCTAGCCTTGTCTTGGCCCCAAACATGATATGACCATAGCACCATGATCTATGTGATGTTGGACTAACTTAGTGGGATTCTCATTGAACTACACATTATAATCTAAACAATGGGTATTCTTTACCTATTTGGTTTTCCTCCCCTGTGTGGACTGAGGACTTGCATATCATTTTAGAGGTCATAAAAATCACTGATGAGTCCCACAGCACTTTGAGGTTTGATGCAGTCAACATGATGTCATCTCTCATCTTTTTATTTATTTATTTTTCATTTGGACCAGCTCTTCCTATCTCACCCAGGCAGAAAATACAGTAGTCACTCAGGAACCTAAATGCTACTACTTATCACCATCAGCAGAGAAGCTTTTTAATCTGTTCTTTTGCTTTGACCTGAGCCAGTTTGTCCCTCCTCAGCCAGTCAGGAGGCTCACCATATTTGTATTAGATGCCTAATTGGCATTAGTCTTATTACAGCTCTGAACACCTGAATTCAAGGGATCATAGTCCTTAGCCCTTATACCTGCCTGATGTCATACTAAAAGAGAAGTATCTGGAGGGTCTCACAGTTTATATGGAATCCTTCCTCTCTTTGGATTCTGCACAGGGCATCCTTCATGACAGTGGCGAAAACTTTTGGTAAGCATACATTTCTTGTATGGAAAACATACAGTCTGGTAATGGCAATGCTGGTCCATTTTATCTGAGAATTGCAACACTATACTGAGTAAAGTGCTGGGACTCTGCTAATTGCTAATGCTCACAGCTGGCCTGTCAGATAGAGGTATATCTAAGTGGTTTGTAATTGACCTTTAGCTTTCAGGCCAAATGTACAAATTGGCTTTAATTCTTAAAAAAAACTCTTCTTTTTCCTTTTTCCTTAAGAGTATCTTCTAGTTTTTCTCCAGTCAAATGTCAGTAATTACCATCATCAGCTGCTAAAAGTAGAGAGTCAATAGAAGTGATAATTTTTAATGATAAGAAAGGAGACCAAATATTTTTTATCTACTAGAAATATTCCTTTCTCCTTTCTTTCATTTCTTCCTCCTTCCCTCCCTTCCTTCTTTCCTTTTCTGCTTTCCTCCTTTTCTCCTTTTTCTTTCTTCCTTTTCTTCCTCTTACCTTCCTTCTTTTTATTAAAAGTCTACTATATGGTTTAGGCTTGTTCTCAAAGTTTTAAGGAGTGAAGTGTAAAACATTCCTTGCCCACAAGGTAATAACAAATATACACTCATATTCTCAATAAATATAGTCTATATTTTAGGATTTTAAGGGCCCAGTGAGGTCTGATACTGCAGATCCTAAGAACTTTTCCAGTTCCAAAAATTTGTGTTTTTATGATTCTAATGTTATCCCCAGCTCTATATCCTATAGTTAAGTTCTAAGTTTCAAGAAACCATTTTGTGTGACAGTGAAAGAAATGGTCCTCTTTATTCTACCCATGTATGCCTCTAGATTTGAAGATTGGCTCACGTGGCAGTCACAGATAGGTGAGAAACACATCCCATGTTTCTCATCTCAACTGTGAATAGAAAAAAAAAATTAATCACATCTCAACTGCCGACAGCCAAAAGAATTTCAAGTAAAAGAGTCGAGCTCAGCTGTCTGCCCTCCCTTCAGGATGAGAGAAACGGAACAAGCTTCCTCAATTTGGGCTTTGTGGAAACTTCAGATTTCTAAATCCGAACAAAATCCCTTCCTTTTGAATTTAGCTTTTGTTATGGCATCAAATTCTTTGTTGGCTCTGTATCTTCACATAATAATGTTACACTACTTGGCATGATTCCAGGTTGTCTTTTTTTTTTTTTTTAAAGTCCAGGTACCAATCTTCAAGGCTGATAGAAGGGTCTACATATTAAAGATAGGGATTTTTTTTTCTGGGTCAGATAGTATAATTTCTGACCTTCTCATAGTATCCAGTATAGGGTTAATGACTCAAGACTACAGAACCTAAGGTAGAGATGAGAAAAAGTGTTCAAGAAGTCTAGGAGGAAAGAGAAAGAAATAGGCATTTATTAAGCACTTATCCTGTGATAAGTATTTTATAAATATTTCTCATTTTATGCTCACAACAATATGAGGAATAAGTGTTATCATTATCCCCATTTTACAGATGAAGAAACTGGGATGGAGAATAACTAAATGATTTATTCTGGGTCATAAAGCTAGTAAAATGTCTGAGGCTGGATTTGAACTCATGTCTTCCTGATTCTAAGCTCAGTACTCTAGCTTATGTTCCTAAATCACTTCATATTTTACAAAGCACTTTCTTCACAGTAGCCCTGTGAAGGAAATAGTACAAGATGCCCCCAATTTATTGAAGGGGAAACTGAAACCCAGAGAGTTTGAGAGACTTGCCCAATGTCATATAACTGGTGTCAGAGCTAAGTGTCAAACCCTAATCTCTTGACTCGAAACCAGCATTCTTTGGAGCATACTTAGCTGCCTATCTACATTAAAAGCAAGTTAAATTCAAACATTACTTAGGAACTTAATATAGGAGGCCTTGTGAGGAGTGCTAGAGATGCAAAGATCCCTTGAATATCTTACATTCTATAAAGGGGACACATTCATATAAGCCATGGCACAAAGCAGAATGCACAGGTGCCTCCCCCACCCCCAGCAGGGGTAAAAGAGAGATCCAAATAAGCAGCCCCTCAGTTAATATTAGGGAGAGTTTAGGATAAAGTTCATGGAGGAAGTGGTATCTGACTTAGACCTTGAAGGAAGATGAAGATTTCAACATGTTAAGTGATGGAAAAGGAATGTATTTCAGGCTCAAGTGATGATATACACAAACAGTGAGGAGTGAGAGAAGCAGACCAAATCAGGAAATGGTAAATACTCCAGTTTGACTGGACTATGTAGTTGTGTGAAGGATAGATGAGAGAGGACATGAGACTAGAAGAAAAACACGAAGGCCAGTCAAGGGATTACAACTTAAACAGCCTTTGGATTTCATATTCTATATTCCATGATTCTAATTCCCTTTTCAGCTAACATCCTATGAATTAGAGGACATAATATTGACTCCAAAGAATTATAAGAATCCTACAGGAAAAGAAATAACTGTCGGGTACTGCTCAACTATAAATATTTAAGCACACACTATGTAACATTGTCCACTGGTTCTATAAAAATGTGAGTTAGGTGAAACAATGTTATAGGGGACATTTGGTGCCATAGGAGCAATGTTGTAAATGGAAGCAACATTAGTCTAAGTGGAAAGAGCTGATGAGGTGGCTGATGACACAAAGCTTTGGGATCTGCAAGGGATAGAACCATTATTTCTTTCATAGATGAACATGTGTCACTTTCTACATGAGTTTTTTTTTAAGCCAAGGTAGGTAACATCTAGGTGGCACAGAGGATGATGCACTGAACTTGAAGTCAGGAAGACCTGAGTGCAAATATGGTCTCAGACACTTATTCCTTGTGTGACCCTGAAAAAGTCACTTAAGCTTTCTATATGTTAGTTTGCTCATCTGCAAAATGGAGAGAACAAAATCGCCTACCTCCTAGGGTTATAGTGAATATCAAATGATATAATATTTGTCAAATGCTTTGCAAACTTTAAAACATGTATAAGTATTATTATTATTCATAAATATTATGAATAATAATATTCCCTTCCCTCTCCTCCTCATCACCTTGTGTTTATTTTGAATGTAAGAACATGGAAAAGAGAACAGCACAGGTTGGGCAAGTATGGATGGTTTGCATCTGTATCATCTCTAGAGCAAACTCTTGAGTCAATGAGCTCACAGAGACATTCAAGCCTGGAGAGAATTCTTGGTACAAACTTGTATGTGAACATGTCTCTTCCACATTAAAATGTAACCTCATTGAGGGAGGGGCCATTTGTTTTTGGTTTTTACATTCCCAGCACATAGCAGGTGATCAGGAAATGTTTATTGATTTATTTTTTGTGCTGTTGATGATTAAGGGCAATTAAAAGGGTTGAGAAGGAGTACACAGACCTTGGGGGTAATCCAATGGGGTCCAATGCAGGAACTAAAAGAATTACAAAGGTGCTCTGAAAGGGCCAAATCAGAGAAACTAGCTACCACCAAATTCACAGGGCTAGGCAGGAGACATTTGTATGTTTAGAAAAAAGTGTTCATAAAAGGGTGAGAGGGTCAATATGGAATCAGTCACAAAAGGTAAACACTACAAGGAAGTAATTTGTCTCTAATGAAATCCAATCCAGCATGTGCTTTTTTTTTTTTAAGTGCCTACTCTGTGCCAGACTGAGAATCACCGTGCTATAATAAGTGGAGACGAGCTTGGAGTCGAGCTGATATGGATTTAAAGCCATCTCTGACACTCCTTAGCTGGCTATGTGATTCTGGACAAATCACTTAATCTTTTAGGGTTCCAGGCAAGTCTCTCAGCCTATAAATTGTAGAATGGTTGTCTGTCTGCATTTATGTAGGGAGTTTCATTATCAGGATCCACACTGATCAAATCACAGGTCAAAATGTGTAAGGCAGCATGCTAGGGACTGGAAATACAAAAATAAGAGGAAAAATAGATTTTACTCTCAAGGAACTTGCATTCTAAACTGTTATACACATATACACCCATATACATACATGTGCACATGTATATATGCATATACATATAAAATACACAATAATATATGGACATATACATACATATGCACACATGCATGAATACACACACACGCACACATATGCTATGATCCATGAAGTCAGATACACTTAATGACTGAATCAAAAAGAGGTGTGTATGCATGTGTGTGTATGTGTATGTACATACATACATATCTATATCTATATCTTTGAAGAAGAGGGGAGAGAACAATAAGGGAGATTAGAAAAGGCTTTCCACAGAAGATATCAGACGAGCTTAACCTTGAAGGAAACGAGATTCCAAGGTGGTAGAGAGGAATGTGCACATCCCTGGCCCTGGAGTGAAAAGGGGATGGGGAGGGCCAGCTGTGCAAAATTATAGAGGCAGGAAATAGATTGCTGGTTTTGGCAAATAGTAAGTAGTTTAATTTGACTGGAACACGGAACAAACAAAGAGGTGTCACGTAGAGTAAGACTGGAAAGGTAGGCCAGATTGTGAAGGGCTTTAAATTCCAAGCTATGGAACTTGTGTTTTATCTTTGTGGGAAGAGGGATTCTAGAACAAGGGACTTACATGGTCAGATTTGTGCTTCAGGAAGATTATTTGGGCAGCTATGAAAAGGCTGCATTGAAGCAGGGAGAGAGCCAAGAGGTCAGTCAGTAGGCTGCTGCAATGATCCAGGTAAAGGGTGATGAGGGTCAGAACTAGATGGTAGCCAGGAGAGTTTAAATCAAGAACATGTAAGTTACACCATGAAGGGAGATTGAAAAAGCTTGGTAACTTGGCTGACATAGCCTGGATTTTTTTTCTTTTTTGGTTGGTAGGTGTAGTGTCAATACTATACCCACAGCAACCACTGTGGATATGCAGGTGTATTTCCAGGGTAAATTCTCAAAATATAAACTCTCTTCCTCAAAGATGAAACTAAGATATTTATTCAGATACCAGAAAGCCAATTCCACCATGGTAAAAAGGAAGTTTTTACACATTATCAATAGAGGGAGGATTGCCATCCCCAAGTCTTCCTGTATCAGACCTCCCCGCAGACAAGCTCCCTTGGATAGGCAAAATGTCCCTGTCTCACTCAGGCTAGCTGCTCTGCTCTGCTCTCCATGCTACCTCTCTCTCAGTTCCACCTCACTCTCTCCCTGCTGCACCCTTCCTGTGCCACTGTTTAGCAAGCTCCTCTTACCATCAACTCCATGTGACTCAAGCTGTAGGCTGGGCTGAAGTTCAACGCAGGTGACATGTGCCTATTTAGGGGGCAGGGAAGATCTTCAAATTCCCTTAACATTACAGGAGGGGTATGGGTTGGAGGTTCTGATACCAAATCTCTGTCCAAGACAATGTCCTGTCATAGCATTAGTGTGTTATCTAGACCCCAGTTCTTATTCAGCTGAAAGCCATGTAGCTGTGGACTATAACAACATGAGTCACATTGCATCCTAAGATCCAGGGTCTTGCTTCCTCTCTTCTCATGTGTGATAAAGATACAAAGTGATACAGGGCTTATGGTGGATGCTCTAATGGATTCCATTAGCTTTAGTAACCTCTTTGTTGTTCCATCATTGAGTAGTATCCAAGTATTCTTGACTTCGTTGATCATAGCCTGCCAATATTGTTCATGGAGTTTTCATGGCAAAGATACTGGATTGATTTGCTAGTTCCTTCCCCAGTGGATTAAGGCAAACAGAGTTTAAGTGACTTACCCAGAGTCACACAGCTAGTGTCTGAGGACAGATTTGAACCAAAGTCTTCCTGACTATGGGCAGCTAGGTGGCACAATAGAGAGTGTGGGGCCTGTAGTTAGGAAGACTAATCTTCCTGAGTTCAAATGAAGCCTCAGATACTTACTACTTGTGTGACTCTGGGCAAGTCACTTAACCTTTTTTTGCCTCATTTCCTCATTTGTAAAAGAAGCTCAAGAAAGAAATGAAAAACCACTCCAGTATCTTAGCCAAGAAAACCTCAAATGGGGGATTCATGAAGACCCTGAATAACTGAGCAACAATTTCCTAACTCCAGGCCCAGCACTTTATTCAGAGAACTGCCCAGGGTCAGACAGCTTGGTAAGTGTCTGAGGGCTGCATTTGAACTCAGGCCTTCCTGATTCCAGGCCCAGTGCACTGTCTACTGAGCCTCCTAACTGTCTCGTCAATAATCTCTACCATTGTCCAAACTCAGTTCATTGACCTCTCAGTACTTGTGCTTTCAGACTACCCTTGTGAGGTAAGGTGCATAACTCATAGGTATTATTTTCCTTTACTATGTGGTTAAGATATTCCAAAGAGGCCTCCTACTGGGAGGAAGGTGACTGCTTAACATATTCTGGTCCTTTAGTATGATTATTACTAAGACACTATTATATAATTAAAAATATTTAAGGCATGTAGCCTTAATGTGAGTCAGCGGTGGGATGCATAGGCCAAAAATCAAATGCTATCTTTGGCTGCATTAATAAAGGGATAGCATAAAAATAAAAGAGGACATATTAGCCTGTGGGTGTTAGCTGGGTCAGACTACACGTGGAGAATTTTGTCCACTACTGAGCACCCCATTTTAGGAAGGACCTTGGCAAACTACAGCACTTCAAGGTGGGCATTCAGGATGGCTAAGGGACTAGAAAGCATCCTGAACTAGCTGAAGGAAGTGGGACAGTTGAGGCTGGAGAAAAGAAGATTTATGAGGAGCATGGGAAGTGCCATTCTGAGTTACCAACATTGGCAGGATTGTAATTTGGAAAAGAAAATAGATCTAATAGAGTCGAACTTGAGGCAATTAGAGAAAGTGAAAAATAGAAAAAAAGGAAAAAAATTGTGGGAACTCGATCTGCTATTGGATTCCCTTCCCCACCTTCAAAGGAGAGATGGGGGGAGGAGAACAGAGAGAGAGAGAGAGAGATTGGAAACTGTTCTTCCTACTGAGTGGGTGGCTCTTTTTGGTTTAGGGTTCAGTTCTCTTTGACACAAACTCCACACCCTCATAGGGCCCAGGGTACCGCCCTGGAGACCTTGTCCCCATCCTTTAGCAAGGGGTCTAAGCAGATTTGTTACCAAAAATGTTCCATGCTCTGGGAGAGGTGGCATGTGAGTGGGTTGCCCCTGGGGTTCTGACTCCTCTTGCTCAAACCTGTTAACACTTCAGTTAAATGGGCACCTCTCTTGTGAGGTGAGGAGGCGTTCAGGCAAAGGCCAGATGGCCACCTGTGTCAGGGATGCTGGTGACTCATGCTTCAGGATGGGGTTAGACTAGATGGTCTTGAGACTCGAGCTCTCCTTCAACTCTGAATTATGATAGTTTCAGGCTCCCCAATTCTGCGATTCTATGAATTTATCACTATAAAATGAAATTCAAATTTTCTGACCTGGTATTAAAGCCTTTCCCCCCAAAATCTGGAACCACCTTTCCTTTTCCATATTTACTTTATTTTCCATTCATTCTATGCTCCGACTAAACTGGACTGTCCTTTCCCCTTCTCCACACTCTTCCACCCAGTTCTCTGTGCTGTCCCATTTTCACGCCTTTCCTTACACAGTCAGAGGCAGCTGGGGACACAGTGGAAAACCTCACACTTGTTAGCTGTGTGATCTTGAGCAAATCATTTAACTTCTGTCTGACTCAGTTTCCTTATCTGTAGCACAGGGATAATAATAATACCTATCTCTCAGAGTTGTTTTGAGGGTCAGCTGAAATAACATTTTACTACCAATAATAACTAACGTTTGCATAGCGCTTAGTTAATTTCATTCAAAAAAATGCTTGTTTTTTTCCTTGCTTCCTGTTTCTGAATCACTTCTCCAGGTCCCCTCCCCCATTTTTACCTGTTAAAATCCTACCAATCAATTAAAGCCCAAATCAAACATCATGTCTTCCATGAAGGATGGTTACTGACCCTGCTAGGAGGTAGCAACCTTCCCCTCAGAAATCCCATAGTACCTTTGTTGTGCTGTTCTTTAATGCCTCTATCATGTCTTATTGAGTATGAATATTGGAGTATTATAGCAGTCAAGCATGTGTCACACCTTGTACCAGGTATTGCTAAGCTGCTCTGCATAGTGTGCAAATGATTTGACTGTAGATTGTAAACTCCATGGGATCAGGGTCTTCACGTCATAGCTAAACTTAGCATTTCTCTTGGAAGTGGTCTATTGACGTTTTTTGAGCTGAATGAAAATGAATTGATGGAAATGCTACAAAAAGATTCAAGGGAAAAAAATCTAGGGGTTTGGGGGTGATGGTGAGGAAGTTACATGTTCTAGCTTCCAAAGGATCCCTTTTCTTATGATTGTCCTCAGACTAAGAAGTCTGCCTGGGAGGGACGCTGGGGCATGCACTGATGTTCTGGCCCAGATCTGTCTGATTGGCTGGTTTATGAATACAGCCTGGCCCCTGCCCAGAAATGCAGACTCCCAGGCCTGTGCAAAGTGCCCCAGGGCCAGGCTAAGCAGGCACTGCCTGCGGGGCCACCACTGCTGGAACTCTTTTGCTTAACACTGAAGTTGCCCATTCAAAAGCAACTGAAGTCCTCAGCCCAGAGCCAAGTTACCAAGGAAGCCTCTTTCCCCAGAATGGGATACAGCTGAGAACCCATTTGATTTCCCTGTCTTTTTACAAGTGAAAATTCTCCAGACTCCACGTGCATGTCATGAATATGTAAACACTGCCATCAGCCGTTGTCTTATTTCGACTTATTGGCAGGATTTTTTTTTTTAACCTTAAAGCTGAGAGAATGTGAAAATGCCTGCTTATTGCTGAGCTGGTCGGCACAGTGGGCACATAATTTGATTTTTAAATACGACTAGGTTACTCCTTGAGGATGTTTTTAAGAAGCTTACTGTTACATCGCACAGGATGGAAAGGCATAGAGGGGTTGCCAGAGGTATAGGTGCAACAAGAATGAGATCACGAATCTTCCCTCCAAAACACCCAAATTATTTATTCTGATTGATTTGCTGGTAGGCTTGGTGGGCTGAGTGGGGAGGGGTACGGACTGAGTGAGGGGAATGCTTATGAAATAGATTGTTCCTTCTCAGTGGTTTCCTTAACATTTTGGCCACAATTTTGCTTCTGCTTCAGTCTCTGAATCCTTACAATATCTCCACATTATCTAGTAAGATAGAGCAGATTATCTGAGTCAGACATGAAGTCTTTCACATGTATCCTAGCTTCCAGAAAGTCCAAGACCATGTTTGGAATTAATTCATCGTAGGGAAGTAGAAAGAACAGTGGGCTTGGAGTCAGAAGATCTAAGTCTGCCATGTATGTGTATTAAGTTATGTGACCTTGGTAAATGATGTAACTTCTCTATGCATCTCATAAATGAGGAGTAGGTGATCTATAAGAACCCTCCTAGCCCTAACAGTCCATGTTCTATGATTGTCCTAAGAATCCTCTTAGTTGTAAACATTCTTCATTCTGTGATGCTAAGGAACCTTCTAGTAACATTTGGAGTTCCTCCTTTCTTCAACTCAAACATTCTACCTTCTTATTCTAAGACCCTCCCAGCTCTAACATTCTATTCTATCATCATAAGATACTTTCTGGCTATAACATTTTGTGTTCTGTGATTCTAAGGTCCTTCCCATCTCTACTATTCCATGTACTAGGATTTTAAAGCACCTTCTAGTTGTAACAGTCTTTGTTCTGTGAGTCTAAGGTATCTCCCAGCTGTATCATTCAACGTTCTGTGACCCTAAGGGCCCTTCCAGCTCTGACACTCTGTGCTTCTGTGATCAGATCTTCAGAGCCAAAAGAACTTTGTGTGGCCCAGCAATGAGGGAATCTGAGTGAAGTCCATGCCTGATTGATATGACAGGAAGACAGAGAAATGGAGCAAGTGAGAGAGTAAAAGAAGGTTCTCCTCTCCCCACAAAGTCACACTTTAATATTCGACTCTCATTTTCATCAATCAGAAAAGCAATACCCCCTAGATCAGTGCATTAACTTGTTTATCTTTTACAATGAGAAAAAAACTCCATTGCTTCATCATTCATTCCAGAGTTGGGGGTGGGGGGGGAACAAAAGGCAGCCACCAAAATTTGCATGGTGCTCAATTATACATTAGTGAACATCACTTGGCAATCTGTTCATATCAATTTAATTGGATTTTAATACTGCCTCTGATCTTGTTTTCTAATTAACAGCAGCGCCTGGCAATAAAGCAGAACCATGCACCCAGCAACACCTTTGATCTCGACCATATGGAGTTCCTCCTTGCTCTCGAAAAAATCTCCCTCGTCTCTGAAAGAAACTGGGGCCCCCAGATGGCCAAATACCACTCCTGACCACCACTTCATTGATTATGCTATTTTCTGATTGGTCCTGATTGAAAATAAATAAAACGTGCCTTTGGAATGGATGCAAATGGGTGTCACCAGCTTTGGGTAATGTTGATAGTTTTCTCAGCTCATTCTTAGATGGCAAATATTTGAGTAAACAGACTTGACTCAGTGGGCTCGATGCAGGAGCACAGTTTCATAAGCAGGAGGATGTGTATATGTAGTATGTGTGTGCAGGAGCACGTCAAACTGTGATACTATTGTGTTGGGGTCTGCTGCTGACTTGATGCACAATTTAGGACAAACTACTTCCTTTATCTGGGACTCAGTTTCCCAGTCTGTAAAATAAAGTTGGGCTAGGAGTCTTTATTGATTTCTAATGATAATATTCCATCATCTATATCACTTTTGTCATAGAAGTCATGGAGATCATGTCATGCCAAGTATAAAGGACTTGTTTATCCTGTGAATAATAAAAATAAAAACAACATATCAACAAAAAAACTCCAAAAGTCCTTAAAATGGAGACTCTGCGTGAGGTTTATTTTTTTGCTTTTCCTTTAATTTTCTAACAAGAATTCACCTTTTTAAAGCCTCTGAAGGTTTAGGAAATACTTTCCCAAAAAATATACCCTATGAGATGAGTTTTGTGTTCCATCCCCATTTTTCAGCCAAAGAAACTGAGGCTTAGAGAGGGGATGTGACTTACTTATCAAGACCACATAGCCAATGGGAGTCAAACTCCATTTTTCCTAATACAAGCCTAAGTCTCTCTCCATTATACTGTCAGAATAATTTCCTTCATGCTCTTTAATTTCTTGAGTTTCTAATGCAAAAGTTAAACCAACTGATCAGCAACTTATGGATTAACTGCTTATGTCCTAAATTAACATGAAAAGTCAGCTTAAAGGAAACAAAAACAGACCAAAAGGCTGAAACAAGGGATGGAAAGAGGAGATGAACCTTTCTTGAAGCAGCAAAAGAACACTGGTAGAATTACCAAAGATCTGTGAGTCTAGAATTAAAAAAAAATTCTAGGATTAAGAGTTGCATCATTCTAAGCTTTAGGTGCTTTAAAAGTCTAAGATTCATAATCTTAAAGTGTACTGCAAGGAGGTAGACTTTTAGAATGGTAACTTATGGTCATAGGATTTAGATCTAGAAAAGATCCTAGAGACCATCTCTTCAATCCCTTGGGTGGGAAATGACTTATAGAGATGTAAAATGACTTGGTAGCAGAGCTTACATTTGAACTCACATCCCTAGACTCAAAATCAAATGCTCTTTGGATTGCAGCATACTGCCTTAATTTTTATTGAGATAAAAGTGACTTGAGACCCAAGAAGAGGAACCAGAGAAAAAAATCACCATGAGACAGATGGAACCAGGCCTCTGGGCTGCTGGAGATGAGTGATAAGGTAACCTAGTCCGCTGCCTTCAGTTGTGATGTTTACAGATGAGGAGAGATTTGGTACATGGAAAGGTTTCCTGCTGAGGTCTGATTGGCCAACAGGGGCCTAGATTGTGTCTGTGGTCTTTGAGGGTATGAGGTGACTTTTTGACTTGGTCAGTAATGTGCTGAGGCACCAGTTTCTTTCAGATAATCAGATAGCTTGCCCATTACTGCAGCTTTCACAGGATGCCGATTTGGGGCTTCTCTTAAAATTTTACCCTTGGTAATTTATGTTCCTTTTCTTGAGATGTCTAATATGTAGGAATCCTTGGAAACTCTCAGAGGCTAGGGAACCACAAAGCTTACTAACTGTGAAGAGTACAGGAAACTGAATCCCCTAACATCTCAGACGTTGATCCCCTTCTCTTTCATTCAGAGAATGACTACTCTGGATCAGGCTTTCTTCTCCCTTCTGTTCCATTGTAACAGCCTCCTAGCTGGGATCTGTGGTTACATTTTCTTCCCTTTTCAGTTCATCCTTCCAAGAGCTACCAAAATGACCTTTCCAATATATTCTAGTGTGGTGGATAGAGAGCTGATCTCAAAGTCTAGAGGTTTAGAATTTGAATCCTGCCTCTGACACATACCATCTTGTGACCTTGGTTTGGTCATATAATCTCTGAGTAAGCCACTCCCTAGGACAATATGTTGTAGAGAATATTCTGACTTCCGTTGTTAGAGGAAGTTTTTTCACCTGTCAAAGTAATGATAGGACCAATCTGTATTGCTCTTATAGTACACAGATTTGACCATATCATTCCCCTCCTCCAAACCCTAATGGTCATTGGGGCAGCAAGGGGGCACATATATAAAGCACTGGCTCTGGAGCCAGGAGGACCTGAGTTCAAATTTGGCCTCAGACACTTAGCTGTGTGACTTGGGAATTCTTCTTAACCCTAATTGTCAATAGCAACAACAAAAATCCAAGAATAACAACCCTTTGGTAGTTGAATTCAGCTAGATTAAGTTCGGCAAATACCGTTCTAGGTGCTGGAGAAGATCACACATTTAGATATGCAACAGTTCCTCCTCATAGGACTCAGAGTTTAATGGACTGTTGCCGATAGATTAAATTTAAGTTCTTTGTCTTGGCTTTCACTCAAGATCCTTCATAATCTGGTTCCAGTTCCTCGGGTTCTACCTTATTTGTATACAAGTTTTATCCACCTTATTAGATTGTGAGCTCTTTGGGGGCAGGACTGAATCATTTAATTTAATCCAGGACCCTTTGTGTAACAGAAACTTTAAAAACAATTCTTATTCACCTGACTTGAATTTGATCCTTAATTACCTAGATGTATTGTCTACCTTAATTGAATGAATTTAATAATTTCCTATTCTGTCAAATATAAAATCACTAACTCACATCATCATCTCTTTCCATCCATCCATCCATCCATCCATCCATCCATCCATCCATCCATCCATCCATCCATCTATTCATTAATCAACAAACGTTTATTAAATGCCTACTATGTGCTTAGCACTGAACTAGGGTGAGGTAGTTTTTGTCCACAAGGAACTTATATTCTATATATTCCCACAGACAAGTAAATGAGGATAAATACAAAGTAAATGCGCAGTGAACTGGAGAGGGGGTGGGGTTCTAATAAGGAGGTACATCAGCAAGGACCCTGACATACATAGGAGGGCCTGCTGTACAGGTTCTTAGATCTGCTTTTCTAGAAGGAAAGTGACTTTTGAGGGGTCAACAAGCACTTTAATCAAACACATGTATCATTCAACTTAGTTCAGGGGAAAAAGTTAGCACCCTGAACTTCAGGGAAAATATAAACAGAAAGACCAACAGACAGAGCTTCCAACTGTCTGACCATAGACAATACATACATCATTATATATGTGTTTGTCCTTTGTTGCCGAAGAAGCCCACGTCATCAGAGAAATAATGACATGACTTGCACCTGACTTTGTTTTGAGTGACGGGGGCTGTGCAGGTCACCACCTGCACAGGTCTCACTTCTCCTCCAGAGCCAGCTGAATCCATTGACCAGATATTCATCAGGATGACTGGAGATGACCCAGGATGAGGCAATTGGGATTAAGTGACTTGCCCAAGGTCACACAGCTAGTGAGTGTCAAGTGTCTGAGATGAGATTTGAACTCAGGTCCTCCTGACTCCTGCTCTACCCACTGCACCACCTAGCTGCCCACATACATTATTACTAGAGAGAGAAGCACCAACATCTGGGTTTTCAAAGCTAGGGGGCTCTTTAGCAGGCTACCTAGAATCTCATCTGGCACAGGAACCTTCATCCAAAAATAAGCCCCAAAGCAAAACATCACCTCAGACTACATATGCTCTTTTCAGGGCTGGAGGGCAGGACCTTTGTGTGCCTCATTAGAAATTAACAAAAGGTATGTGAGGCCTATTAACAGGTGGGGAAGATCTGTAACTCTTCCCCCACCCACCATTAACCCTACATTAACATTCTAGGTGGAAATCGTGAAGTCCTCATGCCTAGTTCAGACCTTCTTCACTGCTTAGCTCGACTACTGCCTCACTTCCTAATGAACATCCTTGAGAGGTAGCTGGCTCAAACCTCTTCCTTCTTGATCCATTCTCCACATATCAGTCAAAATGATTTTCCTAATACTCAGATCTGACCTGGTCACTCCCCTAATTGATGAACTCCAGTGGTTCCTTACTGCCATTAGGATTATGTCTAAACTTTTCTGTTTAAAAAAAGTCCTTCACAATTTTACTGGAATCTTCCTCTCCAACTTTATATATTACTTCTCATCCTGCCCCCTCCAATCTGGCCAAACTAACCTTCCTGCTATTTCTCATACATGGCATTCTCTCTTCTCCCTCCGCACCTTTATACTGGCTACCCCCATGCTTGGAAAGCATTCCCACCTTACCTCTGCCTCACAGAATCTCTTGTTCTATTTTTTTTTAAACTATGTTCAGATGAAGTGCTCTTTACCTTGTCTTTCCTAATCCCCTAGCTGCTAGAACCCTACTTTCCTATGTTTATCTTATGCCTATTTTGCATAAATTTATTTATGTATTTCATATATACATGTATATGTATATATACATATACATATATATGTATGTATATACTATCTCCCCCTAGAGAAAATAAGCCTCTTGAGGGGAGAGAGCATTTCATATTTGTCTCTATATTCCCAGGACCTAGCAGAGTGCCTGGTACATAATAGATGTCTAATAAATGGTGAATAGTTGATTATCTTTTTGAGGCCTCTTTTGATTTGACACCAGTGAATTTTATTTCCTCTAATTCACAGAATTAGAAAATATCTCAGACTTAGAAGGGATTTCAAAGGTCCAATCGGATCTAATCTGACCAGGAATCCCTTCTCTATATCTTTCATCAAAGACTCCCGATCTGTTCTCCTAGACTGCTGTCATGGCTCCCTAACAGGTTTTCCCACTTTCACTGTCTCCCTCCTCCTACCCATTCTTTACAATATTACCAGAGTAATGTCATTTTTTTTCTGTTTAAAAACTTTCAATGACTCCTAATTAGCTCACTGAATTAAGTTCAAATTCCTTTGCTTGGCATTCAAGGCTTTTCACAATCTTGAGCCTTTTTACTTCTCCTTGTCTCATATTAATCCTCTTTTATGTTCTGTACATTTTAGCAAACTGTCCTCAAGGGATCCCTGTGCTTTTCTGCCTCTGTATGTCCAAAATAACCTCTTCCTTGTCTTCACCTGCTGAATTCTTATGCATACCATTCAGTTTTGTGTCTCTAATATACTTGCCAAATTATATGTGTACGGCTTTGGGGGGGTTGCATCTTCTTCCCCTCTAGACCGTAAGTTTCATCAAGGCTGGGAGCCAAGTTTTATGTAAACTTTGTATGTTCCCTAGTGCCTAGCCAAGTGCTTTGCATGCAGTAGATGTTTAATATTTATTTAATTGAATGAATGTGGCATATGGAGTATTCATGGAGGACTAGCACCTTTAGTGCAAGGGCTTGCTGAGTCCTTTTTATGGCTACTCATTCATCTTTGGTATTCGCCTGCCACCCAGCTCTCACCTGTAGTTCTAAGAAGCATGAGCAATGGCCACACCCCAGTAAAACTGTCTTGGCAGACAGGCTGAACCAGGTTGAGGGTAACTGACAGGCCTAACTAGTGGGTTAGTTAGCGGACTGTTTACCCGCAAACATGTGAAGACAGATCAGCTCTGGCAGAATGGGCCAATGGGAACAATTTGTTTCAACAGCAATGAAGTAACTGAAGCAGGTATTGTGGAGCCCTTAGAATGTGGCAAGGCATTGAAGACACCAAGATCATGTGCTGCTCATCACCAATCATCTTGACTTTGTCCTACCATTGGACTTTGATGACTCTAGAAGAGAGAGTGAGGCTGATGACTTTGTGGCTCGCTTAAATCCAATTTATGTGCAAGTCAAAATGTCACCCTCCCCATATCATTGATCCTCTTTGAAAACAAAGGATGAACAGCAATCAAATGAATTGAATTTGAACACACCAGCTTTCCTAGTGCCTATTGGTACTGAATCAGCTTTGAATCCATCTGCTTGAGCCTAAATTAATCCTGGTAGATGGCAGGAATTTGGTCTGTGATAATGGGAACAAAGAATGCTGCCTTTCTTTTCTTCTTTCTTTGAATCTTCAAATCCTACTACATAAGAAGTGATTAATGCTGCTTGGGGGCAGGACCAGATTTTTAACCCTTGAGTCCAAGAGAGCAAAGTTCATGTGGTAGTCACTAAGTAGATGTTGAGGGGGCCCAGATGATGGTTTCTACTACAAGTTGTCTTCATTCATTCATCTAGCAAACATTTATTAAGGGCTTATTATGTGTAGGTGATCAGGGAAGACTAGCACCTCTGGTGTGAGGGTTTCCAATCTCTCTTCAGGGCTGCTCATCTGCCTTTCATGTCTATCTTCACCCAACTCTCACCTGTGCCTCCAAGAAGCTGTAACTCATGCAACTGGTCTTCCTTGAAAATGAAGGATGGAAACCAACAATAATAGAATGCCATACAAAATTATGGGGTAGATGAGGTTCTATGCTGTCATGGAGCTTATAGGTAGCAACCAATTCATCCACTGATAGTGGGCAACTCACTTGTCTTATCATTTTCTTCATCTATAAATCAGGACACTGGACTAGATGATTTCTGAGGGCTGTTTCAACTCTCATAGGATTATTAGGATATGTGAGATAATTTCTGTTTCCTAAGATTTTTGAGCAAAGAAACAACTTCTTAAATAAGTTCTCCATATATATATATGCTTTAATGATTTGATTAGTGCTTTGGATCCCATTTCCCCTATGCATGTTATGATAGGGAAAACATTCATGTCTTTGGGCCTCAGTTTCCTAATCTGTAAATTAGTTCAATTTGGTGATCCAAATTTTGTTCACTCAAATCCCTTTAGCTTTTAAAGAAATCCCTAGCTTCTGTCAGGTAGATACATCCTGTAGATGTGGAGACATACTGCACCACTTTGGATTGAGTAACTAGATTGCATTTTTTTTAAATGAGATTTCTTTGAAAGGAAATGTACACATAGGCATACACTGAAAATAATAATTACAAAAAATTACCATATAAAATATGCTTACTGTTTAAAGTCAAAAAGTTTTTTTTTTTACTTTTGCCTTTCTGTAGATTCAAATTAAGATATTTTATGCATTTTTGTCAACACTATTTTCTTTATCCCCTTCAGTCCTGTTATTCTTTTGCTAAAAATACCAATGGCACTAACTCAGGTTTTGAAGAAATAAGATTTGGCAAAGTGTAGTCTATGTTTCCGATCTATGTGGTGTCACTTCCTTTATCTTTGCCTAGCCAAGTGCTAGACTCAGATCAAAGCCCTTTTCCTTAGTGAAGCCTTCCATGGTCGTGCTAGTCCTCAGTAATCTCTCCCTCTGATGTCCCAGAGAATTTACTGTCTTATATAACTCTTTTAGTCAGTGATCAAACGCTACCATATCACATTCCTTTTTTCCTGGAGGGGCTGGGTCTTCTGACATGGTGGTCTTGCTGCTACTGCCATAGTCTCTAACACAGTGTTCTAGGAACACAGCAGGTGTTTGGTCAGAAACAGGATTAGGGAGGGGAGGGGAGCTTCATAAAGTGTATCAAGCATAGGGACAATGAAGAAGAAACTTTGTACTATGCAGTTTTATAAACATAAATACTTTTAATGCCAAAATATTCCACCTTGTATGTCCCATAGGGACTTGTGTCAAGCCATGCCTGAAGGTTCTAAGTTTCCTACTGGACAATGATACATAAAGGATGTCAATTTCAAGTGCAAAAATATCTTGATACAGCAAAAAGGGCTGATAGGGTTGGACTTAGGAAACTGAGTTTTAATTTGGTTTCTGACACTGATTAGTTGTATGACCATGGAGAAATCTCCCTAAGCCTCAGTTTCCTCATCTGTAAAAAGGAGAATAATGATATTGCACTAGCTATCCCACAAGGTTAGGAGGAAAACACTTTGCAAACCTTAAATAGCTATAAAAATGTGAGTCATTATTGACATTTGGTCAAACCTCTACTCATTGTACCAATCTTCCCTATGCCTGACTAGCAGTCATCCAGCCTCTACTTGAAGACTTCCTGATTTCATAGGCAGCCCATTCCATTTTTGAACAGTTCTAATGGTTAGGAATTGTGGGTTTTAACCTTTTATCAACTGTATTATGATATTACCCTCCCTCCTCATCTTCCTGTCTCCAGTCTATCCCCTCTCCAGCTCATCCTTTACACCAATACTGATACCAAAGTCTTCTCTCTAGTACACCATTCTGATCATGTCACTCATCTCCTCAAAAACATTCAGTTTTTCTCCATTGCTACCGAGTAAAATATCATCTTCTGATTTCAGCCCTTGAGGCCCTCCACAATATGGCTCCAACTTGCTTCTGTGGACATTTCCTTCTACTTGTCTTCTTCATATACTCTACATCCCAGACAACCTGCACCACTCTCCATTTTCTCTGCTCTGTCTCATCTCTATCCTTTTATTCATGTTCATATTCATTATTCTTTCCTGGAAGGAATTCTTTCTTCCAATGGTATCTATTGATGTTCCTCTCTTCTTCAAAGTCTACCTTAAGAATCATCTACTCCATGGAGTTTCCTCAATCTCTTTTTCCACAGGTATAAACAATCTTTCCCTCCTTGAATTTCTTGTAGTTCTATGCCTGGACTGCCTCGCTCTATTTATTTTCCTCTTTGTATTTATGTTTAATGAGTCTCTGGACTTACTCTCCCAACCCACAACAGTACTACTTGGTTAGTTTCCCTGAACAAGGTCACTGCTCTGTCTCTGCCCCTTAGAAGTGTAGGGAAATATCCTTGAGTAGTTGGAGTATCTTTCAATGCTATTGGTTTGAGTTCTCATTCTGATATTTTCCCTTACTATCAATTATCAATGTCAGTTAATATCTCATCATTATTATTGATATCATTGGATTAATACCTTACTATCAATTTAATACTTATTGATAAGATATAGAAATTATAGTACAAAAACACACACCTTCTTCCTAAGGATACTTCCTCTAAAGGATGCTCATTGTAAGGAGAATGAGTTCAAACATAAAAGTCATTACAAATCATTTGCCCCCAACAAGTGTATTTCCTGTACTTCAGAGTACAGCATAAACAATAGACAAATCTGCTCCCTTGCTTGCAACACAGCATCTTACTTCTGGGTCAATTAATTGCTAGGATAGGTTCAAGATGATCTTCCCTGAGGATACTCCTTTCTAGGTGTAACCTCTGAGTATTTTAGAGCTTTTCTGACCTTTTGAGTTCTCATATGACCCTATACAAAGGAAAGAAGACACAAACAGGAAGCGGTGACATGCTAGACTTCGAGTCAGCTTTACACCTTGTGAGTAACTGGAAGGAGAGTTTCTCCACTACACTTTTGTATGTACCCTGACCAGTTAAAAGTCCACTTAATTAAACATGCTCTAAATTACTACTGATTAGAAAAATACAATCAAAACAACTCTGAGGTACCACATTATACTAACATTACAAAACAGAAAAATGATAAATGTTGGAAAAGATGTGGAAAAGTTGGAACACATTCATTGTTGGTGTTGCTGTGAGATGATCCAACCATTCTGGAGAGCAATTTATGACTATGCCCAAAGGGCCACAAAAATATGCATATCCTTTGACTCAGTAATACTGCTTCTAGGGCTGTATCCCAAAGAGATCATAAAATGGGGAAAGGACCCACATATACAAAAATATTTATAACAGTTCTTGTGGTGGCCAAGAACTGGAAATTGAGGCCATGCTCATCATTTGGGGAATGGCTGAACAAGTTGTGGTATATGAATGCAATAGAATACTATTGTACTCTAAGAAATGAACAGGCAGACTTCAGAAAATCTTGGAAAGACTTATATGAAATGATGCTGAGTGAAGTGAGCAGAACCTGAAGAACTTTGTTTACAGAAACAGCCAGAGTATGTGATGACTAACTTTGATAGACTTAGCCCTTCTCAGCAACACAAATACCTAAAAGAATTCCAAAGGACTCATGATGGAAAATGCCATCCACATCCAGAGAAAGAAATATGGAATTGGAATGCAAAGTGAAACAGACTATTTTTTTTGTTTTATTTTTGTTTTGTTTTATTTTTTCTTTCTTGTGGTTTTGTTTTGTTTTATTTTTTCTTTCTTGTGATTTTTCCACTTTGTTATAATTCTATGAAATTCTATGACTAACATGAAAATGTGTTTAATAGGAATGTATGTGTTGAGCCCATATCAGATTGCCTGCCATCTTGCATGCAAGGAGGGAGGAGTGAAGGGGAGAAAATTTAAATTTATGGAAGTGAATGTTGAAAACTCACAATAAATAAATTGGAAAAACAAACCAAGAGTCCACTTCATTGTTTAGTAAGCCTACAGGAAACAATCAAAGAATATCTATGCATTCTTTGAAATGGAGACTCGAGTATTTTCATTCCATGTTATATAATCAATTATATAATCATCTATCTATGAAATATATCTACATTTCTATATCTATATTATATTTATTTCTTGAAGCAGGCTCACCAGCACTATTTCCAAGGATTGGGTAATCTGTTCCTCTTTCCTCCATTTCTTCCCTCCCCCATCCCCCAAATTCACCCAACCCTATCACATATCTATATATGCCTTGCTCTCTCTCTTTGAGATGTCAAATTCCATAAGAGTATATCTATGCTATGCCATAAGCTATGCCAATCTTTGAGTCCTCAGTGCCTAGAATGGGGCCATGGACAAAATCAGTGCTTAATGAATATTTCTTGGATTGAATTGAATTGAATAAAGCCTGTTGTGATGGAAAGAGTATTGGATTTGGAGTCAGAGAAGATGGGTTCAAATACTAGCTATAAAATGAGGGAATGGCCTAAATGATCTCTATATCCCTTCCAGCTTTATATCCTGTGATGCTATGAGTTGATGAATGACTAGTGGTGAGTCAAGGAAAATGTTACTTTTCCTGACTAACCAGGAAATGGAGCTTTATTGAAAGACACATTATAGAAAGGAATATTTAAATAAAAATAGGTTGATCTGTGTAAGATTGATGTAGATGTGTTATGATATGTTGTTGTATTCAAGTATTCACCATGTCCAACTATTGATGTGTGGTTTCAGTCTACTCTTTTATACCTCAACATTTCTTAAACTTCAAACTTCCACCTACTGATAAACATGATGTCACTATTTGGGACATGGAACCCTTTATGGTGTTAGATCATATATTTCAAGCAGGTGAGACGAACCCTCAGCATTGAAGATTTCAGGGACCTGCCCCGTCACCTGGAGAGAGTAGATTGAGGTGAAGTCCAATGGTTAGAGCTGATAAGGTTGATTTTCTAGTCCAACTCTCTTCTTCTATGAATAAAGAATTGAGACCCAGAAAGGAAAAGAGACCTTGCTTAAGTCACATAAGTAATGATACCTTTGAACCAGGTTTTCTAACTACAAATCCAGGATTCGGTGCCTTAAACCTTTAATGAACTTTGCTTTGGATCTTCAGAATTTCAGTCAGTCCAAGTGGAGGTCATAGTTCCATAGAGCTGGAAGAGAGTTTAGAAAGACAAGTTAGAGGTCAAAAAGTCCAGTTTACTTACTGATAAATGAAAAAAAACTGAGGCAAAGAGAGATTACATAAGACTCATCCAGAGTCACATATATGGTAGATATCTGAGACAGGATTTGAACTTAGATCTTCCTTCAAGTCCAGTGCTCTACTCATTGTGCCACTTGACTGCCTCAGTGGGCTTTGGTTGCCACTTTAATTTTTCAGATAAAGATAGTGAGGTCTGGAGAGAAGTGCCCCTCACAGGATCACAGATAGCAAGCAGAGTCTGGACCACCATGCACTAGAAGTTTTGTAAAAGACCAGGAGAGAGAAGTGACCTTTCAAAGATCATATGAATGAAAACTCTTCAAATATTTAGAGGTAATAAAATGTGTGTGTGTGTATGTGTAAGATTTATTAGTTATATGGATAAACAGAAATTCTAAAAACAATATTAATTATCATCTTGGGTTCATATCCAGGGAAGGAGGAACTTTAAAATGATGTCAAAATAATATTAATGTAGATGATCTCTAACAGAAAACTTCAAAAAATATATGATTTGGAGAAGACTGGACAAATTCACAGCAGATTAAGTTCATTGACAGATTAATAAATTTATTGTTAGTCCTTTTACAGTAAGTAGAATGATGCTAGCCATTCTTATGTGGAATGTGATCCTACCTTTAGTCCTTCCTGCTGGATGGACCTTGGAGCGGGTTGTCAAAGAGAGTGTCTCTCATTGGGATGCAATGCAGTGCACAAATTTATAAAGCACATACTAAAGCAAAGTCCTGTATTCTTTGCTCTACATGTCCCTGGGGCCGGGGCATAGCACTGGCTGCTGTCCTGTAATTGATGGGGTCAGATTTCAAAATTGACTGGTCAAATGACAAGTATGAAGAATTACAAAGAAATATGGAGAGACATATGAAGTGCTGCTGAGCAAAGAAAACACTCAGAATACACACACTAAAGTACAATCACACACATATGCTTATGCATACATATACACACACAATAACAGCAAAAATATGATTAGAGACACAGAAGAAAAAGGTTGGGAGGTTACACAAACAATGAATATCACTAAATTCAACAAGCATTTATTAAATACCTGGAATCATAGATTTAGAATGGGGAGGAATCTTGGAGACGGTCAAGTCCAATTAACTCTTTTTACAGATAAAAGAAACTGAGGTACAGACATTAAGTAATTTGTCAAGGATGATACATCTAGTAAGTATCTAAGGCAAGATTAATGCTCAGGACTTCTTAACTCCAAGTTAGGTTACTACCCTACTATTTAATTAGCTCAATATCCTTAACTGTTTAAATATGTGCCATGCACAGTGTAAGGCCTTGGGGATACAGAGACAAAAATGCCAACAGTAACTGCCTTAGGGACTTTCCTAATCTTTTAAAAAAGAAGATGAAGTTTGGAGCTTATGGTTTTATGTATGACTCTTGGCCGAGCCTTGCAGATGGTAAATGAACTAGCCCTATAATTGAATAGAAGGAGAAGAGCTGACTGTATTTGCATTTGGGAAATAGGGCAGTGCTTTTCCTGGAAGCTGCCTGTTGTAAGAACTTGTCACTTTACTACTATTATTCTCCCAATGATGATACACAGCTGTGACTCATGAATCTCCATGCCATAACTCCCTGACCCAGAGCCCTGCAGTGGGAGTAAGCATTGGACCAGACAGGAAAAGTGAATTCAATAAGGACACAGTTTCAAATTAGGGTGTTAATTTCACCTTATTTCAATTGCAATTTGGTCAACAGCATTCAATACAGGACTATGTGGTCAGCTTGAGTTTAGATAATGATCTAATGTTCACAGCTAGAATACAAAGGTAAAGAGAGAACTGAGGGTAACTTCTGATGTAGTAACTTTACAGTGGAGGGAGGGTCTTACCCTGCCATAAGGTCTATCTCGAAAAGCTTTTCTTGTATTCAGTCATGATGATGTTAATAATAGGAATGAAGGTGAGACTTTTTCAATACTTCCTGCCCTCCATATGAACCAGTTGGAGAGATGGAAGCTAGGTGATGGACAGATAGATGGTCCAGTTAGTACATTAACTCCTGGTACTCAAGTCTCTCAAGTTCTTCAATCTATTTCCACAGCCTTGTCTTACAGTGTTCCTTTGCATATATTCTATGTTCCAGTCAAACTGGTTTATTCTTTTGTTTTCATGCATTTGTCGTCCCCTGCCCCCATGCCTGGAATGGCTTCCCTCCTTCTTCCCACCTCCTTCTGTGGTACTACCTCCTTTCCTTCAAGGTTCAGATGACCTTGGTTTTAAATTAAGAGGAGGTAGGTTTGAATCCCACTTTTATAACTTATTAACTGTGTGTCCTTGGGCAAGTCATTTATCCTCTTATCACCTCATTTTCATCATCTGTAAAATGAGAGTTAGACTATATAATCACTGAGCTTCCTTCTATCACTAAACCTAGAATCTTACCAGGATCTTTAGGAAGTCTCCCTCTTGTTCCACTCCCCTGGTGATTTCTTCTTCTTCAGATATTTTATAGGATACCTGAAATTCCTCTTTTGCCTTTATCTATTTCAATTCCTTTTATATAAAATTTAACCAGGTATGTGTCTTTCCCCATTTTTAGATTCCAAACTCTTTGAGAGAAAGGTCAGTGTTGTAGCTTTTTATGTATCAATCACTAGAGCTAAGTGCTTACTTTATGTATGTTTGTTGAATTGATTCCATAATTCTATTAGCATGAATATTTTGCCCACCAATGTAGATTGCAACTCTTAGTAAAGAGTTTCAAGAATTTTTGTGGTAGAAAAAAATGATCACCCGATGGATAACCTAGTGTCCTCTACCTTCATAATCAAGTCAGTAAGCATCTATTAAGCACTTATTATAAGCAAACAAGACATGTATAGGGCAAAGTGCAGATGATCTTAGAGGAAAGACTTAGAGAGGGATTGGGAAAGGCTTCTTGCAGAAGGTGAGATTGTATTGACATTTGAAGGAAGTCAAAAAATTCAGGAGACAAAAATGAAGAAGGAAAGAACTTCAAGTGTGGAGACCAGCTAGTGAAACTGGTGGTGGTAACTAGAGTGTCTTGTGCAAGGAATGTCAAGTAGGCCAGTTTCATGAGCAAAGTGTAAGAAGACCGGGAAGGTAGGAAGGGACTATTCCTATGAAGGGCTTTAAAAGACCCTAAAGATTTTATGTTTGATTCCAGAGATTATTGAATAGGAATGTGACATGGTCAGACTGTCGACAGTTTAGAGAGTTCAATTTGACATCTCATTGGAGAGCTTTTTGAGAATTTTCTATCATTGTTAGGCCAGATTCTGGAGGTACTGGAAGAGGATTTCAGTGGGGACCTAAGAGTCATGTTTTGTGTTCATATTACAGCTCAATAACAGCGGCTTCTTTACCATAACTTCACCAAGGTTTGCTGTTGGTGTTCCTATTCCCATTGTTTAGGACTTACAATTTTATTGGTGTGGGGTACGGAGGCTCAGCGAGGAAACCCCTGTTACCGATGCCAAGCAACAATTCTCTAGTCTTTACCAGCTGCTTAAGGGCATTGAGAGGTTAAATGATTACTCAGAGTCTCATAGTCAGTAAGATATCAGTGATGGGGTTCACACACAAGTCTTCTTGATTCAGAGACTGGCTCTTTATCATTACACCACGAAATTCTTTAATCTCTGATAATACAAATACAACTTGATCTTATTCCCCTCTGCTCTGCCCCTATAGGAAAAGAATACGTGGGAATGATAGCCAGATTTATGAATTATTTCCTACCAGCTGAAAGCTCTAGAAAGCAATATAGAAATACATGGAATGCCAGCTGATCCGTGGAGGCATTAGCAAGCCCGACTGACTCCTGGTCCCCAGAAACCAAGAAGGATCATTTGTAAATGGAGGAACTATATATGGAGAATGGTAATTTCTTATTAGTAAGATTAACATGATCAAGGGAATAGAATAGATGATTTACATCAAAAATACAGCTGATCATGGATGCAACAATGTTGAATAAATACATTTTGATGACAGAAACTCAATCTTTTTTAGGAATCAATACAGGAGATTTTAACTGTCACATAGCATCGAGGCTTATCTTCGATGTGGTGTAAGAAGGCTTTGATTTATTGAAAATGGTGATAAAGGCAGTCTGTGCTTTTGGGCTTAATCTACTTGTGAAACAATCTTGGATTAGTCACAAATTACTTTTTTCCTTGTTCTTTGGGAATAGAAAGACAGTTCAATTGCATAGAGAGTTGGAGTAGATGACAGGGGAATTGGATTGGATGACCTCTCAGGTCCTTCCCAATTATGAGATTGTATGACCATTCCTATAGTATTTAAAAAATGGGCTTCCCTTCTTTTATTGCATGTGTCTTTTCCTTCAGTTTTTAGTTGAAGTTCTAAGTCACTGTTAATTAACTTGTTCTGTAACAGAAGAAAATTCATTGAATGGTTTTCATATGCTTAGGCAGTCTAGTGTAGTAGAAAGAGTCTTGAACTGGAATAAGGCCTGCATAAGAACTATGGCCCTGTCACTTCATCACTGTGGAACTAGGGAAAATTTCATCTTTCTGATATTCTGTTCTATCCGTTCAGTGGGGATAATATTTATACTACTTATTGTTGTTATATCATTTTTCAGTTGTGTCTGACTCTGACCCTAGTTGGTGTTTTCTTGACAAAGATCCTGGAGTGGTTTGCTATTTCCTCCTCTAGCTCATTTTTTAAATAAGGAACTGAGTCAAACAGGGTTAAGTGATTTGTCCAGGGTCACATAGCTAGTAAGTGTCTGAGGTCAGATTTGAACTCAGGAAGATGAGTCTTTCTGACTCCAGGTCCTGTTCTAACAACTTAACTCCCTACTACAATTTGCCTCACAAGGTTTTATGATAAGCAAATGAGATAATGTGTATAAATACTTTGCATTGTTATTGAATTTTCAGCAATGGTATATTTTGTTCCATATACATGTATGTGTATATAGTTGGTTCAATGAAAATGGCTTCTGTAACCGGACTTTTAGAAAATATAGCATGACTTTAAGAAAAAACTGGGAAAGAGTTACATGAACTGATGCAAAATGAAGTAAGCAGAACCAGGAAAACATAATACATAGTAACAACAGATCAAATATGAATGCCTTAGCTATTCTCAGCAGTACAATGATCTAAAACAATTTCAAAGGATTCATCATGAAAAATGTTATCCACCTCCAGAGAAATAACTGATGGAATCTGAATGTAGATTGAAGAATACTTTTAAAAAACTTTCTTTTTCTTTTTTTACCTGTGTTTTCTTTCAAATTTCTAATATGAAAATGTGTTTTGCATGACTGCACATATGTAACCTACATCAAATTGCTTACCTTCTAAATGAGGGGGGAGGAGATGAAGAGAAAAAGAAAATTTGGAATTCAACATTAAAAAATGAATATTAAATATTGTTTTTACATGTAAATAAAAGCATTTAAAGGGATAAAAAAACATTAAAAGAACATTAAATTTATCAGAAATTGCATTTGAATTATAGTTTACTAACTAGGTGGCCTTGGCCAAGGAACTTACTTGCTCTGGGGCTCAATTTCCTCATCTGTAAAATATAGGTAGGTGTTTTATAGCACCCACATTTTTATGACTCTGTGGTTAATATTTTCATCCAATGGGACACATGGATTTGGCAGATGATTGGAAAACTCATTTTCCCCCTGTTATATTCTCTGGAACCCCAGACACTGATTATGAGTTCATTCATTCATTTAACATTTACTGGGCAATTGCTGTGTGTAGTTCATATTGCAGCTGCTCTAGTGTACGCTGAGAAGGAGAAGATGTAGTCTCTGCCCCTATGGACCTTACTGTTTAATGGTCCAACCCAGTCTGAGTAGGAATTCATCATGAAGTTGCTCAGTCATGACTTGAACACTTCCAAGAAAGAGAAACCTACTGTCTCCAGAAGGTTTCCATTCTGGACTGACTGCTTTTCTTTCCTTCTTTAATTTTGTATTCTTTATTTTAAGAAGTATCTCTCTGGTCTGAAGAAGGGGTGGGAAGTATGTGGAAATAAAGATGATATAGGGGAAGAAAAGGTTTCAATATAAAAAGAAAACCTATGGCGTTCTACAGTTGATTATTCTGTGATGCTTGGAAAAATACTCAGACATCTTAGTGAATGCCATGTGCAGCCTAATTCTTCAATTTGGGTCTGAGCTATGTGGGATTAGGCAGTTTGCCTAATCCTGGAAGTTGGTTAAGAGGCTTGTAGTCAGTGGCCTGATTTGGCTTTCAAACCAGGTGAAACCACAGTTTCCAATGCAGAGGGACTGAGGTGAGGTTAGCAAATTCTGAGTCTTGGATGGAGGCTGACCCAGGGTTTTATTTAGGGCAAAACCTGAAACCAGACCTATTTGAGTCAATTCTGAGTTTGATTGCACTCAGTTTCCCCTACTTGACATAAACTTTGAGCAACAGCTTTTAGCTCTGAGAGGAAATCTATATTCTTCAAATCTTAACTAGAGTCAGACTGGGTTACTGCTTACGCATGATCATTAGATATGCATGGGTATGTGAGGGTGGGGAGGGGAATGGATAGGCCATTGGTGATAGTAAGAAAACCATGGTGGGACAGTTTCAGGAATCAATTGTTTTAATGTGCCTGGGGATAATACTGAGTAATGGTGGTTTTTCAAAATTATAGATTTTTCAAAATCAGTATAACATTGAATAATTATAAATGATGGAAGCAACAAAGTGCCACTGAAGCCAACACAAAATTAAGAAAAGGAGTAATATTAGCCCAGAGACACGGTTTTTAGTTAGGAATAAAAACTGGGCCTATCATTCCATTAGTAAAAGAAACCCTCAGAAGAGGAAATTCCCTCACCAATATAGTTCAGCACTTCCTCTGCAGTAGTCATAGAGAGTATAGTTATCCTTTCCACATCAAGACTTTCCCCATCATAGTTTTGATATATTGAGGGTTAGCATAAGGAATTAATTGGGAATTTTGGGGGAGTTTTGCAGAAGCCATAGGTAGCACTTGAAGGCCAGCAGATGACAGGCTATGACCAAAAACTTAACCCAGATTTTACAATAAGATACTGTAAACACCCCATAACAGAAGAAGAAGAAGAAGAAGAAGAAGAAGAAGAAGAAGAAGAAGAAGAAGAAGAAGATGAAGAAGAAGAAGAAGAAGAAGAAGAAGGAGGAGGAGGAGGAGGAGGAGGAAGAGGAGGAGGAGGAGGAGAAGGAGGAGGAGGAGAGGAAGAAGAAGAAGAGGAAAAAGAAGAGAAAGAAGAAGGAAAAATAAGAGGAAGAGGAAGAAGATGATTGATGATGATGATGATGATGATGATGATGATGATGATGATGATGAGACCTTCTCTGTCACAAAGGGAGTGCCAAAAAGCTTCCTCTGCTTCTACAGATGGTGGGGATTCTGCATTGCCAAACCCCTTTAAGCCCCTGGAAGGGATAACTACAGAACACACTTAATGGTTAAGGCAATGATGCAGGCTTGAATAGCCAGTAGGTCTCACGACTCTTATTTGAGTCTTTTTCACTTCTAGACCAACTGTTCTATCCACTCTATCACATTGTCTCTGAGGAGAGGAGTGAACATCCTTCTGTGTACTAAACTGTCCCATTACCAAATTGCTGAAGGATATTAGACATAGGATATGATAAATCATCTAACTAAGTAGCCATGGGCTCTTGGGTATCTCGTTGGTTGTATTAGATAATCTCTATGGTCCCTTACAGCTCTAAATCCTGTGAACCTATAGCTCATAACCACACAATTGGAGGTTGCAGCTATATATAACTACCAGCAAGCCATTTGACTTCCCCAATGGCCATTTCTCCATTTTTCAAGTTGAAATTTAAAATAGTCAGAAACAAGGGCTATTATGCTTCCCCTAGGTCTCTAGAGCAGCTTTAAATCTTGAATCCTTATAACACTCAATCCTGCTTCCACACACGTCACTTACTTTATAGTGCTGTTCTCCTTTACCTTTATGTCATATACATAGTTAAGCCTTAGTAAGTTTTTGTAGAATTTAATTGATTTTTTATTACATTGTTTATTCATTGAACATTTACTGGAGGCCTATGATATACAAGCTCCTGTGCTAGGTGTTTTGGAGGTCACAAGGATGACTATGACATGGCCTTTGTCCTTAGAGAACTTAAAATCTGATTAGGAGGCCAGGCATATAAACAAATTTAATACAGTACTTACTTAGCATAGCAACTGGCATATAGTAGGAGATTAATAAATGTTTATCAACCAATTGAATTAAATTCACCAAACATTTATTACATACAAACAGAGCTAGGTGCTGGGGCTTATAAAGAAAAAACAAATAAATAGTCCTCAAAAGACTGACATTTAATTGGGGAGGACCCATACATATAAATGTCAATACAAAATAATATAATTTCCTTTTTGAGGCAATTGGAGTTAAGTGGCTTGTCCAGGGTCACACAGCTAGCAAGTGTCTGAGGCCAGACTTGACCTCAAACCCTCCTGTCTCTAGGGCTAGGGCTCTATACACTGTCTTACCTATATAGGTTCCCTAAAGCAAAGTAATTTCAAGCAGGAGAGAGTGTTAACAACCAGACCTGGTTAAGCTGTGGCACCTGAAATGGATCATGAAGGAAGCTGGAGATCAAAGTCGGGTGAAATAAGGACTTTAGGAGAGCTACAAAGAATGACAGGAATTTACAGGAGGAAAAGATAATTGCAGTTGGGGGGATGGGATAAAGCCTCTGGAGGAGGCGTTTGATTGAGTCCTTTAAGGGTGAAAAGCAGTTAGACTGAAGAAGCAAGAGGTGGGGGAGAATGGCTGAAGATGGCGGAGGACAGAATGTAATAAGTAAAGGCACAGAATGAGGGCAGGAATTATGGTATGTTTAGGCAGCCCAGAACAGGGAGAAATGGGAAATATGGTCATCTGGGCCAAAGGGAATTATATACACACATGCATATTGTATATACATATATACCCATATTTACCTTTGTGTGGGTATATATCAATATATAATATGTATGTTATGTAGGCATATCATATAGATGAACTTATACACACATATCTGTATCTCTCTAATCTATATATCTATGCACATAGGCCTATATACACACATACATATATAGGAATATACATATAGATACATACACATATGTATACACGTACTCCAAAAGTCTTAGTGCTACTTTAAGCTTTAATTGCTTAGTATATGCATGTAGGAATATTTATGGATGTGTTGATATAAAATAATAATAGTATTTATAATCTCACTTTATTCTTCCAACAATCCTGGGAGGTAAGTGCTTTTATTATCCCCATTTTACCAAGGAGGAAACTGAGGCAGGCAGAAGTCTGCCCAGGGTACCGTAGCTAGTACATGTCTGATGCAGGTCCAGTGCTCTGTCCGCTGTGCCACTTAGCTGCCTGTGTCTCCTCAACTATATTATAATCTCCTTGAAATTAGGAGAGTTTTCTCTTATCCTCAGTACTCCCACTGGGGCTCATTGATAATAGACTTTCAATAAATAAGTAAACATTGGTGATGTTGATGATGACAGTCTTCCCTAAGGACCTTAGGACCTAGAGTTGTATATGACTGCTAGGACACCATCTCTTAGGATTGTGTTTGTGCGTGTGTGTGTGTGTGTGTGTGTGTAATGGGTATTGGGGCTGGACTAGATATCATTTAAGGTATCTTCTAATTCTAAATTCTGGGATTCTAGACCATACTGATTTCCCTAGACCACCCAGCAGGTTCACACCTCATCTCACCCTCCCTTTTTTTTTTCTTTTTTTCTTTTCCTTGAAACCTGGACTTAATTTTTCTTCTGAAGTGAACTTGGCTTTATAAGTTCTAACAAGAAATATTATGATCTAACTTCTTGTGGCTGCAGGAGATACAGATCTGTGGTAACACTTCAAATTAAGTGTCTTGAATGAATAATTACTTTCTGAATCTGAGGAATTCGATTGAATAGGATCATTATTGTGTGTTAATTAAAGTCCCACTGATTATTAAAATCATATTTCGGTGTTTTAATAACTGTATAAGGGATATGCAGATAAAACTAAGTGATACACATCTTTGTGAATTCTTGTTAAACCTCAATAAATACTGGTATTAATTCAACACACATTTATTGTTTCATTAAGTACAATTGGAATTTATAATGGAGATGCTCTGATTGGAAGTAGTGCAATTTAATCTTACTTCACCTCTTCTGAAACTGAGTTAAGAAATCTTTGGTTTTCTCTGAGACCTGATTTTGGGCATATGCTCATGGAGCAAGTGAGGGTTAGGAGAACCAAGTCCAAAGGGGAGATGTTCACCTTAAATTCCTCCTGAGGTGATCTCTGTTGCTTCCTCCTGAAATCCATTTCCTTATTACTACCCCATTTCTTGGATGTCCGCAATATTGTAGGTGAGTCAGAGAGCTGACTTTGATTCTTTCCCTAATCAACTACTGAAATGAGCCTGTGATCTCATCCATCAGAACGTTCCCCTCAGGAATGTAGGTGGCAAACTTTCCATCCCTTCCCAGGCAGTGTGACTCTTGTCCATGTTCCTCACTAAGTTTGTCTAAGGAGGATAACCATTGATGATGTTGTTTGTCCTTAATTCTCAAAGAGGACCAATAATGTCCTGAGGGTGAAGTCTTGGTTTGTGTATGAAATAAATTTAAGTGAGGCAGAGCTGAACAAAGTCAACAACCTCAGTCTCTCCTCTGGAGTCATTGAAATTCAGTGACAAAAGTCAAGATGACTGGAGGTGGCCTGGGAATGTAGTGGATGACCCTGGACTTTCTAAATTTAGGTCTTCCCCAAGTTTCACTTTGCCTGAGACAAAACCCATTCAATGACTAAGGGATAGGTAAGAATTGAGATAAAAGATAGCTTAATTTACCATCATAAAAACATTAATCTGAGAGGGGAAAGAGCCTCAAAGTTTCTGGACAGAACAGAAAACAATTGCTACTTATACTCATTCTAAGCCATCAAAACCTAAAATTTGAGCTATAGAGTCTTCTGGCTATTATTGGCCATTCACTGAAAGTTAATGGTCATATTTGATTTCTTTTTATGTTACAAGAATATCTTTGTAGTCCATGGGTTGTCTATCTGTCATTCCTAGGTCTCAACACATGACCAGCTCATTTTCTTTGGGGATCATAAATCACCCTGATAACATTCTTTAAAGTTTTTTTTTTTAATTAACAGCTAGATCAAGACTGATGTAAATTTGAGTCCAATTAAAATTTGAAATTGATTTCAAAATTCAATATAGAGAGAATTATAAAATGATGCCCAGTCACATTTAATGTGAGCCAAAATTCAACTAATGCTATGCATGAGAGCTATCAGGCTGTACTTGCCTATTGTACATGAATATGATATATTGCTACATACCATATCTATCAACAAATTTGTGAATTTTTTTTGTAAAGAACTCAACAAAATGGATAAGTGGAAGAATATTTCAGATGGAAACACTATCAGCAGAAAAAAAGAAGAGTCTTGATATCACCTTAGAACAAAAATTTGATGTAATTGAATGGTATAAAGGTGGTCATAGTAACTCAAAAACAGGATGAGGTATCAGACTGCCTTTACCTAACATACAGAATATTATAAATACACAGGTGAAACAAAAGAAAAAGACAATGTTGCATCAGTTTTTTTTTTTGTGGTTTGCAAATAGTTATAGGGAACTTCAGAAGTGTTATAATGATAGAAATGGAGCATCTTTTAGCTGTATGGATTGAAGATTGCAATCAAACACACAGAGCAGCCTTTTAGGAACACAGCCATTCAGACAAAAGCTTCAAGTTTATTTAAGGCAGTGAAAGAAAATGGAAATGAAGAGGATAGTAAAGAAACTTTTACTGCAAGCGTTGGTTGGTTCCATTGCTTTAAAAATAAAGTTGAATTGCATAATGTGAAAATTACCAAAGAGGCAGTCAGTGCAGATGAGGACAGGGTGGCTAAATGTCCTGATGTTTTAAAGAAAATGATTTACAAAGGTGGATACAGTGATCAACTGAATTTTAATGAAGATGAAACAGGCATATTCTGGAAGAGAATGCCTTCCAGAACTTACTTTTCTAAGAAAGATACAACTTAGCTTGGATTTCAAGTGTCAAACAATCAACTAATGCTTTTTTGGGGAGATAGAATATAGAAGGGAATTTTTAATTCAACTGACACTGATCAGTCTCAAAATCCTTGCCCTCTGAGGCAATCATTGCCTCCAATTCTTTGGGGGTCAAATAAGAAAGCATGAAGGAGTAAAGTTATTTTCAAAGACTGGTTTTCAAGTTTTTTTGGCCCAATAACTTGCATTTAAAATATAACTGATTTTAGATAATGCCCTAAGTTATTCAACAATTCTTGGTTCATTGTGTGAGAATACGAGCATGCAAATGTATCAAGACAGGATAAAACTTTCTGCATTTATACATGTATATACATGCATACACATATACATACACACACACACACACACATATATATATATATATATATATGAAGATTTAAAGAAAACGAAGATAATTCTGCTCAAGGCTGTCAGAATATTTTATGTGATAGTAATGACATTTCCATCATACCATCAGTATAAACTTATCTCTGGTGGGGTAGTCAGTAATTTTAAAAATTTTGCTTTTTACAGCTACTTTATGTAGATTTATTACATTGTAATACAATTGAATCGGAAATATTATCCTTTGCTATTATTTTGTCACACTGGTAGTAGGGGCAGCTAATTGGTGCAGTGGATAGAGCACCAGTGCAGGAGTCAGGAAGACCTGAGTTCAAATCTCACCTTGGACGCTTGACACTCACTAGCTATGTGACCTTGGGCAAGTCACTTAACCCCAACTGCCTCATCCTGGGTCATCTCCAGTCATCCCAATGAATATCTGGTCACTGGATTCAGATGACTCCGGAGGAGAAGTGAGACTGGTGACCTGCACAGCCCCCCTCACTCAAAACAAAGTCAAGTGAAAGTCATGTAACTATTTCTCTGATGGCATAGTCTTCTTTGACAATGAAGGACAAACACACACATTACATTAGTAAATAAGTAAAACACTAATTAAAAAAAAATCATCCCATATTTCCATTTGGCTGGAACCCCTCTCCATATTTTACATATAATTAAAACTTTGAATTGTGCAAATTAGAATGAGACTGCTTAGTACTAACTGGGGCTGTATTGCAGCCTATTTACATTCAGTTCTCTCTCTCTCTCCTCTCTCTCCTCTTTTGCCTTCTGAGTGATACTCCTTTCAATTCTTGGAGATTGTTGTGTATTCCATGTCCCCATCATATCCTAGCAGTAGAATACTGGTATTAAGATAGGCCTTTATTTTGGGGAGAAGTTTTGGGTCATTATGAGTTTGTATTTCCCCAAAGTGAGTTAACCTACTCTTCTCCTGTTTACTTCTGTACCTAATTTGTCCATTTGTACTGTAGTCTTTGTCCCAAATAAATACATACATACAAACATACATACCCACATATGAACATAATGCAAATATATATACATACATGTGTATGTGTACACTCATATATACCTACTGATGGATAAGTTTTAAAACTCTACAGCTTGTCCATCCAAATAACTGCATGTCATAATTTGGACAATAGATATTCTTTATCTATTTGCTTTTTCTTGTGTTGATGATTGCAAATGAAAATTTTTTTCCTCTTATATAAGATCAAACTCTTTTTAGTAATCATGGATATTTTCCAGAAGTGTCTGTGGCATTTGAGGATATGGTACAACTAGTGTCATATCTCTTGTGATCAGGAACATCCAGAAGATTTCCCCTTCTAAAGGAAATGGCTCTTCCATTGGTCTCTGTCCTTAATATCTTCCAGAACTATGAAAAATACCTTTGGTGAATATACAATTCCATGTTTTATCTGATATTTAAGATGAGAAGATCACAAAAGTTACTTTTGATATATCAACATTCAAGGAATCTTTAATAATTTTGATAGGTGATTGAGAGAGACTTTGTTAGTCTCCTGAATAAAGAAGAAGAAGAATAAACAATGAGGATAATGACTTCCATGATAAAGAGACTAATATAGACTTTGTATTTTTTACATTTATCAATTAACTATACAAGCATATAGATACATGAGTATATATGTATATATATGTGTGTGTGTGTATATATGTACGTATAAAGATATGGCTTTATGTGGAATATCATTCACAAAAGACTGACATGCTTCTCACTAAGATACCTTCCCCCACGGTCCATTTGAGGATTCCCAATACATGTAGAGAATTCTCATAAAATTTTTATATAGATGGAAAGACGGCATGCAGATCAGTCATTGTTGATGTTATTTCAGAGACCTTTCTCACTATTAACAAAGAACATTTTTTCTGTTTTTGTTGTCTTCTCCTCCTCCTTCGTATATCTTAAACATCAGTTACTCAACACCTTCACAATTGTATCATTCCCATCATGGATCTCCTCTATGTACCCACACTGGATCCAGTCTAACTGCTTTTGCAGTCTTCATTCTTGCTAAACCCATTACTACCTCCTCCATAAGAACAACTGGGACTTAATATTGGAATCTAAGTGTGTTAAGTGACCTTAAGGGTGAAAACAGTTTACTATAATAATATTTACAGATCTTTTCTATTTTTCCTCTATCAGTTTTCCTCCTTACATTTTTATCTTTAAATGCATTTTGGATGATATTGTTTAGTTGGATCTCTATAATATCTCTTAAGATGTTATTAATCTAAGTATTGGATGTTATTTAATGCAAGATGTTATTAAAACCTATTGATTATTTTCTTTACAAAAATATTCATGGTGTTTATGTGTAAATTTTCTGTAGTCATAGGCCTCTTGGTTTCCTGATATATGTTTTCCAATATATTCCTTGCTATCCTTAATTATTTCTGCTTTTGTGTTTCTATTAACAATTATCAAATTCTTTGTAGATTTTTTTCTTACCCTTCATCCTCTGTAACAGATGATGGAATATAAGGTGCAATTTTTTTTCAAGGTGGTCATCTTTGCAAATACTTGTTATGAGCACTGCAAAACAAAATGACCTAATGGCCCATGAAATGTTGTCTTATCTTCTCATTCATAATAAAACCTACTCTATCTATCCCTTTATTTGTTTCTTTAAGGAATACCCGTGGACCACTCTTTTTATTTAGTTGTAACTTCAACCTTTCTTCTAGTTTTATTTATAGTGAAAACGTGAAGTTCGATGAAATTTAGTTCCTTCAACAGTATTATTGAACATTAAGTAAGGATTTTCACTTTTGAGTACATGTTAGTAAGTTTTCTCATCTGTAAAATGATTAGACTAGAAGGCTTCAAAGGTTCATTATGAATTCTAATTCTAACTAAATATGAGATTTTGGAGAGTTCTATATCAGCCAAAAAACGGTAACTCAAAGTTAGAGCTACATATCATATTCAGAGTGAAGGAGGTGTTAGCCTTGCCAGACCACATCTAGAATATCGTGTTTAGTTTTGGGTAGTATACTTGAGGAAGGATATTGACAAGAAAATGTCCAGAGAAGGGTTGACCAGGCTGAAGGTCATTAAATCACATGAGAACAAGTGGCAGGGAATGGATGTGTTTAACCTGGAGAAACTGGAGCCATAGGGAAGGCAAGGTAACTATGTGAGGCTCTGCCATGTAGAAGAAGCATTATGTCATCTTGAACTTAGAGAGAAGAATTAGGAACATGAATGGGATGTTGGAGGTAGAAAGGCAGAGTTAAACTCTAAGGAAAATTTACTAATCATAGCAATCAAAAAGTGGAATGGTCTTGGGGGTGGATGAAAGGGAAAGAAGGGGAGAAAATTGGAACTCAAAATCTTGTGAAAATGAATATTGAAAACTATATATGATAAATAAATAAATAAAAATTTTAAGAAGTGGAATGGACTGCCTTTCGAAGTGATGGGTATTCCTTTTTGGGGATATTTTAAGGGGATTCTTCAGGAATTGGTTGGACTAGGTGACTTCAGCTGCTGTTCCCAACTCCAAGATTCACTGGTTCTCTGTGACCTGGGGCAAGTTACTTCTCATCTCTGTTTTTTAGTTCCTTCGTCTATAAAATGATGAGTGTGGTCTAGATAATCTCCCCTTCAGCTCTAAATCCTATGATCCTATTTTCCAGCAGGAGCACTTTGGTACCTTACTAAGAGGTTGGAATGTAAGAGATAGAGGGAACTTAAGCGATTATCTTTTTCAATACTCTAGTTCTGCCAGATGGGGAAAGTCAGACCTTTCGGACTGAGGGAAAGTGGCTTGTCTAACGTCAGAAAACGAGGTAGTGATAGAGCTAGGATTCAGATTTAGGTTTTCTGCATCCTATTCCAATGCTCTAAGTTGCTCTATATGACCTTTCTCTCCTATTAGATGTTGGTTGTGTTGGACTCACCTCTCTCGCAAATGTGGCTCTGAAAGCTTGCATACAAGTGCCATTTGATTTAGGAAATGCTTTTTCTTTTCCTTTTTTCTTTTAAAAGGAGAGAGGACATGCATTTGGAAGCTAGGTGAAGAGGTAAAGGCCAACAGTATTTCCACTAACTGAAAAGGTTGTCCTTCCTTTCCTTGCCAACAAGAAGAAGGATTTCATATCCCTTTGTTGCCAGACCAACTATAACTCACTTCCTCTTCTGTCAACATTTTCTACTTGATAAAAGGTATGAAATATAACACGAAAATAAAGACAAAAGAGAATCATCTGCCGATGCCAGAAAACAGTCTTCATTTAAGTGTATTTTCTGGTAGTGGATAGGAATTTCCAGGGTGTGCATGGAATAGTTTTGGCAGACCTGCAGGAATGTGCTTTGTCTTTGAGTAGGGGCTACAAGAAGGGGAAAAGAGTGGTACATGGGAGGTTGAATTAAATATATGTGTACATATGTGTACATGTATTATATGTGTGTATATATGTACATGTATACATGCACTTACATATATTTCCTCCTAGGGACGTCTGGATATTAGATCCACTTCTAATGTTTCTTCTTCTCCCAACTGGAAGAGACCTCTTAAACTTTTCTGCTCTATTAATCATATTCTATTTGTATTACAGCTACCTTCTACTAAAGCTTCTCTTATTCAACTTTGTATTTTCCATAACATAGCCTGCTATAATCACAAGACCCTTACTAAATGTTTATTGAATATTGAATGGTATATAAACTGGGCAAGAATCATAATTATTTCATTACTTCAGGGAGTCATGATATATCATAGTTGTGGGAATCTCCTCTGCCAGATCATAGCTCCCCCATACCTTTGTTGATGGTCTTTATTAGATACTCTGGCTGAAAAATAGAAAAAAACAACCTGGGAGAGTCTAGATGACTTCTGGGGTCCTGTCTGACAAATTCTGGGGTTATCTATCTATCCATCTATCTACCTATCATTTATGACTGTCCATGTATCTTTCTGAAAGAAATTCTGTGATTTTCTCTTTGTCTGTCTATCCGGATATGGGCCCATATATACACATACTCACTTTTATGTTAAACTAAATGTTAAAACTTCCGTTGAAACAGCACCCAGGCTTTTTCATGATTTCTTTCAAAGACACTGCCATGGAAAATTAGGAAGAAGTATCTTTTGCTCTTTTTCCTCCAAGGCAATTTGTGAAAGCCAAATTCCTCTGCCAGAGCTCAGCTTCCCCTCCCTCACCAGAGGGCTCTAGGCAGGAGTGGGCTTGGGGCCTGCTGCAGGCCAATTGTGGGCTTTGTGCAGGTGGCTCTTTGATCTCCTGAATAAATGGCCCCATTCAGCAAACCAGAGATCCAGGACTCCCCTCCTCAGACTGGGCTCAGCACTAGCCTGAACCCCTAGCCGGCCCCTTCCCCAGCACCAGCCTTAGCGATAGCCCCTGCTGTGGCCCCTGTTCCTGCTGCTTTCCATCCTCACAGGACCCCTAACTCCCTTTCCCTTCTCTCAGAGGGGAGGAAGAGGTGGGGGAATCACAAAAAGATTACATATATATATATATATAGCCTAGACTCTCAGAGTCAGGAAAATTACTTTGATCTTCCAGCAAGGAGCAGCTGATATAAGGGGTGGAAAGAGTGGGGCAATGACATAATAAAGGGCTAGCTGTGGGAGACCCAGGATTAAACAGGGGTTATAGCTTCCTTGGCTTTGGGAAAATCATGGTCTCTTTTCTTATCTAAGGGCAGTCACTCTATTTTGTTGAGTGAGTATGGACTAAAGCCCGTCTGTGTAAATAAGACTAACTCACACCTCCACCTTCCTAAGAACACAGACATAGTGAAAGGAATATTATACCCACTCGACAGAAGAGAAGACTGAAATTTAATGAAGTTACAGGTTACCCAGGATGAGGATGGATATAATTGTAAATGCACTAGGTTTGGTATAGGAAAACTTGCGTTTGGAATCTAGCTCCTTAATTCATTTGCTGTGTGGATTTCTTTGTATCACTATGGCTTAACATAGTGCCTGGCACAGTGCTTCATAAATGTTCATTGTTGTAATTATATTTAGGTAACCTATTGAGTAGGAAAGAATTTATGTTAGGATCTTGAGCTTTCTCTAACTATGGGGAGGGTCAGGCCCCTGAATGAACCTTACAGAAGAGGCAGAACCAGGAGAGACATTTAAAACAAAGCATTAGAGAGAATTTCCTGAGAGGGAGAGAGAGAGAGGCAGAGAGAGACAGAGAGACAGAGACAGACAGAGAGAGACAGAGAGAGAGAGAGAGGGAGAGAGACACACACACACACACACACACAGACACAGAGAGACAGAGACTGAGACAGAGCCAGACAGACAGAGAGAGACAGAGATAGACAGAGACACAGAGTGACAAAGAGACAGAAAGAGAACAGAAAGACAAATATTGGGAGAGCAGGTTAAGTTCAATAGAATACTCAGAGACTGCTTGAAAGTTGGAATTGAGTTAAGGTCAAGGACAAGAAGCATTTTGTGGTGGAATGAAAGCTGAACATGGCATCAGAAGATGTGCACTCAAATCTCAGCTCTGCTGCTTGCCAGCTGTGTGATTTTTGGTACTCAGTTTCTTCTTACATTAAATAATACAGGTGGATTTCTAGCTCTAAAATTCTCTCTTCTAACTCAGATGGGTCTCCCCAGTTTTGACATCCCATGTTTCTTACAGTTCTAAGAGAGAGTATAATCTAGAAAAAATGCTGGATTTTGAGGCATGAAAAATTTGGATTAGAATCCTGTCTTCTACATTTATGAGCTGGGCAACCCTGAGTGAACCACTCTAACCTCTCTTAGCCCAATTTTCCTCATCTAAAAAATGGGGATAATAATGCTGTCAGCATCTACCTTACACACCTGCTATAGAGAAAGCTTAGGTGAGCCTTGAGGCGCCATAGAAACAGAAATGACTATGGAGGCTCCTTCTAGCTCTGACACTTTTCAATAACGTAGGTCCTTTCTAGTTCTTGAACTGCAGAATCTCACAAGGATCCGCCAACTCTGTGGCCCTATGATCCTGAGATGCAGAGGTGTAGTGAGACTCAGATGGGATTATGTCAAGCACTTTGTAAACCAAAAAGCCTTATATAAATGCCAGTTATACTTATTGTTAGTATTAGTCACCTGTTTGATATATATATATATATATACACATATATATACACACACACACACACACACATATATATATATATATATATATATATATATATATCTCAAATGATAAAGTTTATACATATGGCCTACAGTGACCAGTTTGGTGGTGACTTAATTTCCAGAGATTTCTACTGCACTCCTACTGAGCTCTAGCAATATTACAGAGCAACAACAAGGGTGTGCTGGTAAATGCTTAAGCTCCAGACTCTGGTGGTGGGGTGGGGTAGGGGTCAGGGAAGGGAAGGGAGAAACCAATGTGTGTGCACTGTCATGTTTAATCTTGTCACAGTGGAAAAAGTACTGGGCTTAGAGTCAGGAAGACCCGAGTTCAATTCCAGTCTCAGGAACTTACTAGTTGTGTGACCCTGGGCGAATCACTTAACCTCTACTTACCTTAATTTCTTCATCTGTAAAATGGGGATAGTAATAGCTCCTACCTTCCCTCCCATAGTTGTGAAGATGAAATGAGATAACTAGGGAACACTTAGCCTGTGCCTGATAATAAGCTCAATGTACACATTTTTGGTGTTCAGGTGTTTCAGGTTTTATCTTTATGATCCCATTTGGGATTTTTTTAGCAAAGATCCTGGAGAGATTTGTCATTTCTTTCTCCAGCTCATTTTATAAATGAGGAAATTGAGGCAAATGGGGTTAAGTGTCTTGCTCTGGATCACACAGCTAGTAAGTGTCCAAGGCAGGATTTGAACTCAGGTTTTCCTGGCACTCTATGAATTGTACCAAGTATACAAATGTTAGCTATTATTAATTATTATTTTCATTCATTTCAGTCCCTCAACAAGTTGTTATTAACCTTTTAACTTCCAACCTAACCTTTAAAGCTGTGATTAGATGCTACCTCCTCCAGGGAGCTTTCCTTTAATTAATAATAAATCTTCCCCCTCACTGGTCTAAATAATACTTGATTTTGGACATTTTGAATCTTTTTGTCGTGCAATACTGTATATTTGTTAATGTACATGTTTGTTTATGTGCATTTTTCTTCCAGCTTAAAATTCAGTGAGTCTATAATCACATGATTCTTTTGCATGTATATTTCACCCCCCTCCCCACTTAAGATAAGGGGCAATTCAAGTGCCATGGGGCAGGCTGTCCTGATTTTCCTTACTAGTTTCTAAACTCCACAAAAGCAGAAATTCTTATCTAAATTTTGAATCTCTTTCAGAATCTAGCCCAAGCCTTTGTAAGTCTAATACATACTTGTTGATTGTGAATTGCCCTCCATTATCTTCTTTGAGCTCAGTTTTGTTATTGCTAGTGTGCTGAGATGATGAGGGGGTAGAATTAGAGGAAATATAAATGAAGGAACAGACATGGCATCTGACCTTAATTAATCTATGAGAAAAACGTTTATTAAGCATTTACTACGGGGTAGGCATTGTGCAAAGTGATGGTGATAACAATATAAAATCAAGACAGGTCTGTCCTCAAAGAACTTATATTCTAATAGGAAAGACAACATATTTTGAGGGGTTCAAGGGTCAGGGAAAGGGGGTTTTGTTTGGGAAGTTACAGGGAAAGTTAAATAGAATAATAAGGCAGTCAACGGACACATCTGTTTCTAGAATGGTAGTGCTGATCTGATTGTAGTTTCCAGGTCAAAAGATGTAAAATGGAGAAGGGGCAGATCAGAAAATGACTGGGTAAAAAAAAATTGGATTTGGGTCTGTGATCAGCTAAGAGATAGTATTGTCTCCCAGAGAGGCAGTATCTCTCCTAGAGAGGAATATCTGGAAGAAGGGCTATTGGCAGATAGGTTGACAAGGATGAGAAGTGAGAAAAGATCTTCAGATTTGGCAATTAAGAAATCATTGGAAGAAAAGAAGATACCATTAATTAACTTTGGAGAAAGTAGTCACAGTTGGTTTGGGACTGGGGCCAGCTAGATTGGTTGAAGTCTCACCTTTTAGGACAGCCTGCCCCCATGGAAATTGAAGGGCTTGCCATCTTAAGAGGTCTGTGTTGTGTGTGTCTGTGTTTATGTGTAACACATATGAAAGAATCGTGAGCTTGAAGGAATTTTAGAAATCATTTGGCTTAATCTCCTCATTTTCTCGCTGAAGACGCTAAGACTCAAAGATCCAAAGTCAGAAGGTTGGTAAATAGAACAGCCTGGACCACAAACCATGCAGATTTAATTCATTTTCCATTACACCAGCAGTTTAATAGACTGTCTAGTTTTGCCTACAGAGAAAGAACTAGTTACAAAATAAGGTGAGGCTGTCTATGAGAAGGGCCCAATAAATGGTATTGACTATGAATGCTGAAGGAGTTAGTCAAGTCTTGAAGGATGCATAGCATGTAGAGAGGCCAAAAGGAGGACAAGAGAGGGAGGCTTTTAAAATTAAGTTTAGAAAGTGGGAATAAGTCTGGTGTGCTTGGACCCCAGTGGGAAATTTACCCTAATTGAGTAGGATTTTTGTTGGGAAGCAGTTGAGAATTAGACTGGATAGGTCAAGTGGTTATGAATGAGGAAACTGAGGCATAGAGAGGATAATCGATTTGCTTAAGATCGCAGATTTGAGTTCAGTTCTTCTGAATTAAATTCAATATACATTCCATTGTACATAGTAACTCCTTGAGAAGATTGTAGAGAGTCTATCAAATCATCAATCAGTAAGCATTTAAATTGTTTTATTTTATTAAGTGCCCACTATATGCTAGGCACTCTACTAAGTGCTGGAGATTCCTTAGTGTGCCCAAATAGTCAAACAACTATGTACAAACAAGATATATTCAGGATAACTAGGAAATAATTAAGAGAGGGAAGGGATTAGAATCCAGAGAAATCCAAAAAGGCATCTTATAAAAAGTGGGATTTTATCTGGGACTTGTAGGAAGTCAGGAAGTGGAGTTGAGGAGGGAGAGCATTCCAAGCTCAGGGAAAGCCAATGAAAAGACTTGGAGAAAGAGTGTCTTCTTCAAGAAACAGCGGAGGACTGGATCATAGCATACACAGTGGTAAATGGGGTGGAGAAGTAAAGTGGGAAAAGACCAAATAAATAGACTAGAAATGTAGAATAGTGGGTATGTAATCAGAGGACCTGAGTTTAAATCCTAGATCTATTCCTTACTACTTGTGGAACATTAAACAATTTGCTTCATCGCTAGTTTCCCAGTTTCTTTTTCTGTAAAATTAAGACATTGGACAAGATGATTGCTAAGGTCCTTTCTACTTTATCTATGACCTTTCCTTCATCTAGGTTTTTTCGTCTTTAGCATTATGCTGGGAGCACATGTAGACAAACACAGATACTTCTATGCAAATGCTTATAGGAAACAAGCATATACAGAAAAAAAAAACACCGAAAAAACCCACACATGTATAAATGTCCAAGCTTAAACAACCACATAAACAAACAAGACAGACACAAATATAAATACACACTCACACACATAGACGTGTATGTTTATATACATAAGATCAACTTTGAGAGGTATTGTGTCAAGAGCACTGAAATTGGAACCAGACCTCTTCTATTTGTTGGCTGGAATTGTTGAAAAATCATTTACCTCCTCTGGACCTCACACCTGAAAGTGAGGGGCTCATCCAAGGTAAAGTATTCAGTAATTCAGGGTCTTATACACAGTAGGCAATTAATCAAAGCTTTTAAAATTGAACTTATTTCATGTATATAAAAGCCCTTGGGAACTGAAAATGATGATGTAAAAGCTACCTGTCTGAATCTCAGTTCTTGAATCTTTAAAATCAGAAGAATGTTCCCAACCTTTCAGAGTATTTGTGACGTAAGGGTTTTTCTAAGCTATCCAGGGCTAGAGAAATAGCTGCTATTCTAATTTGCATTTAGAATAGTAACAAAAGAAATAATATTTGTTATCATAATAATATCTATATAGCATTTGTATTTACAAAGAATCTCAACAGAAGTACATCTTTGAATAGACCAACAGCTCAGACCAAAAGTAGGAATACATCAAGGACCATTGAGCACCAATAGAATTGTCAATAGCTCTTAAAGAGAATTATTAGCAACGGAAAGAAAAGTTCTAGGCACTTCTGAGACATAAAATAAGCAAAACAAAGAGATCCATCAAAAATACTTGTGATATATTCCAGCCTCAGAGAACTTGACTTTAAAGAGTTAGTCTTTCTGAGGGACTTATCTGAGCCAGTTCCAATTTGGACCTGAATATATCTCTCCCACTTTAACAACTAGCCCCCAATCCCAATGCTTTTGATGGGTTCTATGCTTTTTCACAGCTTTGCAATTGCATTCCTCTGAGAAGCCTTCCTTGACTACCTTCTATTGTTGACCTAACACAGGGCTATTTTACATTCAGATAATGCACTTGACATGGACAGCTAACTGCATTTGTCTCTGATACCCTAGTTCTCAGTGGAGTCCGGAACATAGACTATGACAAGAGGTGTGAAGATTGTATCTTTTCTCAACTTTACATCTTCTTCAGTTTCTAGCACTGGTTTCTTGCCCACCACTGGTACTTATTGCAAATTTGTTGAATGAACCAATGAATAAATTCGATGAATGAATATTATAGTGTAAAAAGCACTGGACTTGGAATCAGGTGCTGTGGGTTTACTCATGTGACATACGTTGGACAAATCAGTTAAGTTTTTTTCAGACTCACAGGACTGAGAAGCTGTTTAGAGCTACTGAGATAATAATTACATGATGATCAATGCCAGTATTTATATTTCAGTTAAGGATGTCCAAAGTGCTTTCCCAATTTTTTTTTACCACTTTATACTCACAACAACCCTCGGAGTCAGGCTCTTTTATTATTCCCTTCTTACAGATGAGCAAACTGAGGCAAATAAAGGTTAAGTGACTTGCTCGTGGCTACTCATCTAGGTACCTGAAGCAGGATTTAAACTCACATCATCCTTATTCAAATTTTGTGCCTCCTAACTGTCTCTATCATAGAACATCTGCTCCCTCTTAAACACAACAGGCTTTCAAAACATGTAGCCAGTTCTGAAATTATATCAGTTTTGTTTATTTTTATCTATGATAGGTGGATAGAGGAATCAGTGTGATAGAGTAGAAAGTGTATTGAATTTGAAGAGACGATATCTGGGATTTATGCCTTCTTCTCACATTTCATGACTATGGGTGTCTTTAACTTTAGTGGGCCTCAGTTTCTTCAATTATAAAACGAGAGGGTTGGACTAGATGACCTCAAAGGTTCCTCCCAATTCTTAATCTACAATCCTAATTCTACTGATGATGATAGATTGAAAAGTGTTTTACATACATCATTTAATTTGCTCCTTGCAATAATTCTGTAAGGTGCTTCTCTCTCATGAATAAGGAATCTATTAGCTTCTCTGATGTAAGAACCAACCAGTTAGGGTACCCGTTGCTTCTGTGATGTCTTGATGAGTTTTACATTCCATGATTCTAAGCCTCTTTCCAAGTCTAATGTTTTGTGAATTTTCGATTTTGTCATTTGATGATTCAAAGACAATTAAAGTTCTATCCCTCCACCCCCTTATGGTGTGGAGATGATCCTGAATTCTTGAACAATGGGAAAATGCAGTGAAGGCTCAGGCAGCAGGGTGATAGACTTCCATGTCTGTCCCAAAGAACAGCTTTGCTAAATCCAAAGGGACTCATCACCAGGTTGGCTTCAGGGTGATGGATTTTGGTAGCACAACAACTCTACAAGATTATCTATTTCAAGGGTTCTTAACTTTTTTTGTGTCATGGGCTCCTTAAGTGGTCTGGTGAAGCCTATGGACCACTTTTGAGAATAATAATTTGAGATGCATAAAACAAAATACAGAGGATTACAAAGGAAAGCAATTACACTGAAACATCTATCTATCTATCTGTCTATCTATCTATCTATCTATCTATCTATCTATCTATCTATCTATCTATCTATATGTATATATATAAAGTTCAAGGTCCCCAAACTAAGAAACCCTGATATATAGCAGTATAGAAGATGTGATCCTGAATCATAGATCATTGCACTATAATATTATTCAAATACGAACCAGTAAAGAAGATTACAAAAGAGAGGAAGATGTTGTTCAAGGTAAGAATTCATTTCCTAATATTCAGAATTGTGTAATATGGGACTAAGTAAGCTCTGATTTGGAGCTGTTCAAGCAGAGACAGAATGACCACCTATCAGGGATGTTATAGAAAGGATGTACTGGGAGTCCTGCATATGGCTTTGAAGTCCTCTTCCAGCCTTGAGATTGGGTAATTCTGTGGGTTTATGGTCCAATAGATTTGCTAGAAGGGTCAAAAAGCAGTCGTGAATTTTGTATTCATGACTTGGCTCATTAGAGCTGATGGTCTGAGATGATCTTGCGGACTACTCATTAATCCCCAAGCAATTTCACTTCATTGCATTCACAGATAAATATGGATTTAGAAAAACATGTTGCCCAAATGTTTTCTTAGCATTAGTGATGCAATTGCCACTGGTACAGGAAGAGATGACTAGTGAATGAAAGTCTTCTGCATTAGTTAATCAGTGGTTTGGATCACCTATTGGGATGCATTCACTTAATAATTACTGCCTAATCATGGGGACAAGCTTAGCTTTCCACCAGGATTAGATATTGGGAGATACTTCTTGATCCTCTCTCAGGCTGGTTCCCTGAGCTCCACCCTCTTTCCCACAGGCTTCATTGCCTGACCTGACTGTTCATTTGTGCAGTAACACCACTAAATTTCCACCTTCATTACTTTGCTCCTCTTTTGTTGAATGGCGATGTGACTGAGCAAGTTACTTAACCTTTCAAGTTACTTAACCTTTTTGGCCCTAATTTTCCTCTATAACATGAAGAGAGTAACTGAGCAATTTCTACACTCTTGTCTAGATCTGATGATCTGTGTTCTGTGATTCTGTGATCCCTTGTGGCACTGAAGACTGACTATGCCTGTTGAATGGAAACCGAGAGATCATTTCCCAACTCATTTCCTGCTACAAAGTCTTCTGAACAAGAACATATCCTAACTTCCTAAAAGTACTCAATTCAATTCAATTCCATTAATTCATTCTAATTCATTTTGACAAGTGTGATGAGGCAGAAAGGGCACCAGTTTTGGAAGCAGAAGACCAGGATTTGAATCCCACTGCTTTTTACCACCTGCACAACCTTGAGCAAATTGGTTAACTTGTCTGGGCCTCAGTTTCAAGATGAAGGAGTAGGGATCGGGGTGGGGCACCTGTGGCCTTCCATATGTGGCCTCGAGCTTGCAGGTTCCCCACTCCTGCATTACATGAACTCTAGGGTTCCTTTCTAAATCTTATGCATTATTAAGTAAGACTATATGCAAGGCCCTGCGCTTTGTGCTAGAGGATATACAAGGAAAAGTAAGTCATAGTCTGTAGCCTCATGAAACTTCCTAGAGTAGGAGAATTCTCCTGGAGTAGGAGAATTGGTACAAGGACATCACACACAATCAGTAGCACAGAAAGTGATAGATGACATATACAGGGGAAGAATACAGCCAGTGCTACTCAACAACATGGAAAAAAAGTGGAAGTTAGAAGGAACAAAAGTTCCTTTTCTTTTTAAAGGAAAATTTTAAAGGGAAAGTTAAAAGGCTGAAATAAATCTTGCCCATCCAATCTCTACTGTCTTGAAAAGTAAATGGAGGTGAATTTAGTATTTCACAGCCACTGTTACAGAGAATCTCAGGGCTGAGTGAGACTTTAGGGGTTGTCTAGTCTAGCTCATACCTAAGCATGTTTCTTCTCTATAACACCCCTGAGAAGTGGGTATCCAACCTAACATTGAAGATGGAGAACTCCTATTACCTCTCTGTTCTTATTACCTATTCACTCTATTTTTAGGTAGTTCTGCATGCTGAAAAGAACAGGATTAAGGAGAGATTTTTGAGACTTCTTTCCAAGTTGAGGTGATCACTAACCTCACATCATTCTCAGCTTTAGTGCTCCTGGAACTAATCATTCAGGATATATGCTACATTTTTATATTCGTCCTCCCTTACCTCCCCCTTGTTTTCAACTTTTTTACAAGTCTTTAAAAAATCTAATTTGATCAATTATTTTTCTGTGCAACCTCTTTGACCTCTATAGATGAGTTTCCCTTCTCATTTGAATGAGAATTTCTCTTTGTAGCTTTAGAATTTCATTCTTAACAATTTTTCATTCTTCTTGAGCTAATTTACCTTGCCTTATTTCAGGGTATTATTTCTTAACTGTCCCTTTATGGATCCCTTTAAATTTGTTCTTCCCAAATCTTGAATACACGTCAGACGATACCTAACTTTCCTTTTTCTTTTCACAGATTCTAAGATGGAATGGTCATATCTCTACAAAAGTACCATTCCCCACCCCGCTTCCATTTTACCAACTAGTTCGTTGTTACTGGCTAGACTTGGATCCAGAACAGTAGTTTCACTTGTAACTTCCTCCACCTTTTGAGAACTGAAATTAATCACGAAAAGGAAAGCATTAGCATTTTTGCATGTCAGTCACCTTCTGACTCATATTGAGTTTCAGTATACTAAAACTTCCAGGTCTTTGTCACATGGCTTTCATTCTAGTCATGCCTCCCCCGTACTTTACTTGTGAAGTTGACTTTTCAAACTCATCTTTCTTGTTTAATTTTATCTTCCATGTTGAGCCCAACTTTGCTTTGTATCTTCTGCAAACAATAGCAATGTATACCCCCAAAACTATTAAACTGGACATACCGTTTGACCCAGTAATATCACTGCTAAGTTTGTACATGAAGAGAGCAAAGATAGAAGGAAAGGTCTTAAGTGTGAAAAAAATATTTACAGCAGCTTTTTTTGAAGGGGCAATCTGAGGGAATAAGGTCTATCAATTGAGGAATGGTTAGAGTCATGATATATGAATGTGAAGAAATATTACTGTCCTATAATAAATGATGAAGGGAATGGTTTCAGAGGAACCTGGGAAAACTTGTATGAACTGATGCAGAGTGAAGAAAGCAAAACCAGGAAAATAAATTATTCACTTATAAAATTATACAACTTTGAATGATTTTGTAACTCTGATGAATACAATTACGGAGGACTCAGGATTCTTCTGATGGAAAGATGATAGACTCAGACTTAAGATTGGAATTTTTTGTTTGTATGTAGCTAGTGAAAGGATTTGTTTTCCTTATAACAGAGGTTTCATTTTTCTCAGTTTTTTTGGGAGAGGAGATTGTGGGCAGGAGAGAATGTGAAACAGAAATAGAATGTAATTTAAAAATAGCAATGTTATCTAAAATTTCATCTAAGGTATTGATAAAAATGTAGAACAGAATAGGAATAAAATCAGATCTCTGGGGCACTCTATTAGAGATTTCATTTTAGGTTAATATTGTTCCAGGAATCATCAGTCTTCATTCTATTCATATCTTACTACCTTACCAAGGATTTTATAGATAGCTCATGTACCCACTTTTTGTTTCATCTTGGGAATCTACTTTAGCCAACATTTGTTCCTTTTATTCTTGGAACTCTTGCCCTGGCTACTTTAGGACAATGGAAATAGTAAACTTGAATTTGATCCTCACTGTATTCCTGAAATCTGGGCAGGAAAGGCAACCTGATCCTATTTTACTGATGTGGAAACTGAGGCTGATAGAAGAGGAAATTTGTAACTTGAACCCAGGTCTTTGGATTCCTAATCTAGTGGCCTTCTTATTATATTACCCAACCTCACATTTATTTGATCCACAGAAAAACTCCATGAGAAAGAAACTTAGGCTCAGATAGGTCACAGCTTGAACAACATTATATAATTAGTAAGCGATATAGCAAGAACTAGAAAGCGGATCTGTCAGGAGACGAGGGCTTTTTCCCACTAGAGATTTAGAAAGACATATGTAGACTGGTCTTTGATCTAACACCTTCTTGTGTCACAACCAGAAACTCAGCTTTAGTCATTCATTAATATGAGTCCACCCCTTTAGAAGAACCTGTAACCAATCCAACATTTGGCTGGAATTGGCAGCAGTTCCCGATGGACATTTCTTATCCATGACAATATGAATGTGTCAGAACATTACCGTATTATTTAGACAAGTCACTGGTCTACTTTTCCTTAAGTTTCTTTGCCTATTAAATGAGAGGTTGAGCTCTGATTTCCTTTCCCACTCTGACTTTCTACTGTTCTTGTTCCACATTGCTAATGGAGTTGAATTGGTTTTCTTTATATTGAGCAGATCCACTGTTTCTAACTGGCTGGGTAAAATAGGCCTAATCTCTTTTCTCTCTCTGGGAGAAGTTTTCACATGATTGCTTAGTAATCAGGCTTAGCACTGAATGGCAGGACATACTTCTCAACAGGAAGATCATAGAACACAGTTGGAAGTGGGCTGACCTAGGGGCAGCATATCACTCCTGAAGATTTGAGCTCAAATCTCAGAGCAAAGAAGAAATCCAGATGTGGAAACAATAGCTGCCAACACATCAACCTATTGGCAGAGGTCTTGAAAAAATAATTTTAGCTAATGTTATGGTGAAGTGGGTGGCTTGGTGGTACAATGGACAGAGTGCCAGGTCTAGAGTCAGGAAGGCCTGAGTTCAAAGCTGACCTCAGACATTGGCTAGCTACGTGACTCTGGGCAAGTCACTTAACCCTATTTGCCTCAGTTCCTCATCTATAAAATGAGCTGGAGAAGGAAATGACAAAACACTCCAGCATCTTTGCCAGGAAAACCTTAAATAGGGTTACTAAGGGTTGAATATAACTGAAACGACTGCACAGCAACAACAAATGTTAGGTTGAATAATGAGTACCAAGGTCAGCTAGTCAGGTTTCACTGAGCAGTTATACAGTAGTCTTGTAGGTGTTATAAGCTAGGAGGGTTAAGAGAAGGAAAAGGAATGAGCATTTGTATAGTGTTCGATGTTCTAGGCACCATGCAAAGGTGCAGAGGAGATATTTTGGGGAAGACTGGTCCTCAGAAAACAACAAAAAAAAGTCCTTCAGAGAATCCAATGATTTCAGCAAGTTATGTAGTAGATATAAAGTTGCCTTGAAGCGTATAGTCTATGTAAATGCATGATTTTGCATATTTATTGAAATAATCTTCTTGATACTTAAAGCTAGAGCATGATGCTGCTCTAGTGCAAAGTTGGATGTCCTTGGAATCATAAAACCTCAGAAGGAGTAAGGTCCATATATAAGGTCATCTACTCTGGCCTCTCCTAACAAAGAAATACTTTGGACTTTTCCCCTGACCTCTCTTTTGAAAACCTTCAATCACTGGAAGTTTGCTGCTTCCTGAAGTACTTTTGGAGAGCTCATGACATGGTTGTGGTTCCCCTCTGGTGGAACTGATCCACAGTCTAAGGGTTCCAGTAAAGAACTTCTCTCATTAAAAACAGTTACTGGTTGGTAAATGCAGTCCATGGGAAAGCAAAAACAGATTAAAGCAGTGATCTGGGAAAATCCATGGAATCATAGGAGCTCTCTATAAAAGTCCTACAATTATTTTCACATACTCTCTTTGTCCAAAAGCCCCATAGCTGGGTCCTATATATATCCACCTAAAGGCAACCTGCAAGTTTCATCTACAGTGTTTTGGTTTATAACATCTCTGATTGCTTGCAGGCAAATGTAGAAATGTGGGGGCTTAACTTAAGCTTCCCTGATTCCACTAATATAGAGACCCCTCAACAGTTTATCTTGGAAAATTCTCACCATGTGTTCTTCACGACATTGACAGTTCCATGACTTTGTTTTTTGGGTACTACCTCCATTGCTACTATTTGGGTACTACCTCCACTCTACAGGTAGAGATTGCAGTCTCTCCATGCCATCTCACTCTGGTGATTTTGTCAGTTTTCTACACAAATCGCCTTCAGAGCATGTGCTCAATGCATTGGAGACCTACCTTACAATAAGATGAAGCTTTTATTCCTTTAACTGTTTCCCCTTGGTCTTCTTTTAGCTTCTTGAAGTCACTCAAAATGTCTAATCTTTCTTCTGAATGGCAGTCCTTCAAATCCTTACACTAATAGATTCATACAATGGACTATTAGATGGATCCTCATAACTTTTTTGGCATACTTCTCATTTTAAAGATAAAGAAATGAGGTTCAGAGAGATGAAGTGACTTTGTAAAATCATGATATTTGAAGATAACTATAATGTCCCCCTTAAATCTTCTCTTTTTCAGATATTTCCAACTGATCTTCATACTATATAATCTGTCTCATTATCATAGTTCTCTTTCCCTGGACTTACTTGGTCCTCCCTAGTTAGTAACTTCTTACATTTTCCTTACTTTGACATATCTCTCTCTAAAATTCTCTTCCTGGCTTTTCATTGTGTTCTATCTGTTACATGATTCATGATGTGTAGACTGTTGTTGTTGCCGAGTTATTTTTAAGTAACATTCAAATCTTTGTGACCCCAATTGGGGCTTTCTTGGTAAAGATCCTACAGCAGTTTGCCATTTCCTTCTCCAGCTCATTTTGCAGGTGAAGAAACTGAGGCAAACAGAGTTAAGGGACTTGCACAGGGTCACATGGCTAGTAAGTGTCAAAGGCTGGATTTGGACTCAGGAAGAGGAGTATTCCTGACTACAGCTGTTCCAGGTAGAATATTACATCATTAAGACTATTTCTCAGATACAGAACACTGACACGAGTCAGAAAACCTAGGTTTAATTCTTGCCTCTTCTAGTTAATGTTTGTGTGATCTACGGTAAATTATTTCATTTTTTGGGGCTTTATTTTCTTCATTAATTAAAGTAAAGGGATTGTACTGGATGAACTTTAAAGTCTCTTCTAAGTTTATGGTCAACTATAACCCCCAGGTTTAATTATTTATTTAATTTTCACTTTCTAGAGCAAATGAAAAGAATTCCTGTTAATTAAAAAAAGAAATTTGTTCTTTGGGGAAGGTAGGATCTCCCATGAACTCTGGGTTGGGCTGGTTTGGATTGTTTTCCTTTTCTTCTTTTCAATGGCTGGCAGTTTTCCATAAGTTTCTTTGGAAATTGCAAGTAGACATGATGTAACATCTATTGGCCTTGAAAAAAATTCTCAAAAAAAAATAACACACACAATCCTATCCTGATAGAATTAGTTTTGTCACGGAAACTCCAATGGAATTCTTATGACCATGCTCAATCATGGAAGGGTCTTAGTGGGTGGGCTTGATTAGTGAAGAAAGAGAGAGAGTGGGGGAAGAGTGTTTTCTGTAAGCCTTTGTCCAGGAATGAGCTTCCCTTGCCCACCTGACAATAACAAGATATTGACGTGACATAGATTCCAGAGAACATTTGGTCAGCATTGTCTCCTTTATGACCTACTGGTCCATCAAAGTAGATTCTTTGTGAGGAATGTGAGGAAGAAACTCCTTCCCTTTCTCCATCCCCTTTTAAGGGCTTCTTATTATCAACAAATCGAATAATTGACCAGTAAGCATTTATTAAGCTCCTCTGTGCTGGGTGCTGGTGATACAGACACATTGCTTCTTCTTTTCTTTCTCATACTTATTTTAATCATATTACATACTTATTCTATTGGCTTAATGGACAGAGCACTACCTTTAGAGTCAGAAGACTTAGATTTGAGTCTTGGACCAGTCTCAGACCATGTAAACATGAGCAAGTCACAACTTCTCTGATATTCAGTTTTCTTGTCTGCAAAACAAGGAACAGTTATTGCATTTTTTCATACTTTCACTTGTTCATCTCACTGAGGCAGTTTGGTTGTATAGAAGATAGGGCTCTGCACCTGGAGTCAGAAAGATCTGAGTTCAATATGACCTCAGATTATTATTCATCTATTTGATCCTGAGCAAGTCACGTTACCTCTGTCTGACTCAGTTTTCTTATCTATAAAATGGAAGTAATAAATACACCTATATTACACGTTTGTCATGGGTTAAATATTTGCAAAGTGCTTGGCAAACCTTGAACCACTATTCAAATGCTAGCTAATATTATCATTCATTCATTCTGTAAATGTTGCTTGAACAATTATTGTGTATAGTTTACTGTACTAGGTTCTGGGGAAGATTTAGATTAAGAAATGGTCTCTGATCTCATGGAGCTTGAAGTCTAATAGGAAATTCCTCTGTAAGCTATAGAATGCTAAAACATGGATGTGATTAATTATTTGAGAGACCTGAGTTTTTCTCTCAGTCTCAACATTTATTAGCCAAGTGACCATCTGCAGGTAATTTCCTCTCTCTCTCTCTGTCTCAGACAAGAATTTTATAAATATAAATTTATGTATATATTTGTATAATATATTCTTTATAGCCCTTCAACCTACATTTTGAGGACTTCAGTACCCCCAAATAACACATCAAAGTTCAATAAATATTTATTAAATAACTACTATATGTACAAGGCACTAAGGTGATGGGGTTATAAAGATATAAAATGATATCTTCCCTGGCTTCAAGGAGCTTATAGTCTAATAGAAGGAACATATGACTAAGTCAGATAATAAGCTCCTTGAGGGCAAAGATTGTCTTTCTTTTTATCAATTGTATGTCTAGTGCTTTGTACAATGCCTGGCACATAGTAGGTACCTAATAAATGGATTGGATTGAAAGTAATGCTGCATATGATAAAATGAAAGGAAATAAAGTAAAATGTAATGAGAAATTTGAAGATAGTTGACAAGAATTAAGGCCAGGTTCTGTGTTAAGGAAGGGGACACAAATACAAGTGAAAAGAGAGAGTTCCTGTCCTCAAGGTGCTTATATTCTAATTGGGGAAAACTATATACAATGGATCTGAAAGGCAGGGAGGAAATGAAGGTAATGTCTGGAGAGTTAGAAGCAGAGCCAGGAAAGGAGGGCTGGCCTGGGTCCTTGCACAAAATGGAGGCTCTAGGAGAAATTTACCAATGGGAGAGAGGGCGAAGACACAGTTAAGATCCTGCAGATACCCAGGGAAGTTCCAGATTGAGGCATGGTGGAAAAGTCTAGAGAGACGTAGAGCTGGGAGAGGAATGAAAGATAGCTGACTGGAGCTCTTCCTCAAATTGGAGGTTCCTGAAGGAAGTTATCAAAGTAAAAAGAGGGATGTGAACAAGGAGGGGGATGCTAGAGAGTGAGAAAGCTGCACACATTGAGGGAGATTGCCGAGTGAGGAGGAAGGTCAGAAATGGTAGAAAAGTTCAGAGAGTTGGAAGCAGAACCAAGGGAGGAATGTCATCTGGTTAAAACCTGAGTTAGGCCCCAAATCCTGATCTCTACACTTTTAGTTGAGTATCCTTCAAATATATCACGGTGATGCTTCCTACCTCCAAATATATACTGTCAAGTTCTCCACCAACCAGCACTAGATAATCTCTGTGGAACCACCAGTTACAACAAATGAAGAAATTTTGAATACTGTGGATAAATCCACTTGACAGTATATATTTTACAGGGATGTACACATAGATAATGAGGTTGATATATACATGGCCAGAACTAGTTCAGTATTTGTGAGGCTCTGAAGGAAAGTGTGAAAGAAAAGAGGTATGAAACTACCTACCAAACTGAAAGTTTACAGAGCTGCTCTGCCAATCTCATTGTGGTATGCCTATGAAACCTGGACAGTATACCAACACCATGGCAAGAAAGAGAATCGCTTCCATTTGAATTGTTACAAGAAGATTCTGAAGATCACCTGGCAAAGTAAGGTACTAGACGCTGAGGTTGTTTCTTGAGCAGAACTGCCAAGCATTCAAATTCTACAACAGAGAGCAAAACTTCAATGGGCTGGTCATGTTGTTCGAATACCAAATGTATGTTCGTCTAAAAGATTATTTTGCAGAGAACTCACAAAAGGCAAGAGTTCACCTGGTAGTCAGAAGAAGCCATAGGCACTCTCAAGGTCTCTCTGAAGAACTTTGGAATCAATTGTGTGACCAAAGAACTTCCCAGTATGGTGTGACCACATTAAAGAGGATGCTGTGCTCTATGAGTGAAGCAGAATTGAAATAACTCGAAAGAAATGTGAGATACACAAATTTAGAGACATCTCCGCTCCAAGTGCTCTTGTGAATTACTTGTGCCTGACCTGCGGTAGAGCATTCTGAACTCCTCTTGGAAGAGCCATAGTTGGACGTACTACTTGGACTCCAACATAGTGACATCATGTTGGTCCTCTTTGATAATGAAGGACAATAACTGATTAACTCTTCTTCCTCCATACATGTTAGAGTTTTCTTTAGCTATGTATTTATATTCTACAGTTAGCAGACTTCTGTCTCTCTGTTTGTTTCTCCCTCAATATAAACTCTAAGATGGTGAAGTTAGCTTTTTCTAAATGAACATTAGGGTGTGTCTAATCAACTCATTTCAATTCAACATACATTTATCAAATGCTGACTGTATGCAGAGAGCCCGGTCATGCTGTGCAAGATAAATTTGAATAATAATAAATAAAAAACATTATTATCCTCCAAATACACCTTGCACAGCATGACTCACCAACTGTATGACCTTGGGCAGGAAGGTGTGGCAAAATGGATAGAGCACTGGGCTTGCAAAATTCAATTCCAGCCTCAGACACTTTACTAGATGTGTGACCCTGAGCAAGTCTCATAACTCTGTTTGCCTTAATTTCCTCATCTGTAAAATGATCTGTGAAAGGAAATGGCAAAGCATTCTAGTGTCTTTGTCAAGAAAACACCAAATGGGGTCACAAAGAGTCAGATACAACTGAAAAACAACTAAATGCAGATTAAATAGACTCGCCTTGGTTGGAATGATTAGAAGGTGAAATATTGGACGGTAGTGGAAAAGCTTAGAAAATTATCTTTTTAACCAGTTTACGAGGGAGTTTGAATGTTGAGGTAAAGAGTATCATTTATGCCATAAATTACCAATTTATGACAGAAAAAAATAAACCATAAACAATTCATAGTGAAGCATTAACACTATAAAAGAGCCTCATCCTATCCCAAGGATAACCCTTGCAGAACACAGTGAGCCAACCACTAGTCTGGCACCACAGACATCAAGGAGTTTGGGGACTTTAGGAAACTCCCTAACTACTAAATGAAGACCCGCCCCCACCACGTATCCCTGCCACAAGGCAGCTAGATGACTTCTTGGATAGAGAATTGGGCCTGGAGTTAGGAAGCCCTGATAAAAGCCTACCTTACTAGCCTTGTGCACTTGGGCAAGTCACTTAAACCTGTTAGTAAATCACTCTCGTATCTTTGCCAAGAAAACACCCAAAAGGGGTCATGACTGAACAACACCACCCCATTCCCCCCAGCATGAAACAGTACCTGCTCTCTAGTCGAGATTTCTCACACCCAATGCCTATGCCTCCTTGACTAGAAGAAGATCTTTTCAAAAACCCCACCATATTTTATTAGCTTTGGGTGTGCTCAATCCCACTCACTAAGGAGACCAGTTTTCATTCTACTCGACGGCCTCTCTCTATTGCATTTCCCCTCGATAAAGCTGGATCATTTTTACATTTTCTCTGCTAATTCTGCCTTATGTGTTCAGTGTTCCCTTTGACTGCACTTTTGAATTCCAGACCTCACTCAGACTGTAATAAAACACAGCCTGATACAAATTATTTCATTACTTCAGAGGATCTATGATTTTTTTCAGTGTGGGGGCTATCTACACTAACAAAGCAGGCTATTCCTCCATATCTGCAAAATAAATTTACTAAAGCACCACTCTATGCTACTCCCTTAAAAACCTTCCATAGTTCCCTAGTGCTCTTGGACAAAACATTAAACTTAGTTTTTCCACAGTATGACTCTACCTTACCTTTATATACTTATTGTACCTTTGTATCCCTCTTGCATGCTGTATTCCAGTCATACTGTCCCATTTACTGTTTTTTTCAGAATTGGCATCCCATTTCCCATTTCCATGCTATTGCATTGCCTGTACTTAAAATGTGCGCTCTCTCTTCATATCTTCTTTTTATAATTCCTAACTCCTTTCAAAGCTCAGCTCATGAGTTACTTATTCCAGGAAATCTTTCCTGATCCCCTTTGTTGTCAGTACCCCCTTCCTACTTAAATAATCACACACACACACACACATCTGTTTTTATGTTGTATCTACCCTATAGAATAAACTCCTAGAGGGCAGAGAACATCTTTCATTTTTTATTTAAAAATATTCAGTGTGTAATATGGGCATAATTAATACTTTCTGGATTGGATCAAGTTGGATTGGGTCACAACAGAATCATACTCAGGACCTCTCCAAGTTGGTAGATCCAACTAGGACTTGCGCTCTATTGGTCAATCTTTCGGGGACCTAATGTCACCTCTGTACCAAGATATGGTATTAGGTATCAAAAGAGGATGTCAGTAAAGGCTTGTGCAGGGGATTTGTCATATCATCTGAGGAATGAGGATCAGTGGAGGATTTAGTCCTTTGGTTGCATACAAATGAGTGAGCCAGTTAGCACATGCATCCTTCCATATTGCAAAAACAAGAAAGACAAGAGCTATGGTAATTTATATTAGTTTTCACATACTAGTCACAGCTGTTCCTAAAGGCAAGTTATAGACATCACAATGACATAGTGTCTTTCGTAACCTTTTTTATTTTTCCCCAAGTAAACTGGTGCTAAGTATAGGTGCTATGATTAACCACACTAGAAGGTCATACAGCCTGATAGAGGTTTCTGGGTCTCTAAGATGCCAGGCCACTTGTCTAAGATAGAATTCCTCTTTCCTCCCAGGTGATTCTGATGCTTAACATTTCTACGATAACTCCTCCTTAGATTTCATGTACAGTCAAGGCAAGTATCAACAATACTACTTTCTGTGTGGGGCAGTAGTGTCTTAGACTGGGGAGTATGCCAACCAACCAATTTCAAAAACTGTGGGGAGAGAGACAGAGAGAAGGAGAGAGACAGAGAGAGAGAGAGAGAGAGAGAGAGAGAGAGAGACAGAGAGAGAGAGAGAGAGACAGAGAGACAGAGAGACAGAGAGAGACAGAGAGAGAAGCAGAGAGACACAGAGAGAGACACAGAGAGACAGAGAGGCAGGGAGAGACAGAGAGAGACACAGAGAGAGACAGAGAGATACAGAGACAGACAGAGCAGAGACAGAGATAGAGAGAGATAGAGACAGAGAGAGAGACAGAGACAGACAGACAGACAGACAGACAGACACACACACACACACACACACACACACACACAGATCCAGAAACCAGAATGCCTGGCTCTGATGTCCTTTTAATCTGTTTCCTGCTTGAAATTCTGATTCTGCTCATAGTGGTGTAGACTTAGGTTACTTTGGACCTCATTGTTGGGCATCTGTTCATCCATATGCAAAATAATTGGTATAGGATTAGATGAATTCTGAGTTTAGGTGGTATAGTGGAGAGAGCACTGGGCTTGGAGTCAGGAAGATCTGAATTCAGGTCTAGCCTCTGACACTTACTAACTGTGCGACCCTAGATAAGTCATTTAACTTCTGACTGTCTCAATTTCCTCATCTGGTATAACAATAAAATAGGAAAATAATAATAGTATTTACCTCACAAGGTTGCCCATACCGCTCAGATAAGATATTTGTAAAGTACTTAGCATAGGGTCTGGCATATGGTTGATATTTAATGAATGTTTCCTTCCTTCCCTCCCTCACTCCTTCTATCCCTCCCTCCCTCCCTCCCTCCCTCCCCTCCTTCCTTCTCTATAGGAGACACCTTGATGTAGTGGATAGAGAGCTGCTTTTGAACGAAAGAAGATCTGAGTTCAAATCATACCTGTGACACAAAGTGGTTTGGTGACCCTGGGCAAGCCACTTAGCCTCTTAGTACCTCAAAGAACTCCGGAAGATTACAAATTATGTAGTGGATGCCAATTTGCATTGATATAAGGTGGGTTTCTCGCCAAGTTCTTTGTGTTAATGAAATGACAAATACAGTCCAAAAGGTTCTTTGATTCACTAAGTAAAGACAAGTGTCAAAAGGCAAGAAATAAGATCCTAGTGTCTTCCTGAGAAAAAATTCACTTCGGAATATCTGGGCAACCTGAACCTGTTATGAAGTTTTTTATTTATTTGGGACCAGGTGCTTCCCATATCTTTCAATGAGGGAATTCAGTCTATCTTTAAATTAGCCTCTTTCTGAATATAAGTAAATATTGGAGGGATCCTTCCATTGCTTGAAGCAGTGGGAGTGGGGGAGTTCCGTGCAGTGGCAATGGGGAGGGTTCTCAGAGTTTTCTTACAAGGACCTTGACTGGGCTTTGGTTCAGGAGTCTTGGCCTCACTGATTTGTGATTCTGGGCCAATCAATACATCTATGTATAAAATGAGGATAGTACTTGCAAAGCTTCTTGCTTCCCAGGCTTGTTAAAAAATGTGTATTAGCATGATGAGTTCTAAGCTCCAACTTCTAGTCATTTGCAAATTCCTCCCTCCCTCACTCTCCCTTTCCATTCCCTATTTGCTCTCTCTGCTTTGCTCTTTTACTCTCTGCCCTCCTTCTCCTCTTCCTTACTTTTTTTTCCTGACATCTTTCCCACAGATTCCTAATAAGACTTCACAGTGGAGCTGAGTAACATACATAGCTTGACAAAATTTGAACTTTTTATTTTCTTCCCTAAACTTGTCTCCTCTCCCTTTGTTGGTTTTCCGTTGTGTCCAACCCTTCGTGACCCATTTTACGTTTTTGTTTTTTGTTATTATTTTTTTTTTTTGGCAAAGATACTGGAGTGGTTTACCATTTCCTTTTCCAGCTCATTTTGCAGACGAGGAAACTGAAGCAAACAGGGTGAAGTGAGTTGCTCAGGGTCACACAGCTTGTAAGTGTCTGAGGTCAGATCTGAACTTAGGTCTTTCTGACTCCAGACCCAGTGCTCTCTGTCCATTATGCCACCTAGCTTTTTTTCTCCTATATTCTACTTATCCTTTGATGGCAATACCATCTCCCAAAGCTCTCAGACTCAGAACCTTCCAGTTATTATTGCGTCTTCTTTCTCATTTACCCTCCACATCTAATCAGTTGCCAATTCTTGTCTATTTTAGTTCCATATACTCTATAACATCTACTCTTCCCTTTGCACTCCTACTGTTACCATCCTACTCCAGGTTTTCATCACTTGTCATTTGGACCATTATTCTAGATTCCAAACTGTTATCCTTACCTCTCCTCTCTCCCCTCTCTCACCTATTCTTCAAATCATTGCCAAAGTCGTCTTCTAAATACGTATTTTGATCATATTTAAGATCAGACTATGTTTAAGGAAACTTCAGTGTCTTCTCTTTGCCACTAAAATACAAACTCTTTTTCTTGGCCTACAAGGCTTTCCACAATCTGGCACCAAACCAGTTTTAAGTATTTTCATATGCAAATCCCTTCCTAAAATTTATGCCCCAGTCAAACTGAACTGTTCTCTGTTCCCTGATTTTGTTCTCCCCTTCTTTCTTTCCTCGAAAGTTTTGTATACTTGACTGTCCCTCATTCCCGACATGCCTCACAGAATACCTCACTTCCTTCAAGACACACTAACATTTCAACTTGTAGAAACATGATTCCTTTCTTGATCTCCCTAACTACTAGTAACTTCCCTCACTAACTCCTTGTTTACATTGTACTTTATTTTGCATATGCTTATGCATTTTCATGTATGTATATGCATATATGTATGTGTATATATATGTATGTAGTCTTCTTCCAATAGAATGTAAACCCTGGGAGAGCAGGGATTGTTTCAATTTTTTTTCTTTGTATGCCCAGTGACTAGAATGTGTTAGGTGTTTAATAAATGTTTATTCATTGTCTTCCATGTTTTGAATGACTTTATACCACCATCTCCACTACAGAAACCCCCTTTTAGGCTACTCCTCAACTTGGCACTGTCTATTTGTACAAATCTCCATTAGTATGCTTCCCATTAACATTAGCCATTAGACACAATTAGATCTTAGAAAGCATTTATTCAAATGGCATGGCAAAAATAGTAGTTACAAAGACATCTCCTCTATAAACTGGGGTACATTCTCCCATAAATACATACAGAATCTGTGGGAAAGAATAGTGAGGCACATATGTAGAAGATGTGATAAAGGAGTAAGTCACAAGTCCTGATATAGGAAGTCCTTTCTCCATTTGTAGGGTACTCCCACAACTCCTTTTAACTTTGGCTTCCAGGATCAACTCCTTTCTTGAGTCCATATGTGACATTTCTCTCTGTGAAAAGGTGTCATGATCCCTGAAGCTCAAACTTCAAATGACTCTTAGCTTATCTGTCTTCATCATGGCTCTTAATTCCTGACTAGATAAATTGTTTTCTACTGGGTCAGTCTGTTTACTGACATGGTCAACGAGAAGGAGGAGTATGACACTCCTTTTAGGCTCATTTTCCATATGACTGCCAACTTTGTTCCCCTCTGGTAGAGGGATGGATCTGACTCCACAAAAGATTCTCAAGCCCTGAATTTTCTACCACTGGAATGGTGAGCTCTCTTTCTGACTCGTTTCGTTTATACATAGGTCCAAAGGGGAGTGATTGATTATGTCTGCCAATGACTACATTCTTTTGTGATATCATTTGCCTTTATCCAGTGACCAAAACTGATTAAGGTGGTAGGGTTGGAGGAAAATTCCTTAATACTTAGTTTATGATTTTTGATTATATTCTGAGTTTTATATAATTACATTCATTGAGGTACAGTGTATCAAACACCTCCTTTTCCCTTCTCTCACTTGTATCTATCATGTGAAATGCTGCCCTTTCTTCAAGACCCAGCTCACATGTTACCTTCTTCATGTAAGTTTCCAGGATTTCCCCAGCTAGGAGTGATCACTCTTTTCTCTTATACCATTTTTTGAACTTATTTTGCTCTTTGAAGGTAGGGCCATCTCTATTCCTAGAAGAGAACACAGTTGCTTGATACATACTTGTTGAATTAGAATGGTTAGGATGGAGAGCTTTTTAGTTACTTTTAAAAATTTCCATCTCAAGTCATGGTCACAGGAAGCTGTGGCAACAGTATAGAGAGAAATGGTGTTCATCCTTTGTTCTTGAGGAGGATGGAAGACATCATGAAAGTGATGTCTTGACTTAGGAGTGAATTGGATATGAGTGGGACAGAGATGCTGAAAGTTATCAGTCTCATTTTCTTTTTCCAGAGTTATCAAAGTCCAGTGGCAAGACAAAGGTCAAGATGATGCAGTGGGTGACTTTGGCCTTTCTAAATTAAGTTCTTTCCCAGGTCTCAGTTTGTCTGAGGCCATGCCCATTCAAAAACTGAAGGCTGAGTTAACCTTCACAGTTCCTGGCTAGAACAGAAAATAATTGTTATTTACACTCATTCTAAGCCTTCTAAACCTAAACAATGAGCCACAGAGGCTTGAGTTGGGGCTATTATTGGCCATTCAATCAATGAAAACCAGAGTTTTGGGGGGTTTTAAGGCAGAGTCTAGTAGCTCCATTTAAAACATAATGGGTATTTTAGAAGCCTGTCTTTTCAGAATTATATTTCAAGAAATCAAAACTAAAAACTATGCAGAACAAACACTAAATTGTTCCAGCTTCTTAAAAGAATAAAAGAAGGAGGAGGAAGAAAAGGAGAAGGAAATGGAGGAGGAGGGGAGGAAATGGAGGAGAAGAGGAAGAAGAAGGAGAAAAGGAAGTAAAGAAGAAAAAAGAAAGAAAAGAAGGAAGGAAGGAAAGAAGAAAGAGTAGTAGTCTCCAACTTTGAGAATTGCTGTTCTTAACATCTTGGTGGGTTGGTTTGTTTTTATGTTTTGTTTTGTTTTTTGTTTCCTTCAAAAACGTACTGTTCTGTAGTGGAAAGTTTCCTAGAATGGGAGTCGGGAGACCTGGATTTGAATTCCTGCTTTTCTTGAAGGAAGAGCTAAGGAACTCAGTAGAAGCTGTAGAGATTGACTACCAGGGGCATTTAGTAGCAACAAAACCATGTCACAACTTCCCAGAAATTCATTTTCCTCATCTATAAGTTGGGGACAATAATAAAATCTACACTGGATATCTTTGATAACTATACAACTCTAAAAGAATTTAGAGCTGCTATTACTCTTAGGCTTTCAGTTTAAGTAACTGGCAATGTCTCCCTGCCTCTTTGTCTTTCTGTTCATCAGGATGGCTGGAAAGATCCTCCTCTTCCATTCTTTATGGATAGGAAATAAGATTGGCCATTGGTTGGGTGCAACCCAACCAGATATTCTGGGAGAGGGAATACCTTTCTTTCTTTCTTTCTTTCTTTCTTTCTTTCTTTCTTTCTTTCTTTCTTTCTTTCTTTCTTTCTTTCTTTCTTTCTTTCTTTCTTTCTTTTTTTTCTTTTCTTTTCTTTTCTTTTTTTTTTGCTGAGAGAGGATCATATTTTGCCAGATTCCTAATCCATTCGGGTGTTGTGAAGATTGTCAGTTTGGAGCAGAAAGTTTGGCCCCTTTGGGATTGAAATTTGGTTTCCTCTTGGAGATATGTAACTTCCTCTTTTCTAGAAAGAAAGAAAGAAACAAACAAAAAGCTTAAAAAGTCTCTGACAGTTTTGCTAGCCCTCAAACTTGCCTTGTGAACCAGCGTTTGGATGACTTAACTATCAGTGGATTAAAACCATGTGAGTTTTATTTCTCCTGAAATTCAAATGAATATGAATCCTGAAGGGGAAAAGGAGTTGGCAAAGCATGTTCTGAGTTTCACTTAAAACTTCCCTCTCTCTCTCCTCCTCCTCCTGTTTTAAAGACCTACTTTAAGATATTTGACAAAGGGGCACCCCAGCCGGGCTCTCCCTGCCCCTAGACAAAATTCTTCTGTTGGCTTTGAGGCAGGGGGCCTCATTGGCTTTTGAGGTTCCTTCTAGCTGTGCCCCCAGCAATGAGACTGTAATTGGATCCAGACCTCCTTTGTAAAGTCTTGGTCACTGGAAAATTCAAAGCATTTTTTTTTTGTAGGGGGGGAGGTCATGCACGAAAGCAAAAAAAGGGTCCACAACTCATTGTAATGGGGAGAATCTTGGCCTGTAAACGAGTAAATCCGGGTGTCAGTCCAGACTTTGCCATTAACTTTCTGAATGGTTGTACAGAGGCAAACTATGCTCTTTGGACTCTAATTTCCTCATCTGCAGAAGTATAAAGATTGTGAAAGATGGCCTGTAAAATCTCTCTGAGCTCTATTTTTAATGATTCTTTATATATACATATTTTGATTTTGGAGAGCAAACCTCTCAAACATATAGGACACCTATTCCTCAAGATGGCATGATTTGGAAGGACAGCAGCAAATCCAGTTATCAAAAGCTACATATGTGGCTTCCAATCAAACCCACAGTGGCTTAGCTGGCTAGACTATTCCCAGATCCAAAGAGGAGGATCTGAGAGGAGGAATTGGCCCTTGATGCTGTTGGGTTCCATCCCATAATTTCAAGAGGGCTCCCTCTCATCCCCCGATGCCTTGTTTACTGCAAGGAATGATTAGATTTTAATATAACAGAGAAGGAATGTAGCTTTAATGTGGTAAGGCAGATGTAGCCCACACAGATATAAGTGGGATTTTATAGTGGAAGGGGAGTGGGGGTGGGGGAACATTTTGTGATGAAGTGGATATTCCCACCATGTTGGTCCTCTTAGAATGAAGTCTATAAATAGCTCCTGTCAGTCAACAGAATAATGATTTCAATCTCTTGTTATAAATAAACACAATATTATGAGCCGACTTGTTCAGGAGTTCTCCTTGGCTGCAATTTTGGTCTTCAGTTCTCAAAGCCTTGCAATCAGTCCAGCTGGAAGATGTAAAGAAAGTCTCTCAATCTCTCTCTGTCTCTCTCTCTCTCATTTGCTTTTTCTTCCTTTCTTTTTTAATCCCCAACTTCCTTCCTCTACCTCCATTCCCATATTTCTCTCTCCCCTTTAAATTAAAAATGGGATATCTATTAGCATATTAATGTAATGTCTTTCCAATGCTATAGAAACAATATGATATAGCAGAAAGAACCCTGGTTTGGCATCAGAAGACTGGGCTTGAACTACTGATTTGCCAGTTATTAGCTGTGTAGCTGTGGCAGGTCTCTTGTCAGACCTGAGTGTCTCAGGGCCTCAGTTTTGTTTTGGCTTTCCTTTTTTCCTTTAAATCAGACCTGTGATTTTACTGATCTAAAAAGACCAATAAGGGAAATTGCTTTCCCAATGCAGATCAATAAATGTTGAATAAGTCATAGTCATAGAATTACCAGGGGCACTGAGAGATAAAATGATCTGCCTGGGACCAAGCATCTAGTAAGTATCAGGTGGGACTTGAACTCAAGTCCTCCTGAGCTCAGGGCTAGGTCTTTTTCCACTAAGCTACAATGCCTCTCACAAGTGTTCATACTACTCCTCCGCAATCTACGGGAGTCCTACAGCTTTAAATCATAATCCCATAACCCTTTTAGGGAATGCAAGTCTTACGATACCAATTTTACAGATGAGGAAATTGAAACAAAGGGGGGAAATGGCTTGTCTTAGGATAACTGAGTGGTAAAACTGGGAATATTGGTATTCTGACCTCCCAGTCCAATGCTCATTTCCCTATATTATATCACATAAACCATAAAATACTCTAGAGTCAATAAATATTCACTGAGTCCCAACCATAGCAGAAAGGAAGGACAACAAATTTCAGGTTCTAGCTCTGTCATATCCTAATTATTTGAATTTGGAAATGTCACTTTGTTTGATTCTCAGTGTCCTAAATTATAAAACTGGTATAATCTATGCATGGTCTGAGTCACTCTTATCCCAACTCTGACTCTCACAAATGGATCAGCTCTCAAGAGCTTGGTTAGTTACATCTTTCCCTTAGGATTCTAGGGTTAGCCCTGAAAGGTGAAGCATGATTTTCTGTTACTGGATCAAGCCCCCACTCCTGTGATTCTCTACAAGATTATTCAGAATCAATTTAGCCATCCAATTTTAGGCAGTTTTTAGAAAGGGGGTATTCACTAAGATGGGCAACTAGGTGGTACAATGCTTAGAGCTCCAGGCCTGAAGTTAGGAAAACTCATCTTCTTGAGTTCAAGTCTGGCCTCAAATATGTATTAGTTGTGTGACTCTGGGCAGATCACTTAACCTTGTTTGCCTCAGTTTCTTCATCTATAAAAGCCGTCACTTCCAGTATCTTTGCCAAAAAAAATCTCAAATGTGCTCATGAAGAGTTGGACACAACTGAAACAACCAAACAAAAACAATAATTTACTGAGATGATGCAAGTATAGTTGATATTCTCCCCTCTCCTCCAAAAGTCTCTGACATGTCCTACCGCAAGTATTTGCAGAGATGACGGGAAAAGTAAGCACAAACTTAAGGAGTATACAATGCAAAGGAATAAACTCATTGATCCTGGTTGCTGGAAATCATTTCCTTCCATTTTGGAGGGGGTGGGATAGGGTGGTGTGTTCAAGATATTTCCCTCAACCATGATGAATCTTTCTAGTTTGTTTTTTGTTCCAGGTGTATACTCTGGTGTATACTCCTGTCAATAGGAGGATGTCATTTAAAATGCCTGTGGAGAGATGAGAAATTTGACATCTTCCAGGGCCCTTGAAGAGAGAAGGTTCTCTTTCTATGAAAATGAGATGGTGACAGTGGTAGTGGTGGTTCAGGTGATAAGGTGATCTGACTAAGGCTGAAAGACCCTCTGGGTTCCTCCTCAGGGATATGCTGGAAAGCTATATTCTCACATTTCTGAAATTTCCCTTCCAGCTAAATCAGTGCTTTTATGCAAGACCCAGAAAGCATAATGAAATCCCACAGTCAATTGGAAGGGACCCCTTGTCTCAGTGTCATTTCACTCTATCAAATGGCTTTCGAAAACTTTTTGCACTCAGTCAAAGGCCTTTTGATTAATTGAGACATATTTTCATCTGATTATGGTATCAGGCTGAAATGAGGGTAGAGATGTGGTGGCTTCAGCCCTGCTCTTAATGTTGGGATTGTAAGACTTGTATTGCATATAGCAGAGAGTTGATTTAAGCCATGGAATGAGATAATGGATGTGAAAGTGCTCTGTAACTATAGAGTACTCTCTGTATAAAGAGAGGTTAAGTGAAGTGCTAGCGGTGTGCCAAGTATTCTGCAGATGATTTTGCAAATGACAGCAAAATTCCAAACACTAGGGAGGCTTGTAATAGGGTATTCAGAAAGCTCTGACCATTTCCTATTCTGATGGGTTTTTGGACTGATTTCTGGTGAAGTGGAAACAGCTCTAGAGAGCTGTTTCTCTAGAAACTCTGGAAGAGTTTCTGTTAAAGAGCTCTAGAAAACTTGATTCAAATCCTATTTCTGACACATAGTAGTTGTGTGACCATCCGCACATCATTTATCCTTTTTAAGACTTAGTTTTCTCATCTTTAAAGTGGGAACCATCATTCCCGTATTAGCTGCATCATGGCATTGTTATTAGGATTGAATACAAAAAAAATGCTCTGTAATCCTTAATGAGCAATAGGGATTTCAGCTATTATCACTGCATAAAGATTTTAAAACTTAAAATCACAATTTATTCACAATAGATCTAAGAAGTAGGTAGTCCAAGTGAGGTACAGAGAGGTGAAGAGACTTGCCTGGCACATAGCTAGCTGAGTATCAGAGGTGAGACCTCAACCAAGATATTTACCATCACTTGCTTCCATGCCATTTTCTGTCATTCTGTCATGCCATGTAAGCCATCCCTATGGTTTACAAAGGGCTTTGCATATGAAACTTCTTTTTCAGAGAGGGCAAGAGTTGGGAAATGAAGTGGATACAATCCAAGAGCTTTTGGTCTGCATCTGTCTCTGGCTTAGGGTGACTTTTGAGAAGGTTATGGAATTTCTCTGAGCAGGGCAGGAAGGAGGAGGTTGACTTTGAGTCAAGGGAGTGGCAAGAGGAAAGGAGCTGAGTGGGATGAGATGTAGAGGTAAGTGATTGGATGTGTGCCTGCTGGGGAGGAGTTAGTTTCCAGCCTACAGCTCAAAGCTTTCCAATATCCTCTCTCCACTTTTCCGTAGCGTTGGGGAAGAGAAAGTAACTTTGCTATCTCTCAGGGGGTTCAGCTATGCTGTCTTTGGAAGTTTCTTTTGTTTAAAATTTGCTTCAGTCTTTATGCTATTAAAAGCCATGGTTAACTATTAAAATGTGTGTGCTAATGCCTGAATGTAAAGGATGAGGGATAGAGGGTGGGAAGTGTAGAGGTTGGGAAAAACTCAGAACAGAGAGAATTAATTCACTCTGGTTTCTGTGGACATTGAAATAACTTAGTAGGAGTTTGGGAAGCTAACAGGCAGACACCATTACCTGCTGCCTGGTTTAAAAGAAAAATACTCCTAAGTGGTAATGAGAAGAGAGAGTATCTAAGAGAAAATAAGACCCCAAGAGAGCTGGCAGGGGAGGATGGATGGGTAGTAAAAGTAGCTGACAGTCCTGTCTGTCTCCTCACCAGACCAGCAGCAGCAAACAGGAGAAAAAATGTTTAGATTAGAAATACCTGCTCTTGTGGACTCCTCACCAGAACTCAGTTAAGTAGGTATCCTTGTCCCCATTTTACAGACGGGTAAAGTGAGCCTCTAAGGCATTTCAACTTTATTCTGTGGAAAATGAAAAGCCCAAGCACACGCCTCTACCGTAATAATCCTTTCCTCCAAACTTTCTTCTTGTCCAGTTAGCTGTTTGTATTGCTCTGTAGAGGTTTGGGCCCTTTCCTTGGGTTTTATAACTGGAGAATCACTTTTCTATCAAATACAGAACTGCACGAGATTAATGAATTAAATAAAAGGTTGTCATTTGGAAAGTTTTGCTTTAAATGATTGAAATTAAAGAATTAGTTTTTCCCTTTTTAATGTGCCTATGAAACGACTTCACTTGCCTGTTGAACAATATAGCCTCCATTCTCATTATCAGAAACATAAAAAAGATTGAAGTGATGGTTTCTTTTTAAAATGCAAAGTGTCATGCCAGAAGTTTTGAGAAATTAGATTTATCTCTTTCTTCTTGCAGGTATAAAAAGAATGACTGGGGTTTTTTTTTGATATTTTCTTCCTAAGTTCTTGATTCTCCTTTCATTTTCTTCCTTCTTTTTAAAAAATGCCATCTCTGCCAATTGGCAATGGGAAAAAGATCACAAAAATTATGGTTTTAAGAAGACAAAGAGAGCGGATTAAGTTGTTCCAAAGAAAAGTTATAAATGTGATTCAGGGATGGAGATAGGATGCACATTAATTCAAGGCAGGCTCCTTATTGGATTATGGGCTGATTGTGTTTACAAATAGACCGCCAGAAGGCTTTTAATTTGGGGGCAATTTCATTGTTCATAGATATATATATCTAGCTGGATATATATCTATGAAATTATGTGGTTATGTGTTTTAAATGAGATACTGCTCCTTTCTGCTTAATGTAATATATGCTTCTATTTTACAACACAATGTCACACACAACTGAGGAATTTTCCAACAGTTTTATTTGAAATATCATCATCGATGAAAGATGTAAACAATGTTATGTTGATAGACTCAGTTCAAATTTGAATTCATTGGAATTTAGCAATCACTGGATCTAACTAGGAAGGACATTATTGAAACACATGAGTTCTAGGTCTTCTCATATTTCCAGTCTCATTTATATCCTGGAAAATCTGTTTATTTTCCACCTAAACTGGAATTAAAGAAATCTATAAACCCAGTGAACAATTAACGAATTGTCACATAGAGAATCACAGAAAATCTGGACTCAGAGGTAGCAGATTTGGATCTGATGCTAGTAGATGCTAGATGTGTGACCTTAGGCCATTCACTTAACCACTCAGTTCCCTCAGTTACTTCATCTATAAAATAGGGATCATGATACTTACACTACCTCAGAGTGCTTTATGGATGAAAAAAATCTATATATGGGTGTGTGTATGTGTACAGGATAAAATTCTACACAAAGACTCTTTTGGAAAAAAACAAGAAAAATCAGGAAATAGTTTTAAAGATTTTGAAAGTATTTATTTTAAATTACCTTAGGAGGTGTGGGAGGTGAAAAAATGTTATTTTATAGCCCATAATAGTTAACTATGCAATATTTCTAGACAGTTTGGTGGCACAGTGAATACAGCTCTGGAATGGGAGTCAGGAAGACTCATCTTCCTGAGTTCAAATCTGGTCTCAGACACTTACTAGCTGGATGACCCTGGGCTAGTCACAAAACCCTGTTTGCCTCAGTTACTCATCTCTAAAATGAGCTGGAGAAGGAAATGGCAAACCACTCCAGTATCTCTGCCCAAAAACCCCCAAATAGGGCCATGAAGAGTCAGACACGACTCAATAACAACATGAACAACATTGAATAAAATTGGAAATAGCTGAAATTAAAATATACACTATGTCATTTCTCCCCTGAACCCTACTGGTTAATGTATTTTTGCTTTCTCTCTGCTGAAATGAATTGATGGTGAGGAAAGGCCTGGGAGGGCCATTGTATAATGGGAACAAGGAAAGAGAATGCATGTCTGAATTTATTTTTTGCCTGTCTCAGTTTTCATTTGAAAGTTGAAATATACAGTGTGCCAGCATATAAGCAACTTTGCCACATTTGCTATCATTTGACAGTATGCCATACTAGACAAATGAACAAACAAACATGCTGCACAGAACCATGTAAATTCAGAACTGGAAGGGACCTTAGAATCAGAGAACACACAATGTCATAGCTGGGAGAGAACTTGGACCATAGGAAGTCAAAGCTGGAAGGGGCCTTCAAATAGGAATGTTAGAGCTGGGAGAGACCAAAGAGACGAAAGAGCTATGGGGTATGAGATCTGGAAGGTACTTATTCTAACCCTCCGTAAGCTAAAATGGCAGCTTGAATTTAATTCAATGAATTTTTAAAAATTATTTTTTTTGATTTTTATTTTTATATCCCTTTTATTTTGGAAACTCTCTCCAATCCAGAGGGCTATTCCTTGCAATGAAGAATAAAAAAGAGAGGAAAAAATAAATCAATCAGTAAAACTAACATATAATCAGTCTAAGTATATATAACATTCTACACTCAACGTTGCCTACCTTGATAAAGAATTTTTTCATCTTTTTTTCAGGCCCATACTAGGTCATTATAATTACAGTTTTCCATTCATTTTTATTTGTTCTTACTTCAAATAATCATCTGATCAATAAATATTTATGAAGTACCTATCATGTGCTAGGTGCTTAAGAAAAGTACAAGGGATGAAACAATTCTTGATGACAATTATCTTACACTGCTATAATCACTTATACTCTACATTCCTAGTCATACGTAGTTCATCCTTCATTTGTTTGTATAAGATTTCCCATACTTCTTTGAAATTTCCATCTGCATTTTTTTCTTATGGTGTAGTAATTTTCCATTACATTTATTTTTAACCACTTTCTAGTCCATGGGCATCTACTTTGCCTACAATGAAATCTATTAAGAAAAATATAAATATGTTTGGATTCAAAGTCTCAGCTTCACAAGTATAGAATGGGGAAGGAATGGAGTGGTAGGGAAAGAGTACATGTGAATAACAAGAGGGACAGCTAGGTGGCACAGATAAAGAGGTGAGCCTGGAATCAGGGAATATCTGAATTTAAATCTGGACTTAGACACTGATTAGCTTTGTGACCATAGGCAAGTTATTTAACCTATGTTTGTCTCTATTTTCCCATCTGCAAAATGGGGTAATAATATAATTTAACTTCCAAAGTTATTGTGGGGATCAAATGAGATAATAATTGTGAAGTACTTAGCATGGTATCTGGCATGCAGTATGAGTTATATAAATATTAGCTGTTATTATTGTGTAAGCTTGATATAAAGCATCAGTGTGACCCAGCAGACAAAAGGAACTCAGGTGATAGTAGTCTGCACTAAAAGATGCATAGTTTCTAGAACAAAGGAAATACCACTGGACTCTGAGAGTTGGATTCGGAAGATGCTTCATTGTCTAGGACACCCACTTTGTTTCCAGCTTTTTCTTACCACAAAATGTGATGCTAACAACATTTTTTTGAAGTGTGTTTTTCTTCCCTCTTGTTGTGCCAACCTGCCTCCTTCTTTGATCATATGCGTCCATATCCTTGGTGATGTCATCTATACCACTTTTTACGTGCAAATCATCACTTGTTGCAATTCTCTTAAATATGTCATGTTTCTTTGAGTCATTAACAATTTTGGTTCTTCTGATTTTATGGAGTTCTGTGAGTGAAAGCCATATAATGGCATGGCAAGAGCATTTGTATTTAGAAGATGCATTTTTATAATAGAAAGTATATTGATATCACTGTGAGTGCTGCCCTGTTTCCCAAATGCAATCCAGTCTGTTCTCATTCTGTTGGATTCTGAGCTCAGTTCTATCCAAGATACAGAGATTGATGGATTAGTTTAATGAGCTGCCCATCGAACCACATGTCATAATTTGGGTACTAGGCATACTTTATTTACCTCTAGTATGTGAACTATGGGGCTGACTTCTTTTGAATGACTAGATCTTATGGAGGTGGCCCTGTAGTTTTCTGGGGCTTGAACCAATCAACACAATGTCATCTATCAAAGGAACATCTGGAGAACCCTACCATCTATAGAAAATCCCTCTTCTATTTGGACATTGTCTGTGATATTGGCAAACACATTTGGCTTACACATGTCTTTTTGTTTTGTTTTGTTTCATAGAGATAACCAAAAAACAGTGAACAAAACTATCTCTGTGTTTGCTTCTATATAGAAAAGAAAAATTATGGTTTTAACTTATGCATTGATATGCAATTTATTGGAATGGAGTTGCAAAAATTAAATTTTGCTTTTCTGAGTAATATTTTAGGAGGTTGTTAAATGTAACATCCCCTTTGGGCTATTTAGCCAACTTGTACTCACATGTACAAGTTGTATTCCCAAAGAGCAACTGCTACCTGAGGTTCTAGGGATGACCCTACAGTTCTGTACTCCACATTTTCCGGTCCATGAGCCTCCATCAGTGTGCTTCCCATTACCAATGAGGAACATCAGACATGGTGGTACATGCCTGCATTATGGGCTATGGGGGAGACTGAGGCTGGTGGATCATTTAATTTAGGGAATGCCAAGCTGTAGTAGGCCTAAAGCTAACTTTGTTTCTGCAGTAAGTTTGGTACCAATCTAGTGAGCATTTGGGGAGAGGTCATCCCACAACTTTTATTCACTATTCCTTTGTTTTCTATACCGAAAAAAAAGAGGGGAAAGGGACACCCACATGAAAGACAGTAGTAATGCCATCCTAAGTGAGGACTTGCATCTTCAATAGTTTGAGAGGGATGGGGAGGGAGTTTTTGCTGTCAGCAAAAGAAAAAGGAGAGGGGAAGGAGAACATGAGCAAACTCAGGTCTATGCCATTCAGCAGTGAGTGAGTAGCCACTGTACTTGTAGCCTGGGTGAGAGGGAGACCAAGTTGCAAAAAAAAAAATTAGCCAGTAGATTCACTTAGTTTTTAGCAATTTGCTTAACTACGTGAGATAAGGTGGCTAAGTAGCATGGTTTAGTTTTTAGCAGTTTACTTTACTGGGTGAAATAGAGAGGCCATATATACATATATATATATATATATATATATAGAGAGAGAGAGAGAGAGAGAGAGAGGCTATATATATATATGTATGTATGTATGTATATATATATATCCCCGTCCTCCTACTGGAACCCGTACTTCTACTGGAATCTTGTACTTCTAATCCTTGGAGGCCTACTGAAGTTTTTAAGGGTGTGGCTAACATGCTTGCTCCTCCAATCACACTGTTCCCCTTTTCACCCAATTAGAGAAGAATTTACAGCTGATAAAGAGATTGCATGATAGACTCACCTTTCTTGCATCTTAAAAGCTCATCATTTGTGACCACATCAAATGACTGGTGTGTAGGGGGAACCACCTTTCCCCTCATTTGCATAGGCATTCCAGGTGTGGGTTGCACGCTGAGCAAAGACACCAAACAAGGAAGATGGAATATATTTTCTGGGAACAGTAAATTGGATAGTTTGGCTGAATTGTAGAGTTCAAGGAAAGGAGTTGAAGCAGAATCGGTCTATAAAGACTAAAGCCAAATTATGAAAGGCTTTAAAGGTCAAGCAGAGACTTTATAGTTAATCATGCAAACAATAAGGAGCCACTGAGGCTCTTTAAGCAGAGGAGTGACATGAATATCAGTGCGTTAGGGAATGGAAGAGATCAAGGCTAGATGTAGGTAGACTAATTATGAGACAATTAAAATTATTCAGAGAAGAGGCAAGGAGGGCCCGAATTAAGTGGTTGCTGTTCTGTGAGAGGACAAAAAAGAAAGGATGTTATAGGTGTTACCGAAGTAGAATTGATAAGGTTTGCAGGTTGTTTATTATTGTTCTTGCATTTGTCCTTCATTCTCAACATCAAGATGATGACATGACTTGCAGTTGACTTTGATTGAGTGAGGGAGGGCTGTGCAAGGTCACCAACCTCACTTTCTTCTCCTGAGTCATCTGGGTCCGGTGGCCTGATATTCATCACTATGGGAGGGAGTATGGCCCAGGATGCAATGGGAGACCCTGGCTCTTTCAGGCTGAGGTCCTATAGCATTCTCACTTTGAGTGATACAGAGAAGGAGACGTGAGTGAGTGAAGGTGAAGAGTTGAGGATGATTCTACGTTGCAGACCTAGAAGGATGGTGATGTCCTTGAAAGAAACGGTGAATTTAGTAGTGACAAAAGGTTAGGATGAAAGATAATGAGTTCTGTTTTGAATTTTGAGATAACTATGAGTCCTTCAACTGGACGTTCTCAAGCAAACAGTTAGAAATGTAGGACTGGTCAGTATGGTAATGATTGAATGCGTAGATCTCAGAGTCATCTTCATAGAAATTATAGTTGTGCCTTTCGGAGGGTGATGAGAGAAGGAGGGAGGGAGGGAGGGAGGGAGAGAGAGAGAAAGAGAGAGAGAGAGAGAGAGAGAGAGAGAGAGAGAGAGAGAGAGAGAGAGAGAGAGAGAGAGAGAGAGTCCAGGACAGAGGACAGAGTAATAAGCCTGTCACCCATAGAGGATGAGACATGGATGAGAATCCTCTGTGGATGACAGGCTTACTAGGCTGAGAGGCTGAGAAGGAATGCAGGGAGAATGTAGAAATGTCGTAAAAACCCAGGCACAAAGGACTTGCCACACTAATCACTTTGGGTCATCAGTATAATATATCACAGAAGAAGTTAAGATGTATGAAGACCAACAAAAAGCCATTATTCTTGGCAAAAAAGATATCATTGATGACTTTGTAAAGAGAAATTTCCATTGGTGAGGCCTAGAGCCAGAACGCAGATATTACAAAGGTTTGAGAAGTAGGCGGCAGGTGAGAGGCCAGAGGAATGCAGAAAGCTTCTAATAGGAAAGAGAGGAAAGATATGGGATGATACTTTGTGGAAATGTTAAGATTAAGTGAAGATCTTCTAACGATGCCATGCTCTGATAAAATATTAGAAAACTGTCAGAGGACTCTTGTAGAGGACTCAGCATAGGCTGAAGTATCTAAGTATATCTTCTCTATTCAGCTGATTCTGTTGCTTTTGTCTTTCCCACTAATATTCTTTTCCCTGAACTTTCTGCTCTGACTCTGAATCTTGACTTAGATGGAATATGTATTTTATTCAATGTAGATTTGTGTGTGTGTCCTGAGGTTATATATACTTGTTACTTTGCCTTTCCATGCTGGGAATGGACGGTATCATCTCTTAGACTGTATTCCAGTTTTAGAGTCAGGTTTGCACATTCTCTCTGTGCCTCAGCTTGTCTTGAATGAAGGAATCTCAGGCCTGGAAAGGATATGCAAGGTCACGTAATCTAAATTCTCCTGACCTAAGAATTTACTCTACAAAATCATGGGCCAGGTTGGATTTTCTGTCTTCTTGGATTCCTCTTCTAACATAGCACAGTCTAGTTTTTGAGGGTTCTGACTGCCAGAAAGCCCTTTCTCATATTTAATTGATATTTGTATTCTTATAATTTCCTTAAATTACTCCTAATTCTGACCTCTGTCTGAGGTCAAATAAATTAAGTCTATTCCCTTTTCTACATCACAGTTTTTAAAATATTTGAATAAATGTATCACATTCTTGCTAGTTTTCTCTTTTCCAAGATAAACGTCATTTTCTTCTTCCACTAATCCTTTTCTGGTGTGGTTGCAGTCTCTTCATCATCCCTCGGTCAACATCTCAAGAAACAAGTGGAGATGCTGGACCTGCAGCCATGGCCTCTCAAGACACAGAAAAGATAGCTCTGGCCTCCAAAGTCCTTGGCACTGTCAAATTGTTTAGCATCAGAAACTAATATCATTGTAGTACTGGAAATGATATTAAAGAAGACACATTAACATATACTGTGCTGCTGTACCCTAAGGACCATAAGACCTTTTTTCTATTTGATTTGCAAGTAAAATCTCCTCAAATATTTTGTCTCCTCCTACTAGAATTTGAGCTCCTTGAGATTAAGGATTTTTTTTTTCACTTTTCTACTTGTATCTTCAGTCCCTGGTACTAATTAAGCACTTATTTTTTTTTTCTTTCTTCCTTCCTTCCTTCCTTCTTTCCTTCCTCTGTCTCTCTGTCTCTCTCTGTCTCTGTCTGTATGTCTGTCTCTCTCTCTGTCTTCCATCCTGGTTAATCTTTGGGTGAAATCTGGCATCCGAATTCAAGAGTCCAAATTTGGTCTCACCAGAGCAGAGTACAATGCAACTATGACATCCATAGTTAGGACACAGTGTTTCTATTAACATAGTGTAAGATCACATTGGGTTCTTTTTTCTTCCAAGTGACATTACTGATTAAGCTTACATTACAGAGTTAGCTTAGAACTCCTGTTTGTTTGTTTCACATAAGTAGTTGTCTCAGCATCCCTCCTGCCCTTCTTCAATTCTGTGTTTGTTAATTTTTTAAAAATCAGGATCAGGTCTTTCATTTTTATTTCATTCACATTCTTATTATATGGTTCTTCTTATAATGCAATAGATTTTTGATTATATCAGTATGTGCATTTGCTTCATCAATATAGATTTCAACCCATCCTATGTCATTCTTGCCCATGCTGTTCTATAACATTTCCTAGTAGGATTCACTCAACATGACTAATTTTGAAACCTAAATCTTTGAATATTAACACAGACACCAGTGTGGCACTCACTCAGCCTATCCGTTATACCTCATACTCACCAAATAACCAACTACCTTCTTTTCTGATCATAACTTGTCTTGGTGATGTAACTTATATGTGCTTAAGAAGAAATAATTGAGCATTTTGATATACAAGTTTTTTTAGGGTGATTAAGGTCAGCTGGTAGATATGGGAAAGGTAGTATGACCTCAAACTCATTCCTTATCAGTTTCTTCCATGTGATAAGCTCAGGGCAGAGAACATGTCAACAGAAAGTGAGAAGAAAGAAGTCATTCACCTATGCCCTTCCATCAAATACTGAGTGTAGAGATGCTAATCCTTAAATACCCATTACATTCTTTCACAAGGATATTATTTTATCTGGTACATAAAGTTTTATAATGAAAGTTGTAATTTTTTTCTTTGCTTTTGTGTAACGTCAGGCAAAGGGAAAATGTTGAGAGTATTAAATGCACCATATAAGGCTAATTATACTATAAATCTCTGAACTATCCAGATTGAGAGCAGGTAGGTGGATGGAGGGAGGTGGGGGCACCTACAGGAAAGATTTTAGTTTTTACTCGTGGGAGATGATATTGAACAGAATTGGACATCTCCTTAAATGGAATCAGTGGCACAAATATAATAAAAGAGAAAGGAGAAAGAAAGTATAATTTTAGCAGTGGGCACTCTCACTCCACTAGCATCAATCTCAACCTTTCTACATACATTCTTGGACTTTGTGCATTTTCAGACATTTTTATGTCTTCCATGTCTAGAGTCCTCTCTCTTCTCAAGTCTCAACTAAAATCCTACCTTTTTCAAGAAACATTTTCTATACCCCCTAAATGCTAATGACTTTCCTCTGTGATTATCTCCAATTTATCCTGTCTCATGTTTGTATATTTGTCTCCCCTATTAGGTTATGAACTACTTGAGGACAGGAACCTTTGTAAATCATTCTTTGTATAATCAGTGCTTAGTACAATGCCTGGTAAGTACTAAATAAATGCTTGTTGATTTTATTTTTTATTCCACAGGGAACTTTGTGAGCTTTTGTGTTCAAAGAAATGCTAACAACAAGAAGAAATTCATCCACTGGGGGTCATTTTCCAGGTGATAAGCCTCCATGAACTGAGGCTCATCTTCAGACAACAAACCCCCAGTCCAGAAGCTGGTACTGAAAAATCTTTTCAGCTTGACAGGATCTTGTCAGAGCTTTTGTTTGACAAGCAAAGCTTTTGAGAATTAAGGATCAAGAGCAAGGCCAAGATGAGGCACTGGAGGAAGATAGAGACAGTGTAAGAATTAGAAACACAACCTTCAGGCTGGTGCTCTTACCACCTCACTTGCCATATGATCACAGAATCTGGAATTGGAAGGGGTCTTAGAAAGCTCTAGATCCAACCTAGTCATTTTATAAATGATGAAAGTGACTTCACCTAGCAGTCATTAAATAGCAAATCTGAGAACTCAGGTATTCTCACTCAGTCAGTCAACTAACTTTTTTTAATAAGCGCATGCCTATTATCGGTCATTGTGCTAGGATCTGGGGATAGACATGCAAATGTAAGAGTCCTTGCTCTCAAGGAACTTGTATTCTCATAAGTCTACACAAGACTTCCATAAGTGGAAGTGGTGGCCAGGGAAGGGAGGCTTAGTCGGAAGAATCATAAGGATTATAAGTATAGGAATAAGGCCTTTGGTTGTCATGCCCTTCTTAATAGTATTGGTAATATTAATTTGAGCAAGAGGTAGAAGGGGAGCATGGTGGGCACCGCAGCATGGTAGATGGCTAAATAGGCTGTGGCATCCTGGCAGATGACTGTATAGGAGGGAAAATTTATTCCAGGGTCATCTAGATATAATTGAAGTGAATTTTCATTCATCCACTCATTTACTAATCAGAACAGATCACCCCAAATCCAGTTCTTTCCAGTGCACCAGTGCAAAGGAGTCAAGTTCAAATAGAAGCTCTAGGCAGCAATCAGGGTAGCAAAAGTAGGTTGTTAGGCTGTGAATAGGATCATGGGCATTGAAAGGTTGGAGAGGATGTAGTTTTGGAGGAGTTGGTAAGAAGTTCAAGTTCTCACCAATACAAATGGACCCCAGTTATTTGTTTTACCTATTATGGGTTCCTTGTCAGTTCAGCCTTGCCTCATCTTGGCTGCTAGATTAACCCCTATTTTCTGAATAAGCCCCTCTTTCTTCCAGCCCCTTTTCATTACCTTCTGTATCAACTATATAGAGACTGCATCGTAAAGTCATAATAATAAGGGAACAAAAATGATAAAAAACAGTCCCTTCAAAGTCTAATTGGTTTTCTGTGCTGCGAGAGATACAGGGGAACAACAGTAAAAGTAGGGAAATACCCACTGGGTGATATACAGTAAGGACTTCCAGTGCCTTGGGACTGAAGGGAAAACCTGGTAGGAAATTTGCAACACTCACAAAGTGGGCTTTGGTTATGCCAGTATTTGGATTAGCCTACAGAGGATGAGCTTACGATCTAATATGTTTATTCAATTAGAAAAAGTAGTTATGTTATACACATGTGCAATAGCCCACAGAACATTAAATATAAAATAAAACTAGGAGGATAGTGATTTGTCCCTTGACCTTTTCTATCTGATTTCAATTGAAAAAGATGAGAACAAAATGGATAATAATTGTTATATGCATAAGCACAATCATGAGGAAACAGTAGAAACTATGCCAAATAAATAAATAAATAAATGAAGCCCAACCCAACAACAGTACCAAAAACCAAAAAAAAAGCAAATCAACCCATAACGCTGTAGGTTATAAAATTTAGTATAACCCAAACCTAGAAAGACATAATCAAGCTGCCAAAACATATACCAGAAGCTCTTTATTCTCCATAAACTGAGATGACAAATCCCAGGGGTCCTGCAAATAGAAAGAAAAAACCCTCAAAATAAACCCTCAAAACTAAAATCAAAATATCCTTGGAAATTCAACAAATAAACTATACTGGAACTAGGGCATTATCATACACAAAACTATTTCCCATAATTGCTTGGACAATAACATAGAACTCATAAAAATTTAAAATATAATAAATTTTGCTTTCTGAATATTCATAACTCACAAATTACATGCAATGGAGGCATGGGGACTGGGCCTGCAGTTTCCTTGTTATATGGAAATCCTAGGTGAGGAAATTCCCTCTACTAATACAGGTAGATACTTTTCTACAACTTATAATCTTAGATAGTTGCTGAGATCCCTGAGAGGTTAAGTGACTTGGCCAGTGTCATGTCTCTAGTATATGTCAGAGGCAGTGTTTGAACCAAAGTCTTCTTTACTTTAACAAAGTCTACCTACTATGCCATGCTGCCTTGACATGGAATGAAAACTCTAAAAATTAGAGCCTAATTTCTTCTGTTAGATCCCTGACAGAAGAAATCACTACTACATGGCAACAGAATGAAATTCATATCATCCTCATAGTCCTGCTTGCCATCAGAGGTATCTTGAAAATGCTTTCAATAAGCCTTCCAAAATGAGTTTATAACTCAAATATTTCATTTAATTGCAAAAGTACTGATTTTATCCATCTGCATAATAATCCAAATATTAGACATAAAGGAACCAAAATAAGATAACAACTCACCTTAAAAATATCTCTATCTGAACACAAGCAAAAATGAAAAATAAATGAGAATGATAGTGAAGATGTGATGGTGGTGAAGATAATGATGATATTGACATGATATTGACATCACCCCAAGTCTTGAGAAGCATTTATATTGACTGTCTCATTTGATCTTCAGAACAACCCTATGAGGTTAAGTTCTATAGGTATTATTATCTCCATTTTACAAATGAAGAAACTGAGGCTGAGAAAGGTTAAGTCACACAACCAATAGGTGATAAAGGTAGGTTGTGAATTCAAGGCACGTTGAATTTGCAACTGGGCTAAGGGGGAGCAGGGTAAGCTAACACAAGTGTTTAAAATTCATTCTTTCATTGTTTGATTAAGAAATAGTCTCTGCAAAAAACACTGGACTTAAAGTCAGGAGACCTAGGTTCAGGTCTTGGTTCTGTCACTTATCAGCCATATAATCTTGGGCAAGTCACTTTAACTCCTTGACTAATTTTCTTGATTTGTACATGTTGGGAGATGATTATAGAGATGATCCAAACCTGTCAGGGGTAAGACTTAAAGCCAGGTCTTCCTGATTCAGAGATTGAGTTTTTATCCAACACTATTTGCATTACCTGCTTCACAAAGGCTCTTGGGAGGATCAAAAGTAATTTTATCTATCTATCTATCTATCTATCTATCTATCTATCTATCTATCTATCTATCTATCTATCTATCTATCTATCTATCTAATGTTCTTTAACCTAAATATCAATTGTTATTCTGATTGATATGTCAAATCCTATGGAGATGATGAGGTTGGATTTAATTTTGAATGCTTCTGTCTCCAAGGTGCTGAGCATTCAGGAAGCTTTCTATGTGGTAGGCTTAGCAGCATTTGGGAGTCCCTACCATATTTGAACATTTTTCAAATATCTGAGGTTTGGCAAAACCTAAAGCATGGTTTGGAAAAGTACTGCCCTCTGTTAATTTCCAAATCACATGTGCTTTAAGGAACATTTATACTGTCTGTTTCAGATTCATTTACATTTAACTCATCAGAATATTGTTTTGTAAACTATGTTCCATGTCCAAGAAACTCTTGCAGATGGCACTTTTCCCTTGACCTGGTGCATCATGCTTTGTAATGCTGTGGGAAGCTTAGTGTTGAAAAAAACTTAGACTCCCTTCAAACTCTTATGAAGGCAGTGCAGACTGTCCATTGCTGTAGGTGGGATTTAAAAGTTGGCAAAATACATTGTCCTTGGGGCTAATAGTTATCATACTTACCCTTTTGTGGGAGTTAAGAATATTCTAGAAGTTATAAAAATAATCTTTTTGGTAATTCTAGAGCTTATTTTATGAAAATGTTTCAAAGCCATCGTAACATTGCCGTTTCTTATGACTTTGTTACAAAGGCCTCTGGGAAGTTCATTTCTATTTCTCTGGATGCACAAATTTACCACATACTGGCAAACTTCACAAATAAAGTTAGATCTGAGACCTCCAGCAGAGAAATAACTTTATTTTTTTTCTCATCGGGAGGTATCAGTCATTTTAAACCACTATAATTAGATGGGTTAGCATTCCAAGTTGAGTTCCATCTCAATAACTTGTGAAAAATGGTCCATGCATATTGCCTCATGAAATCTGGTAATAATTTGAATGAGAAGGTTTGAATACTATAATGGCATCTTTTGTGACAGAAGCCCCTTTAAGTGACCTGCTAAAATCATGGCAGTTGAATTCTTGACTTAGGTTTTTCAAAATTTCAATCTTTAAAGTGTGGAGGAAGTAGGAAGAAGAGCTGCTTTTTTTGATTCTCACTGTGGAGGAAAGATTGATCCTCAAAGAACAAATGACATGAACTTTGTGAGGAAGTGAGCATCTCTGTCCTAGAGATTGGTAGGGAAGGGAAAGTTGAGTGCAGTATCATTTGAGGACAAGATTTTGGGAGAGCAAATTTCATAGAGTTCAGAGAAAAGATGGGTAAACTCTTATGGTCTAAAAATCTGGATGGGAAGTCAACCCAAATGGGATGAGGAATTCAAAATGTACACAGAAATAATTCCAATGAGCAAGAAGAAAGGGGGAAAACTGTTGAAAAATATTGGTTCAGATTCACTCTCCCTATGATATCTTTCTTCTGAGATTATTTCTCATTTCTTCAGTGTGTCTTTTATGTTCAGTCCTTTATCTTTCTCATTAGAATAAGAGCTCCTTGAAGACAGGTTCTGTGCTTTTTGCCTTTCTTTGTATTCTTAGCATTTAATACTTTGTCCACATAGTGTATTTTTGTTAACTTGTTGACTCACCAATCAGCTCAGATTTAAAAGATGTGTATAGGGAAATGAAGCAAGGACGGATCATTGTGGATTAATAAGGAAGATCATATTCCTCATAAGAGTGGTGTCATTTGTTGTTTAGCTATTTTCAGTTGTATCTGATTCTTTGTGCCTTCTTTTTGGGATTTTCTTGGTCAAGATACTGGAAATGGTTTGCCATTTTCTTCTTCAGCTCATTTTAGAGATGAGAAAACTGAGGCAAATAGCGTTAAGTGACATGCCCAGGATCACACAGCTACTAAGTGTCTGAGGTCAGATTTGAACTCAGATCTTCCTGACTTGGGCTATCCATTGTGCTACCTAGCTGTCCTAAGAGTTGTAGTATTAGGGGTGACCAAACTTAGAAGGAGCATATGTGGGTGATAAATGCTAAGGACAATAAAAAGACTTTTGTTTCGGGGTCAAGAGGGTAACTAACGAACATTTAGGATGAATGGATATGGTAGATGGGATGCCGATAGTAGATGATGGAAAGGTGGAAGGCAATTCAAGTTTTTGTTCTGTTTTCTCTACTTAAGAGAATTATCTTTGAACTAAGAATATAACAAAAATATTTATTAGGGAATTGAAACCCAAAGTGATTAAGAGACAATCTAACTACCCTCAATGATGTTGTCATAGACATTAGACAAACCATTTCTCAGGATACTGAAAGAACTTGTTGATGTAGTTGCTAATTTGTAATTGATGCTCCTTGAAAGACTCTGAGAGACATAGTGCAGGATTGGAGATGGGCAATAACTATCTTTATTTTAAACAAAGAGAAGAAGATTGGTTTATCTAAATATCGATCAATGAGTCTGGCTTGATTTCCTCATAAAATTTCAGAATATCTCATCAAAAGGATGGTTTGCAGGCACTTAGGGATCCAGTGACCACTGAGAGTTATCATGGATTCATCATTAAAATTTTTACAGATTTCAAAACATTTTTACCTATATTACCTCATTTATTTCAATGTTTTAAGTCAACACGCCAGTATTTCAATGTATCTGGGATTTAATAAATTCCAATATTCCCTTTAATGATGCACATCACAATCCACTCATGCCTGCCTATCCTGTGTGAAGACCAGAGAAGTTGTGATTTGTCTTGCTAACATAGGTAGTAAAATTCAGAAGCGGCATTTAAACCAGGTCCTCTGGCTTCAAAGCCACTGATCTTTCCGTTGTACTACATATGTTTTATTCATTCCCAGAATGGAATGGAGAAGGAATGAGTTAAGAGAAAAGGATGAGTAAGATCAGCATATGGAGCAAATCCATAGTTGCATGGTTAGAAAACACTTACCTATTCTGATTGCTTTTGAGGGGAGAGGGGTAGAAGAGTGGACCATGGAGGATAACAAGAGGAACCTCTACAGATCATTGCATATTCCAGTTATGCTTTGAGGGCTCCCTTTTGGAGGCCATATGCTTGTGGGGTGGAGTTAGTTTTTTTTTTTCCTTTTTGGTTATGTGCACCAGTTCCTTAACCCTGTAGGTCATTTTGTGAGTAGATACAGTTTTGGCCATATTAAGCTTCCCTCTGTGGATGGGATAGAAGGAGAGATGGCTGATTTTGCTTTGTTTAGGGTTTAACCTAAAGTTTTGAGGTAAATGGTAAAAGTTTTGAGCCATCCTTGAAGGCCAACTAATTCCCACCAACAGACAGATGAACACAGGAGCCATGGAGGTAGCATCACCCTACAGACTAATGGTCTTGCTTCTGGTCTAGCCCTCAAGGCCATTACTGGGGAAACAACTTCTGTGGAGAAGGGACTGGCAATTCCCACCAACACCCCTAGGTCAACATGTGCTATGAAAGTCAACTCACCACCATCATCTTGACTACCATTTCTCCTTAGAACTTGATGGAGTTATCCCAGGATCCTGAATTCCCAAGATCCCTGGGAATGGTAATGTTTCCAATCCAGTACTCAAAGCCATCATCCTGGAAAGCAATCCTGTGGACATCTAGCCTGGTAATTGCACTTGAAAATGGTATAGAAGAGCCAGAAGAGGAAAGTCCTTGCCAGCAAGTCCTTTTTGTTCAGCTGTTTCAATTGTGTCTGACTCTTTTGAGGTTTTCTTGGCAATGATGCTAGAATGGTTTGCCATTTCCTTCTCCACTTCATTTCATAGATGAGGAACCAGAGCAAACAGGGTTAATTGAGTTACCCAGGGTCACACAGCTAATAAGTTTATGAAGTTGGATTTGAACTCAGGTCTTCCTGATTCCAGGGCCATGTGTCATATGTTTCAATGTTGAGAATTGATATATTTTATTAGTGGAAATGATATCATTAGTATCATCATCTGCTTTGGTGCTACACCCTAAGGATCATGAGATCTTTCCCTCTAATTTATACTGAAACCTTTCATATGTGCTCTTTTCTCCATTAGAATGTGAACTTCTTTAGAGCAAGGAATATCTCAATGGCTCTATTTGTATGTCTAGTGCTTTGTACATAACAAATGCTTCATTCATCCATTTATAATATGTGATCTACCTATCTCAATCAATCAGCCAATAAACATTTATTAAGCACCTACTATGTGCCAGGTACAGTACTAAGCATTGGGGATACAAAAGGAGGCAAAATCTAGGAAAAAAAATTAGCAAAAAGGAAGCTTACAATCTAATCTCAGGGTTGTTATTAAAAAAAGTGATGTAAAAACAAAAACAAAAACATGTAAAATTTACATGTGAGGCCTAATTATCATTTGGCCATCTCAGTATTTGGGTGACCCTACCTTTTTCCATTAGATAAATCCAATTTATGGTTCAAGACCATGTGAAGTCTGTGGGTAGGTTCAATCATTCAATAAACATTATGAAGAACCTGCTATGTACCAGTCACCATGTCAGCCACTGGGGATACAAAAAGAAAGGCAAAAGACAGTGGCTGGCCTCAAGAAGCTCATGATCCAATACATCAATTATCATGCAACTTGGAGCAGGAAGGCTTTAATTTTATGAGGAAACATGATGATGAGGAAACAGTAGGTCCAACTAAGACAGAATGACTTTCTCAAGGTTACGCAGGTAGTGAGCAGCAGCCAGCTTACGAACCTTTCCCAGGCTCCCTGACTCACAGGGCACTCCTCCTGCCTGCCCTGAGTACCCACTGAGTAGTGCCTTGACCCAGCCTTCTGAGTAGCTTAGGAGCCTTTAGAAGCTCTCTGCCCAAGGTGGTGGGGTTGGCCCCAGCTCTTGAGACATGTAGAGGATTCTGGGACCTGATCATATCTCTGAAGCAGCAGGGCACTGGGCCTACAAATGTTTGTACAGACCTGTTCTCAGTTAGTTTCTCTTTGTTTCACACGACACTGGGCTAGTGAGGTTGTTTATCAGGGCAACACCTTGTTTTAGCCAGAGGTTATGTAGCAGGGCAGACAGGGCCCAAATTGCCTAACTAGCTACAAGTTACTATTACACACTCCCAGACTAGACCAGATGATAAGCACCTGCCTGGGAGAAGATCTCTACCGATAAGCTTATATAAGAAGGGGGTGGGAGGACCATAGAGAATGGACCCACAATCTATACACACAGGCAGCTTCATCCAAGATCTGTCATATTCCCAATCCTTATAAGAATATGAGATAATGTAAAAATGGATTATATGTAAATTCAGTGGACTTAGTTATGCTGAAATCTTAAGTGGTTGATCTAGAAAATACCTTAGAATCACAGTCTCAAAATATTAGCTCTGAAAGTGACCATGAAAGTTACAGTTAAGCCCAGCCTCCTAATTCATTGTTGTTATAATTTACTTTTATATTTTTATATGCTTTCATACTATCTCAATTTCCAAACCTGTCTGTTCCTCTTGCTCCATCTAGACAGTCATTTCTTATGCCAAGAAAAAAGAGAAAAAGAAAAAAACAATTCCGCAAAACTAGCACATTAACTGTTTTTGAAAGTATATGTAATGTTCCACATCGCTAGAACTCTACCTCTGCAAAGAAGAGAAGGAGGTACATTTATACACTTTCTTCTTTGGTCCTGAGCTTGATAAATTAAAATCACACAGCATTCATTCAGTTTTGATTTTTTTTTTGTCCTTCCCATTTGTGTTGTTGAAGTTATTCTGTATATTCTATTCTTGTTTTCCTCCCATCAGTATGATGGGAGTAATATCCTATAGCCATCCCACCCCACTCCTGCCCATGCTAGTTGAACTAGATTTTCCTTAAAAGGTATTTAAAGCATCCTTTGGACTTGATTGACCCAGGGAACTAAATGTTTGGGCTACTAATATGACCTCCTAGTCACCTGAATACAAAAAACCATGAGGAGCCATAAGATCCAAGTGCTGTCTGATGCTTAACCGGAAGACTGTAATGGACAGAGGCAGAACAGCCTTAGACTCCATGCAATGCATGCCCTTAATTTGCTATAGTTTAGCAAATCTCTGTCTCTGTCTCTCTCTGTCTCTTCCTCTCTCTCACTGTTGAATGGTCAATAATGACTATAAATTACTAGGAAACTGTCTTGAGTCAGGCTCAGACTGGAACAATTGGTTCATATAAGTCTTCCCCTGATTCTCTATATTTTTGACATTTGTCACTTTTTATGGCATGGTAATATTACAGTACATTCATGTACCTTAATTTGTTTAGTCATTCCCTTGTCAAGTAGCTCTCCCATCAATTCCTTGTCAAAACCAAGATGTAGGATCATGGTGTAAAGAGACTCCACTCTATGATGAGTAACCAAATGTTCCAGCAGAGTGATATGTCTATCTGTCTATCTGTCTGTATATGAGTATGTATGCATGCATGTCCATATGCATATGCATGTATGTGTATATGTGTTTATATATGTATATGTATACACATACATATATTCATATGTACACATACACACACACACACATAGAGAGAGCAAAGTCTGAAGACGTAGGTTCAAACCCCATTTCTGACACATATTGAGTGTGTGACTCTGGCCAAGTCAATTAACCTCTCAATGGCCCAGGAAGACTTGAAGTTGCAGAGAAGGTGCCAACCTGCGTTGGTAGAGTGAAATTCTTACCCCAGGAGTTTCCTGTCTCAAAGAAATCTCAGCTCCAGACCCCATCCTTTCCTATCAAATCCTCATCTCTGCTGGCTAAATCATAACAAGGCAAGGTGCACAGTAATAACAGAGCTCAGGGTTCCCCAGTTATTAACTTCAACATTCTCCTATTGGTCATATGCAAATGAGCAGCTGGGAAGAAAGGCACTGTAACAGTCTTTGTCCTTGTTTTAAGTGTATTGTCTTTGAGGGTTGTTTTCTTTCTTTTTTTAAAATTGTTCTTTTTTAAATTCTGAACTTAATAAGCACCAACTAAAATGAACACATCCATATATGTAGAATGGAAAAAGAGGGTTGCACATGAAAATACAAATGTCTGTTATATATAGTTTTCTTTTCTTTTAAAGAATATAATAAATTCAACGTGTTACTTTCAAAGCTGTCCTGTCTGTGATTCTTTCTTGCCATCCTTTGTTTGTCATCTGTGTATTTAAAAACATGTTTCAATAAGCTACCTATCTGCTTTTCTCTTCTCCCTTTTTCCTTCCCTTTCTCCTCTATTCCTTTTTTCTCTTTCCTTCTTTTTTCCTTTCGCCTTTTCCTCCTCCCCTCCTCTCCTTCCCTTTCCTTCGCTCTCTCCGTTCAAACTTGTTTGCTTTACAACATTATTGTTATTGTATAAACCATGCTCCTGGTTTGTACAAGTCATTCTGGGTTTCTTTCAAAGCATCCCTTTTTCTCATAGTATAATAATATTCCATTATATTACCATGCAGTAATTTGTTTAACCATTCCAAACTGATGAGAACAATCTTAGTTTTAAGTTCTTTGGTACTACAAAAAAGGCTGCAGTGAATATTTTTGTACATATAGGCTTTTTTCCCTCTTTCTTTGATCTCTTTGGCATATGGTCCTAGCAATTGTGTCAATAATACTTAGGCCATGAACAATTAGGGACAGAGTTCTAATTGCTTTCTAGACTGTCTGGATAAGTTCAGACCTTTACCAACAGTTCATTAGTGTACCCTTGATGAATGCCTTCCAAAAATTATTTCCCTTTTTTGTCATCTTTTCCAGGCTGATTAATGGGAGGTAGAGCTTTTCAGTGTTGGTTTAGTTTGCATTTCTCTGTCAGTGATTGGGAGCATTTTTTTTCATGTATTTTTGATAGCTTGAATTTCTTCCTTTGAAACTTAACTGTTCATATTCTTTGACTCAAACTACTTTTTAAGGAATGGCTCTATAGGACAGTTTCTAGTGTTGTCATTGTTTTTGCTTGTATAAAAGTCTTACTTTTTTTTTCTTTTTGTCCCTGTCATCAAAATTTGTCAAATTTGAAAGAGCGAAGTCTTACAGTGTACTAAGAGATCTAGAGCTGTAAGGGGCCTTAGAGGTTTAGTCCAGCTCCTTCATTTTAGAGGCAAGTAAATTAGGTCAGAGAAGTCAGGTGATTCCCTAAAGGTCACATAAATAACAATTACTACCATTCAAACTGTGAGCTAGGTGGTGCAGTGGATAGAGCGCAGGCCTAGAATCAGGAACCTTTTCGCTGGTAGAAGTCCTTGTCTTGATATGGTGGCTGCTGACCATGTCGGTGGATGCTGAAAGTTGAGGTAGCTGTGGCAATTTCTTAAAATAAGACAACGATGAAAGTTTGTCCATTGATCGACTCTTCCTTACACTTGAAAACTTAATAGATCATTGTTGGGTTATTATTTGGACTAATTTCAATATTATTGTGTTTCCGGTAATAGGAAGGCCCAAGGAGAGGGAGAGAGACAGAGAGGTCAAGTGGAGCAGTCAGTACATATACAACATTCATCAGTTAAATTTGCCGTCTTATATGTACACAAAACAATTACAATAGTAATGTCAGAGATCACTAATCACAGGTCACCATAACAAACATAATAATACTGAGAAAGTCTGAAATATTATGAGAATTGCCAAAATGTAACACAGAGACACAATGTAAGCACATGCTATTGGAAAAATGCTTGTTCAACTCAAGGTTGCCACAAACTTTCAATTTGTAAAAAGAACAAAATCGAAAACAGTCCAATATTTGTGGAGAGCAATAGAATGAGGCATGTATGTATGTGTGTGTGTGTGACACACACATACAATTTAAAAGACAAGAATGTAAATCAAAATTATAATTAGCTATGATCCGAGGAGTCTGATAGTGAGGAATGATGCCCACCTCAGGGTAGAAGGGTTTTTGGATGTGACTAATGTAGGAGTTAGTTTTGTTTTACTATGATTATTTGGTACAGGGGTTTTGCATTTCTTTTCTTTCTTTTTTTTAAAATCTCAGTGGTGAGAGGGGAGTAAAAGAAAAATACTTAAAAATTATATATATATATAAATATACATACACACATACATATAGTTACACATGTATATGTATGTATATATGTATATATATATATATACATGTGATACACATAAGGAAATAAAATTAAAAGATACATTAATGGGGAAAAGCACCAATAATTGAATAAGTATAAGCATCCTCTAGCTTCCCTGATGCAAATTCAGCTGTTTCCAACGTGCAAACCAAATTGAGCAGTGACTGGGAGTTACCCCTGGCTGTATCTCATGCCAGAGATTGAGGTTCATGGAGTTAGCCCTAAATATTAGGGCTCAAAGAAAGGAAATCACTGTCTTTGCTCCAACTTAGTCAAAGTGGGAACTATGCCATTTATGTGAACTCAGAGCCATCTGTATACCGTGTACCTTGGACTCTTGCCTGACCTTTGACCATGTGTGCCTGTTTTTCCCTTTGGATCTCAATGTTCCCGTGTGGCCAACCCACATTTTTGGACCCAGACATGTCTTCTAACTTTGTTGCTTTGTGATAACTAACCCTTCGATGTCTTCTGACCCTCTGGTTGTTTCAGGCCTGTTTTATGGAGGATGCAAAAAGAAACTCTCAAAACTAAAAAGAAGGATGCAGATGAAACCCAGCTTTGTGGAGGTTTTGGGGAGTAGGATGGGTCATCCTTGGCTTCCTTCAAGAGTCAGCTTAAGCATCACCTTCTCTAAGAAACCTTTCCTGATCTGTCCACTGGTTCTCTCTCTCCCAGAACTACCTGTATTTATATTGCACATATTCTGCATATACTTTTTTAATGCAAATGTGGTCCCCACTGTTAAACTGTAAAGTCCAGGAGGGATGACAGTATTTTCTTTTTGTCTTTATTTACACAGTGGTTAACATAATTCTTGGCACAGAGTAGGGATTTAAGAAATGTTTATTGATTCATCAGTACATATAAGGTTTTCATGATTTTATGAGTTTTTTTAGGAGTTTGCAAAAATACTTTTCTCATAACATCTCCTTGAGGTTTGGGGAAACTAAGGTTTCAGAAGGGCCAAATGTCTTGCCTATAGCTTCTAAATCAGGACCAAGATGTTAATTTTGTGACTCCAAGTCCAATTTTTCCACCATGGCAGGCTAAAGGAAAAGGCATGTTTTGCTTTTGCTTTGACTTTGTGGAAGACCTCTAGCATTTTGAGAAGATTCTCTATGGAGGAGGTATAGGAGGGCAAGGACAAGAAGAATGAGAATGGATGAGATGCTAGGAATAAGTCATGATCTGATAAGAGTACTTTGATGAAATCATGGGAATTTCCCCTAACGTCTAGAGCTGTCTAAGATTGAATGGGTTCTGTTTCAAGGTAGTGAGCTCCCCATCAGTGGAGATATTGAAGCAGGGTCTGGATAATGTCAGGGACACCAGGGAGGAGATTCCTGAATTGAGGAAGAGGGTAGACTAGATGATTTTTTGTGAGCAGCACTATTTCTAAGACAGATTCTGCTCAGGGATACTAAAGACATCAAATGTTTACAAGATAGAGATCTGGTATGTGAAAACTTTTCAAAACTGGGAAAAAGGTTTCCATAGGCAAGGATTCATCATCATTATTATTCCTAGAGGGTGGTACGTGATAGAAAATAAGGGCATCATTGACATGCTTTAGACTTTCCCATGATTTTCTTTGCTTTTGGTTTGTCCTGAATTGTGCTGGTATAGTCTGATCTGTTGGGAAAACAGAGAATGCAAGAGTTCGAGTTCATGAGAGATAACCAAACACTGAGGCCAAAGTGCAGACTGGCATTGGGCACTGTATATTTGCGCTGCACAAATTAAATGGATATCCCTCTGCTAATCACAGTGGCTGATGTGTGTTTAATTGGCTTCTTAATTAAACATGCTGTGCTAGGAGTAGATGTATTGATATGGTCTAAATAGCTTTGTTGAAAATTGAGTGTGTGTTCTAACAGTAGCAGGGCTATTTGTCTCACTGACTAGGAGAGGAGCTGTTGCAAGAGTTCAGACAAATGCGTTCTCTATATCCTTATGCACTTGGGAGAAGGAACAACTGTAACTTTGGGCTTCAGTTTCATCGTCTGTGAAATGGGAGCAATAGTATCTGCGACAGCTGCTTTGGTTAGGCTTTGGAAGGATCCTAGGAGATAAAGGATATCAAACAGTAATCATAAATTGCTGTGTCTTGTTGCTAGGAAATACTTCTAGATTCCCTGGTCAAGGCAGCCTTGTACGAGTGCATGGTTTATGGTAGGGTTAGATTCGGTCAGCAGAAAACTTCTATCCCAGAATCACAGAAGCAGCATGACAAGTAGAGGTTATTGCCAGGTTTGGATTCAGGAGAACTAGGTTTGAATACTGAGTGAGACACTTTTCACTTAACTTGTCAGACTCAGTTTCCTTATCTGAAAAATGGGATTAATAATGTCTGTGCTTCTATGAAGAAAGCACTTTTAACAATAAAGTATTATAGAAGCATGAGTTGTTATCATGGAACAGCAAATGATAAACAAGGTAATTAATCTGCTCTCCCTGGAAGAAGGATATGCTAGCCAATATGCCTGACAAGTCATCATTTGGCCTCTTCTTGGACCATTTAAGTAACTTCTTCTGTTATGTTTCCGGGTACCTCTTATTATCAGGAAATCCTTCTTAGCATCAGAATGAAATCTACCTCCCTAGGACCTCTACTCACTAGCCTCTAGTACCTCACAAAATAAATCTAATTCATCTCCATAACTCACAAAATAAATCTAATTCATCTCCGTAACAACCCTTCAGGTACTTGAAGACAGCTATCATGCTCACTCTCCATCCCCCATCTTCTGTTCCCCAGGTGAAACATTTCTCGCCACCACAGTGCTTCTTGATTTTCATTCTAGATATCTATGGTTAAATCTATTTTGTTTTTAATAGTAGCTCTCAGAAGATAACAAAGGAAAGAACACTGTTCACAGAAATGTTTGAGGCCCTATACAACAGATGGCAACTGTTGATCATGTAATTCAGTATTCAATTAGACATTTTCAAATGGAGATAATTGAAAAATCAGAGACTGCTCATCTGGAGGGTTGCACTATCTCCCCAACATCTCTTTGGTTCTATTTGAATCCAGTGGCTGAAAATTCCTTCCTGTAGTCAGAAGTGCACAACACATTCCAGTAATGGCCATACCTGTTGACAGAGTGGGTAGCATTGTCTGTGTTGTGCTTTTAGGGATTCCAGGAAGGTCCCTTTGTTACCCCAAATTTCTCACTACTTGTCAGAGTGCCTGAGATTACACCATTAGTGATTCATTTCTTTGAGTTTTCAGTTTTGGGGACATATTAATGACTCTTTTAGAATGCAAATATTCCTGAGAAGTATCACAGGTTAAGTTCTGGCAGCTAATGCTCGTATGGCGATTAATTTATCAGATCTCTCTACCACCACTGCAACCAATGGAGAGCTGTAGTCTATAGGAGTGAGACATAGCAGGATACTTCAGGAAGTGAGGGAATCACAAAAGCTGGTAGGAGTCCTTGAAAGGAGAAGTAGGATGACCCATCACAGTCCTCTTCAAGAACTAAGGACAAACAACACTGAGGGAGGTAAAAAGCTCTATGTCATCATTACTCATGTACCTGAATCTAAGTTTGTGCTCCTTTTGATCCAATACTCTCTTGCTTCCCAGAGTGACTTGCCTAAAGTATTTTAATTCATCAAATTGGAGGACTCAGCAACAATGCATAGGAGATGGGGCAGAGACAAAATTATCGAGTAGTTGAGATTTATACATATATATTTCCCCCCAAAGAATAGCCCTTCAAATAATTAAATATAGTCTCCAGAGTTTTCTCTTCTTTAGATCCAAAATGTCCAGTTTCTTCAGCTGATTCCCATATGGCATCTTCCTCTTTCAACTGGCACCAGTTAGTGAATGTTTTTCCCAAAATATGGTATTCTTAAATAAAGACAATTTTGCAAATGTTCTGTAACCAGGGAAGAGTACAACAGGAGTGTTACCTCCCTCAGTCTAGACACCACATTTCCACAAATATCACCCACAGCTACAATTTCATAATTTTTTTGCAACATTTCTAAGATGGAGACATTATAGACAGTATTATTTTGATTTCATATAGAGAGTAAGAGACTTCTCAAGATCAACTAGTTTTAGAATCAGGATCCCAGTACAGATTTTGTGGATTCTAAATTGAGGTTGGGAAAAGGTTGGTTAGATCTAGACTATAGATCGCCTTGAGTAAACAATTACAAAGTTTAGGATTCATTTAGTGGGCAGACTTTAGAGAAAATTTTTCACTAAATTCCATTAGGCTACTTGTTGTTAGTATTGGACCTATTTTCTTTCTACTTTTATGCATGAGTCCTGGATTCCAGTAAATATTCTCAAATAGCAGAATATTGATTTTTATCTTTAATTATATTGCTACACCTTTCCCTTACCATGTTGGGATTGACTGTCTTTCCTGTCACTTACCATGAATGGGCCACATGCAGGATCTGACAGGATTCTGGGGAAATATCTGCTTTTATTCATTCATTGGGCAATTTCTATTTTTATTGCATTACTGTTTGTAAAGGATGTATAGATTATTTCTGCCTTTTTACATTTGTGATATTTCCATGACCCAGTACAGGTCAATTTTTGTAAAAGTTCCATGTGATATGGAGAAATATGTATATTCTTTTGTTGTCCCATTTAGAAGCTACCATAAGTCTTTTAATTCTAGTACCTCTAGAAATTTGTTTATTTCCATATTTTTCCATTTGTTTGTTTTTATGTTAGACTTATCCAAAACTTGAGAGGGATATTGAAGTCTTCTATTACTATTATATTAATGTCCGTATTTTCTTGAAGCTCAGATATTTCCCTTATAAATTTGGATGCCAAGACATGTGAAATATATAAATTTATTAATGATATTTGTTTGTTAACTATGGTTTCTTGTAAACACAAAACATTTCCTCATTTATTACTTTTTTAAATTTTTGAATGTTTGTTTTTTCTTTGCCAGACAGCATGGTGGCAACTTCTATTTTTTTTAATTCACTTGATGCATAATAAATTTTTCCCCCCTATTTCTTAAGTTTTATTTTGTCTTTCTTTTTAAAAATGTGTTTCTTGTCAGCAGTGGATTGTAGGATTTTGTTTTCTTATCCAATCTGTCATTCTTTTTTTTTTTTGTTTTATCAGATAGTTTGATCTATTCACATTTAAAGTTATGAATTAGGCTCATGTTTTCCTCCATCTCTAAAATTGAGATTTCTTTCAATTCATGATTCCCCCCACCCATATCTTTCTGCTATAAATATAGTATTATGTTCCTTTAGTTACTTTAATCTTTTTTTAAAAGGTGTGCCTTGTTCCCACCTATCTCTTTCCCTCACCCCCTGATCTCCTCTTCTTCTCATTTTTTACCCCTTCTCTTTTGGGATTTGTTTATCAGTCTCTCTGTCCTGCTTTTATCTAGTAAATGTTTCTTTCCTTTCTTTTTTCCTCCCAGTTTAAGTAGATTTCCCTCTTCCTCTCTTTTCCTTCAGTTAGTTTTCACTAGAATTTTTATTTCATATTTTTGTACCACTTTCCAAAGAAAAGATTTCTCTCACTCCTTTCATTATCTCTTTCATTTACTCAAGTCTTTATTATCTGATTCATGGCCATTATAATCATCTGGGCTCTCTCTTTTCTCTGAATTCTTCATACAATCAAAACTTTCAAGATATTCAATCTAAGGTCTACTTTCCCTCCAGGTGCTTTCAGCTATTAAGTTGTGGGGCTTAATCCATGGATTCCCTTTTCCTTTGTGCCTCACTCTCAGAACAATGCCAATTATTGCAGATGTCAGAGAGGAACTTCCTCTTTCCAGCATCCTCACTGATTTATAGCCTCTCTTGTTGACTTTTCTCCCCCTACATTTTTCTGGAAATCTTCTCCCTGTGTCCATGCTCTCTCCTCTGGGTACCAGTTGCTGCCAAATTCCCCTCTCCCAGGACAAATAGACTTTATAGGCACTGACACTACCAGATCTCATTTGGGGTAAGGTTCTTAAGGAGCATTCATCAGTGGAACTCCTCACCTCTGAAGTAAGGCCTCCTTCCTCCTACCTTTCTCCTCATGCACTGTCCTGTAGACTCTCTCTTTCTAAAATATCAGAGGTCACCTTTCCCTCATAGCTAATCTTTTATTTGACACCAGTACATCACTCAATCCTCTCTGTCTACTTGTTCCAACTCCCCATTTTCATATATCCTACAATGTTATAATGTAGTTCCATAAAAGAAGCATTCACCTGTAGTCAGTGTATCACTGAGTTCTATCCATAATACCTCCTGGTCATTTCTTTACTGTTACCTCTACCAAATTTTCACCTTCATCTCAACTCTTTGTGTACTGTTGTCACTCTGTTACTATTGCCCTCTGCATTTATTCACTCCTGCTGCATTTCTGTTGGTTGGGGTATTCAAGAAGCAAAAAATGTCATCTGTTCTCATTTTGTTTCTAAAAATGTTTCATACTCTTCCTTATTATTGAATATCCATATTTTGTTCTGTATTATTAAACCAGATTTGCAGGATAGGTCACCAGGGCTACAGCCTGAGCTTCAATGCTCTTTGGAACATATTATTCCATTCCTTTCTCATTTTTCTGGTGGGTGCAGAAGAGTTTTGCATTATTCAATTGTCCTTTCCTTTTATTTGAAGCTCTTTCTCCTGGCAGCTTGTTTCTGAATTAAATTGTTAAATTTAACCACTATGTGTCTTGAAGTTTGTGAGGTACTGGCAGTGGTTGTTTTCCTGGAAGCAATCTGTGAATTCTTTAATTGTAATTTCCTTTTCTACATTCAGAAGTTCTGGGCAGTTCTCTTTCATTATTTCCTTTGTAACCTTGTCCCAAACCCTTGGTATGTGCTTCTCTCATTACTGGTGGGTATGAATGCCTTGCTCTGTGTTAAGGACATGGCCAAGTTGCTGAGAGGTGAGAGAACTATAACCTTTACTAGTCCCACTTTGGGACTCTTCAGGGACAGTCTCCTTTGGGACTTTTTTAAAAGTCTTGTCTAAATATTAAGTCAATTTGGGTATACCTGGCTTCCAACTTGGAAAGAGAAGATGGAACATGTCAACCCTACTTTAGGTTGCTGAAGGAGAAGACTCTGGGAAGACACGAAAGGAGCTGGCATTCTCCCTCATGTACCTATTACCAGTTTACTACTCTAGAGACTTTAGAAACATCTCCCTTGGTTGAGATCTAAGAAACTCTTTCTTGGTTGTACTGAGTTATCTTGCTCCCAAGGGAGAGTGCCTTCATTCTATATTGTCTAGTACATATTTTCCTATGAATACTTCTCTGATTTCTATATTGTTATGATTTGGATAAATGGGTTTCCTTACTATTTGCTCTATGTGTTTATTGTGGAATTAGTACTAAGTAAGAAAGGGGCCAAACCTTGAATCCAGAGCTTGGGGTTTCCTTTTCCCCCAGAAATGACAAAGCAATCCCAAATTAGATGGAACGCTATCATATCTCCTAGACTAACAATGTTCAAGGGAACAGATAGACATAATTATAGCCCAAAACTTTCTCTCTGAGAAGAGCAGAGTGACCTTGGCTCCAACTTCCAGCTTCCCCTCCTTGTAGGAATACAAGCTTCCCTTGAAAAAAGATGGAAGGAGAAGCAAGAGATGTCCATTCCCTTCAAATCACACAACTACAAGCCCTTACAACATGTAGTCCCCATTGCCACAGGTGGGCCTCACTATACATGTAGGACCCATCTTCCCTTCACCTTCATTATGGTGTTAAGGTTTTTTGTTTTTTTTTTCCTGTCCTGTTCCTCCAGGAGATCTTAGGTTGTCTCTAAACCAAGGGTGAGGAAACTGTAGCCTCAAAGCTGCATGTCCCTAGGTGCAGCTTTTAGATTGAGTCCAAGTTTTACAGAATAAATCCTTTTACTAAGAGGATTTGTTCTGTGAAGTTTGGATTAGAGTCTAAATATCCTGCTTTTAAGATCCTTGTATTTTGCTTACATAGTGAGCTTATTTTCTTTAAATGTTTTTGTGTTTTGCTTCTCTTCTACTTTGTCTTTCACTTCTGTGTATTTGCATTTCTAATCTATTGTTCTCTTTTTTTCTTTGGTGAGGCTTACCATTATACATTCAAGTTTTTTATTCTGCTCATTATTTTTACTGTACAAGATATAAATTCTGCTCTCATAACTCTCACGTCTCTTTTAAAACACTCAGAAACAGTGTGTTATGGTTGCATGTTCTCCTTAAATTCCACAGGGTCTTCTGTCTCATCACATGTTTGATCATTTTTCCTTCATTTTACACTATTTATTTATAGATGCCTGAACTTATTTATTAGCTCTGGGGGCCATAATTCCTTCTGTTGTTACTATTTCTATTTTTCCTCTTGGTTTGCTTGTTTATGTTGCAAAATATTTATGATTTCCTCTTCCTGAAATCTTTGGTACTTTCAGTCTCTGTCTTCCCCCTTTATTACTCACTTTCTGACTCCTTCCCCTCTGACAGTAGTTTTATTGGGGGCTGGATCTCTCTCAGAGCATCTCAGCTTACTCCCACAATGGACAATTCACATATGAATTCACCAGCCGAGGTATCTGCCCCAATTGACTTTTGAATGATCAGAATTGGCCCCAGCTGGATGATGTATTCTTTTCCTCAGACTTGGTAGAGTGATGCACAGTTCCCCATGTGCACTGTCTTGTCTTGGTGATTTGTTCCACTCCCTCTGATCTGGCACCAGAAGTTCAGAGCCTGCTTTCCCTGGCACTAGCACTTCAGAGCTTTGCAGCTTTGATAGCTTCTGGGTTGTAGCCCTTAGAAGGCTTTTGCTCCTGAAGGGCTGTAACCAAGCTGGTGAAGCCCAGGTAAACTTCCATATCCTGGAGTAGGGGTCTCTAGCCCTGTAAAAAATGAGAGGGGACCATTATGCAAGTGTGGATTTTGATATTAGCCTGTGTGGTGCCCTTGAGTCTGCTATCAAGGCCTTACTATTGGTAGCATGGGAGGTAGGGAAGAGGTACTAAGTGAGTTAAGGGTTAATGAGCCTCAGTTCCTGTTTTTATAAATCTTCTTTTTGATTTTGGGCATCCTAGGCTATGGAAACAGCTGAAGTTGCTTTATCTTTGGTACATAATTTCTGTTTTAGAGAGGTCTGAGTATCATAAAATATCATGGGTATCATCAAAAATGTCTCATCCATCATCTTGTTCCTCATATGACCTGCAAGTTCCTTCTGAACTCCTTTCTACTCTCTTCTTTCATTTTAAAAAGTATCTATTTATGCAATTTTATTTTTTCTTCCTTTATTTTACATTATAATTTCTACACATAAACTCCTGCAATCACAATCCTTCTCCCCCTCCCCCATAATCAGAAACCATCCCTTGTAACAAACGAGTATAGTCAATAAAAACAAATTAATAATGTCTATGTCTGATAGTATCTGTCTAATTCTTCACCCCTATTTCATACCGCTTTTCCAAGATTAGGGAAGCAGTCTTCATCGTCCATCTTCTGAAGTCATGATTGGCCATGCATTGATCAAAGTTTGTTCAACGTTGTTTCCCATTATATTATTGAATTATTGTTTGAATTGTTCTCCTGGTTCCAGTCACTTCATTTTGAATCATTTAATCCATATTTTTCTTAGGTTTCTTGGAATTTAATCACCTCTTATGGCACAATAATTTTTTTATATTTCTATACCATAATTTGTTCTGCTATTCCCCACTTGATGGATACCCACTTTTTTCTACTATTAGCATCTCATTAATATGCCAACATAGAAATCATAATATAATGGGCAACACAGAAAATATGATTATTGTCTGACTGCATAAGCTGAGGCCATATCAGAAAGTACCAGTCTTGTTTGTTCTTCCATTCCAGTTATATTTCATACCATTCATACCAGTACCTTGTTCATTCAAGGTACCAAGTTCATTTCTGGTTGCATCACAGCTAACAGACAATTTGTTACTGTGCTGTAAGATGCAGTGTCCTCATGTCTAGGTTAATTCACTCCAGACCTGGATCAAATAGGTTGTTTCTCAAGGGGGGACTCCTTTCTGGGCCATCTCTGCTACGGCTGCTGCTAGACTCTGCCAGTGGCCCTCAGGAGCCTCTCCCAACTTTTCAAGTTACAAGGTTGTAGCTTAGCATGTTCTATCTCCACTATTCCTTTACCTCATATCAGGAGAGAATAAACATAATACGGTCAAAAGTCATAGCAAGGCCATGTGTTCACGGTGTCATGGTGGGAAGGGAAATAAGGTAGTATAAGTCACTGCTGTTTTCTGGAGGCTTATAGCTTTTATTCTTCCCTACATAAACGTCACAGGGAAGGAAATCTCTTTCTCTGTCTCTCTCTATCCCTCTGTCTCTCTATCTCTCTCTCTTTCTCTGTTACTTGGGAGGTACTCTTCTCTGTTACTTGGGAAGTACTCTTTCTCTGTTACTTGGGAAGAGGAAGGGAAGGGGTATATTTGGAAATCAAGATGACTTAAAGACAAAATATATCGATATTAAAAAAATAATTCAACTTAGAGACCTGGTATCACTCCAGGGCTATATATTAAGGATATGATTGAGAGTTTCCTGATATTGACATCAATATCTCCTGATATTAATGATCATTATTCACTTCTGGTGATTAATGAGAAGGAAAATGATGCTACCAGAGTGAATTAAGAAATCATTGTCAAGGAATATCATAGTCTTTGTAAAAAAAAAAAGGAGGAAGAAGTTGGGAGCATAGATGTTTTCATCATTATTGTGAAATGTAGGAAGAGGATTAAGAAAGCAATTTTGGGAAAGGACAATATGGTAAGAAAAATGGTGTCTGTAGTCAGGTTTGGATTTTTGGAGCATAGCTTAAAAGGTAAGAATGATGGGCCCTTGACAAGGGATAGATTGCTACTAAAAGGCAGTACCCACACACATACACACACACACACACACACACACACACAACACTCCTATAATCTTGTGAATCAAATCCAGAAGACTTTGAAATGATAAGAGAACAATAAGGAGATAAATGCCCATAGAGATTTAACAAATTTAGTATTATAGAAATGAGCACATAAAATAATGAACGACTAGAAGAAAAGAACACTGGTAATTCACAGGAGACAGGCAAAAATAAAACTTGCCCAAAATGTCTACAAATGCACAAAGTATGATAAATCTATGAGATGAATAGTAATCCTGGATGTGATGGCAAAGAATACCTATTGATAATTTTGAGATTTCTCTGAGATTTGGTTGGATTGGACTTGTGACTGGTATTTGATCCTTAAAGGGTATGTGTGTGTGTGTGTGTGCATTTGTGTGTGTGTGTGTGTGTGTGTGAGAGAGAGAGAGAGAGAGAGAGAGAGAGAGAGAGAGAGAGAGAGAGAGAGAGAGAGAGAGAGAGAGGGAGAGCATTGCACATTAAGAAAAATGGACTGTGTTGGGAGGTGGTGAATTCCCTTTCATTCAAATTCTTCAAGAAAAATTCTTGTTTGGCCAGTTGTTGAGATCATACTTTAAGTACTGGTTTTGCTAAATGTCCAGTGAGGTCCCTTATAACTTTGAGATTCTGTGTTTTTTTTCTCCTTTCCACGTGTAACATTTTAGGTTCTGAGGTCTGTACTGCTGTCACATGCTGAAGGAAGTCAGAGGATTTAGATCTTGAGGGAACCTTAGGGAATTCTGTTCTTTTGTGAGCGGGCCCAGTGAAACGGAGAGATTTCTCCAAGGTCACACAGATAGTAGTAGTACTGGGTTTTGAGTCAAAGTTGTCTGACTAATCCAGTCCTTTTAATACTGCACTATGTAAGCTCCTGGTATTCTCTTAGATCTCTACAAAAGGGAAGAGAGGAAGTGTAGAAAAGATGGAAGAAAAATGGGGGTGGTTGGAATACACATACATACAAAACCTGTAGCAAAAGGAAGAAAATAGGGTGCAGAATAAACAAGAACCAGAAATATGTGTTCCTTTCCAATAAAGAATTATTAAAGACACAAATTTTCCCCCTAAAAACATTTTTTGACAGTTATATGTTTTTTTCAGGGAACAAGTCAAGGAGAATAAATGTGGAGTTTATAGATTACAGAATTTTATGGAATACATAGAAACAGCTGACTCTATTTCCTTTTTGTTTTCCTAGAATTCACATTGACCAGATGACTAATCCAAAATTCAATCATTTAACTTTCCTAAAACTAGCATTGAAATGAACTGTACAAGTCAAAAGTGAACTGAATTTTGCAAGTATAACCAATAGTGAAGTCTTCATTGCTAGAAAAGACCACAGAAGCAGAGAATGGCCAGATGGATAGGACCTCAGAACCATAGCACATAGAATGTCAGAGCTGAAAGAGACATTAGAATCATAGAATACACAATGAAATTGAATTTAGAACTTAGAATATCGGAGCTGGAAGAGATCTTAGGGCTCCTTACTCTAACCCATTTTTTTTGTTAGAAGAAACTGAGATGTATGTTGAAGTTTGGCCGCAGTGAAAAAGACATAGTCTAGGACTCTGCTGTTGAGTTACTTTGTATCTTTATATGTCACTTCTCTTTTCTCTGGTACCTCAATTTTCTTGCTTATACAGTCAACTAGCATTTATTAAGTGTGTGTGACAGGCACCATGTTAAGCACTAGGTCTACAAAGAAAGGCCCCTCCCTCCCAAAAAAGAAATGAAACATGTCTTACTCTCTCAAGGAGTTAACTTTCTAAACTTCACTTTCCTGATCTGTAAAATGGGGATAATAAATTATAATACCTGTCACAGGGTGGTTGTGAGGATAAAACAATGTCTATAGAATGTTTTGTCATAGGAACTATCTACCTGTGGTAGAGTTTTCTGGTCAATCACAGACAGACACACTGGAACTTGAGCCCAACATAGTGATGTCATTTTGGTCCCCTTCGAGAATGAAGGACAATATTCCACCAACTAGGAAGACTTTTGTGAACTGATGCACAGTAAAGTAAGCAAAACCAGGGAAAAATATGCAACTATAACAATAATATATTGAAAAAGTAACTTGGAAAGACTTTACAACTTTAATCAATGCAACAATAAATCAGAGGATTGAAGAGAAAATATGCTACCCACCTTCTTCCAGAGAGTAGCCAGAGACAAATACAGTTGAAAATTGCATTTTTGGATATGACCAACATCAGATTTTGTTTTACTACACATATTTATTATGAGGAGTTTTTTTTTTTTTGTTCATTTTGGGAGGGTAAAAGTGGGAAGGGGATAATAAATGTTTGGAAATGAATTAATTTAAAAAAATAAAGTGCTTTATAATCTCAAAGAGTATCATATAAAGGTTATGGTATCATATAAAGGTTAGCTATTATTATACTCTCTCAATTACCTTCTACAACTGAAAGTCTAGGGATCTAAGTAATTTGTTTAGTGTAACACAGGTAGTAATTTTCAGAGTGGCGACTGGATCTCAAGTATTCTGGCTACAGATCTAATGCTCTTTCTCATCTGTGATGATGCCTCTGTGCTAAAAGGATTGGTAAATCTGAATATCAATATGACTGAGATTCCCTAAACTCATTTAACTGTGAGTATTTGAAGCTCACTTTCCATCTATTTAGTAAGCCTAGGGTCCGGTCATCACAATCTGCTAAGCGACTTCAGCAGAAGTGCCTTCCTCTCCCTGTGAGTGGACAGCCTCCAAAGATAAATTGTTGTACTCGTTACTTTCCTAGATTTCTGGGATGATCATGATGAGACAGTGCAATCCTTGATTTCCCTTAGTGCTTCATGGCAGGCTTTTACTTGGAACAGAAGAGATGTCACCCAGGATTATGACTACTTGATCTGAAAGTAGAAGGAGAGAAAAGATAAGAGAGATGGTTCCTCTTAATGACACCTTAATAGATAGTAGGTTTAAGGCAGAGGTGAGAACCTCCTCAGGCATTAATCTATTTAAATGCTACAGGTTCTATTGCTGTTTTACCCAAGATACAAGTTAATGGATTTTTTTTAAATGCACTTAATTTTTTCTCCTTTGTGTTTCAAAGTAGAAAAGGGGCCCAGCTATCTGCATGCAAACTCTAAGAAATTATTTATAGGACAAATTTCCCACAAGACCATTCAGTGAATGGGAAAAAAATACTAGGGGAAAAAAGACCTATATCTTGACACTAAAGGCTTAACATCAAATGGCAGCAGAAATCCATTTTCACAGTTTTATTGCCCATCCTGGATGTTTCATTTCAAAGGGAACGAATTTGAATTCAGACACAGAAAATTCCCTTTGTTCTTCTGCCTCCCAGCCTTTGGTGCCAAGTGTGGATGGGGACTAGAGGGAGAGGTGGAGATCAAAACTCCTCATGGCTCAGCTAACTGGCCCCAAATGATGCCCCTTGGCATTCTTAATTAGAGCAACTAGGCTCCAGATTGACAATGGGCTGTCAATTGCAATCATTTGTATTATCCAGCCGAGCATTTGAACGTGACATTCAGAGAATACAAGTTCACTAGTACCAGGAAAATATTCTTAAATTACATCAACTCAGTCTTCCAGAGTGCTTTACAGTTACCAAGGACTTTACCTACAGACACCTCTTGAAGTAACTAATATGAGGATTATTCTCCCCATTTTACAAATGAGGAAACTAGGGCTCTGAGAAAGGTCATTACTTGTAGGCCACAAAATCAATTTCTAAAGACAGGACTCAAAACCAATGTTCCCTGTTTCCAAGTCCAACTATTTCCCCCTTAACTTGTCATCTTGACTTCCATGACATCACGATGGCTAGAATTTATGTTTTACAAAGCACACTTCACATATACAGAATATTTCAAAAGTCTATTAAAAGTTTAAAATTCATTAAGACTTTTGAAACACTCTATATAATTAGCATTCATATATCTCTTCAAGGGTTGCAGAGTACTTTCCAAATATTAGATCATTTTATGCTCACAACAATCATGGGAAATAGGTGTAATTACTCCTATTTTACAGGTGAGAAAACTGAGGCAGAAAGACTTGCTCAGAGCTGTGTATCTAGGAAGTTGTCTGAGGCCTTCCTGACTTTACATATATTTATACATATTTTCTCGTTTGATCCTCAAAATAATCTGTAAGATAGTTAATATTAGTATTATCATCCCTACTTTATAGATGAGGAAACAGGCTCAGAAAGGTCAAGTGATTTGAACCTAGGTCTTCCAACTCTAAACAATCAACAAAACAATGAAACAAACTCTGATTTGTAATATTTACTGATTTCCGAGATGTGAATGCTCACATTGAAAATTTCACAAGTGACTCTAGAAAACTGGTGTGAGCTGACTCCAGCATATGGCCATTGCCATAAAATGAGGATGATTCAAAGCTCTTTACCTCTGCTTTCAGCTTCACAGGTAGAATAAGTACCCTTAGAAATTCTTAGCAATTCTATGAGAAGCAAGCTTGATCACTGTGACATAATCAAGTTTCCCATAATGGCTGAGTCCACTATGAAGAAAACTGAATGCAATAGCAACCTAACATTCTTTGTGGATATAAAGGCCAACAAAGTTCAGACCATGCAGCTGTTAGGGGCTGTATGATATCTCTAGGGCCACTGTCAACACCATAATCTAGTTGGATGGAGGGAATAAGACCTGGTTTGTTTTTTGTTTTTTTTTTTTACTAGGATGCTGTCAAGAATATTGCTAAACAATGCCTAGCTAGAACATTCCATATACAACAAGGTTTTTCCTGATTAAAAAAATGGGAGGAAAATGAACTTTCTTTTGTTAATTTTCACAGATCGTGAAAGTGCCTTTCCAAATCTGAGATTCTGTGCTCTTTGTATGATCTCCTACTTCCTTTCTAGAGGGGAAGAATATGGATAGTATGTAGATGGTGAAATGAAATGAAATGAAATTGACTTTGTAATTAGAGAGACCAGATCTGGCTCTCCTTTACTGGCTTTTCCCCCTCCCTGGATTTCAGTTTCCTCCTTTGCAAAATGAAGGGGTTGCATTGGATGTTCTCTAAAGCCTCTTCCAATTCTGGTGTGTTATGATTTTGTGATGATACATCGAATTATATCATTGTAAGCAACTGAAGGTCTACAGGAATTCTAACCAAGAAATTGGTGGACTGTGGAGAAGTGGAATTAAACCTTTGGGGAATCTGAAGAGGGCTTTAGGATTTGAATTAGATAGGAAACAGATGAATTCAAGTGTATGTTCTGAATATAAGAAGAATATTTGGGGGAGATGAGAATTGGTCTAACCTGTCTTAGAGAAGGTATGTAGAATGATAAGAAAAGGTCTGCATTTTTTATTGGGAGAGGTCTAGATTAAGATCCCAGCTTCTCAGCCATGTGTTTCTAGGCAAATCATTTAAATTCTCTAAGCCTCAATTTCCTCATTAGTAAAATGTACACATTGATAACTATATTACCTCTCTCACTAGGACTATTATAGGACTCAAATGAGAATTTAAATTAAATGCTTTATAAACCTTAAAGAATAAATATCAGCTATTATTATTTTAAACATTTAATTTGGTACCATCTACTCACTGACTAATGATAATCACAACTGACATTTATATAATGTTTTAAAGTTTGCAAATTGCTTTACAGAAGAGAAGTTCTCAACAAGGTAGTTGGGGCACTGAACTTAGTAATTTGACATCTCTTGATAAATTGTTTCTCTTTTTCCACAGAGTCAAGAAACTGTTTATAAAAAATACAGCAACCCCATTTCTGCCTGAAGTTTATGAAGTTTTGGTGTCAATATTAGAAATGTGGAAGAGAATAGCAATCCTAGTTACTATACCAGTTTATAATAACTCACTCTTTTTTTTGGTAGTGTGTAGTCTATAGTCTATAGACACTTTCTTGACAAAACCCTGACATATGAGTTGTGTAAGTGCTATTATCTCTATTTTTTAGATGAGAAAAATGAGGTTGAGAGAGGAAAAGTGACCTCCAAGATCACAAAAGTAGGTAGGACAGCTAGAACTGAACCCTCCCCTAATGTCTTTTGAAGATCCCTCTAAAGAGAGATTCATAGAATCATAGACCTAAAGACAGAAAGGATCACAAAGGACTACTAGTGCCTCACTGAAAGGCCAAATCAATATCACCCAATGAAAATTCATCCAGGCCACGGAAAGCCCATTTGAATCTCAGACCCCAAGCACTAGCTGGGTGCATCTAGGCGGGGGTGGACAGGAATCTCAGAAGTCAAGTAACTGACTGGGAAAATGCCCAGAAAAGGGAAGAAAAATAAGACTATAGAAAGCTACTTTGATGGGCTGCAGATATTCCCGCCTTTCAATTCTGATGACGAGGAAGGATTCTTACCATCAGGGAAAGATGTGGATGTCGGGGCCTCTGTATCCCAGATATTCCAGAGGGATGTCCAGTGGGCTCAGGCCATGGAAGAGCTCAAAAAGGATTTTGAAAATCAAGTTAGACAGGCGGAGGAAAAACTGGGAAGAGAAATGAAAGAGATGCAAGAAAAGCATGAAAAACAGGTCAATACTTTGCTAAAGGAAACCCAAAAAAATGCTGAAGAAAATAACACCTTGAAAAATAGGCTCACTCAATTGGCAAAAGAGCTTCAAAAAGCCAATGAGGAGAAGAATGCTTTCAAAAGCAGAATTAGCCAAATGGAAAAAGAGGTTCAAAAGCTCACTGAATTTAATAGTTCTCTCAAAATTAGAATGGAACAGATGGAGTCTAATGACTTTATGAGAAACCAAGAAATCACCAAACAAAACCAAAAGAATGAAAAAATGGAAGAGAATGTGAAATATCTCATTGGAAAAACAACTGACCTGGAAAATAGATCCAGGAGAGACAATTTAAAAATTATGGGACTACCTGAAAGTCATGATCAAAAAAAGAACCTAGACATCATCTTCCATGAAATTATAAAGGAAAACTGCCCTGATATTCTAGAACCAGAGGGCAAAATAAGTATTGAAAGAATCCATCGATCACTGCCTGAAAGAGATCCAAAAAGAGAAACTCCTAGGAACATTGTGGCCAAATTCCAGAATTGCCAGGTCAAGGAGAAAATCTTGCAAGCAGCTAGAAAGAAACAATTCCAGTATTGTGGAAATACAGTCAGGATAACTCAAGATCTAGCAGCTTCTACATTAAGGGATCAAAGGGCGTAGAATAGGATATTCCAGAAGTCAAAGGAACTAGGACTCAAACCAAGAATCACCTACCCAGCAAAACTGAGTATAATACTTCAGGGGAAAAACTGGTCTTTCAATGAAACAGAGGACTTTCAAGCATTCTTGATGAAAAGACCAGGGCTGAAAAGAAAATTTGACCTTCAAACACAAGAAGGAGAAGAAGCATGAAAAAGTAAACAGCAAAGAGAAGTCAGACGGGACTTACCAAAAGTGAACTGTTTACATTCCTACATGGAAAGACAATATTTGTAACTCTTAAAATTTTTCAGTATCTGGGTAGTTGGTGGGACCACACACACACACACACACACACACACACACACACACACATACACGCATGCACCCACACATGCATACACACATGCATGCACATACAGAGACAGAGAGCACAGATTGAATTGAATAGGATGGGACCATATCTTAGAAGAAATTAAGGTAAATGGTGAGAGTGAAATGTAGTGGGAGGAAAGAGGGTGAAATGGAATGGGATAAATTGTATCTCATTCAAGAGGCAAGCAGGAGACTTTTTAGTGGAGGGAAAAAGAGGAGAGCTGAGAAAAAAAAACAAGAAGTTTACCCTCATCACATTTGACTAAAGGAAGGAATAAAATGCACACTCATTTTGGTATGAAAACCTATCTTACAATACAGGAAAGTGGGGGAGAAGGAGATAAGCAAGGGGGGTGGGGATGATGGTAGGGAGGGCAATGGGAGGAGGGAGCAATTTGAAGTCAACACTCTTGGGGAGGGACAGGATCAAAAGACAGAATAGAAACAATGAGGGGCAGGATAGGATGGAGGGAAATACAGTTAATCTTACACAACACGACTATTATCGAAGTCATTTGCAAAACTACACAGATCTGGCCTATATTGAATTGCCTGCCTTCCCAAAGGGAATGGGTGGGGAGGGAGGGATGGGAAGAATTTGGAACTCAAAATTTTAGGAACAATTGGTTGGTATTGTTGTTGCTACTAGGAAATAAGAAATACAGTTAATGGGGAATAGAAAGTCATCTGGTCCTACAGGAGAAAAGAGAAGATGGAGACAAGAGAAGGGAGAGAGGATAGAAGAGAGGGCAGATTGGTGATAGGGAAAATTAGATTTCTTGGGGTATTGGGGTGGGGGGAGGGGATAAAAGGGGAGAAAATTTGGAACCCAAAAATTTGGTGAAAATGAATGTAAAAAGTTAAATAAATAAATTAAAATTAAAAAAAAAAAGAAAGAAAAAAAAATTCATCCAGCCTTTGCCTGAAGACTTCCAGGAATGAAGAATCCACTACCTCCACTGGAAGCCTATTTCCTTTTTTTTTTTTTTTTTGGAAAGCTCTAAATAGTAAGAAAACTCTTCCTTTCTTTTTCTTTTTCTTTCTTTCTTTCTTTCTTTCTTTCTTTCTTTCTTTCTTTCTTTCTTTCTTTCTTTCTTTCTTTCTTTCTTTCTTTCTTTCTTTCTTTCTTTCTTTTCTTTCTTTTCTTTCTTTTCTTTCTTTATCAGAGATTGCCTTATAATTAGTAGAAATCCATTTTCCTATAACTGATAAGAATGAATCTTATAATATTTTTGTGCCTGACAGGTGTCAAATACTATGTTCCATTCCCCTCTCTCACTGACTCAACACACACACACACATACACACACATACACATGACTAGTGACTTACATTCATAATGTATTGTAAGGTATGGAAAGTGCTTTCACCACAACAACTCAATGACGTGGCTACTTTATTATTTCTATTTCACAGAGGAGGGCAAGAGACTTTGAGGGATCAAGTAATTGCTCAGTGTGACAGAGTTAACAAATGACAGGGGCAAAATTTGAACCCAGGTCTCCAGAAGCCAAGTCCGACTTCCTTTCCACTATGGTACCAAAATGGGCCAAAGAGGTCTGTGCTGCTGCCTGTGAGTGCTTGGCAATGCTATTCACCTTGAAATGCTGAATATTTAGATTTAAAATAAACAGAATCAGTATTCAGTGAGTACCTGCTGGCATGCCCAGCACTCATGTAAGGTCCCATGCAGAATGCAAGAGACAATGACACAGTCCCTTCCCTAGTGGTAGGACCTCCTGGCTGCAGAAACAACGTTAATGCATGTGGAACAATTAGAGAAAACAAGTCAGAACAACATAGAAGAGCACAGGTTCACTGCACAATTTTCCTTTCTACCTCTGAAGCCAGTTGGAGATATTCAAGGTGGAGAAATTCAAACAACAGCAACAACCCAACCTTCTCACATGTTTGCTCTCCTCTCTACGAAGCCTTCTCTTGGGAAGAATTGATTTATCTTGTCTCCCTGCCACATGTTCTCTAATCCTGCCCAATTATTATAGGTTTTACCCCTCACCTTACCTTTGCTCACACTATTTCCTCTATATGGAATGTCCTCTCTAATGTCCATTCATCGTTATTGTTCTTAAATTGTTTCAGTTGTGTGTGACTCCATCTGGGGTTTTCTTGGCAAAGATTTAGAGATTCTAATGGTTTGCCATTTCCTTCTCCAGCTCATTTTGATATGAGGAATTGAAGCAAAGAGGGTCAAGTGACTTACCCAGGGTCATACAGCTAGTAAGTGTCTGAGGCCAGATTTGAATACATGAAGATGGTCTTCCTTACTCCAGGCCTGGTTTCTATCCACTGTGACACCTAGCTGCCTCTTAACCTTCATGCTTACTGAATCTTTACTCACCATTTAAAGCCTTATGTCCATACCTTTTCCACTAGAAAGTCTTTCTGATTGTACTAATCAGTGACAACCTTTTTTAAAAAATTGATCTAACCTCATACAGCACTTTTTTTGAACTTTCAACACACTTCAATTTTAACGGAGCTGAGATCTTATTGAAGTTGGGTATTTCCTCCATCATTTTATATCTTAAATTACACATCATCTTGTGCTCTTATATGTCCACATGAGGGGAAAAGTAAGTGGAAGTGAATGAATAAAGAATCCTCATAGGAATTTAGAGGAAGAGATTAAAATGTTGCTATGATATTTCATGAGCTTAGGTTTTAAGAATGACTTCTCTCTAGTCCCCAACCATATATATATATATATATATATATGTGTATTCCATACTTCACATACCATCTGTGTCTTTGTGCTCTTTTCCACAAGTGTGGAATTCAGTTCTTTCTAATCTCCTCCTCACCTTCAAAACACTACTAAGCACTAGCCTTTGTGAGAAGCCATTCAAAATCTCCCCAAATGCTATAATTGTATTTAATTACTTTGTATTTATACACTTTCTTTTTATACTGTATATTCATATATATATTTATGTAAATACATATACTTGCCATCTCCCTCATTAAAATTTAATTACCTTTTGAGAAGGGATCTAGGACATAGCAAAGTTATTAGTATATAGTAAAGACTTCACCAGTGAATATTGATTGACTGACTGATTAGTATCTATTATGCAATTTATACTTTGAGATTGTTGCCTTGGTTACTGATAAGTTAAATGATTTGCTCAGGGTCTCATAGCAAGCATGTATCTGAAGCAGAACTTGTATTCAGATCTTCTGATTCTGATGTTGGTCTATCTACCAACATCATGATGTTGGTCTATCTGACCTATCTACCAGGTCAGGTTGCCCCTAACATTACGTTAATATAATTTACATGCAAATATCTACTAATTAGATTTAATTCACTTTATTGGAACTCAAGATTGGTTTTTAATTAAACTATTTTTTTCAATTCTTTAACATTTTTATTTAAAGTTTTCAGTTCCAAATTCTATCCCTTTCTCCCTCCCCTTCCCCTTTCTGAGATAGTAAGTAATCAGATATAGACCATACATTTACAATTATGTAAAACATTTCCATATTAGTTATTTTGTACAGGAAGACTAGAATAAGAGAAAAAAATGAAAGAAAGTGAAAAATAGTATGCTACAGACTGTATTCAAAAATATTAGCTCTTTCTCTGGAGGCAGATAGTCCTTTGGGATAGTCTTAGATCATTGTATTGCTGAGAATAGCTAAGTCATTCTCAATTCTTCACTGAACAGTATTGCTGTTACAGTGTACAGTGTCATCCTGGTTCTGTTCACTTCATTATGCATCAGTTCATGTAAGTCTTTCCAGGTTTTCTGAAACTATCCTTCTTGTTGTTTCTTATAGCAAAATAACATTCCATTACATTCATACACTGCAACTTGTTTAGCAGTACCCATTTGATGGACATCCCTTTGATTTCCAATTCTTCGACACCGACAAAAAGGACTCATAAATATTTTTGTGCAAAGTTTTTTTCCCTTTTGTGGGGGATGTCTTTGGATATAGATATAGCAGTGGTATTACTACATCAAAAGGTATGCATGGTTTTATAGCTCTTTGGGTATAGTCCCAAATTGCTCTACAGGATGGTTGAATCTGTTCACAATGCTACCAACAGTGCCTTAGTGTCCCAGTTTTCCCACATTCCCTTCAAAATCCAGCGTTTTCCTTTATTTTCACATTAACCAATCTGGTAAGTGTAAGATGGTACCTCAGACTTGTTTCAATTTGAATTTCTCTGATCAATAGTGATTTAGAGCATTTTTTCATATGACTAGAGATAGTTTTGATTTCTTCATCTGAAAAATGCCTATTCATGTCCTTTGACCATTTAGCAATTGGGAAATGACTTGGACTTTCCATAAATTTGACTTAGTTCTTTATATATTTGAGAAATGAGGCCTTTATCAGAGATATATTTTGCAAAATCCTCTCTCCCCCATTTTCTGCTTTCCTCATAATTTTGTTTGTGTTGGTTTTGTTGGTACAAAATCTATTTAATTTTATATGATCAAAATGAACAGTTTTACATTTTGCAATGCTCCTTGTATCTTCTTTGGCCTTAAATTATTTTCTTATTCATAATCTGACAGACAAACTATTCCATGTTCCCTTAATTTGTTTATAGTATTATCCTTTATGTGAAATCATTTTGACCTTATCTTGGTATATGGTGTTAAATGTTGGTTTATGCCTGCTTTCTGCCATACTGTTTTCCAGTTGCCCCAGCAGGTTTTGTTAAATAATGAGGTTTTTTTTTTTTTTCCAAGAGCTTGGATCTTTGGGTTTATCATATACTAGATTGCTATGGTCATTTACTAGAATGCAATTTGTACCTGAGGCATTCCACTTATCCACCACTCTATTTTCATTATTGGATCGTTTTGATAATTAGCTCTTCATAATACAATTTGAAATCTGGTAAGGCTAGACTATCTTATTTTACATTTTGTTTTCATTGATTCCCTTAATTTCTTTGAGCTTTTGATCTTCCAGATGAATTTTGTTATTTTTTCTAGCTCTACAAAATAATTTTTTGATAGTTTGATTGGTATGCCACCAAATAAATTGATTAATTTAGGGTAGAATTGTCATTTTTATTATATTGTCTTGGCCTACCCATGAGCACTAATATTTTTCCAATTGTTTAGATCTGACTTTGTGTGAAAAGTGTTTTGTAATTATGTTCATATAGTTCCGGGGTATATTATCTATAGTTATTTAAAATGAAATTTCTCATTCTATCTCTTGCTCCTGGACTTTGTTGGTAATATATAGAAATGCTGATGATTTATGCAGATTTAGTTTGTATCCAGCCACTCTGCTAAAGTTATTCATAATTTCAAGTAGTTTTTTAGTTGGTTTTCTAGGATTTTCTAAGTATAACATCATATCATCTGCAAAGAGTGATAGTTTTGTTTCCTCATTGTCTCTTCTAATTCCTTTAATTTTTTTCTTTTTCTTCTTGCTAGAGCTAATATTTCTGGTATAATATTAAATAACAAAGGTGATAATGGACATTCTTGCTTTACCCCTGATTGTATTGGGAAGGTTATTAACTTATCCTCATTACAGATAATGCTTGCTGGTGGTTATAGATAAATATTGTTTGCTCTAAAGTAAGGTTCATTTATTTCTATGCACTCCAGTGTTTTTTAATAGGAATGGGTACTCCATTTTGTCAAAAGTTTTTTCTGTATCTCTTGAAATAATCTTACTATCTCTGTTAGTTTTATTACAGATATGGTCAATTATGTTCATGGTTTCCCTAATATTGAACCGCCTTTGCATTCCTGGCATAAACCCCACCTAGTTATAATGTATGAGTCTTATAATATATTGATGTAATCTCCTTGCTAGTATTTTATTTAACTATTTTTGCATCGATATTCATTAGGGAAATTGGTCTATAATTTTCTTTCTCTGTTTTAGCTCTTCCTGGTTTAGGTATTAACACTATATTTGTATCAAAAAAGGAATTGTATTTGGAAGTCAAGTTTTTTATGCAGGTCTGGTCTTTAATTATAAATGATTGAAAATTTTCTATTTCATTAAATATCCATTTCCCCCCCAAAAGATTATATTCAGTTTTGCTGAGTAGGTGATTCTTGGTTGTAATCCTAACTCCTTTGCCTTCTGGTATATCATATTCCAAATGCTCTGGTTCTTTGATGTGGAAGCTGCCAAATTTTTTGTAATCCTGACTAGTGCCATGATTTTTGAATTATTTCTTTTTAGCTACTTACAGTACTTTTTTACTTGATCTATGAGCTCTGAAATTTGCTTGTGATGTTCCAGGGAGTTTTCATTTTGGAATCTTATGCGGTCAATGATTAGGGGTTTCTTTCAATTTCTATTTTGCCCTCTGGTTTTAAACTATTAGGGCAGCTTTCTCTAATCACTTCTTAAAAGATGTTGTCCAGTTTCTTTCCTCCCCCAACCTTTTTTGACCATGGTTTCCATGTAGTCTAATAATGCATATATTATCTTTCCTGAATCTATTTTCTAGATTAGTTGTTTTTCCAATAAGAAATTTAACATTTTCTTCTATTTTTTTTAACTTTTAAAATTTTGTTTTATTATTGTGATGTCTCAAATAGTCATCAGCTTCCACTTACTCAATTCTAACTTTTAAGGAAGTGTTTTCTTTAGTGAGTTTTTGTACTTCCTTTTCCATTTAGTCAATTCTACATTTTTAAGAAGTTATTTTCAGTAAATTTTTGCATATCTTTTCCCATGCTATTGACTCCTTTTTCATGCTTCTCTTGCATTATTCTCATTTCTTTTTTCCAAGTTTTCTTTTACTTCTCTAATTTTTTTTTTCAAATTTTAAAGCTCTTCCAGGAATTCTTTTTAGGTCTGGGACCAAATTGCATTTTCCTTTGAGGCTTCACTTGTAGCTTTTTGACAATATTATCTTCTTCTAAATTTATGCCTTGATCCTCCCTGTCACCATAGTCACTGGTTTTTTTGCCTATTTTTTTCTGCCTTTTTTGTGACTTGGTGTTTTTTATGTGAGAGTTAGTTTGTAGTCCTGTACTGTCCTAAGCTTTTTGTGACAGGGTTCAGGGTCTTACTGCTGGTTTTCACTGGATTTCAGAGTTTAGCTGCTTGTTGTCACTGGAGGCTATGCTTCCTTTATGGTTTGTACTGAGGGGGTAGGTTCTCCCTGTTGGCTTTCCCTGGGTTTGGGTTTTAGCTGCTGGTCTGCTCCAGGAATGGAATCTTGCCACTGGATGGTTAGGGTAAGAGTCTTTCTGGTGTCTGGTCCTAGAAAAGGGATTGCATTGCTGCTATGCCTTAGGGATGGGACCCTGCTTCTGGGTTGCTATGGACAGAGTCTCTCTGCTGATAGGACCCAGAGGCAGGATCTTCCCATTGGCCAGCTCTAGGGTGAGACCTCACTACTAGTCAGCAATGTGGTTAAGGCCTTGTTGGTGGTTTGTGCTGGGGTTGGGGTGGAGTCTTACTGCCCTGCACAGACTGCTCACTTGCCTAGAAAGCTGCTGGTTTACAGAAGGGTGGAGCTTCACTGGTGGATTTTCCCAGGCTTGAAGCCTAATTGTAGGCCCCCTGCTGTGAGGCTGGTGCTGCAGCTACTGCTGCTCTTGGACCTCACTCCCCTCCTATTTTTCTTGCCAGGCTGGTAAGCTGCTTCCCTGCTCCTACATCAATGCTGAAGCAGTTTTCTAGTTGTTTGGAAGGGAATTTGGAAGGGCTTCAGAGGGTTCCTTCCTCACTCTGCCATCTTGGCACTGGAAGCCCTAAACAATTTCAAAAGATTAAACTCTGAAAAATCTACACACGTATTGAAGGTATCCTTGATGAAAGGTATAGCCTTACTTTGCAGATAATATTTTTTGGCAGAATATTTTCAGTTACACAGTGTTCTGAAAAATGGGAATATCTATTAGACCTTGATTACATATTGTTTGATGTCTATAAGGAAACAACTCCAAATGTTTAATCCTTAGAGAAAAATTCCACCCTAAAATATTATCCTACAATATGGTATTCACATGTATATGTTTAAAATGATATAATTTTATTTTAAAGATAACTTTGGCTATTAATATCAAGACAGGCATTAAACAGATGAATTACGTTTGCCTAAGGTTTTCACCACTGTCATGGAGAGCATCCAGAGCTAAAATGAACAAGAGACTCTCTAGAGATGGTGAGGTGCTATGGAACTTCCTATCTGTGGAAGGTGTGCTTATTGTGTCAAGCCCCAGACAACTACAGCATAGCCTCGATGTCACTGAAAAGACTATGGCCTGACTATAATAACAAAAAACACCAGTAAAAACAATAGCATGGAATAAAGAATGTCCAGGTTATGATATGTATGTGGATAGAAAATTCATAGAGTTATTCCATCAATACACATACCATTCTTCTGTTTGTTTTTTTTAACAATTCAGTATTTTTGATAACTAGTGATTAAAAATATAGTTTAATATCTGGTAATACTATTTCTCCTTTACTAGTCCTTTTTGTCACTATTTTTCTTGAGATTCTAAATTTTAATTCCTGAAAATGAATTGTGTTATTGCTTGCATATTTGTATAAAGTTCTCCCTTGGTTATTTCAATAGTATTCTTATAAAAGTTTAGTAGAATAATATCTATCAAAGATTTAGTGGAATAATGTCTGCCTCTATTTTTAAGAACAAGTTTTGATAGCATGAATATTAATTGTTCTTTAAATGTTTGCTAAAATTCTCTTTAACTTTCTCTTGCCCAAGAATTTTTCTTCAATTTTTCTCTTATGGTATTGAGCCAGAACCAGGCTTGTCTTAGGTTTAAACAACATGAAAAATGTGTACTGTTTGACACAACTTCTCCCTGGACCCCCATGTAAAAGCTTTAAAAAAAAAACCCCACAACCCTCTAAATATGGAAATAAATAGGGAAAGGATACTTGGCAAGGATATCGCACTGATTCAGGTAGATATCTATTCCCTCCCCCTGTTTCCATATGGAAACTGTCTGTTGGGTCAGACTGGGCAGACAGGTGTGATAATTCCTATGGTGGAGGGTCACCCCTTTCCAAGTCATTGCCTTTTCATGACCAACCTTTCTGTGTTTTAGGTGACTGAGGAGGCATTTGGTAATTCAAGCCTTAGCCTTCTGGAATAATTAAGTCTCAGAGATAGTTTCCCTGCCTTGTCCTCCTACCCCCTTTTCAATGAGTAGGTGGTGGGGAGAGTTTAGATTAGCCTACATGGCAGGGAAGCTAGTATATACTGTTCCAATAACATATGGCTTTTATCTTATTTTTGTGATTATACTGTTCAAGGTCTATTTCTTGTTTTGTCTGTCTGTTTGTGCATTTTAAATTTATGTAGATTATCATCCATTTCCTTTGAATTTTCAGTTTTTGGAAGAACATACTTGTGTGTAATTTTTTTCTTTTACATTGTCATGGATTCATCTTATTAATTTTTTTTTCATTTTGGTAATTTGAACCTGAACTCTCTTTTTCTTGAACAAGTTAACTGATGATTTATTGATTTTGTTAATTTTTTTCATTTCTCTATTTTTCTCTGATTTTCAGGATTTCATTTTCTTGTTTTTATTGTAACTATTTCATTTTCTTCATTTTCTTATCTTTTAAATTGTATGCTTAGTTCATTGGCATTTTCCCTTTCTATTTAGTTAATGTAAGATTTGAGATATAAATTTTCCCAATGACTGTGTTAATTACATTCCATAAATATTGTTGCATTGTCCCATTGTTTTCATTATCATTTAACATGATAATTGCTTTTTATAATTTTTCTTTGATCTAATCATTATTCTGGATGTTATTAATTTTTATCTTATTTATGCAATTTTCCCATTCTTCCTGTATTAATCACTATTTTATTGCATTATGTTCTGTAAGGAATGTGTTTATTGCTTCTATCTTTATCCAACTATTTTTGCTGTCTTTAAGTCATAATTTTCTCATAGGCTTTGTTGGATACTGAGACATATGTATATTCTTTAATATTCTTATTTAGAAGTCACAGTAATAAAGTCAAGTAAAAATTTTCGACAATCTGTTCAGCTCTTTATTTTCTTCCTTGTTGACCTTTCTGTTGAATTTATCTAGTTGTGAGAGACGATTACTAAAACCTATTCTTGTAGTTTTCCTATTAGTGTCTTTTTGCCTAGTTTTTCTTTCCCCTACCTCCCACCTAACTTACTCCTTTCTCAGACTGTGTAAAGTCACTTGTCCTTCTTCCAGGAATGTTAATTCTTGACAGAGGCATTGGGATATGATATAACCTATGTCCAGGGAATCAGATCCTGTTTTATATTTTATCCTCATCTTTTACTGTCATTCAATTTCTGACTCAAGCTCCTCTGGCAACTTAATGACTTTCTCTTCCCTATATTATGAGTTAGCACCGAGAGTAGAACTTCATGCTAGAGATCATGTTTTCAAGGTGTCCAACCTGCTCTTCTCAAAAGATTTATTTCACACATCACATTATATCACATCTCTTCTATATAAGATTATTTCATTATATTATGAGACCATTCCCTATCTCTTGGCAAGTTCCTGTCTTCACTCTATGATCTGCTCCATTAATTATCCCTAATCTCCCACCTCTTTCTTAAGTCTTACCGAGTCTTATAAATCCATGTCCCACATTGTCCTTTTCCCATCTGGAAGAAATCCTCTTTATTATCACACCGTTTAATTTTTAAATTTACTAACAAGGGAAATGAGGTTTTCTCTCTAAAATATTAATTTTCTTCCTCAGATTTTCTTAATTTTTCCATTTGTTCTTTAGATTCATTAGTCTTTACATGCTCTTTGCCTCAATGTATATTTTTTCTTGAAGAAAAGCAGCAACAAACAAAAAGGAAAAAAAAAAACATATTTTATCCCCCATTGCCAGCCTTGTCCAGCTCTACCTATATGAAAATACATATTTGATTTCTCAATCTTTTACTGCTGTTTGAAAACATTTAACTTTCTTCAGTTTGGCCAGTTTGCATATGGAATATACTGATCACTTCTGAATTCTTCCAAGAGAATGGCAAAAATCCTTTCCTTATGTCGAATGTCCGTCCACACATTTTATTTGATAGGCTAATTTTGGTTTGCTGTCCTATTTTGGCAGTTCCAACTGATCTCTTATGTATACCATTCCATTTATTTCCTTCAGTTTTTTTGGAAGCAAAGAGTATTCTAATATTCGGATGGATTTTTATTGGATTGTTCAAGGTTTCTTCCTTGCTTCCTGCAAAGTTTAGTGTTTGGTGTTATAATTCAAATGTTTAGCTGTAATGTTTATTGGTGAGTTGAATATAGGATTTCTTTCCAAATATGGAAAAGTTTCCTAACAATTAGATACAGTCATAAATAATATGGGCTGCCTCCATAGATATTAGGCACCTTCTTCACTAGAGAATAGAGATTGAATGACCTCTTGGAGATATTATTAAACAGGTTCTTAAATAACTATGGGTTGGATTAGATGACCTGGGTGGTGTTTTCTAAATCTGAAATTTTGTGATTCTGTCTCAGGAAAGACTCCTTCCTCTCCACCACCTGTTAGGGTAAAAGGGAGAAAGTATAATCCTGAACCAGGGGACTCCAGAGGAAACCTGGGAGGAATTTTTTTCCCAGTTGAGACTTTTTCTTTAAATAGATTTTAATCACTTTTAAAATCGAGACCAATTCTAATATTGTACTCCCCACTATCACTCCACCAGGGTTGTACTCTGTAGGTGCTCAATAAATATTTATTCACTATTGCCATCCTATTTGTCAATTTTCAGCTCTTACCCTTAGTACTAGCTTAGGGAATGAAACTTGGTTAAGGAGCTCTAGGCAAATGATAGGATCATAAAATCTCAGAGCCAGGAGGGACCTCATAAATCCAAATTTATTCCCACTGTAGTGCTCTCTATAGTTATGTGTGTGTGTGAGAGATACACATGCACAAAGAGACACAGAGAGACAGACAGGGACAGAGAGAGAATGTACGGGGAGCGGTCATCAAACTTTTATTCTAACACCTCCCTTAAAGGGGAATTCACTGAAGTATCTGTTGGGACATCTAGCTCCATGGTTGGACAGCACTGATTGTTAGAAAGATCTTCCATATATCTAGTTGAAATCTATCTGGCTTCCTTCAGCTTTCCTCAGTTGGTCTTCCTTTTGTCCTCCAGGGCTAAGCAGAACAAGTCTCATCCCCTTTCTTCAAAGACAGCCCTTCAGATATTTCAAGAGGGTGATCAGACAACAGCCCAGAAGTATGTGGTGAGTTTCATCCTCCTCCACTGTCAGGCAGCCAGGCCCAGGGAGGGGCACCCTCTTAGGAGACCCACTCCCAGGCCTTCAGCACCTCTGGGATCTGCAGGTGGGAAGCACTGTCCCTGCAAGCTAAAGAGAGAGTTTAGATAGTGAAACAGAATTTAAATGTTGTGGCAGTTAGCCAGGGTTCCACCCTTCTCTAACTCTCCTTTCTCTTTCCCCCTTTTCCACCCTCCCTCCAAAATCCTTTTAATTTTTGGCTGTGATTTCAGTGTAAGCCTTAATGCTATTCAGGGCTCTCATTTATTTAGTAAGTTTTTTGTAAAGGGTTTTCCTCAAAGCAAGGTAGATGGTGAACATAAATTTATTTTTTATCATTCATTTGGGAAGTCTTTTCTTTTTCCCCCAGTGGTTAATGTCTGCCTTCCCATAATCATTTTATTCATTCTGTAAATACTCTATACTAATGTGTGAGCATGTTGTAGTCTCTTGGTATATTAAGCTTATTGAAGACTTACTTTTCCATTTTTATCCCTATTTTCTAACATAATTTATTAAGTATGTTTAATGCAACTTATTAAGCATAGTGCAGTAGGTGCTTAATAAATGCTTTTTGATTAATTGTGTAATATAGCATACAGTAGGTATCTAGAAAATATGTATTGAATTGAATGACAGGTTCAATCTGAGGAGATATGTACGGGATCATATAGCTAGCAAGGCACGGAAATTGAAGGTGGAAGGGACCACAGAATACTAAACCTTATTTGAAAGATGAAGAAACTAAAACCCAGAGAAAGAAAATATCTCACAGGTAGTAAATAGCAAGGGTAGGATTCCCATCTTCATCCTCTGATTTCAAATCCAGGGTGCTGTACTATATGCTACTCTGTTTTCTGAATTGCCTTAGTAGGAGCTATGATGATATTTTTCTTACATAACATTTAGTTAAACAAACCTTGAGGCAAGTTCTAATAGGGTTCAGGTATCCTGACACCAGGACCAATGCTCTTTCTGCTCTACCATGGGGTCTTAGCCTAGTTGTGACTCAAGGGCCAGTTGTTTTGATTTAGCATGGCACTCTAGCTTCCTTTAAGCAGCCACTCATCTGTTCCCCTCACTCTTCTAGTCCCTGACTGCCCAACTTACTGTGTGTCTGTACTTGACCTGTTGCCAGCTACAGGGATGACAGATAGAATTGGGTAATTGGGCAAGACAAGTAAATGCCAGTCAGCTCCTCCCTTCTCTGTGGCAAGCCCCACCTCCATGGCCAATTTCGCCAGAGGGCAAACCCTCCTCCAAGAAGAAATGAAACCTTTCTCTGCTACCAGTGCATGTAAATATTGACTCTACAGATGAAGGGCAGTAGCAGAACCTGAAGGAGCTCCTAGCTGTTCTCATAGACGTTATGGCTTAGGCTGTTTTTCTCAGGACCTTTTTCTTTTCTCTTCTTTCTCGCTAGTAAAGTGGCAGACTTAAAGACTTTAGCTTAACTCTATTACTGATTATTGACTGACCTTATCTAAGAAATTTAAGCTTTGTGAATTTCAGTTTCCTCATCTGTAAAATGTAAAAATAATTCCAGAGTTGCTTCTCTCAAAGACTTTCTACAGGCATCTAATTAAATAAGTGATGTCAAAAAACTTCATAAATTATATAAATCACTATAAAATATGAGACATTATTATATTGTTTATCTTGATTAAGTTATTTATAAGAACAATAGGATTGGAGATTTAGATAGCTGGGAAGAACCTTCCAGGTCATCTAGTACAACTACCACCTTTTACAAATGAGAAAACTGAGTTCCAGAATTGTTAAATGCCTTGCATAGGCAGTAAATATCCCAATAAAAATTTAGTTTTAGATCCTCTCTCTCCAAATCCAATGGTCTTTAGCCCTTGGATTTTTGGCACTTTATTATTTACAAAGCTTTTGCCTTATCACACTTACTTGATTTTTAAAATAGATTTTTTTGTTCCTTTTAATCTCTTTAACTCATCTAGTAATTCTTGGGTTCTTAATCTGCACTTTTCTTTGAGGATTTGCTTGTAGATGTTTTCAAGTTATTGCTTTTTTCTGCATTTGTATCTTGAGTTCCCTTTTCATTATAACAGCTTTTTATGATCAGGTTGTGTTTTTGTTTGTTTTGGTGTTGTTGTTTGTGCATTTTTCCATTCTATTTCTTGACCCTGGACTTTAGCTTAGAGTTTAGATTTGCTCTGTTCTGGAGGGAATGACTAGCCTTAATTTCTGTCTTTTATGTTCTTCTGCTACTTTCACAGTTTCATTTGAGGGACTAGAAATTTTTGATGCTTCCATTGTGGTGTGGTCTGGGGAGAGGTCCAATCATTGCCCTTCCAGGCTGCACTCTGGTTGTTACACAAGTAGGGCCTCTCCTCTATTGTGACTATGACCTCTCCTCTCCACTCTGGAACTTGGACCTGGAACTGGGATAAGCAACAGAGTTGACAAATGGTGCTTGATCCTGCACTCAGTGCTAGTACAGGGGTCCTCTTGGATCCCTATTTCTTAAAAATAGTTTTATTTATTTATTTTTAGATTTCAACATTCATTTCCACAAAATTTTGAGTTCCAATTTTTCTCCCCATCTCTCCTATTCCCCCACCCCATAACACCTTGCATTCTGATTACCCTTTCCCACCATGTGCCCTCACTTCTATCATACCCTCCCCCTCTCTCATCCCTATTTTCTTTCTTTTCTTGTAGGGTAAGGTATAGAAATATATCTTCTATACTGCATATTCTATACTGCATTATCTGTATTTCTTATTTCCCAGTTATATGCAATGACAATTCTCAACATTCATTTCTAATGCTTTGAATTCCAACTTCTCTCCCTCCCTCCCTTCTCACCCAATCCCACAGGAGAAGGCAAACAATTCAATACAGGCTATATATGTGTCATTTTGCCAAAGACTTTCACAGTAGTCAAGTTGTGTAAGACTAAATATATTGCCCTCCATCCTACCCTGTCCCCCCACCGTTTTTCTATTCTGTCATTTGAACTTCTCCCTTTCTAAAAGTGTTTACTTCCAGTTACTCCCTTCTCCCATTTGCCCTCCCTCCCTTCATTCCCCTCACCCCACTTGACCCCTTCTCCCCTACTTTCCTGTAGTGTAAGATAGATTTTTCATACCAAATTTAGTGACCATATTATTCCCTCTTTAAGTCATATGTGAAGAGAGTAAGCCTCACTTTTCTCCACTCAACTCTTCCCTTTTCCTCTCCATTGAGCAAGATTTTTCTTATCTGTTTTATGAGCAAGTCTGCCTCATTCCATTTCTCCCTTTCTCCTCTCAATATTTTCCTCTTTCACCCCTTAATTTAATTTTTTTATGAATATCATCTCTTCTGATTCAATTCAACCTGTACTCTCTGTCTATATGTGTGTGTGCGTGCGCGTGTTTGTATATGTGCATAATCCCTCCACCTACCCAAATACTGAGAAAAGTCTCAAGAGTTATAAATATTATCTTCCCATGTAAGAATGTAAGCAGTTTATCTTTAGAAAGTCTTTTATGATTTTTCTTTCCTGTTTACCTTTTCATACTTCTCTTGATTCTTGCGTTTGAAAGTCAAATTTTCTCTTCAGTTCTAGTCTTTTCATCATGAATGCTTGAAAATCCTCTATATCCTTGAATGACCACTTTTCCTCCTGAAGTATGATACTCAGTTTTACTGGGTAGGTGATTCTTGATTTTAATCCCAGTTCCTTTGACTTCTGGAATATCCTATCCCAAACCCTTCAATCCCTTAATGTAGAAGCTGCCAGATCCTTTGTTATCCTGTTTATATTTTCACAATACTCAAATTGTTTCTTTCTAGCTGCTTGCAATATTTTCTCCATGACTTGGGAATTCTGAAATTTGGCCATGATATTCCTAGAAGTTTCTCCTTTTGAATCTCTTTCAGGAGGTGATTGGTGGATTCTTTCAATATTTATTTTGCCCTCTAGTTCTAGAATATCAGGGCAGTTTTCCTTAAAAATTTCATGAAGGATAATGTCTAGGCTCTTTGTTTGCTTATAGCTTTCAGGTGGTAACATAATTTTTAAATTGTCTCTCCTGGATCTATTTTCCAGGTCAGTTCTTTTCCCAATGAGATGTTTCACGTTATCTTTTATTTCTTTCAGTCTTTTGGTTTTGTTTTGTAACTTCTTGGTTTATCATATAGTCGTTATCTTCCCTGAACTCCGCTCTCATTTTTAAAAAACTATTTTGTTCAGTGAGCTTTAGAACCTCCTTTTCCATTTGACTAATTCTACTTTTTAAATCCTTCTTCTCCTCATTGCCTTTTTGCACCTCTTTTTCCAATTGTTAGCCTGTTTTTAAATATGTTATTTTCCTCAGCACTTTTTTAGTTCTCCTTTAGCAAGCTTCTGACTCACTTTTCAAGCTCTTGTATGGCCTGAGCCCATTTCATCTTCATTTTGGAGGTAGTGGGGCAGAAGCCTTGACTTTCTCTGATGGTATGCATTGTTCTTCCTCGTCCTCAAAGGATGGAAGGAAACACCTGTTCACCAAGAAAGTAATCTTCTATGATCTTATTTTTTTCCTATTTTTTGGGCATTTTCCCAGCCAGTTACTTCTGAATCCTTTGTCAAGAGGAGGGTCCTAGTGCTCCTCCTCCCCCCAGGATGGTTATCAAGGCTGAGATTCAGATCAGCTGCTCAATTCTCCCAGGGGCTTAGAGACTTTAAATTGAGCTTCTCAGACAATGGACCCAGGCTGGTTCTGTGGCCACCATAGCTGTCCACCACCTGCTGCTGCTGCTACCACTTCTTTGGTCCAATTCTGGGGGGACCCCACTCCCCTCTCCCCCAACTGAGAAAGCCCTCCCACACTGACCTTTGAAGCTTTTTTTGTTGCTTGTGGGTTGAGGGATCTGAGGGATCCCCCTGCTGGGGATTCTGCCCTGGAGGCCTGGTCCAGTCCTGTTCCTCCCCAAGTGGAGTGAGCAGGGCTGGGCTCCACTCTGCTCAGTGTCCCATGGGATAGACCTTTCCTGTTGACCTTCCAGGTTACTTTTGGCTGGAAATCTCTTTCTGCTATTCTGTGGCTTCTTCTGCTCTAGAATTTGTTGAGAGTCATTTTTTACAGGCATTTTTGTGGGCTATGGGGGAAGCACTACAGTATATGTGTCTTTCTACTTTGCCATCTTGGCTCCCCCCACAGGATCCCTTTCTGACCAGGTGTTCAGTCTGGTCACTATCCCTTCTGCCACAATGCACTCCTGTCTCTGCATCCCAGCATCTTCAAACCTTTCTTTATGTATTCCTAAGCTGCCTTGGGATATAAAAATTACTTATTGTGATTTTTTTAAGTCTTTCTCACTCAGATTTTGGTTAGGCATTTTCTGTGTTATTTTTAAACATTCTTTTCTTTTTAAATTTTGAGTTTGATATTCTCTCCATCTCTCATTCTTTCCCCACCACTGAAAAGTTAAACAATATAATGCCAATTATATGTGTGAAATCATGCAAAATGTATTTCCATATTAGCCATATCACCAAAAAAAAATAACAAAAATAAAATGAGAAAATTATACTTCAATTTGCACTCAGAGTTCATTAGTTCTCAGTCTGGAAGTGCTTCGCATTTTTTTTATGATAAGTCCTTTGGAATTGTCTTGGATCTCTGTATTGATCAGAGTAGTCAAGTCTTTCACAACTAATCATCACTACAACATTGATGTACTGTACCCAATGATCTCCTGGTTCTGACTTCACTTTGTATCCATTCATCCATTCTTGCCATGTTTTTTTTTTTTCAGAAACCGTCTCCCTTGTCATTTCTTATATCATAGTAATATTCCATCTCAATCACATGCCAACACCCGTTTAGCCATTCCCCAATTAATGAGCATCCTGTCAATTTCCAATTCTTTGCTACCACAAAAGGAGCCTCTATAAATATTTTTGTACACATAGGTCCTTTTCCTTTTTTAGAAAATTTCCTTGGGGTAAGACTTAATAGTTGTATTGCTGGATCAAAGGGCATGCATATTTTTATATCCTTTTGGGCATAGTTCTGGATTGTTTTCCAGAGTGGTTGCACCAGTTCACTAATACACTAACCTTTCATTAGTGTATCTATATTTTACCTAATCTCCTCCAGCATTTATCAAATTTGATATATATGAAGTGGTACCTCAGAGTTATTTTTATTTGCCTTTATCTAATCAATAGTTATTTAAAATACTTTGTCTTATGACTATAAATAACTTTAATTTCTTCTGAAAACTTCTTACTTTTTTACCATTTATTAATTGGGGAATTAATTTTATTTTTATAAATTTGATTCAGTTTCCTATATATTTGAAAAATGAGGCCTTTATTAAAGAAGCTTTATGTAAAATATTTTGATATTACTTCATTGTCTATAATATTTTTTAGCAAAATATAGTTTCCATGATTATCTCTTTCAATTAGGTCTAATTTTATTTTTGTTTTGTCTGAGATCATGATCACCATCCCTGCCTTCTTTTCTTCAGCTGAAGCATAATAAACTCTGCTCTAATCCTTCATTCAACTCTGTTTGTATTCCTCTGTCTCAGGATATTTGGAAGAGAATATTGGAAGAGTTCAGCTGAGTTCCAACCTCTACTTAGCCACCTTGGTTCCCCTGTGGTCATTATATAAAAGAAGTTTTGGGGAAGGGTTTGTGATCAGTGGTCTTTCATTCCACCATCATGACTCCACCCTCTTTAAATTTTTTTTGAAGAATCAAATGGAAACTTACTATTCACAACAAATAGTCTGGTAGAAAAAAATCATTTTACTTCTCTGTGCCTCAGTTTCCTCAGGTCAAATGAGAAGACTGAATAAGATGACCTCTAAGGTCCTTTCCATATCTAAATATATGATACTGTGATCCTATTTAGTCTTGGTACAACAGATTGTCTTCATTATACAACTGAACTAAATTTAATATGAGTTGTTTTTATCAAGTGCCCAATACTGACTCCCACATTATGCTAAGGAACCATTTCTTCCCATAGAAACAAATGGTTAGAAGAGTTTGATCTTGTGCCTTGGCATGGAGAGTAAAACAGTGACAGAAATCATTCTATCAAAATGGAGATAGTAGTCAATCATGACTGACAGGTTGGAGCTCCCTGCTACACAAAGAACCAGCATTGAGTGGGCATTGTTAGATGGAAGTACTAGAAACTAGAGTAAGAAATAGAGAGAAAAATAATCTGTTTTTCTATTCACCTCTAGATTTCCAATTTTATTTGTAAAAATCAATGCAGTAGTAATTAAATATTCAGTGGTAAGAAGGAATATTTAACACTGTTTCTTTAGGAGATAATACTCCCTTTTAACATTTTGGTAACAGCAATGAAAAATAATGGAGATATTGTTATATATATTATAAAAACAGTATAAAGATGTAGATATCTAGTTGATGACATATCATGTAAGTTTTTATGACATATTAGAAGGACTGCACGGTTTGGAGTCAGGACATTTGGGTTCTAATCTCAGGAGTATGGCATAGTGCACAGTGAGCTAGACTTGTTGTAAGATAGAGATTTGAATGTTATCTTAGACATATTAACTGTGTGACCCTAGGCAGATCATTTTATTTGTGTTTCATTTTACTTATCACTATAATGAGGGGGCTAGACTCAAAGACCTCTCAAGATCCCTTCAGCTCTAAATGTATAAAACTATGTGATTGTGGGCAAGTCTCATAACCAACCTGGGGTATAAGTGCAAATTAGTGTAGTAGCCCAGAGGAGATGCGACATTATGATTTTTTTCATCTGTCATGGTGGACATAAGTCCTTTAGAAACTCAAAGCTTAAGTCTTATACCATCAGAGGTGATAATCCTTCAGTTTTCTGCTAGAAGTTCTATCATATCTATCATATTGTGTCCAGTTCTGTATTTCTGCTGCATTTAAAATTCTGCTGCATTTTAAGAAGAAATTTGACAAACTGAGTGTGTTAAAAGGAAATGATTCTTGAATGGTGAAGGATCTTGAGATCTTATCATATGAAAATCATTTGAAGGATCTAGATGTTTAACTTGAGAAGATAAAACTTAGGGAAGAATTGATCACTATTTTCAATTTTATAAAAGATTGTCACATGGAAGAGAGATTAGATTTGTTCTACATGACCCTAGAAAGTAGAACTGGGGTAGCTAGGTGTCTCAGTGGATAGAGCACTGGGCTTTTAATCAGGAAGACTCATCTTCCTGATTTCAAATATAGTCTCAGATAGTTATTAGCCATGTGATCCTGGGCAAGTCACTTAATACAGCTTTCCTTAGTTTTCTCACCTGTAAAATGGGCTAGAGAAGGAAATGGCAAACCCCTCTAGTATTTTTGCCAAGGAAACCTCAAAATGGGATCACGAAGAATTGGACGCAACTGAAACAACTCAACAACAACAGAGAGTGGAACTAGGAGAGAAAGATGGAGGCTTCAGAAAGAAAGTTTTAGGCTTAATGTCAAGGAAAAGAGACAAACTTCTCAACCATCAGAACCATCCTAAAGTGGAATGCACTGCTTTAGGAAGCAAAGGCTTTGTAAACGCTAAAACATTGTAGAGATGAATTAATATCATTAGCAATCATAGGCAACTTTCTTTTGGAAGAAAATAATGAAAAAGACCTCTGAGTAGACGATCTTTCACAAAGGTAACAAACAGCATGTGCCTTAATATTTCTGTGGCTGATTCTATAAAAAAAATACTTTTTTTGATTCCATACAAAATGAATAGCCTGCTGCTATGGCAACCATCAGCAACTCAGGATTTTAAAAAAATGTTCCACTAATGACTTCCAGTATCTTACAGTTTGGGAATGTCGCTTGTTATCAGGCAGTGTTGAGTAAAGCATTCCTCCCTCTCCTCTGATCCTCTGTTTTCTCCCAACCCTTCTCTTCCCCCCATCCTCATTGGAATTCTTCCTTTCTCTCAAGGCCCAACTCATCCATACAACCTTCCATGATCACCCTCAGATGGAAGTGAGGGTGATTCCTTCCTGAAAAACCCATGGCACTTATTTCTTTGAGTAAATGAGAATTCCCTTCACCAGTTGTAACTCTTTCATAATACCAGAATAACTTCATGATTTGCTGTGACCAAAATGTGGGTGTATGTGTAATATACACATGTATATGATATATATCACATAAGTTATATCTATAAAACACATGTTATGTATATGTAGTATATATACATATAATACTTACATGTTTATTTGTGTATATAATCCAAGTAAATTGAGTGATCGCAACATCTCAAAATTGGGAGTTTAAAGACCAAAACTTCACTCTACAAGCAGGAAGGGAACTTTGAAAACTAGTCCAGAAGTGTCAAACATGTGGTCCACAACACTCCCAAATGTAACCTGCACCAGATTAAAATGCAGTTGAGATAGACTTGGCCCTTCATAGCAATGCAAGGACCTAAAACATTTCCAAATGACTCATGATGCAAAATGCCATCCACATCTAGAGAAAGAACTGTGGGGTTGGAACCCAGAATGATTATGTTATGTTTGATTTTGTTTAGTTTTCCTCATGCTTTCTCCTATTCATTTTAATTCTTCTATGCAACATGACTAATGTGAAAATGTGTTTAACAGGAATGTATGTGTAGAAGCCACAAAAGACTGCATACTGCCTTGGGGAGGGAAGAGAAGAAAATTTAAAACTTACGGAAGTGATGGTTGAAAATTGAAAACAAATAAATAAATTTGGAAAAAATGTAATTGGGAAATATTTAACAAAATAGACAAAAATACAATAAAATATAGATAATATTATGTTTTGAAACCAAGTCAACATGATGCCAGGAATTTTTATGTATCGTTTTGTTTGTTCAGTCATTTTGATTATGTCCATGGCTCTTCGTGATCCCATTTGGAATTTTCTTGGCAAAGATATTGGAATGGTTTATCATTTCTGCACCACTTTATGGATGAGAAAACTGAGGCTAAGGGAGATTAAGTGATTTGCCCAGCATCATACAGTTAGAAAGTGTCTGAGGCCAGACTTGAACTCAGGAAGATGAGTCTTTATGACTCAAGGCTTGGTCCTCTATCCACTGCACTACCAACCTGAATCTATGGTTTAGTGACTCCTGTTTCTACTTAAGTTTGACACCACTGATCTAGTCTAACATCCTTTCTATAAATGAAGGCATGCAGAAATGTTAAGTTTCTAGGAGCAGAGCTTTAAAGGCAGGAGGGCCCCAGAGGGGCCAATCTAGTCCATCAATTTCATTGTACAGATAAGGGAAGGGGAACCCAAGGAGGTTAAGAGACTTGGTCAAGGTCACACAGATAATACATGTTGAATCTGAGATATGAAACAAAGTCTCCTCAAACATGTATTCTTTACACTGTACTGTCCTGATTTGCTTAAGTTCATAGGCAGTAAATAGACTGGGTTTTTATTTTTACCCCATTGACTTAAAATCCAACTATCCACTGTTGAATTATGACTATTTGACATGTCCAAAGTCATAATACGTGTAGGTAGCAGAGCCAAGATTCAAGCCTAGGTTCCGTTACTCCATTGCCTATAGGTAATAGGCTTTTTTTTTGATACCTTTGGTGATCAGCCTCTCCTTACACAGCAAGGTTTGTCCTTAGATGACAAAGACATAGAACATCCCAGGTCCATAACTGAGGCCTTTGAGGCTTGGTAGAACTTGCTAGAACTTGGGCTCTGCTAATGTTGCTTTTGAGAAACCAGAGACAGTTCCATCCCATAAGGATATGTCAAAGGAGATACTCCCCAGGGTAAATCACTTAAAGTTGACTTATGACTCATGCCTAGGGTCTTTCCAAAAGGAGATAGAAAGGCATTTGATATACAATGGCAATCAGATATAGGACAACTATTTATTTCTTCCATGCAAAAGATAGATTTATTTCTTCCATGTAAAGGGTACACTATTATAAAGTGATAATATATATGAAACTATGACTACAATAATTTATAACTTGTATTAATTTACAACATGTTTGAAATTCTTCTACGAGGTTTCTACTTAACACATCAAAACATGAGGCATTTAATGGAACTGTTGAATAAAGATTTCCCTTTACTATGGCTCTCTCGAGGTTTATATTTTCTTTTTTTTTTTTTTTTTTTTCTTTTTTTTTTTTTTTTTTTTTTTTTTTTTTTTTTTTTTGAGTTTCAAATAGAATTTTTTTTTTTTTTTTTTTTTTAAATTATTTATTTATTTATTTATTTTACATTCATTTTCACAAATTTTTGGGTTCCAAATTTTCTCCCTTTTTCTCCCCTCCCCCCACCCCAATACCCCAAGCAATCTCATTTTCCCTATCTCCAATCTGTCCTCTCTTCTGTCATCCCTCCCTTCCCTTGTCTCTATCTTCTCTTTTCTCCTGTAGGGCCAGATGACTTTCTATTCCTCATTAACTGTATGTCTTCTTTCCTAGTTGCAACAGCAATACTAAACAATTGTTCCTAAAACTTTGAGTTCCAAATTCTCCCCATCCCTCCCTCCCCACCCATTCCCTTTGGTATGGCAGGCAATTCATTATAGGCCATATCTGAGTAGCTTTGCAAATGACCTTCCTGATAGTCGTGATGTGTAAGACTAACTGAATTGCCATCCCTCCTCACCTGCCCCTCATTGTTTTTCTTTGATCCTGTCCCTCCCCAAGTGTTGACTTTCAATTACTCCCTCCTCCCTTTGCCCTCCCTTCCATCATCCCCCCCCCAATATCTCCTTCTCCCCCGCTTTCTTATACTGTAAGATAGGTTTTCATACCAAAATGAGTGTGCATTTCACTCCTTCGTTTAGTCAAATATGATGAGGGTAAACTTTTGTTTGTTTGTTTGTTTGTTTTTTTTTTTTCTTCAGCTCTCCTCTTTTTCCCTCCACTAAAAACATCTCCTACTTGCCTCTTAAATGACATATAGTTACCCCCTTCCATTTCTCCCTCTTTCCTCTCACTACATTTCTCTCTCATCATTTACCTTAATTCCTTTTAAGGTATGGTCCCATCCTATTCAGTTCAATCTGTGCTCTCTGTCTCTGCATGTGAATGCATGTGTGTATGTGTGTGCATGCGTGTACATATGTATGTGTGGTCCCACCAACCACCCAGATACTGAAAAGTTTTAAGAGTTAGAAATATTGTCCTTCCATGTATGAATGCAAACAGTTCATTTCTGGTAAGTCCCTTAATACTTCTCCTTGCTGTTTACTTTTGCATGCTTCCTCTCATTCTTGTGTTTGAAAGTCAAATTTTCTTTTCAGCTCTGGTTTTTTCATCAAGAATGATTGAAAGTCCTCTGTTTCATTGAAAGACCATATTTTTCCTTGAAATATTATACTCAGTTTAGCCGGGTAGGTGATTCTTGGTTTGAGTCCTAGTTCCTTTGCCTTCTGGAATATCCTATTCCACGCCCTTCGATCCCTTAATGTAGAAGCTGCTAGATCTTGGGTTATCCTGATTGTATTACCACAGTACTGGAATTGTTTGTTTCTGGCTGCTTGCAAGATTTTTTCCTTGAGCTGGGAGTTCTGGAATTTGGCCACAATGTTCCTAGGAGTTTCTCTTTTTGGATCTCTTTCAGGTGGTGATCGATGGATTCTTTCAATACTTATTTTGCCCTCTGGTTCTAGAATGTCAGGGCAGTTTTCCTTGATAATTTCATGCAAGACGATGTCTAGGCTCTTTTTTTGATCATGGCTTTCAGGTAGTCCCATAATTTTTAAGTTGTCTCTCCTTGATCTATTTTCCAGGTCAGTTGTTTTTCCCATGAGATATTTCACATTCTCTTCCATTTTATTGTTCTTTTGGTTTTGTTTGGTGATTTCTTGGTTTCTCATAAAGTCATTAGACTCCATCTGTTCCATTCTAATTTTGAGAGAACTATTAAATTCAGTGAGCTTTTGAGCCTCTTTTTCCATTTGGCTCATTCTGCTTTTGAAAGCATTCTTCTCCTCATTGGCTTTTTGAACCTCTTTTGCCAATTGAGTGAGCCTATTTTTCAAGGTGTTAATTTCCTCAGCATTTTTTTGGGTCTCCTTTACCAAGATATTGACCTTTTTTTCATACTCTTCTTGCATCTTTGTCATTTCTTTTCCCAGTCTTTCCTCCACCTGTCTAACTTGCTTTTCAAAATCATTTTTAAGCTCTTCCAAGGCCTGAGCCCACCCAACACCCCCCTGGGGTGTCTGGGGTACTGAGGCCCCGCCCTCCACATCTTTCCCTGATGGGAAAAATACGTTCTCGTCCTCCCCATCAGATCCGAAGGTTGGGATCATTTGCATTTGTTGGAAAAAACTCTCTAAAGTCTTATTTTTCTTCCCCTTTCTAGGCATTTTCCCAGCCAGTTACTTGACCTCTGAGATTCCCTTCCACCCCCGCCTGGATCCGCCCAGCCAGCGCCTGGCCTCTGAGATTCAAATGGGCTTTCCTCCTGCTGGCTGTCAATCAGTGAGCTTTAGTTCAGGTGGAGGTTTATATTTTCTAACAAGTGAGATTGGGACTTGAGTTTTTCTTCCTGTTGTTTATCATCTTCTCCTCCACAAACAGCTGTAGAAACTTCATAGAGCACCTTCTGCAATGACATCGGCATCATCTGAGGGACCCAAGGACCCCTTGACCTCTCACCCTCATACCGTGACCTCTTACATATCCCTCTCAGTTGTTACTAATTTATCTGCTCTTGGAAATGGCCCATTCGTTGTTGTTCAGTTATATCCGAGTCTTTGTGACTCCATATGGGGTTTTTTTTGGCAAAGATACTGGAGTGGTTAGTCATTTTCTTCTCATTTTCCTCTTAATAAATGCTCCTTACCTTCCCCTCTTCCTCAGAATTGTACTGCATATGATACAAGAGTGGAAAGTGTTGGATTTGAAGTCAATGGGGCAAAAATAAAAACCCAGTAGATTAGGTAAACAGAGATTAAGTGACTCACCCAGCGAATGTCTGAGGTCAGATTTGAACTCAGGTCTTCCTGTCTCCAGGTCTACCTAGTGCTCTATCCGCTGAGTCACCTAGCTGCCTCATGTAGGACCATACTTAGATTTATCCATTAGATGTTCCAGGAATTTCTGGGGGCAGGAGTGAGTGCCACAGAGAGAAAATGATCCTCTTAGGGGTCAAGCCCTTATGATTGAACTTGGTTCCAGTGAGTCCAGAGTTCTTGGGAGTCCCCAGCCATCAGTCATACATTAGTCACACTCAGTGACAAGTTTACAAAGTTCTTTCTTGTCTTTGACTCTGTCAGGTAGATAGTGTGAGTATTGTCATCACCATTTCACAGATATAGAAACTGATGTTCACAGAAGGTGGCTTGCCCATGGTCACTTAAGGAAAGTCCTTCCTAATCTGCCTCCAAACTTTCTTTCCCAAATTTATCAATTTACAACTTAATCTCTTCTCATGCACCCTGTGTTCTGGCAAAGTTGGCCTAATTGCTGTTGCCTAAACACAATATTCTACCCTTTGCCTTTGTGCTGTGGTCTAGGTTTTCCAAGCTTGGATGATATTTCTTCACCTCTTGGTGAATCAGTTCATTGCTTCCTTTAGAGAATATCTCAGGTGCCACCCATTAGATAAATGAAGGCTTTCCTGATGCCTTAGTTGTTGGGGCTTTCCACTCTCTGAAGCTGCTTTGTCCTTATTCAGTATATAGTGTGTATTTTTATGAGTACATGATGTTTTCCCCCACTAAACTATAAGCTCATTGAAGGCAGGAGCTCTTTCGCTTTTGTCTTTGTAATCCCAGGGCCCAGCACAGGGCCCTGGCATATGATAGGGGCTCTATAAACATAGTAATAATTGTAGATAGTACTACTGAGGCACTGGGGTCAGAATTAGACCAGTTGTTGAAGGAAGAGGATATAGGGGGACATAATATAGAGAACACTGATTTTAGAGGTAAACTGCAAACTGATTTGAAGTCAGTCAGGAGGCCTAAGTTCAAATCTTGGCTCTTTCACTAGTGTGATCCCTTCTCCCCTCTGGAGTCTCAGTTTCCTTATCTGTAAATTGGGGGAAAAAAAGGTGTATTATCTGAGAAATTAGATTAGAGACTAGATTAGGGAATCTCTTCCAGCTCTAATGTTAAATGGATTCAAATCCTAGCTCTTACATTTCATTTAAGCTGTGTAACTATGGGTAAATCACTCCATGTTTCTCAGTCTTAACTTCTTCATTTATATAATGGAGGTGGTGGCATTTATGGAAAGGCATGTGCAGGAATTTCATAGCATCACAAAGTGGAGATAAATTGTCATTTGTATTGTCAGAAAAACCTACATTGATGAGGTCATCAGAGTACTGATTTAGGATAAATAGATAAATAAATAAATTCTGTATTTATTTGTCTGCAGGTATGCAGTGTTCCCCTAAGAGAGTAAAAGCTTCCCAAGGGCAGAGACTATTTCACTTCTTGATTTTTATCCCAGGCACTTAGCACAGTGCATATGTTATAGGTATTTAATGCTTATTCATCTGCTGATTGGGACCTATTTCACAAAGCTATTCTGAAGAGTGTACTTTGCACATCTTAAAATACCAAAGAAATGTTAGTTGTTATTGAGTTGCTATTCTATGATTCTAAGTTCTCTTTTGGATGTGACATTCTTTGGTTCTACAAATCTCAACATCCCAGTTTGGCTTTTAGCTACTCAAGTTGGACATGCCCCTTAACCTCCTCAGCCTGTGCTTTCTGAGCTGCAAAACAAGAAGGAGCGGACTAGAAAGATCTCTATGATCCATTTAAAACCATTTCTGACAGTCTATGAATCTAACCCTGAAAAATAACTAGATGGTACAGTGGATAGAGTATTGGGTGTAGAGTTGAAAAGACCTGAGTTCAAATCTAGCTTCAGATGCTTACCACAAGTATGACTCTGGGCAAGTCACTTAATCTGTCTGCCTTAGTTTCCACATCTAAAAATAGAGATAATAAGAGTACTTACCTCCCAAAGCTATTGTGGAGATAAAATGAGATAATATTTGTGAAACATAGCATAGAGCCTGGTACATAGTTGGAGCTTAATAAATGCTCCTTACCTTCCCCTCTTCCTCAGAACTATACTCCTATCTCCTCTCTTGGCATGGTTTCCTCCTCCTATTCATCTCTTCCAAAATTGATGCCTTATTAGCAGTCAGCTTCCTGAGGAAAAGATACATTTCTTAACATGTCTCCCCTCCTATTGAAGGCCTAAGTCAACTCTCCTTGAGGGGCCCCCCAGAGCCAGAGGGCATAATTGACATTTCTTCTACAGTCCTTTCCAATAAACAACTGTCCTTGATCTTTCCTATCTCTAGAAACCCTGAACAAGCTTGATTTCAAAAGATTTATCTATTGAGCTAAAATGAACCTCAATCATCTTTGTGCACAAAACACAAACATGGGCTATTTGTCTTGGACTGGAGTGTTTGGCAAAGAGCCGGACTTAAGCCTTCAGAAGGAGTGCTTAGTAAAGAATGCTGGCACTCATAGAGGAGTTTAATGTCCGCCACTGACCCCACCCACTCTACTTAGCTCCGAGCTTCTTGGCAGGCCCCAGAAAACCACAAGACAAGTTTTATCATCTGGTAAACCTGTCGCTTGGAAAAAAAAATGACTTCAATAAAATATTTCAACAATTATAGTACATTTTAATTAGGTGCATGCCACATAATTATAGATTTTAGAAAAAATGTATAGGATTTCAAAAACCGACACCATATGCCATCTGGATTTACCTGTATTACCTTGGGTATTTAACTGTTGAACTCTCTTTGCCTGTGAAATAAATGACATTCCATGTTCTTTACTTCTTTTACCCTTTTTGTACCTTTTTCAGTAGCATTTTAAAGTTTGCAAAGAATTCTATATAGTATGAAAGAGAGAAAGAGAGAGAACAGAAACAAGAGAGAAAAGAGAAAGTAACAATATTTGTTACATCCATTTCACAGATGAGGAAACAGAGGTTTAAAGAGATTAAGGGATTTATATGGAATTTATGGATTTATATATGGAATTTATATGGATTTTATATGGATTTATATGGAATTTATATATGGAATTTTCATACTGGAAGGAAATAGGAAATTCCAATCTGGAAAAAACTTTAGAGATCATCTAGTCCAAATCATTCATTTTAAAGATGAGGAAACTGAGAGTAGGAAAGACTTTTTTAAAAAAATTAGTATTTTATTTTTTCCCACTTACATGTAAAAACAAATTTTAAACTTCATTTTTTCTATAATTTTGAGTTTCAAATTTTATGCTTTTGTCCCATCCCCCCTCATTAAGAAGACAAACAATTTCACAAAGATCATACGTGTGTGGTCATGCAAAATATATTTCCATATTAGTCATATTATGAAAGAAAACACAGACCAAAATTCCCCAAGGAAAAAAAGTGTTCTTCGATCTGAATTCAGATTCTATCAGTCTTTCTCTGAAGCTGGATGGCATTTTTTATCATAAGTCATTTGGAAGTGTCTTAGATCACTCCATTGCTGAAAATAACTAAGTCATTCACAGTTGATCGTTATTCAATATTGGTGTTACCATGTATGATGTTATCCTGGTTCTGTTCACTTTACTTTGTATAAGTTCATGTAAGTCCAGTTTTTTTTTTTTCTAAAAGTATCCTGCTCATCATTTCTTATAGCATAATAAATAATACTTCATTGCAACTGTATACTACAACTTGTTCAGCTATTTCCCAGTTGATGGACACTCTCTTAATTTCCAATTCTTTATCACCACAAAAAGAGCTGCCATAAGTATTTTTGGACAAATAGGTCCTTTTCCTTATTTAAAAATCTCTTTAGGATATAGATCTTGTAGTGTATTGCTGGATTAAGGGGTTTGCATGGTTTTATACCCCTTTGGGCTAGTTCCAAATTGCTCTCTAGAGTGGTGGGATCAATTCATAACTCCAGTAACAGTACGTTAGGGTTCCAATTTTCCCATATTCTCTCCAACAGTTGTTATTCTCTTTTTCTATCATATTAGCTAATCTGATAGTTGTGTGGTAGCACCTCAGATTAGTTTTAATTTGTACTTCTCTAATCAGTAGTGATTTAGAGGATTTCTTCATATGACTATAGATGGTTTGGTTTTCTCATATGAAAACTGTCTTCTCATTTCCTTTGATCACTTATCAATTGGAAAATGACTAATATTATTAGAAATTTGAGTCCATTCTCAACATATTTGAGAGATGAGGCCTTTATCAGAAAATTTGCTATAAAATTTCCCCCCAGTTTTCTCCTTTCCTTCTAATCTTGGTTGCGTTGGTTTTGTTTGTGCAAGCCCTTTTTAATTCAATGTAATCAAAATTTTCCATTTTACATCCTATCTATCTATCTATCCCTCTAGTCTCTTGTTTAGCAATAAATACTTCCCTTACCCATAGATTTGACAGGTAAACTATTGTGTGCCTCCCTAAGTTACTTATATATCAAGCTTTATGTCTAAATCATGTATCCAACTTTGACTTTATCACAGAAGGAGAGATTTCTAAACTTCAGGTGACAGAGGACATGACTTGAAATGTTAGGACGGCCACTTACTTTCTGAATGGCTTTGGAAAGTTTCCTTAACCTCTCTGAGTACAGTGAGGAGGTTGGATTCTTCTAGCCCCAAGTTTTTAATTCTATGAATTGACTTGCTTTAGGTCATACTAAAGTAAGTGTGTGAGTTAGAATTTAAGACAGGCCTCTGGATTCCAATTACAGTGCTCTTCTCAGTATAATTACTACCTTGGAACTTTGTACTTTTATTTCCATCTGGGAACAACCAAATCCCACAAATGTTTATTCACAAAGAAACTCAGTTTCCCTCTGAAACTGCTATGTGCTGTCCTGGGAGTCAGGAGCCCTGGATTCTGTTTTAGTTTCTGCCACTGATTGACTGTGTGACCCAGAGCAAGGTATAACCCCTCTCTCAACTTCAGTTCCCCCATCTATAAAATGATATTCTGAACAACATGATCTCTATGATCACATCAGTTATTTGATTCTATAAATTCAATGATGAAGAAATCTAGTTCTGTTGTCCCCATATCTTAGTCAGAAAATAGGCCTAGAGAGAATAAGAAAGTAAGCCAAATTGCAAAAGAATTCAGTGACCACCTAAACAGCAAGTTTTGGATGACAGAGCTATGATTTCTTCCAGTGGGGTATCAATTTAGTCAACTATACCTAGTACACTATGGATATACAAGGTCCCTTCTTTGACCTTGCCTTTTTGAGATACTGAGATTATCTAATATTTAATAGATGCTTCTTGAAAGGAATAGAAAGGAATCAGAGAAGGTGAGGTAAGAGGGAGATCTTTACTGCCTTCCAGTTATCAAGTGACTATTCATTATACTCAGCACTGTGCTAGACACTGGGGTAGATAAAAAGGAAGGACAGGGCTTGGTCCCTGCTCAGTGTTGAGTTGGGGAGACAATGCTAACAGACATTCACACCAGGGAATGTTACTCACAACTGTGAATAATACAAGAAAGAATATGATTAAGGGCTTAATGTGGTGATTCAGCCCGTAATTGCTGAAGGAATTCTGAGGAATCAAAGGCCATCTGTAGAGATTTTATTCTAATGGGGCCCCAGAAATAGTCCTGGGAGGCATAAACTAAAGTGGGGGGGAAGAAGGAACTCAGGCGCAGCAAGCCAGCTGGGCCCTGAGCGTCTTCCACTAGGGCAACTGTAAAAAAAAAAAAAAAATTGTGCAGTCTGCTGGTGACCCTAGAGATGAAGACCGGAGAGAGGTGGAGTACCCCTGGAAGACTACCCGGATGTGGGTAGGATTTGGAGAGCAGAGGGAGGGCATTCCAGGAGATAGGGTGGGGCACACAAAACAAGAATGAGCACAGTCCATCCACCTCAAACATGACCCCAGGCTTTCCTGTCTTGATACATAACTGTGAAATGCTTTTACCTGTGGAATGGATGACAATTTTTTTTCACCTCGACTTTTTCCTAGGCCTAGAGTGTTCTTCCCTCCATTTTTTACTTGTTGACTGTCCATCTATACTTAAAGTTCAGCTCTTAATCTCTGGGTTGTTAATGACATCTCCCTCCACTCCCCAGATATCAGGTAGCATTTTGTTTTGTACATCTCTGATTTAATTATTATAAAATGGTATGTAGCACTGAGAAACTGCTAGGCTGAGCCTCTATGGGCTCTGGGTCATTTCTCCACTTCTGTCCTATATCCAGATATAGGATTGGACCAGGTTTGTTCTTGGGGAACCTGGCCTCTAATGACAGGGAGATTCCTTTTCTCACATCATTGGCTTGCTAAGTCCCCTTCCTAAGGACAATTATAAATTATGACCATTAAAGATCTAGGATGTGCTTAATAAATATTTGTCGAGTTGAACACAGTTTGAGGTTGAGAGGTACAATGAGGATAAAGGACTGAATGAGAACAAAGAATGCAAAAAATAAAATTGGATTTGAAGGTTTGTATATATATATATGCATACATATTTTTGTATATATATTTTGTATATATATATACACACATACAATACATACATACATACAGATCAAGAGAGAGAAAAAGCAAGAGAGAGAGAGAGAGAAAGAGAGAGAAGGAGGGAGAGGAAGAGGAAGGAAGTAGGAGAGGAGGGAGTGAGAGAAAGTGAGGAAAAAGAGAGTGAGAGAGAGAGAGAAGGAGGAGGAGAAGGGAGAGGGAGAGAATACAGTTTGGAGCAAATGGAATCTTACATGCCAGCAAAGCATTTAAGAGGAATGCAGGTAAGGCATGAAAGAGGAAAAAAGATAAGGGGATAGAAACTGTCTTTTGCCTCTTTTTGTATCCTCCACTGCTTAGCACGGTGCCTGGCACATAGTAGGCACTTTATAAATGTTTATTGAATGAATGAATAAAAGTGATGGAAGCCATAGAAACAATTTCTTAAGGAGAAGGGGACAGAGAATACAATCTTAGAGAACCCTAATCTCAAAGAATCAATCAATTCATCAACTATCATTTATTAAGTGCCTTTTATGTGCCAAACACTGTGTTTAGCTCAGAAGAAGCATCCAGCAAGAGATAGAGAAGAATGCAACAGGTGAGAGATGGAGAAGGCATTAGGATCATAGAACACAAAATGGAAGAGATTCAAGGGACCTTGGAGCTGATTTAATCTGAGCCCCAGAGCAGGGAACTAACTTGCCTCCTTCATTACATTGTCTTTATCATCCAGGTTTGATGGTGGATACTGTGAGTATGTGAGCTGCAGAACCTCTCTGAAATCAAAAGGAACTTTATGTAGAATATAGAATTACTAAATCTTAGAGCTGGAAGGGATGCCAGTAGTCAACTAGCCAAATTCATACCCTAAAGGAATCCCTACTACAACATATGTAATAAGTAGTCTTCCAGCCATTGCTTGAAAACTTCCGCTGAGTGGAAACCCACTACTTCCCAAGGCTATCCATTATTCTTTGAGACAATTTTACTTATTAGGAAGTTTATTTTTTCCCTGGCAAGACCTAAACTTGACTGCAAAACTTCACCCATTGCTCTTGGCTATTTCTCTGAGGCCAAACTAAACAAGTCTAATCTCATGAAAATGTCAATTCTTCAAATATTTGAAAGCAATTATCATGTATCCTCTGAATCTTCTCTTAGCCATGCTAATTTTTTCCACTTCCTTCAACCAGTACTCATTTATCGTAGATTTAAAGTTGTCCAGCTTGTCCAATTGTACATGCCCTTTAGGTTATTATTGTTCTTAAACTCCAGTGCCCAAAATGGAACACAAATAGTCCTGACATGGTCTGACCATGGAAGAGTGCAGGGGGACTATCACGTACATATTCCTCTAAACAATACCTCTCAACAAAACCCAAGATCACATTGGTGTTTTGACTGGCACATCACACTGTTGAATTATATTGAGCACATAAATCCACAAAATCACACAGATCTTCTGACAAAAGTGTTATTTAGCCATGTCTCTGCCATCTTATATTTATGAAATTGGCTTTTTGAACCCAAGTGTAAGACTTTATGATTATTCCTAGTGAATTTCATTTGATTTCATCGATTGAGACAAATGTCTATCTTGTCAACACTTTTCTGGATCCTGACTATTGTCCAGTTGTTAGCTATCTCTCCCCAGCACTGTTTTGTCTAAAAATCAAATTAGCAAGTCCACATCATTGAGAAAAATGTTAAATGACCCTATCAAATTGAGCACAAATCCCTAAGCTTCTCTACTGGAGACGTACTGTCAAGTTAACATTATTGCCTGAACTATTATTGACTACTTTTTGAATCTTATCATTCAGCCAGTTCCAAATCATCTAAATGTTCTTTCAGCTAATAAACATTGTTCCATCTTCCCCATAAAAATAGCATGATATGTTTTATAAACCATTTCACTCTCAGAAATCTAGCCAAATGTGGATATTCCCTTAATGTACTTGTTTAATACCCTATCAGTAAAGCAAATAAGGTGAATTTGCCATGACCTTTTCTTGAAGTCATGTTGAATCTCATTTATTTCTATTTCTACTGTTGGATGTTCACTGACCATCTTTTCCATGATCCATTGTAGAAGTTTCCTAGAAATAAAGGTCAATTTCACTGGTCTGTAGTTGAAGGCTCATTTCTCTTCCTCCTTTTGGGGGAAGGAGTGGTGTATGGAACGTTGGCTTTCCTAAAGTCTTTCATTACCTCTTCTGGTTTCCATGATTTTTCGCCCATCTCCATGTATCTCAATAATCACCTTTTATCACATTTAACATCTGAGGATGTTGTTCATCTAAATGGGGAGGCTTGAATTCACAGGTAACTAGACAGGTACCCTCTCTTCCTATCTCTACATTTGTTTTTTATATCAACTCTTCCTTTGCCCTTTTTATTCTTTCAGTTCCAGTCCAAATATATTTCTCTATGGCAAAGAAAAGAGAATAAAACTTTAGCAGCTCTTCCTTCTCTCTGGTGCTGGTTATCACTGTCTTAGTTACCTTAAGTAACAACCTCATTCCTTCTTTCATTCTCTTCTTTGGTCCATTATAGCTAAATAGCAAACAAACTTTTTTTTTTCCTTTCCTTAGCTTCCATTATCATGCTCAGCTCACTCATTTCATTTCATTCACTCCCCAGGCTGCAACACGAGGGTGCCATTTCCCTTAAATGTTATCCACTTAGCATTTCCTCTACCCATGCTATTCAGAACTATCAGCTCTTAGTTCCTGCCGATACCCTCATATGAAACTTCTGAATTAGTAGAGTTTCTGCGTATTGGGTCAAATCCCTGGTGACCATGCGCAGAGTCAGGGAACCTGCCATGCCTGAGCAAAACTTTGCTGCTTTCTCAATCAGCTAATCCAGATCAGAAAAAGCAGAGGTCTTGGTATCAGAGATATGACTCTGAGATGTCTTGACTGAGTTTGAACTCTGGCTCTGCTACTTATTACTTGTGTGATCTTAGGCAAATTACTTCCCCTCTTGGGGATTCAATTTCCTTATCTATAAAATGAGGAAGTTGGTGTACAGGACTTCTAATTCTAGATCTGTGATTATCTGATTCTACTCTAAATCCTATGATCATATGATCTGAACATTTCTTTTGCAACAGATTTCTCCCTCTCCAATCTCTCTCCCCCCCAAGGTATTTTTCTATTGTAGAAGTAATTTAATAATAATGACTTTAATAATAATTAATAATAATGGCTGACATTCATATAGTGACATTTTTATATCATCTGATCACACAAAATATAACTACAAAAATTTTAAAGCAAATCAAGGAATATTTGTATAACATCCCTGGAAACAACCAGAACTCCTGTGATTCTCTGTACCCTAGAGCATGCTCTCTTGCCAAGATTACTCACCTAAGTAAAGACTTTCCAGGAGTTTAAAGAATTTCATGCACTGAGGACTGCTGTGCCTGTGACTGGAGAAATTCCAGGAGTCTCCAATTAGCCAAATTTCTTTCAGCTTTTTTTTCTTTTTGCCCTTGCTTTATTTTGCCCATCTTAAGCTGAGCAACAGCCAAATGATTCCCAACAAATTCTATGACAGATATTTGCTGCGAGGCTGATAACCTAGATGCCAAGTTTCAACCCAAGTAACAACTTCAGGGCTTCAGAATCATTAATTAGAAAAAAAAGGTAGAGTATGTAATGGAAACTTCAAAAGCCTTTAACTCTTAATGCCTTGCCAGGTGTATGCAATACAAGGGTTTATTAAGCCTCATAATTGTCTTTCATACAATGAAAGATAAGCCCTTCCATGTAATTCTGTTATCTTATTGAAACTATAAGGTGCTAGGGATATAGATGAATATAGAATTGTCCCTGTTTTCAAGGAACTTACATTGTACTAGGGGAGAAGACATGTAGCTACATAGGTATTTAGAGTTTGGAGAGAGGTCACTAGTACCTAGGTTTCATGTAGAAGGTGGGATTTTAGTCAAATTTTCTAGGAGGTAGGGGATTCTCTGCAGGAAGAGAGGAGAGGGGAATGAATTCCAGATATCAGGAAGAGTCATTGCAAAGACAAAGAAACGAGGGATAAAAGTGTTGTGTAAAGAAACTAACAAAAGTTTGGCTGATTCAGCATGAGGGATGAGGAGTAATATACCATATCTCTTCCACATCACAATTTTCCCCATTGTGATTTTGATATCATGGATTGATATAAGAAATTAAAAGGAATCTTTTGGGAATTTTGAGGAAGCCACAGATGACAGGTGAAGACTATCAGATGACATTGACAAAGTTTAGAAACTCAGAAATGCATAAAATATTTGTAAAGTATTGTATAACATCAACAGGGCCAAAACAATTTTACATGGATTTTCCAGATTGACAGGGATCCAGGCTCCTAACCTTCTAGTTGTGGAAGGGATGATTTTATAATTCTAATGGAAAAGTGAATTGGGGTCAGGTTGTGAAAGAAACTAAAAGCTAATCAAAACAGTATATGTTTTAGTCTGAAGGCAACAGAGAGTCATTGAATTTTATTGGGAGATGAATGGAGGATGGATTAGGGTGAGGAGAGACTTAGGGCAGGGAGAATAATTAGGAGGCTGTTGGAATTGTCCAAATGAGAAGCAATGAAAGCTTTAACTAAGATAGTGGCTGTGGATACCATGTTGTTCAGTCATGTCTTACTCTTTTGTGACTCCATTTGGGGTTTTCTTGGCAAAGATACTGGAGTGGTTTGCCAGTTCCTACTCCAGCTCATTTCACACATGAGGAAACCAAGGCAAACAAGGTTAAGTGACTTACCCAGGGTCACTCAGCTAGTAAGGGTCTGAGTTTGGATTTAAACTCAGGTTTTCCTGATTTCAGGCCTGGCGCTCTACCATTGCACCACCATGTACATTGTGAGAAGGGGATAAAGGTGAGATATTTGTAGAGTTGGCAAATTATTTAATGGTTTATGGAGTGAGGAGTGGAGCAGAGTGTCAGAATTGTGACCTGAGGGACTGGAAAATTGGTGGTGCCCTGGATAGAAACAAGAAAGTTCAGAGTAGATTTGAGGGAAAAAATAATGTTATTTTTAAAATGTTTATGCCACATCTGGTTTGAAACATCTGGTAGACAGTTGGTGATATGGATCCAAGGAAAGAGATTGGAACTGGATAGATAGCTCTATGAATCATCTGCTTAGATATGAGATTAAATCTCTGAGAACTGATAAAGTTACCAAATGAGAGAGTGTAAAAAGAGAAAGAGGATCCAGTTTAGAGTCTTGAGACTCACCTATAGTTAGGGGGCATGATATAGATGATAAGCTAGCAAAAGAGATAGAGAAAAAACAAGATAGATCAGTGTCATGAAAACCCAAAAAAGTGAGAATAACAGGGAGGAAAGGGTCATTAATAGCTTCAAATGTTTCAGAAGGATGAGGATTAGGAAAAGAGATTTGGCACTAAAGAGGTCAATGGTGACTTTGAAGAGAGCAGTTTTGGGTGAATGATGAGCTTGGAAGTCAGAATGCAAAGTGCTGAGAAGTAAAACAGGAAAAAGTAGAGGCAACAACTTTTTCTTAGAGTCTGAGTGAGAAAGGAAGGAAAGCTATGGGATGATAGCTTGAAGGGATAGCATAGTAGAGGAAAAGTTTGTTTATTTTTTAGGATAGAAGATACCTGGGCATGTCTGTGGGCATCAAGGAAGAAACCAGTTGATCAAGATTGAAAATATAGAGGGGGAGATAATAGAGGGACAATTTGCTGAAGAAAATGGGAGAGAATGGGTTCCAGAGCATATGCAGAGGGATTGGTCTTCACAAAAAGAAGTTATACCTCATTATTAGAGCCTGGAGGAAAGGAGGGGAGATTGAAGGAGAGATGATTGATGGATAGAGGGAAGGAAAGAGGAAAAGAGAGAGAGTCATCTTGAATGCCTTATTTTTTCCCATTAAGTATGAGGTGAAATTCAAATGATATCTTCTTAATGAAGGGTTTCCTGGTATCTTCTTACTCCCCTCCCCCGAAATAATTCACATTTTTACAGTGTTTTAGGAATTATAAATTACTTTCCTCACAATAATGTTACAAGGATAGATAGTGCAAATATTACGATTATTCCCATTTTCTCGTTGAGGAAACTGAACCTTATGGGTGTGAAGTAACATGCTTATAGTAATAGGTGGCAGAACAGAGGTGTGAATCCAGGCATCTTGACTCTAAATTCAGAGCTCTTTCTAATAAACAAAGTCCTGATTAGTGTGAATGATGATTCTCCTGAAATGGCTTCATTATTCAAATTCCTTCTACATATTTCCATTGGACTTGGATCAGTTACTATTAACTAGCTATAACTTTGAATAGTGCAATTTGAAAATATGCCACCACTACAGAGGATTTATTATTTTTACCTATCAGGACCCAGCCAGACCTGACCTTTTCCCCCATGAAACTTTTATCACACTTCATGTCTTCTTTATATATTTGTCATATTCTATTTTGTTTTAAAATTACCTGTATACATCTCTTAACAACCTTATTAGGTAGACTGTAAGGTTGTTGGGCGTAGGGACAGTGTCCAGATGCCTAGTATTTAGTAAGTACTTGGTAAATGTAATGAAGATGTGTCAGTTTAGTGGCACAGATAAACTCAGTAAGAGTTCAGAGAAACCAGAGATGATAACGGTTTGGTGAGGGAGGGATGAAATCACATTTGAGCAGGATTTGGAGGATGCATAGGATCAGGATTAGTTGAAAGGAAGACATTTAAGGTAGCGGAACTAACCTGACCAAAAGCAATGGGGAAGAGGAAATATCCAAAGTATATTCTTTTAGAATAAGTGTTTAAGCTAGGTAGTGCTGATTAGAAGGTTGGTATAGGGGGGCTGTAGGAACTAAGGTAAAAAAGGTAGAGGTTTCCATGCTCTGGAAGGTCCTGAATTCCAGGTTAAGAGGTTTGAACTTTATCTAACAGGGAAAGATGAGGCATGTTGACTTAGGAAGATTGATCCAGGAATATGTGCTGTATACCTTGGAAGAGGGGAGGAGAGTGGAAGCAGGGAAAATGGCCAAGATGCTGATGTAATAGTACAGACTAGAAGTATTTGGGGCCTGTTCCAGGGTGGTGACAGTGGGAATAGAAAAGAAGTGACAAAATAAATATCACAAAGGAAGAATCTAAAGGATGTGATGACTGATTGGATTTTAGAAGCATGGAAGAGGGAGTGCTCAAGAGGATTCCAAAATTCCAAGCCCAGGAGTTTAGGAGAATTATGTCATTGGTACAGACACCCAAGTTAAGAGGCCTGACTTCTTAAGTTTGAATGTAAGGATGATAAACAACAAATTCCAAAATCAGATGAGGGAGGTGCAGGTCATTTTCTGGATAATTGTGAGAAGGGCTGTGGCTAGGTTTCCATATAGTCTGGTGGTGAACAAATACAACATGGAATCTGAATAGCTGTTCAGTGTTGTAGATAAATCATTCAACTGGAAGGTCAGAGGTCACTTCCTCTAGGATACTTTCTCCTTCCTAAGTTTTTGCAATATTGATTTTTCTTGGTTTTCCTACCCATCTGATCATTCGTTTTCAGCCTTCTTTGCTAGATTATCATCTATGTCCCACTTCACTACGCATCAATGCTACTCAGATCTCTATCTTGGACTCACACTCTTCCTCCCCCTCCCTTCTCCTTTTTCCTTCTCCCTTTGCTTTCCTTCGCTCTCTTCCTTCCCTCATCTCTCTGTATCTGTCTCTCTCTCTGTTTCTCTCTCTTATTCTCTCCTTTCCTCTTTCTGTCTCTTTCTGTCTCTCTTTGTCTCTGTGTCTTTTCTTTCTTGGTGATCTCCTGAGCTCCCATGGGTTCAATTACATTCTCCCACACCAACATATTGAGCCTTCATTTCATTACTGAGCTCATTCCACAAGACCAGTTGCTTGCTGGATGTCACACAGACTGCTCAAACTCAACATCTCTCCAACAAAACCCCTTCACTTCATCACAAAATGTTCCCTTTCCCCTAATTTCCTTTTATTTTTTTAAATTGAGGATAACAATGTCCTTTCAATCAGTTAGAATCACAACCCAGGAATCTTCCTCTACTCTTCACTCTCCCTCTTCCTGTCAAATTTTCTGTCATATCTATTTGTAAAATACTTAGCATAGCCTCTGGAACAAAGTAGGTGCTTAATTATTGCTTATTCCTTTTCCCTTCTATTTATAGCTCTTACCTAGCCTTAACCACTGAATGGGCATTGTCTCAGTCAAACCAAGACCTAGGGCAGATGTTTATTAAAGGCCATGGTCTCCAAGTGTATCCAGGGCCGTCTCTAGTCATCCTGATCTATATCTTGCCACTGGACCTAGATGGCTCTGGAGGAGAAAGTGAAGCTGGTACCTTTTAACAGCCTTCCTCACTTAAATCCAATTCACTTGCATGTCATGGCTTCACCTTCCTGATGCTATGGTCTGCTTCAAGGATGAAGGATAACAGCAACCCACAGGACTAGCACTTTGGTTTAGACTCTTAATGCTGCTCTTAGACTATTAGGATACTGTCCTAATTGAAGTTTCCCTGACTTAGCCTTCTCTCTTCTCCAGTATATCTTTTACACTAGAGGTGCCAAACACATAGCCAGCAGGCTGCAAGCAGCCCACAACACTCGTCCTGGGTACGGATCTAACCAAAAGAAAATGTAATTCCTAGCCGATTTTAATGTGTTTTAATTAAATATTTGTGTGGTGTGTGTGTGTGTGTGTGTGTGTGTGTGTGTGTGTGTGCATGTCTAAGTCAATATATAGCTGCAGGGATCCATATACATGGTTTAGTAGCCTCTATTTCTATTTGAATTTGACATCACTATTCAATGCAACTGTCAACAACATATTCTTAAAGCACAGGTGGCATCATATCACTCTTTTGATGAAGTTTCTGACTTCTTTTTGCTTGCATGATAAAATAAAAAAAATATTCTATTTACTTTTAATACTCCTAGAAATGTGACTCAAAACTATCTAGACTGATTTCACATAACTCTCCCTCCCCCTTCCCCACATATATTACATTCCAGACAAAATGGCTTATTGGCTGTCTCCTTTCTCCATGCCTTTGTATATAGGCTGTAACTCATGCCTAAAATTTTCTTGCTCCTTCCCTTTGCTACTTGGGAATCTTAACTCCCTTCAAGAGGCCTTTGTTGAGTCTTCCCTTTCCCCCTTTTCATTTTTGCCAGTTTCTAGGTGCCCAGGCATAGTGCCTAGCACCTACTAGGCACTTAAGAAGGTTTGTTAAACTGGATTGCTTTGGAATCCAGTCCTGCTCTACCCTTACTCTACCACTAAGTGTATTATCTTGTTTAAGTCATTTAACCATGATAAACATCATGGGTGAGATGATGTCTCTTCTAATACTCTACATCATAAGGCTCCTTTTAGCTTGAATATTTGTTTTTTCTCATATTTAAGGTCATGTCCACCTCTGACATTTTGTATTTTGTAGCTCTAAAACTTCCAGCTCTAAATATAATGTTTTCTATGATTCTAAGGTTCCTTTCTGCTATGGTATTAGCTGACATTTATATATTGCTTTAAGGTTTACAAAACACTTTACACATATATTAGATCGTTTGATCCTCACAACAATTTTCTATGGTTAAAAGGTCACTTTCAACTCTAATATCCTATTTTCTATGATTTTCATCATTGCTTGGCAATAATGATAAACCCTGATGATCTGAAAAGTCAATTCAGTCTATGCTAATTTACCAGTTTCCTATTCTTGAATAAACTTCATAATCTGGTATACAAGCAAGGATTGGTTAAAACTGGAATCTCAAGAGTGTAGAACATCACTTTGGAACAAATAGTTTTGTTATAATGATGTGTGTAGAAGTGTATAGGCAATGACTGACCCAAAAACGATATCATTTTTCTTCCATCAAATTGATGTATACTTATTAGCTTAAAGGTATGGTCTTTTAAAAAAAATTTGATCCATTAGGTCAAAATTAATGTCAAGCTAGGAGAAAGTATCCAGTGTTTTGGCTTTAGAATCTTTTACACTACCCTATCCAAAATGTTTATCACTTGAATGAAGACATAAGAAGACATGAAGATGACATAAATCTATGAGAGTTAGATGATATAATTGATCATAGTTTCAAAATTCAATACGATCTTGGAAAAATAGGATGAAATGAAGTAAAACTGGGATAGGTACAATGTTGTGCAATTAGGTAAAAAAAAAATCTACTGCACAAAAACAAAATGAGAAGCATGGCTGAACAACAACTGATACGAATAGGAATCTGAGGTTTGAATTGATCAAAAGCACAGATTCAGACAACAAATTGAGGTGATGTCTAAAAAAGCTGATGTGTTGTTAGACTTCATTAGCAATGGAGGTTCAAGATTACAGGATATAATCCTATGTTTTTTGTTCCAGTCAGACCATATATTGATTGTTGTGTTCTCTTATGGATACTTCATTTTAAGAAGGCCATTGATAAGTGTATCCACAAGAGGGTGACCAGGATGGTGAGGGGATGAGATACCAGGCTGTCCAAGAATTTGCAAAAAGAGAAAGTAAAGTTTAGCTACCCTAAGAATACTTAGGGTTGAAGGTGATTACTGTCTTTAGCTATCTAAAGGGTTGTCATGTGGAAGAGGGTTTAACTTTATTTCATGTGACTCTAGAAGGTAAAATTAAGAGCAATGACTGGAAGTTATAGGGGATCAGATTTCAGTTAATTAGAAACACATTTCTAATAGAGCTCCCCCAAAGTGGAAAGGGCTGCCTCCTAAAATCGTTTCCTGCCACTGGAAGTATTTTCATAAATTCTTTTCATGTGGTTCTTTCCAGTATGGTAGAGTGGAAAGAGTATTGGGCTTGGACTTGGTAGATCTGAGTTCAAATCTTGACTTTGACACTTATCAGCTAGTGGCATTTGCCAATCACTTTACTTATCAGGATGATTTTCCTGTCATTAAAATTGTCTCTTTTTACTCATGTGTAAAAGGAGTCGTAATTTGTACTACAATATTTCTAAAATCCCTTCTAGCTCTAACAATTGGTGAAATGATTGAAAGCACAGGGCTGACCTAACCTTACACACCGTAGAGTAGATAGTAGGCCAAATGCTGAAATATGATCTTATTATCCTTCATAGGAGCTTATTATTCACCTTGGGGCAACTGGGTGGCACAATGGATAGAACACTGGGTCTAGACTCATCTTCCTGAGTTCAAATTTGGCCTCAGAAAGTTATTAGCTACGTGACCTTAGGCAAGTCACATGTGTCAGTTATCTATACAATGAACTCGAGAAGGAAATGGCAAACCATTCTACTATCTTTGTCAAGATAAGCCCAAATGGAATCATGAATAGTAAGACATGACTGAAACAATTGATCAATCACAATATTATCCACTCTATTCACTATGGGGAAATTCCATAGTGATGTTTGAAAGCATGTGCAATGGGAGAGGTACTATAGATTGGGGAAGGGAAAATGTCCCAATTTTCAAAAAGGGGAAGGAGAGAGAATCCAAAGTCTACATTGCAACAAGTTTCACTTAGATTCATAGGAAAATTCTAGAAATGATCAGTAAAAAGATGGTGAGTGAATATCTAGAAAATAAAATGGTTGTTGCAAAGGATCAGTATGAATTCAACAATATTTTATGTCAACCGAACATCATTTCTTATTTTTTTCTTACAAGATTACTAACCTCATAGATGAGAGGAATGCTGTAGATGTGGTTTACCAATATTATAACAAAACTTTTGATCAAATATCTCATACTATTCTTGCAGAGAAGATAGAGCAATATGAATTAGATAATTGCACAGTCAGAAGAATTTAGAACTGGTTGTATGCACAGACTCAAAAAGTAATTTTCAATGCTTCAACATCAGTGTTGAAGGAGGTAACCAGTGGAATATTCCAGGGATATATGCTTTCCCCTATGATGTTCACCATTTTTGTCATTGACTTGGATAAAGGTATAGTTGGTATGCTCATAGAATTTGCAGAGGAAACTGAGGTAAGAGAGATAATTGCCACACTGACAGAGTAAGGATCCCAAAGGACCTTGACAGGCTGGAATACCAGACTGAATCTAACCTAAAATTTAATATAAAATTCTTTAAAAGTAAATGTAAATCTTGCCCTTGTGTACAAAAAAATCAACTTTGCAAGAATACTATGATGAGGCAAGGTTAAGCATTAATCTAGTGGTTTTAATAGATAGAAAACTCAGTAAGAGTCTGTGGTGAGATACAGTTGCTTAAGACAGAAGTGTCAAATACACAGCACCAGCCACATGAAGAGGAACTAGATCAAAGTGTAACTAGGACATATTTAACAAAATAAACCAAAATGTAATAAATATAGATAACATTACATTTTAAAGCTAACTTATTATGTGACCTGCATGGATCTTTGTGAATGGATTAATGACCCCCATTTCTATTTGTTTGACATCACATCACTGGCCTATAAAGCTAAGGCAGTCTTGGCCATAACTTCCAGGATTGGGGGAGGGGGTGATAGTACTCCTATAATCTTCCTTCACCAGACCTCATCTGCAGTTTATGATGAATTTGGGGACCATACTATAAGGAAAGAAATCAGCTGCAACATCTAGGTGAGGATGACCAGGTTGAGTAAGAGTCTTTAGTCCAAGTCATATGAAAATTACTTCAAAGAACTGATCATGTTTAACCTAGAGAAGAAAATATCCAAGGGCTATCATGATATGAAAGGATCCTATATAAGTATATGTGTATGTGTATATATCTGTATCTCCAGATAGATAACAGATATATCTATACGCATAGATATATGTATATCTACTCATAGACACAGATCTCTTGGTTTCTATCTCTGTCTGCCTCTGTCTCTCATCTATCTATATATGTATATATTTCCTGCTTGGCTCCAGAAAGCAGAACAAGAATGAGAACAATGAGTGGATTAGTATATAGAGCTCTAGGCTTGGAATCAGCAAGACTTCAATTCATGTCCTGCCTTCAATACTTCTTAGCTCTGTAATCTTGAGTAAGTCACATAACTCAGTGACTGAGTTAAGCTTAGGAAACTGAGCCTCAATTTCATTTTTTTGTAAAATTAGCGTTATAGATTTGATGGTCTCTAAGGTCCTTTCTAACTCACAATCATGATAAGTCTCAAAGAGTTTAAGTTTGTCTTGATGTCAGAAAAGAAAAATTCCTAACAATTAGGTCTGTTCCAGAGTGGAATGAACTGCCTTGAAAGTGGCAGATTTCCCCTCCTTAGAGATCTTCAAGCAAGGCTGAGTAATTACTTATAGGTTATGCTATTATAAAGCTTCCCTTTCAAATATGGATTGGGTTACTTGGCCTCTAAGGTCCCTTCCAACTCTCAGATTGTATGACGTAGTAATTATAAGATAAATTATAAGATTCCAGAGTACTTTCACATTTATGTCCTTATTTGCTTTTTATAAGATATAATCAAGGCAAGTTTTTGTCCCCATTTGACATGTAAGAAAACTGAGGCTCAAAGAAGAAAGTTAGACTGCTCATGGTCATAATGGCAACCCAGTGAGATAATAGGAAGTAATATTTGTAAAATGCTTTGCAAATTTTGAAGTGCTATATAAATGCTAACAATGATGTTGATAATGGTAATGACAACTGTTAGTGAGTAGTATGGTTGGGACTTGATTCCAGTTCTTCTGAGTATTCTAACCTAGAAATTGCCTTATACTTAAGTGTGAATTACTTTCACTTTTATATGGAAATATATTAAGGGACATCTGGGTCTGCATCTCCTGTGCTTCCTGAAGGAAAATCTTTGAGCAGAAATGGTAGTTAGTATTTGGGTTTCAAAGGGCGTTCCTCTATCCTGTATTCATAAAGAGAACTGAGATGTCAACAGATAAGCTCAATTAATAAAAAGTACTACAAATTGGTACCTTCTAAGTAGCCTCCATAAGCAAACAACTTTCTAATGATACTGTCTTTTTGAATGTTTCTTTAATGACAGTTGGTATAAACCAGGAATAAACTATGTAATCAGATTTACAAAGAAATTAGAGTAACAGAAATGTCTTTGTAGGGTAATGATACCCCCTTGGTAAGCCAGCCTCAAAGGAGAGGATGATAACTAAGTTTCTAGTTAACACTCTGATCCAGGAACTAGACTCTCAGGTGATAATTTTATGAGAACTGGGTTTAATCATGAGGCATTTGGAAGGAAACAACATAGGGTTCAGAGTCAAGAATCCTGGAGATGATTTTCAAATTTACCACTTTCTGTGGGAGATAGCCTAGGGTGACTTTGGACCCAAAGACTTGGGATTCAAATTCCAATCTCATCATTTCTTCTTTGACTTTGTGGAAGGTATGGCACTTCTTGGATTGTTAGTTTCATTTGCAGAGCAGGATGAGAGAGGCACGGAGACCCAGTATTGGACCTGGAATCAGGAAGATCTGAGTTCAGATGTGGTCTTAGATTTAAACTCTATGTGTCTCAGTTTCCTTATCTGTAGAATACAAATAACAAAGTCATTGTGAGGATAAAATGAGATAAAGTGTAAAAACCCTTTGCAAAACTGTATATTCATATATAAAATACTATGTGAATGCTGGCTATTATTATTGCCACTTGTACTGTTTACCTTTTTAGTACTGTTATGAGACCCAAATAAAATAATCTATGTAATATATTTTGAGACAGCTAGGTAGTACAGGGGATAGAGTGTCAGACCTGGAATCAGGAAGATCTGAGTTTAAATCTGACCTCAGACATTTATTAGCTATGTACCCTTGGGAAAGTCACAACCCTATTTGCCTCAGTTTCCTCATCTGTAAAATGAACTAGAAATGTAAATGATAGACTACTGTAGTGTCTTTGCCAAGAAAGCCCCCAATGGGATTATTGAACACCAAACAGTATATTTTGAAATTGTAAAGTACTATATATAAATACAAATTAGTAGCATTATTGTGTAATCCTGAGCTTGATGCTCAATCTTTCTGGCTGTAGTTTCTCCACCTACAAAATGAGGTGTAGATCAGATTAAGGTTTTCTCTGGTTCCAAGTTTCCCCTCATTAGGGCTTTTTGAAAGGAAGTTGACTGCCTATTTCTTAGGAATGCTATGAAAAAATGTTCATTTCAATTTTACAAATATTTTTAAGCTCCTACTGTATGAAAAACAGAGTGGAACTGGAGGAGGTGCCTAGGTTAGACAAGGCATGGTACATGTCTATAAGCACAGATGGTGCTTATTGTTTTGTGTAGGAATAGTTCGTATATACAAATAGCTGTTACATTCAGTGATAATGCTGATTACATAGAAATGACAAGCACATTATTTTGTGAGTTCTAGGATTGAGAAGTAAAGATAATATTACTTGTTGGGGAAATCTAGGAAGGCATCTTGGAAGATATAGTATTTGAGTTAGGCTTTCAAGGTTGGAAAATAATTCAAAGGCAAAGGAATAAGGAAGTAAGGTTTGGGGCATATAGTATGATTAAAGTCACATGACAGGAGAAAGAGCACAGGAGTTGTACAGGGGATGGTGGCCAGTGTAGTTTGGCTAGAGTATAAAATACATGGAAGGATACAGCAAGCCATTAAACTAAAAAGTCATAAAATGCCAACGTACAAGGCAATGTGTAGCCACTACAGACTTTTGAGCGAATGAACATTGCCTGAAAAGATTTATAAATAAATGAGATTAGTTTTTTCAGTGTCTCAGTATGGGGAGAAGGAGGGAAGGTGAGAATGTGTGAGAAGACCCATTAGAATGCTATTGCAGAGGTGCAGCGAGTGAAGAGAAGAGCCTGTACTAGGTGGCAGTGAGAATGGATTACTGGGGCTACCTGTCAGAGATGTTCTGTAGGTAGAATTTGTAAGATCTGGTAACTGATTGGGTAAGAAGTGGTGCAAGAGGCAGCCCTTAAAGATAATCAGACAGCCACAACGTTTCTAAAGCGGACTGGTCTATTTTACCTCAGGTGCGGCCCAGCTCTGCAATTCTCTACTTGTGGTCTCTTCTGCTCTAACCAAGTAAGATATAAGCAACCATAAACAATTTATCCAGAGGGTCTTTAAGAGGATCAGTTGGGCAAGGGGGTCATAAAAGGAATGACCGAGCATTCAAGACATTCACAAGATGGAAATGAGAATGCCATTTCCAGATTCACATTGCTGATCTCTAAAGTACCTCTGATAAAAGATGTATTAATGACAATTGATGGCAGTTCCCTTCCTGTAATGTTTCATCTAATGGCACTTTGCCTCCTGCATACAATAATTCTTTCCCACTCAGGGCATAGAAGAGCTTTACCTTCATAAAAGGAAGCCCACTCCCCTAAAACTCTGAGCTGTTCTGCCAGGAAACTCCTGAAATGATGGAAATGAGGTGAGAAGGCATAGTGCCTAGATAAAAGTTTATCCACACTCTGCCTTTGGCATCCCATTAGGGTTGCTATCCAGATGGCCTTTGACCAGACTGACCAGTATTTTATCACAGAAGCCATTTATTTCTCACTGATATAAGGAGTTTTGTTATTTTTCTTTAATTGGATTTTGGAAGGTTTAAAAGACGTTCAAATTGTTTGTTCCTCTGGTCTTGCTGGCTTGAACACTACAGGGCAGAAGAAAATGAAGTTCAGATAATGACCTAAGGACTTTGATTTTACCTTTGGGAAGGGTGATCTGAGTAGAGATTCTAAGTGGTCTTAGCATAATAGAACACAGAATATTAGAGCTAGGAGGAACTTCAGAGATTATCTAATTGAATCTCCTAATTTTAGAGAGAGGGAAGCTGAGCCAACCCCTCTACTTCTGCCCTCACTTCCATTCCTTCCCATTACTCCTAGGAGCTTGCCCCTTCCATCATGCTCCTTCTTTCTCATATTAAGTCACTGACTTCTCCCCTTGCTGCCTTCCAACATCTCTCATTTTTCAAAATCCTTTACTTGATTCTTCCATGACTGAAAACTATTGCCCTGTATCTCTCCCTTCTTTCTAGCCAAACTCTGACATGCTTTCGACATTTTTTCTTCTACTTTCTCCTAGTCATTTATGTTACAGTATGTTTTGCAACCCCACAACTGAACTCCAAAGTTACCAATGATTTCTTAATTGCTAAATACAATCAATGGTCTTTTCTTACTCCTACTTTTTCTGTAGCTCTCTGCATCATTTCAGATTACTGATCATCTCTTATTCTTAAATGCTCTCTTCTCTAAGATTTTGGTAATAGTATTCACTCCTTGCTACCTACCTGACCTAGTTTCCTTCCTAAATATCTCACCATTCCTTCTCAATCTCCTTTACTATGTCATTATCCACATCCTGACTTCAATGAGTGAATACACCCCAGGGTTTTATCCTGGGCTTTCCTTTAGATGCTTTCGCTATCTCTTCACAAACTGATCAGTTATTGTATGTTCAAGTATTTCCTCAATGGATTCCTGAATTTAGATATCTATTCCTCATTTCATTCCTAAATTTCAGTTCCACTTGACCAATTACTTGCTGGGATATCTCCATCTAAGTGCTCTATAGGTATCTCAAACTTAACATTTTAAAAACAAAACTCATTAACTTCTCCTTAAAATCCAGACCCTCTAATTACTCTGTGTTGAGGAAAACCACCATCCTTTCAGTCATCCAAGTGGTCAACCTGGGCATCGGTTCAACTCTTCCTTCTCTGTTTCTCACTCTCATGTCTAATCAGTTGCAAAGTTGTCATTTCTACTTTCATAAAATTTCTCACAATTATCCCCTTCTTTTCATTCACATCATTTCTAACCTGGTTCATGTCTTTATCACCTCTTCCCCTGATTACTCTAGTATTCTCTGAATTATCTCTCTGCCTCCAGCCTATCCACTCTATCTCCTATTTTACCTGTCTGGCTATAACTCAGTTTCTTTTGCTGGTTCATCAACAATATGAAAGATAATTCAAAAGAAATGGAGTATCTGGTCAAATGAAGACCAGTTAAAAGGTAATTATAACTGTTTAGGCCAGGGGAGGTGGGAGCTTGAAACAGTAGTTACGATGGTTTCAGCCGAATTTTGGAGACTGAAGACAGATTTCAAGGACTGAAGAGTGAATAAATGGTGAGGTGGTGGAGGCAGTAATATTTTGAAAGTAGGGTAGTATAAAAGGGAGATTGACTTTGAACTGAGGAGATCTGAACATGCTTGTAAGCCAGAAGAAGGAGCCATCCTTCTCCCTTCAGAGAGGGAGAAAATGAAAGTGCTTGAGAGATAAGGGGTAATTGGTGATCACTGAGGAGACAGTAGGGAATGAGATTGAGGGTTGAGGTAGAAGGGTTAAGGATAAGATCAATCTCTTCCTCTGAGGCTAGAGGCAAGGAAACAATTGGTAAGAATTTAGAAAAGTTCTGACATGAGAAAAAGGGAGGTAATGGAAAATGTGATAGATGACCTAGATCTTCAATAAAATATGCAGTGCGGGATGCTGCTGAATGAGAGTGTCAGGAGAAACTTGAATGCAAATCTTACCTCTGACAATTACTAGGGGCAAGTTATGCCTCTCAGGAATGTTATGTGGATCAAATGAAATAATGTATGTGTGATCTGTGGCCCAGGGTTACAAAGGATTTGGGATTTAGGAATCCTGGGTTCAGTTCTGGGGGCTCACCCCAAGAATATCACTATCTTTCTTTTACTATAGAACACTATTTGACAGTACTCCAGAAGTAGGGCCATTTGTTAACATCATTCCTTAAATTGCAGTTTTCAGAAATAAACACAATATTCCAGATATATGCTAATAAGGAAACACTTCCTTCATTAAGTCTTTATTAAGATTATCACTTCCTTCTGGACACTGGTTCTGTTAATTTGATTTTTAATGGCATTAAACAATTTGGGCTGGCTTCTCACAGTTTTGACTTACTGAGTTTATCATACACTAAATCCTGAGGTATGTCTGGGTCTTCTGGAAGCCATGTTTCCTGATGTTCAGCCTAGTCTCATGTTGCATATCAGCAATAAAATTGTCCCTGCCACAGATCTGTGTTAAGCCCTCTTAGATTACATCTGGGATTAGACTTAACTGGTTATACACTTAAATTGAAATAAAACAGAGACCTCTTCTCATCTTAGACTCATAGACTTTAAAAATTTGGGACTGACTGTTCACAGAGTAACATTTCATATACATTGATCTGACCATGTTACTCCTCTTCTCAAAGATCTTCTGTGGCTCCCCATTTTCTATGTTATAATTTAAATTTGTCCAATATTCAAGTCCTCTAATAATCTAGTACAATCTTCCCTTTTCTTAATATTATTTCCCTCCATTCTCCTTAAATTACAGACAGATTGCTGCTACTTTCTGCCTCCTGAATAACTTCTTCATTTTCTTCCATCCATACTATGCTTATATTCTTTTATTTGCCTGGAATATGATACGTTACCCCCCTTTTACCCAATAAATTACTATTAAGCTTTTAGTGATACCATATACTACTTTGCTTTGCCCTTCGTCCAATCACTTTTTCTGTATTAGAATTATCTGTGTAATCCTCTCCTCCTTACTCAAATGGTTCCTTGAGTAGAGAACATTTTTATCAAAACTTTTCACTCTTCTATCACTTAGAGCAATGCTTAAATATCTACAAAGTATGTATTTAAGAGATGTTCGAAACAACATTTTTCCCCTTGGCAAAGAATTGAAACCTGAAGGAGGTTTTGGGGAATGATTAAATGTCTGTGAATGCCTATGAATGTGGTGGAATATGATGGTGCTTTAAGAGATGATGAAAGAGATATTTTTAGAGAAATCTAGGAAGATTTGAATGAACGGATGCAAAGTGAAGTGAATAGAACCAGTAGAACAATTTATATAATAACAGCAATATGGTAAAGATAACTTTAAAAGTCTTAGTCAAATCAACACAATAATCAACCACAATTCCAGAGGATTCAAGTTGAAATGCTCCCATGTATAACTAGAGAGATGATAGACTCAGAATACGGAATGAGACATATGGCTGATCTGGGAGTTTGTTTTTCTTGACTATATGCATTTGTGATCTGTGTTTTGTATTTCTTGCTTTTTTCAATTGGTGGGGGAGGGGAAAAAGAGAATATCTGAAGATAAAGTAACTTTTTTTAAAAAGAGTTTTTGGAGAAATGCATGAGATGTTCACAAACTAAATATTATTTGTGAGTTAATATGACCTACTATATAATAGTATTCAACAGCATCACAAGACCAGGGTTCAAATCCTGACTTGGGAAATTATTAGCTAAGGTCCTTGACAAGTCATTTAACCCTTCTGTATCCCAGTATCCCCCTTTTTAAGGAAGAAGTAATAATAATACATATCATCTCATAAGATTGTTGTGAGGATCCAAAGGGATAATGTATGTAAAATACTTTATCACATCCTCAAGTGCTATCTATATAAAGGGCCCTATTATTATTATATTATAGTGGATTTGACAGCTAGTTAAATAGCAATATAATTACACTTCTATAGTAATTAAAGGTTTATAAAGCATTTTTCTACAAGAATGCCTATGAGGAGGTAAAGTAGTTATTCTTATCTCAACTTTATAGATGAGGAAGCAGAGACATAGAAGAAGCTCCTATATGTCATGGTGGATTGAATGCTGGATTTGGAGTCAAGAAAACCTGAGTTTAAACCTTACCCCAGTCATTTCCTAGTTATGTGACCCTGGGAAAATCACTTCATATTTATATATTATCATAATATCACCAACCTCACAGGGCTGTTGAATCAGATGTGATAATATGTGTAACACATTCCCCAACTTTAAAGCACTAAATAAACATGAACTATTATTTTGATGATTATTCAAGAGGAGAGGTAACTTACCATGGGTCACATAGCTAGAAAGTGTCAGAGTTGAGACTCAGATCTAGATTTTCTAACTTTGATCAGAATTATTTCCCATACAGACTAGACCGTCTCCTGAAAACTGCTTTATTGTTATTAGTAATTATCTGTGAGTGCTTGAATGACAAGTAAGAGAATCAGGAAAATGCTTTCCACTGTAGACCGTAAGAGCGAGCAAGAATTCAATTTCTTCCCCCCTCACCTCTCATACTATGATTCATGAACGACACATGATTTCCCCTGAAACATCTCAAAGGAGCCCTGGTGGGGAGACAAATTTAGTTTTGCAAAATCGCGATAGGAAAAAAAAAGGGTACTTCTTGTCCATATTTATCCAGTTTGCTTTCGTGTGAACAGTTTTAGCAATGATGGTTAGATCTCGTTCTTCCTTAGAAAACACACTTGATAACTATCAGTCTGGGTTATTATCTAAGTACCAGGATGATTGGTCTAAATATAGACATCTGATAATTACTACATGATATATTTGTCCTGGTCCTCACATGCTAAATTGTCAAATCTTTCTTTTTCCTTTGGAAGAATGAAAAAATAGCTACCTACCCAGTGCTTTCTCCTTGTCCCCCGATTTTGCCTCTAAGGAGCTGAGGATACTTAGCAGAGACTTACAGCTGCCCTAAGCCATCACTGGCGTATTCCCTGATCTATTTTTCCCCTCACTGGAAATAATTTCCCTGAAAAGAGGAATTAGGTAAACCAGCTCTACTTCCCCCAGTGGGTTTAAAAAGGGAACTTTTTTCCTCCCTGTGATTTAAAAAAAATGAAATAAGAACTCAAGCCTGCAGGTCTGGTTATAAATGTGGTAAATCCAGGCACACAATGAATTCCAATCTGTACGTTTTTATAAAGGCTACTTAGGGCCAAGCTAGTCTCAGATCTAAGAAACATGTACAAAACGACTCATTGTTAATAGGGTGAGCTCTTTGCATTTGGATTAGGGTTAACTGACAGTATCCAGTCACCTTTTTATTCTCAGAGATTCTGGGAGAAAAATGCTTTGTGCCCCTCTGAAAAAGGCAGAATTAGGTGTTCCATTTATACTATTGATCTTAATAACCTCATCTCATAAATACCTCCTTTATGACATCAATAAAAATGGAATTGTGGCAACTTGGAACAATGGAAATTGTTACTTTGGAACTGAAGTATTTCACTGAGGAGCTCAATGAAAGTCCACAGATTGGAGCAGCAGGGAGGATTCATGGTTTTTCTTGCAGGAATTTTATGCATGTAGGGGCCCGTGGGAGGAGCTTGATTTTATTTAATTTTTTTCTTTGAATTTTACAAAACAAAACCTAGCAAACTTTTCAAATGTAGAGATTCAAATGAATCTAGAAGGAAATAGAGGACCAGAGAATTTAAAACTGCAATTTTGCAGACATTTTGCCTAACCCCTTCATTTTGCCAGTGAAGAAACTGAGATACAGAGAGACATTATAGGATTATAAATTTAGAGCTGGAAGGGCCTGAGACCCAGTCAGTCAATCATTCACTCAACAAGCATTTATTAAATGTTTTACTATGTGCCAGGCACCATCCTTAGCAGCATGGATATAAAGAAAGGCAAAAACACTCTCCTAAGACCTCTAGGAACACACATTCTAATGGGGAAGACAACATAAATAACTTTGGACACTCCATATATTTAGTAACTGGAAGGTAATCTCTGGTGGAAACATATGAGCAGCAGGCAATATTGGAAAAGGTACCCTGCAGAAGATGGAATTTGAGATGAGTCTTGAAGGAAGACAGGGAAACTAAGTGGGGGAACATATCAATTCAACCAATGCAAATGCATAGAGATGGGTGATGGAGTATTACATATGAGGAACACAGAGTATATGAAAGCAGTTAAAGTGAAAGAATACAGGAAAGGTAGGAAAGAGTTAAATTGTGTAAGAGTTTATCTTTGATCTTGAGATAATAAAATGCAACTTGAATAAATAAACTGTAATTTATTGAGTGGGGTTGATGTGGTCATAAATATGCTTTATGCATACTGGCACTTTGGCAGCTGAGTGGAAGATGGATTGGAGGGAGGAGATACTTGAGGCAAGGAGACCAATTAGAAGACTATTTCACTAGTCTAGAGGTGATGAGGTACTTTTGTTCTCGAGAAACATCATGGCATCAAGGAGGTGATGCCATGACTTGCAAGTGAATTGGATGACTGTAAAGGAGGGCTATGCAAAGTCTCCAGTTTCACTTTCTCCTCCAGAGCCATCTGGGTCCAGTGTCCAGATACAAGATGACCAGAGATGATTCCCATTATATTAAGGTGGTGGCTGTGCAGTAGAACAAGAAATATTGTAAAGGAAGAATTAACAGAACTTGGCAACAGTTTGGATATGGCAGATGAGAAAGGGTAAGGAGTAGAGCATGAATTGAATTTCAAACTTAGGTGAGTGTGGGAAGATGATGGTGTTCTTGACAATAAAAGGAAAGTTGAGAAAAGGGCAGTAATTGGAGTAAAAAGTAATTAATTTTATTTTGGACATTTTGAGTTTGACATTTGTTGTTGTTTTTGTCCTTCATTTGTGAAGAGGACCATGATATGTGGGAAATGATGACATGACTTGCAGTTGACTTTGATTTGAGTGAGGGAGGGCTGTGCAAGGTCATGAGCCTCACTTTCTCCTCCACAGCCATCTGTATCCAGTGGTCAGGAGGACTGGCGATGGCCTAGGATGCAGTGGGAGACCCTAGTGATTTTAGTCTAAGGTCTTTTCAGGTACTCACTTAGGGTGAGGTAACATCCATTCAGTGAATAAGCCTTTTTAAGAAGTGAATCAAGGGATGGCCCCTTTAATTATAAAAAAAGAAAAAAAAATCAAGTGTTGCTGTTCCAAAGAGAGACTGTTACCATTGACATTTACTCCAAGCCAAGAAGGTCCCAAATACAGCCATTAAATGGAGCATGGGCAAGGACCTACAGTGGTCCAATCTATGAGCTTTAGAGTTTTGAACTGAGTTTTAAGGGAGAAAGAAAGAAGGAAAGAAAGAAAGAAAGAAAGAAGGAAGGAAGGAAGGAAGGAAGGAAGGAAGGAAGGAAGGAAGGAAGGAAGGAAGGAAAGGAAGGAAGAAAGGAAGGAAGAAAAGAAAGAAGGAAAAGAAAGAAAAGAAATCTGAGATACTACAGTTTGACATGCCCAAAAGGAATGTGAGAGTTAACTGATGAGAAAGTCTCGTCCTGGATATATAGATCTTGGAATAATATGCTTAGAGATGATAATCGAACCCATGAGAGATGATGTGATCACCAAGTGAGATGCCATAAAAAGGGAAGAGAAGAGAAGAAGGCCCATGACAGAATCCTGAGGGTTGCCTATGGCTAGTAGGTGTGATTTGGATAAAACCATACAAAGGGACTGAGAAGGGATGATAAGAAAGGTCAGAGAACCAGGAGAGAAAAGTGTCATGAAAACTTGCAGAGGAGAGCATATACAGAAGGAAATGGTGATGAATAATGTCAAAGGACAGAGAAAACTCAAAAAGGATTAATATTTTAATAGTTGTCAGATCTGGTGATTAAGGAATCATTGGCAATTGTATATAGGGTAGTGTCAGTTGAATGTTAAAGTTGGAAGTTAGACTTTAAAAGGAATAGAAATGGAAGTGGATGGAAGTGGAGTACCTCCTGTAGATGGTTTTCTCAAGAAATTTAGCCAAGAAGAGGAAAAGAGACATTGGATGACACCTAACAGGAATGGTAAAGTCGAAGGATAATAGTGGGGGAAATTTGTTGGAGAAGATGGCATGGGATTGGATCTGCTTTGGTGAGGACAAGGACCATCTCTTTATCAGAAGTAGAAATGAAGGAGGATACAACTAAAAGAAAGTGAGTGATGTGAGATATGATGGAAGGGAGAAGAGGAGATTGGTTAATGGCTGCATTCTTTTCTTTTTTTATTAAATTTTTTATTTTATTATTATTATTTTTAATGTTCTACAATCACTTCCTTAAAATTAAGATTTTATCCCCCCACACCTTCCCCCCACTACCCCCTCCCTCCCCACAACAGCATACAATTCTGTATAGGTTCTACATATACTTTCCTATTGAGCACATTTTCACTATGGTCATGCTATGTAGTCACACTAAAATAAATGGAAGGAATCATATAACAAATCAAAACATAATACACTAAAACCCACACACATACAAACATGATCTGTTATATTCTGCGAATGACTTCCATATTTCTTTCTCTGAGTGTGGAAGGCATTTTGCCTTAGAAAACCACCATTGGAATTGTTTTCAGTAAATTCTTGTGTTATTATGAAGTTCCAAGTCTACCAGAAAAAACTCTTGCACACTCTGGTTGTTGCTGTGCACAGAGCTCTCCTGGTTCTGCTCCTTTTGCTCAGCATCAGATCATATAAGTCCTTTCAGTCCTCCGTGAAGTCTTCTTGTTCATCATTTCTTATGGTGCAGTAGTACTCCATTACATTCATATACCATAATTTATTAAGCCATTCCCCAATTGATAGAAATCCCCTTGATTTCCAATTCTTGGCTACCACAAAGAGTGCTGCTATATATATTTTTGAACATGTGGGACTCTTTCCCATTTTGATAATCTCTTGGGGATACAGTCCTAGTAGCGATATTGCTGGGTCAAAGGGTATGCACATTTTTGTAGCTCTTTGGGCATAGCTCCAAACTGCTGTCCAGAATGGTTGGATGAGCTCACAGCTCCACCAACAATGAATTAGTGTTCCAACTCTCCCACATTCTCTCCAGCATTTATCATTTTGTTGTTCTGTCATGTTTGCCAATCTTATAGGTGTGATGTGGCACCTCAAAGTTCTTTTGATTTGCATCTCTCTAGTCAAAAGTGATTTAGAGCACTTTTTTATATGATTATAGATATCTTTAATTTCTTCCCCTGAAAATTACCTGTTCATATTCTTTGAACATTTATCAATTGGGGAATGACTTGTCCAGTTATATATTTGAGTCAGTTCTCTATATATTCTAGAAATGAGGCCTTTATCCCTGAGCTTAGCTGTAAATTTTTTTTCCCAATTTACTACTTCCCTCCAAATTTTGGATGCATTGAGTTTGGTTGTGCAAAAACTTTTCAGTTTAATGTAATCAAAATTATCCATCTTGCATTTCATAATTCTTTCTATCGCTTCTTTAGAAAAAATTTCTTCCCTTCTCCATAAATCTGATAAATACACTATTCCTTGCTCTTCCAGTTTATTAATTGTATCAATCTTTATACCTAAATCATATACCCATTTGGACTTTATTCTTGTGTACGGTGACAGGCAAGGATCGATGCCTAATTTCTGCCACACTGTTAACCAGTTTTCCCAGCAATTTTTGTCAAACAGTGAGTTCTGATCACAGAAGCTGGGGTCTTTGGATTTATCAAACAGGAGGTTGCTATATTCCTTGCCTACTGTGTCTTGAGTGCCAAGTCTATTCCATTTGCCTACCCCTCTGTTTCTTAGCCAATACCAGGTGGTTTTGATAATTGCTGATTTATAATACAATTTGAGGTGTGGTAGCGCTAGGCCACCTTTCCAAGCATTTCTTTTCATTAGTCCCTTTGATATTCTGGACCTTTTGTTCTTCCAGATGAATTTTGATATTATTTTATCCAGTTCTAGAAAATAATTATCTGATAGTTTAATTGGTATGGCACTAAATAAGTAAATTAATTTAGGTAGAATTGTCATTTTTATTATATTAACTCGGCCTACCCATGAACAATTGATGTTTTTCCACTTATATAAATCTGACTTTTATAGTGTCTAACCTAGCTTTAAATGGGATTTTTCTTTCTATTTCTTGGTGTTGGATTTGTGGCTAATATATAGGAATGCAGAAGATTTGTGCGGGATTATTTTGTATCCTGCAACTTTGCCAAAGTTGTTTATTATTTCAAGTAGGTTTTTACTTGAATCTCTGGGATTCTTATATATACCATGATATCATCTGCAAAGAGTGATAACTTAGTTTCTTCTTTGGCTATTTTTATTCCTTCAATTTCTTTATCTTGTCTAATTGCTACAGCTAACATTTCTAGTACCATATGGAATAATGGTGGTGATAATGGACATCCTTGTTTCACCCCTGATCTTACTGGAAATGCATCTAGCTTATCCCCATTGCATACAATGCTTGCTGAAGGTTTTAGGTAGATACTGCTTATTATTTTATGGAAAGTTCCCTTTATTCCTATGTTCTGCAGTGTTTTTAATAGAAATGGGTGTTGTATTTTATTGAAAGCTTTTTCTGCATCTATTGAGACAATCATGTGGTTTTTGTTAGTTTTGTTGTTGATATGATCAATAATGCTAATAATTTTCCTAATATTGAACCAGCCCTGCATTCCTGTTATGAATCCTACCTGATCATAATGTATTAATCTTGTGACAAGATGCTGTATTTGTTTTGCTAAAATCTTTAAAATTTTTGCATCTATATTCCTTAAAGAAATTGGTCTATAATTTTCTTTCTTTGTTTTGTCTCTTCCTGGTTTGGGTATCAAAACCTTATTTGTATCATAGAAAGAATTTGGGAGGACTCCTTCTTCGCCAATTTTCAAAAATAGTCTATATAGTATTGGAATTAACTGTTTTTTAAAGGTTTGGTAGAATTCACTTGTGAATCCATCTGGTCCTGGAAATTTTTTCCTAGGGAGTTCATTGATGGCTTGTCCAATTTCTTTTTTCATTTTTTTAAATATAAATTTATTTATTTAACTTTTTACATTCATTTTCACAAGACTTTGGGTTCCAAATTTTGTCCCCATTTGTCCCCTCCCCCACCACAATACACCAAGCATTCTAATTTCCCCTATCACCAATCTGCCCTCTCTTCTATCCTCTCTCCCTTCTCTTGTTCCCATCTTCTCTTTTGTCCTGTAGGGCCAGATGACTTTCTATTCCCCCTTAACTGTATTTCTTATTTCCTAGCAGCAACAACAATACTCAACAGTTGTTCCTAAAACTTTGAGTTCCAAATTCTCCCCATCCCTCCCCCCACCCATTCCCTTTGGGAAGGAAGGTCATTCACTATAGGCCATATCTGTGTAGTTTTGCAAATGACTTCCATAATAGTCGTGTTATGTAAGACTAACTATATTTCCCTCCATCCTATCTTGCCCCACATTGTTTCGGTTCTGTCTTTTTATCCTGTCCCTCCCTGAGTGTTGACTTCAAATTGTTCCCTCCTCCCATTGACCTCCCTTCCATCATCCCCCCACCCTGCTTATCTCCTCCCCCACTTTCCTGTATTGTAAGATAGGTTTTCATACCAAAAGAAGTGTGCATTTTATTCCTTCCTTTAGTCGAATGTGATGAGTAAACTTCATGTTTTTTTCTCAGCTCTCCTCTTTTTCCCTCCACTAAAAAGTCTCCAGCTTGCCTCTTCTATGAGAGATAATTTACCCCATTCCATTTCACCCTCTCTCCTCCCACTACATTTCTCTCTCACCGTTTACCTTAATTTCTTTTAAGGTATGATTGCATCCTATTCAATTCACTCTGTGCTGTGTCCCTATGTGTGCATGCATACGTGTATGTGTGTCTGTGCACGCATGCATGTACATGTGTGTGTGTGTATGTGTGTGTGTAGTCCCACCAACTACCCAGACACTGAAAAGTTTTAAGAGTTACAAATATTGTCTTTCCATGTAGGAGTGTAAACAGTTCACCCTTGCTAAGTCCCTTATGACTTCTCTTTGCTGTTTGCTTTTTCATGCTTCTTCTCATTCTTGTGTTTGAAGGTCAAATTTTCTTTTCAGCTCTGGTTTTTTCATCAAGAATGCTTGAAAGTCCTCTATTTCATTGAAAGACCATATTTTCCCCTGAAGTGTTATACTCAGTTCTGCTGGGTAGGTGATTCTTGGTTTGAGTCCTAGTTCCTTTGACTTCTGGAATATCCTATTCCACACCCTTCGATCCCTTAATGTAGAAGCTGCTAGATCTTGAGTTATCCTGATTGTATTTCCACAATACTGGAATTGTTTCTTTCTAGCTTCTTGCAAGATTTTCTCCTTGACCTGGGAATTCTGGAATTTGGCCACAATGTTCCTAGGAGTTTCTCTTTTTGGATCTCTTTTAGGTGGTGATTGGTGGATTCCTTCAATACTTATTTTGCCCACTGTTTCTAGAATCTCAGGGCAGTTCTCCTTGATAATTTCATGAAAGATGATGGCTAGGCTCTTTTTTTGATCATGGCTTTCAGGTAGTCCCATAATTTTTAAATTTTCTCTCCTGGATCTATTTTCCAGGTCAGTTGTTTTTCCAATGAGATATTTCACATTCTCTTCCATTTTTCCTTCTTTGGTTTTGTTTTTTGATTTCTTGGTTTCTCATAAAGTCATTAGACTCCATCTGTTCCATTCTAATTTTGAGAGAACTATTTTCTTCAGTGAGTTTTTGAACCTCTTTTTCCATTTGGCTAATTCTGCTTTTGAAACCATTCTTCTCCTCACTGGCTTTTTGAACCTCTTTTGCCAATTGAGTGAGCCTATTTTTCAAGGTGTTATTTTCTTCAGCATTTTTTTGGATCTCCTTTAACAAGGTATTGACCTGTTTTTCATGCTTTTCTTGCATCTCTCTCATTTCTCTTCCCAGTTTTTCCTCCACCTGTCTAACTTGCTTTTCAAAATCCTTTTTGAGCTCTTCCATGGCCTGAGCCCATTGAATATCTATTTTGGATGTTTGGGATACAGAAGCCTTGGCTTCTATGTCTTTCCCTGATGGTAAGCATTGTACTTCCTCATCAGAAAGGAAAGATGGAAACATCTGTTCCCCAAGAAAGTATCCTTCTATGGTCTTATTTTTTTTCCCTTTTCTGGGCATTTTCCCAGCCAGTTACTCTCTACTCCTGCCTAGATCTGCCCAGCTAGTTCTTGGGGTCTGAGATTCAAATGCTGCTCACCAGCCTCAGGGCTTTCAGTGGGGGGTTGGGCTGCTATTGAATGTGAGCTTAAGTTCTGGTGCTCAGGTGGGGGCAGGGCAGCCTCCCAGGCTCAGTTCCCTTAGGGGGTTTATGCAGAGACCTTCAGTAATGGCCCTGAGCTCCTGTCTGCTCCGGGAGTCCCAGGCCACCGTTGCCTCTGCTGATGCCTCTGCCCCTGCCTCGCGAGGGGGCCTGAGTCACGGAGACACCCCTCTCCCCTCTCGGCCAGCCAAGAAGTCTCTCTCACTGACCTGTAGCACCTGTGGGTGGAGGGATCTTCACCTCCGGAGGTTCCTTCCCTGAAGTCTGCTCAGATCTGCTCCTCTGGGGCCATGCGGCCAGGGCAGCGCAGGGTTGGGCTCTGCTGTTCGGTGTGTGACAGACCTTTGGGGTTGGTTTTTCAGGGCTCTCTGGAACGGAAATCTCCACTCTGTTGCTGCACAGCTTGCACTGCTCCGGAATTTGTGGGGAGTTCTTTTTACAGGAAATTTATGGGCTATGGGTTCGGAGCTAGCATACCTGAGTCTTTCTACTCTGCCATCTTAGCTCCTCCCCTCTGTTCACTTTCTTTTTCTGAGATGGGGTTGTTTAAATATTCAACTTCTTCTTTTGTTAATCTGGGCAATTTGTATTTTTCAAAATATTCATCCATCTCATTTAGATTATCGAATTTGTGGGCATAAAGTTGGGCAAAGTAATTTCTAATTATTGTTTTAATTTCCTCCTCATTGGAGGTGAGTTCACCCCTTTCATTTTTAATATCAGTAATTTGATTTTCTTCTCTCTTTTTTTTTAATCAAATTGACCAAAGGTTTATCAATTTTATTAGTTTTTTCATAAAACCAACTATTGGTTTTATTTATTATTTATTAATTCAATAGTTTTCTTAATTTCAATTTTATTAATCTCTCCTTTGGTTTTCAGTATTTCTAGTTTGGTATTTACTTGAGGATTTTCAATTTGTTCTTTTTCTAGCTTTTTCAGCTGCATGCCCAAGTCATTGATCTCCTCTTTCTCTATTTTATTTATGTAGGCATTCAAAGATATAAAACTTCCCCTACGAACTGCTTTTGCAGTATCCCATAAGATTTGGTAGGTTGTCTCATTATTTTCATTCTCTTGAATGAAATTGTTGATAGTTTCTATGATTTCTTCTGTAACCCATTCCTTCTTTAGGGTTAGATTATTTAGTTTCCAATTGATTTTTGGTTTATCTTTCCATGGCCTTTTATTACACATAATTTTTATTGCATTATGATCTGAGAATGATTCATTGATTATCTCTGCCTTTCTGCACTGGATTTTGAGATTTTTATGTCCTAGTACATGGTCAATTTTTGTAAAATGTTCCATGTACTGCTTAGCAAAAGGTATATTGCTTTCTATTCACATTCAATTTTCTCCAAAATCATATCTACTTTATCTAGACTTTTATTTACCTCCTTAACCTCTTTCTTGTTTATTTTGAGGTTAGATTCATCAAGTTCAGAGAGGGGGAGGTTGAGGTCCCCCACCAGTATAGTTTTGCTGTCAATTTCTTCCTTCAACTCCCCCAACCTGTCCTCTAAGAATCTGGATGCTCTACCACTTGGAGCATACGTTTAGTAATGATATTGCTTCATTGTCAATAGTGCCTTTTAGTAGGCTATAGTTTCCATTCTTATCCCTTTTGGTTAGATCTATTTCTGCTTTTGCTTTATCTGAGATTAGGATTGCCACTCCTGCCTTTCTTACATCAGTTGAAGCACAATATATTCTGCTCCATCCTTTGACCTTTATCCTATGTGTATCCCCCTCTTATTGCTTTTTCCCTCCCTTTTAGCCTCCCTTCCCTTTCTTCCCCCTTCCCCTCCTACTGCCTATAGAGCTAGTTAGGATTATCTACTTAAGTTTATTGTTCCATCCTTTAAACTAATCAGATGACAGTACCTCTCAAACAATGCTCATCTCCCTCCTCTGTTTCCCTCTACTATAATTTTGTACTTCTTGTGATGTAATTTGCCATTTTCTGCTTCCTCCTTTTCATTCCTCCTATTACAATCCCTTCTCATACTTAAATTATATTTTTATCATGATATCATTTACTTTATACCCATTCCCTCTATGTATATCCCTTTAATATTTCATAACAGCCACATAATTCTTAAGATTAACAGGTATCATCTTCCCTTATAAGGAGGTAAGCAATTTGTCCTAATTGAGTAACAATTTATTTCCTCCCACCCCATTTACCTTTTTATGATTCTCTTGAGACCTTCATTTGAAGACTGAATTCTCTATTAAGTTCTGGCGTTTTGGTCAGGAAGCTCTGGAAATCCCTTACTTCGTTGAATGACTTTCTTGTTGCCAGAAATGTTATGCTGAACTTTGCTGGGTAGTTGATCCTTGGTTGTAGTCCCCTCTTCTTGGCCTTACAGAATATTGGGTTCCAATTCTTTCAATCTTTTAATGTAGAAGCTGCAAGTTCCTGTGTAATCCTGACTGTATCTCCTTGATATTTGAATTGTTTCTTTCTGGCTGCTTGTAATATTTTCTCCTTCACTTGATAGCTCTGGTATTTGGCAATGATATTTCTTGGGGTTTTGAGTTTGGGATCCCTTTCAGGAGGGGAACGGTGGATTCTTTCAATGACTATTTTGCCCTCTGAATCTAGCACTTCTGGGCAATTTTCCTTGATGATTTCCTGGAAGATATTGTCCTGGCGCTTTTCTCCATCATGGGTTTCTGGCAGGCCAATAATTCTTAAGTTTTCTCTCCTGGATCTATTTTCCAGGTCAGTTGTTTTTCCAATTAGATATTTTACATTTTCTTCTATCTTTTCATTCTTTAGATTTTGTTTGACTGATTCTTGCTGTCTCATAGAGTCATTAGTTTCTACTTGCCCAATTGTAATCTTTATCAAATTGTTTTCTTCTGTTAACTTTTGCATCTCCTTTTCCATCTGCCCAATTTCTCCTTTTAAGTAGCTATTTTCTCCAGTTAATTTTTGTACTTCCTTTTCCATTTGACCTTTTAGGAAGTTATTTTCTCCAGTTAATTTTTGAACTTCCTTTTCCTTTTCAAAGAGATGTTCTCATCAGTGAATTCTTTCTTCATAATTTTAAAATCATTGGCCAGTTTTTCTTCTATTTCTCTCTTCAGCTATTCCAGGAGAGCTGCCTGTGGTTGTGAGCAGTTCATAGTCCCTTCTGAAGTTTCAGATGGAAGTACAGTCTCAGCTCTGACCTCTTTGGTGTTTGTGTTTTGGTCCTTATCCCCATAGAAAGATTCTACGGTTCTTTCGTCCCTCTGCTTTTTCTTGTTCATGATGTTGATTGAGTGTTGTGGCTTCTGGTTCTTTCAGTCAGAAGCTACAGAACTTTGTGCTGAGCTGATGTGTGAAAAAGCTAAAAGCAGGTTTTTGTTTTGTGTTTCCCTGAGCAGCCCTGAGTTTAGCTTGTTAAGTGTAGGAGAGGAGTGGTCTGGTCACAGGAGATCTCCTCAGCTGAACTGAGGCAAAGGCAAGCTCAGGGGATGGTGATCCCAGCTTCCCCATTGTCTTTCTGATTCCCCTGGAGTGCTGAGGCATGCCTAGATGCTAATGTGTGTTCCCACACCTCCTGGGGCTCCTCTCCTGCCAATGAGGCTTGCCTGGGTCCTAGTGTGAGTTTTCTCTGCCCGGGGTCCTAGTGTGAGTTTTCTCTGCCCTGGGTCCTCTGTCCTTCCGGTTTGCCTCTGCCACAGTAGGAGGAATCCCCTTTAGCTATTTTCCTAGCCTCAGGTATTATAAGACTATTGGCTCCTTTGCTGTTCCTGCTGATCTAGGATTTTTCTGGGGAAACATTTTATGGTTCTTTCACGGTCATCAAAGGGGGCAGAGAGAGCATTTACTGATGACTCCACCATCCTGGCTTCTGGAAGTTCAAGTAGGTGACCTACCAAAGTTTAATCTTCGGGCTGAAGGTCTCAGGAGCTGCTGCACCAATATTTGGCTCTCACTGGCTTGGTTTGGCTTGTCTCCCGCCCTCGGTGCCACTTCGCTGGTTCCACCTGCTGCTCTCAGGTTTCTTGGGTCCCTTCTGCTCCACTGTGCTAACCTGCTGCACTGTGCACTGTGGGCTCACCCCCATGGAACAGGCCCTTCCCGTGGACTTTCCAGCCTAACCTGGGCTCTGAATCCGTCATAGTCTGTCTTCCATTGGATTCTGCACCTCCAAAATTTGGTCAGATTCTCCTTTCAGCGGTATCTGAAGGAGTTTGTCTGAGAGCTTAGGTGAGTTGTTGCTCTCACTCCACCACCTTGGCTCGACCCCCATTCTTTTCAATGAAACATGAAATGAGGTCCAGCTGACAGAGTGGATACAATAATCATCTTGAGGAGGGATGAAACGATTTGGAATGCCTGCTGAGGTGATTGGGATAGTGAATTGATCATGGAATTGCTAACGAATTGCCTTGATGTAGCAAAATCCTAATTGAGATTACGTAATACAAGTTTTAGTGGACTCAGTCAGCACAGTTTTGTGATTTTCTCTGGTTATGTTCAGCAGCTTGTGACTAGGAGCACCAGAGTCAGATGGTAGAAGTAATCCAAGATTGGGGTTTGGCAAGGATTATTGATAGCACAAGAGGAAAAGGGATTTGAGAATAAAAGATAGTGTAAAGTTGAGCTGGTTCAAGAATTGTATTGAGATAAGGAAGAGTGCTTCCAGAGCAGGAGGGCATTCCTGGGAAAGAACTCAAGGGTGGGGGTAAGGAATATCATTGTGAGAATGAAGAATGAAGATCATTAGACATAGATAAATATGAGCTGATTAAAGTATCAGCCAGATAGTACAGTGGAGAAAGTGCTGGATTTGTAATTAGGAAGACCCAAATTCAAATTCAGCCTCAGATACTTATTAGTTGTGTGACCCAGAGAAAGTCATTCAACTTGTCTCCTCCAGTTCCCTCATGTGTAAAATGGGGGATAATAATAATGCCTACCTCCTTGGACTGATATAGGGATCAAATCAGTTAACTTTGTTATCCTTTAAATATATAGGAATGCTAGCTATTAATATTAAATAAATTTTAGAGTTCACAAACATGGAAGAAGTGTTCAATAGCTCATAATCATATCTTCACTTAGATTCCTACCCTTATCCTTACTAACTTCAATATTAAGATGATATTCACATTAATGTCCTTTTGTCTACCATGGCCTCCTAGTTAATCAACCTCTAAAATTTTATGACCTATATTTTTAGGCTATCCCTGCATGGGGAGAGTGACCACATCTTGATATCACTATCAATGAAAACTTTTGTGCTTTCAACTCCAAACTTCCCCTCTGTGACCACAACCTCTTGCCCATTTATCTCATCCATCTCTTTTAAAATCTGCTCATCATCATCCTGCCCCTAATTCTTTCAGTCTTGAGCCTATAATAAATAAGTTCAGCAATGCACTATTCTTTTATTTGTTTTGTCATTTTTTTTATTTCCACTTATTATTTTTTTCACTGTTCTTCACCTTTAACTCCCTTGCCCCCTTACTTTCAAGTGTTCACCTCCCACTATCTACCTTCCCTATGCCTACTGTTTAATTCTACTAGAGGAAGTCACAAAACATGCTAACTGGGTCCACTCCAAATAGAGATCTGCCTTCAGAGTCAGAGCATCCTCTTTTCAAGTCTTGCTTTTGAGACATGCTGACTGTGTGACCCTGAGCCATCTCAGTAACCTAAAAATTCTTTAAGACTGCAATTGCAGGATAAGTAACTGCTGGTCTGCATTGATAGAGGGATTTTCCTAATCTACACTGATAAAATAATATACAAAAACAGCCCAACTCAACAGGTCCTCCAGATGCAAGGAGATCCTTCCACTCATTCTCTCCTTGACCTTGGTTACTCTCATCATAATGACCATTCCAAACCATCTCTGATCTAAAGCTCTTATGCTCCCCACCATGTTCCTCCCTCTCAGAAGATGAAACTTTTCCTCAAATTTTACTGAGAAAATTGAGATTATCCATGACTTTCTATTCCTCATTAAGTACTTACTTTCCCTCCCCAAAATTGTCTGCTTACTTAGTGGATTATTAGCTTGTCTGTCAAACATTCTACTTCTTATTACTGACAAGGTTCCTTGGTACATAGAACATGGCCTGCATGGTGGATATGGAGTAGGAATTGAGCCATACAGAAGAGTCCTCACAGATTTAGTGAAAAACAAACACACAGCCAATTGGATCCTGTGATTGGCAGAATGGGGAAGGAGTTAGTTTGGAGACCTGTTACCTAAATCTGTGCATTCCCTTTAAGTACTTTATTGAGTTGGCTTAGGGATTTTTAGCATTATTTCCTAAGATAGAGAGTTTGCTCACTTCTGCTTCTTATTTATGGAGAATGATGCAGATACAAGTACTGATGGTATGAATATGACCTATGAATATCACCTATGATGGTATGAATAAGCACCTATGGTGCTTATTGTCTGTAAAATGTAAATAGATTCACCTCATTTTTTTAATTCGTTTTTTAAAATACTTTATTTTACATTAATCATTCAAAGTCAATTAAGTATTTATTCTCTCTTTCTCTCTCTCTCTCTCTCTCCCTCTCTTTCTCCTGCTTGCGCATGCACATGTGGTCTCTCCTCACCCCCATCCTTATTAAATCATTGGTACCTTGATGAGTAGGCAGGTCCAGTGAGAATAGAGGAAGGAGAAGAGAAAATCCTGCCATTTGGTCAATGTCAGGTGAGCAGATGTGATACAGAGGACACTTCTTTTTAGGAACTCTTTTGGGCATCCAAACTTGGCTTCTGCACTAACCAGGGCCAGATAAATGAGTGCCAAAGAAGTTAACTATTTTAAGGCCATCAATTATCTGCCTATTAGCTGAAAATTCTCAATATTGGTCATTACTTTCTATTAAGAAATCTTAATAATCATAATATAGTCCAACTTCTTTGTTTTACAGATAAGGAGACTGAGGTTCAAAGAGATTAAATGATTCAAGGTTGGGTTGATAATTACTGGAAAAAAAAAGAGAGAGATATTTGAGCATAGCTCCTCTGAATCTGAAGTCTGTGCATTTTCTACTGTATTCTTAAGTGTTTTAAACTAAGTTTTGTGTAGGCAGGGATCTTGTCTCATCAAAAGTTCATTTTTCCTCCAGGGGAAAACACAATACTATGCATACAATAGATACTAAATACATGGCTATTGGTGTGAGATTTTGATTAGGGAGAGATAGAATAGATTCTAAAAGTGAAAGATGTGGTCATCAATTGAAGAATCTTGCACTGCCTTGGTGTAGCAAGTCCCGTCCTATGTTGGGTTTTGGTGGGGAATGAAACGGTGATGAAAATATAATGGAACCGGGGAAAGAAGAAGAATATAAAAGAGAGGATAGTGATACCTCTCAAAGATTCATGAAAAGGCACATAAATTAACCACTTAGGAGCAACCACCACTGGGGAATCAAGTAATTTAAGCTTTAGTCCCAGCTCTATCATTAACATTAACTCATTTATTTCCATAATACACTTTCCTGAATACCCCTCTGTAAAAAGACAAAACTATATTTCATACCCCCAGATAAGGAAACTGAAACACAGTGGGGAAGTTACTTACCCAAGGTCTCCTTTCTAATAAGTAGTAGAATTGGGACTCAATTGCAGATTTCTTGACTTTAAATCAAGTACCCTTTTCATTATAGTACAGCAGCATTCTCTTTTGACTAGTGGTCATTGCTAAAAAGTTACTACCCCTCATGGTGTCTCGGATTTCCTATATGTAAAATGAGGATTTTGGACAACATAATCCTGGGTTGAAAGGGGTTGGACCTCATTAAGCTCAATACATCAATGGTATAGAAGAAGAAACTGTGGCCAAAAAGGTGAAATGATTTGCCTATGGTCATACACGATCTAACACATTCTCTATTCGATTCTGGGCCCAAATCATTGTCCATTAGTAATGCCTATTTTGGATATATTCTTATCTTTATAACATCAATTACAATCTGGGCAGGAAGTTTTCATATATGATCTTAAAATAATACTTTGTAGTTTGCTGAGAAATTGCACTTTTAATCCACATACAGCTATGTGTTGCAATGTGATGGCAAATGGTATAGTCACCCTCAATTTTTTTTTTAATATGAAGAAACAAAGGCTTGATGAGATTGTCACTTTCTCAAGGTCACAAAACTAATTAGTGGCAATGCCAGTATTGAAGTCCAGTCTTTGGAAAATAACAGCTGGTTAAGAGGAGAATGGAATATGTATTTTAGAGACACTTCAGCTTGAGATCTTGGAATGATGGACTTCTGTTCATGGATGGAATGTACCTAACATAGGCTGGCAAAACTATTTGCCTGGAGTCTTATAAATTAGCCAAAGGGACTTTTAAACTGTAAAGGAAGGAGGAGGGGGAAAACTATTTATGAACATTTATCAAACCAGATGACATTTAAGATATAGTGCTGTTATTCACACCTTTGTGTCATTAGTAATTTTGAAAAGCATATCCTCTATGTCTTTCATCTATCTCTTATTCAAATCACTGATAAAAAAGTGTAAAACAACATAAGACCAAGGACCAACGCTGGGCATAGTCCAGTAGAGATCGATTTCAAAATTGACATCAAAGTATTACTGATGAGTTTTTCACTCTGTTCATTTAACCAATTTTGATTTCATATAACTAATATTTCCTAGTCTACTTTTCTCAGTCCCCGCCCCAAGAATAGTGTGAATTTGTCAAATGAGTTATGAAAATAATGAGGAAATTATAGTCCCTGAACAACAAGTGTATTAACCATGTTAAAAAAAATGGAAACAAGGTTATTTTGGTGAGACCTGTCAGCCACATTGACTCTCTATATTTATCGCATTCTATTCATGATGTTCACTAATCATATTTTTTAAAATAATTTCTATGATTTTGCCTTGCATTGAAGTCAGACTCATTGGTCCAGAATTTGATATTAAATTTTCTTCCTTTTAAAAAAATGAGATATTTGCATTTCTCCAGTCTTATAATATTTTTCTTATTCCTGACAATATTTTAAAGGTGGCTCAGCAGTCATAGCGACCAGCTTTTTCAGTGCTCTGGAACAAAGTTGATCTAGGTCTGCTGAACTGAACTCTGCAAGAGAAGTTCCCTAATCGGTAATCTAATCATCTTAGGTTTTAATTTTATCAACCAGTTTCTTCTATCTTTGCCAGTTCTGCCTGACGGAACAGAGGATTGAAGCAAAATAAAGCTTGAATTATTTTGTTTCCTTTCTATCACTGACCATCCTTTATTATCATCTCTTTTGCACTGGCAATGTTTCTCATCCTCAAAATCACAATGTTTCACTCCCACTCTCCCCACATAGCCAGTTTCAAAATCTTGTTATTTCTATCTCCCCAGCATCTCCCATATGCATCCTCTTTTCTCCAGTAACAGAAATATCACTTTCATTCATGCCCTATCACCTCCCACTTGGGCTACAAAACTAGCTTCCTAATAGATCACCCTGACTCACATGCACCCTCCACATAGCTGCCAAAGTAATTTTCCAAAAATGTTGATTTGACCATGATAATCCTGTGTTCCTCCCTGCTCTCCATTCAATAAATTCCAGTGGCTCCTTAGGATTCAATTATGCATAAATGTTCCTCTTAAGTATTTAAAATCCTTCATAGTCTAGCCCCTTCCTGTCTTTCCAGTCCTCTTACACAATGCTCCCTTCCATGCACTCCATGTATTTCTCATAAATGGTACTCCAATTCCTTTCACCATGTTTGAAATGCTCTAATTTCAACCTCTTAGAATTCTTGGTTTCTTTCAATATTCTCCTTCAATCTCACCTTCTGAAGTTATTTTCCAGTGCTCCCACCCCAGTCCAGAAGTTAGTGCTTTCCTTTCTGAATTTACCTTGAATCTACTATGTAAATATTTTATATAGGCCAATTTTTCTTTGAAATTAAACTTATTTACTAATTTTTAGTTTTCAGTACTCATTTCCACAAGATTTTGAGTCTCAAATTTTCTCCCCATCTCTCCCCTAACCCCACCTCAAGATACCGTGCATTCTGATTATCCTTTCCCCCAATTTGCCCTCCCATCTATCACACCCCACCATTCCCTTATCCCCGTCTTTTCTCTTTTCTTGTAGGGCAAGATAGATTTCTATACCCCAATACCTGTATTTCTTATTTCCCAACTGCATGCAAAAATAATTTTCAACATTCATTCCTAAAACTTTGTGTTCCAACTTCTCTCTCCCTCTCTCCCTACACATCCCCACTGAGAAGGCAAACAGTTCAGTATAGGCTATTCATATGTAGTTATGCAATATACTTCCATAGTAGTCATGTTGTGAAAAATTTACTATATTTCCCTCCATCCTATCCTGCCCCCTATTTATTCTATTCTCTCTTTTGACCTTGTCCCTCCCCAAAAGTGTTTACTTCTAAAATTACTCCCTCCTCTCATTTGCCCTCCCTTCTATCATCTCCCCCATGCCCCACTTATCCCCTTCTCCCCTTCTTTCCTGTAGTGTAAGATAGAGTTTTCATACCAAACTGAGTGTGCATGTTATTCCCTCCTTAAACCAAATGTGATGAGAGTAAGCTTCACTTTTTCCCTCCATTGAAGAAGCTTTTCCTTGCCTCTTTTACAAGAGATAATATGCCCCATCCCATTTCTCCTTTTCTCCTCCCAGTATATCGCTCTCTCACCTTTTAATTTTATGTTTTTAGATATCATCCCTTCCTATTCAACTCACTCTGTGCCCTCTGTCTATATATATATATATATATATATATATATATATATATATATATATATATATATATGTATATAATCCCTCCAATTACCCATATACTGAGAAACATCTCAAGAGTTGCAAATACTATCTTTCCATGTAGGAATGTCAACAGTTCAATTTTAGTAAGTCCCTTGTGAATTCTCTTTCCGGTTTACCTTTTCATGATTCTCTCTTCATTTTTGTGTTTGAAATTCATATTTTCTATTCAGCTTTGGTATTTTCAATACTTGAAAGTCCTCTATTTCACTGAATGATCATTTTGTTCCCCTAAAGTATTATACCAGTTTTGCCGGGTAGGTGATTCTTGGTTTTAATCCTACTTCTTTTGACTTCTCACCAAGCCCTTTGATCCCTTAATTGTAGAAGCAGATAGATTTTGTGTTATCCTGATTGTATTGCCAAAACACTCAAATTGCTTCATTCTGGCTGCTTGTAATATTTTCTTCCTGACCTGGGAACTCTGGAATTTGGCTATAATATTCTTAGGAATTTTTCTTTTCTAATTTCTTTCAGGAGGTGATTGGTGGATTCTTTCAATATTTATTTTGCCCTCTAGTTCTAGAACATCAGGGAAGTTTTCCAGGATAATTCCTAGAAAGATGATGTCCAAGGTCTTTTTCTGATCATGGCTTTCAAGTAGTCCCTTAATTTTTAAATTGTCTCTCCTGGATCTATTTTCCAATAAGTTGTTTTTACAGTGAGATATTTCACATTGTCTTCTATTTTTTTCATTCTTTTGATTTTGTTTTGTAATTTCTTGGCTTCTTCATAAAGTCATTAGCTTCCATATGTTCCATTCTAATTTTTAAAGATCATTTTCTTTTTTAAATTTCTTTTTTTATTTTTAATGCTCTACAATCACTACCATAAAGCTTAGAATGTTTCCCTCCTACCTACCTCCCACCACCCCCTTCCCTCCCCAAGACACCATACAGTTCTACATAGGATCTACACATACATTCCTATTGGATACATTTTCACTCTAGTCATGCTGTGTAGACGAACTAAAATAAATGGGAGAAATCATATAACAAACCAAAACAAAATACACACACATCCACAAAAATGATCTGTTACATTCTGTGATTAAATTCCATAGTTCTTTCTCTGCATGTGGAAGGCTCTTTGCCTTAGAAGACCATTGGGAATTTTTTTTTTTATGTCCTTGCATTGCTATGAAGATCCAAGTCTACCAGAAAAAACTCTTGCACACTGTGGTTGTTGCTGTGCACAAAGTTCTCCTGGTTCTGCTCCTTTCCCAGATCATATAAGTCTTTCCAGACTTCTCTGAAGTCTTCTTGTTCATCATTTCTTATGGCACAATAGTATTCCATTGCATTCATATACCATAATTTATTCAGCCATTCCCCAGTTGATGGGCATCCCCTTGATTTCCAGTTCTTGGCTACCAAAAAGAGTGCTGCTATAAATATTTTTGAACATGTGGGACCCTTTTCCATGTTTATGATCTCTTGGGGATACAGTCGATATTCCTGGGTCAAAGGGTATGCACATTTTTGTAGCCCTTTGGCATAATTCCAAACCACTCTCCAGAATGGTTGGTTGAGCACACAGCCCCACCAACAATGAATTAGTGTTCCAACTCTCCCACATCCTCTCCAACATTTATCAATTTCCTGTTCTGTCATGTTTGCCAATCTAATAGGTGTGATGTGGTACCTCAGAGTTGTTTTGATTTGCGTCTCTCTAGTCAAAAGTGATTTAGAGCATTTTTTCATGTGATTATAGACATCTTTAATTTCTTCCCCTGAAAATTGCCTGTTCATATCCTTTGACCATTTGTCAATTCGGGAATGACTTGTATAGTTGTACAGTTGACTCCATTCTCTATATATTCTAGAAATGAGACCTTTATCCCCAAGCTTAGCTGTAAAAATTCTTTCCCAATTTACTACATCCCTCCAAATTTTGGTTGCATTGGGTTTGGTTGTGCAAAAACTTTTCAGTTTAATGTAATCAAAATTATCCATCTTGCATTTCACAATGCTTTCTGTCTTTTCTTTAGTCAAAAATTCTTCCCTTCTCCATAAATCTGATAAATACTCTCTCCTTGGCTCCTCCAGTTTATCCATGGTATCAGTCTTTATACCTAGATCATGTACCCATTTGGACTTTATTCTTGTGTATGGTGTCAGGCAAGGATAGATGCCTAATTTCTGCCACACTGTTAGCCAGTTTTCCCAGCAATTTTTGTCAAACAGTGAGTTCTTATCCCAGAAGCTGGGGTCCTTGGGTTTATCAAACAGGAGGTTGCTATATTCCTTGCCTACTGTGTCTTGAGTACCTATCATATTCCACTTGTCTACCCTTCTGTTTCTTAGCCAATAACAAGTGGTTTTGATAGTTACTGCTTTATAATACAATTTGAAATATGGTAGAGCTAGGCCACCTTCCCTAGCATTTCTTTTCATTAGTCCCTTTGATATTCTGGACCTTTTGTTCTTCCAAATGAATTTAGATATTATTTTATCCAGTTCTAGAAAATAATTATCTGATAGTTTAATTGGTATGATACTAAATAAGTAAAATAATTTAGGTAGAATTGTCATTTTTATTATATTGGCTCAGCCTACCCATGAGCAATTGATGTTTTTCCACTTACTTAGAACTGACTTTATTTGTGCAAAAAGTGTCTTGTAATTGTGTTCATATAGTCCCTGGGTTTGTTTAGGCAGGTAAACTTCGAAATATTTTACAGTGTCTACCATAGCATTAAATGGGATTTCTCCTTCTATTTCTTGCTATTGGACTTTGTATTAATATATAGGAATGCAGAAGATTTGTGCAGGTTTATTTTGTAACCTACAACTTTGCCAAAGTTGTTTATTATTTCAAGTAGGTTTTTACTTGAATCTCTAGGATTCTCTAAATATATCATCATATCATCTGCAAAGAGTGATAACTTAGTTTCTCCTTTGCCTATTCTTATTCCTTCAATTTCTTTATCTTGTCTAATTTCTACAGCTAAAATTTCTAGTACCATAGTGAATAAAAGTGGTGATAATGTACAACCTTGTTTCATCCCTGATCTTACTGGAAATGCATCTAACTTATCACCATTGCATATAATGCTTGCTGAAGGTTTAAGGTAGATACTGCTTATTATTTTATGGAACGTTCCCTTTATTTCTATGTTCTCCAAAGTTTTAATAGGAATGGGTGTTGTATTTTATTGAAAGCCTTTTCTGCATCTATTGAGGTAATCATGTGGTTTTTGTTAGTTTTGTTGTTGATATGATCAATAATGCTAATAGTTTTCCTAATATTGAACCAGCCCTGCATTCCTGGTATGAATCCTACCTGATCATAATGTATTAATCTTGTGACAAGATGCTGTATTTGTTTTGCTAAAATCTTATTTAAAATTTTTGCATCTATATTCAGTAGAGAAATTGGTCTATAATTTTCTTTCTCCATTTTGTCTCTTCCTGGTTTAGGTATCAAAACCATATTTGTATCATAGAAAGAATTTGGGAGGATTCCTTCTTCCCCAGTTTTCAAAAATAGTCTACATAGTATTGGAATTAACTGTTCTTTAAATGTTTGATAGAATTCACTTGTAAATCCATCTGGCCCTGGAGATTTTTTCCTAGGGAGTTCATTGATGGCTTGTTCAATTTCTTTTTGTGAGATGGGGTTCATATCTTTGACCATTTATCAACTGGGAAATGACTTGTATAGTTGTACATTTGACTCCATTCTATATATATTCTAGAAATGAGGCCTTTATCCCCAAGCTTAACTGTAAAAATTCTTTCCCAATTTACTACATCCCTCTGAATTTTCATTGTATTGGGTTTGGTTGTGCAAAAACTTTTCAGTTTAATGTAATCAAGTATTGTTTAATGTAATCAAGTAATGTTTAAGTATTCAACTTCTTCTTCTGTTAATCTGAGCAATTTGTATTTTTTAAAATACTCATCCATAGGAGCCAAGATGGCAGAGTAGAAAGATTCACATATGCTAGCTCCTAATCCACATGCCATAAATTACCTGTAAAGAAGAACTCCCAACAAATTCTGGAGCAGCAGAAGCCACACAACAAAGGAGTGGAGGAGATTTCTGTTCCAGAGAGCCCTGAAAAACTGACACGAAAGGTCCATCGTGCACCAGACCCGCAGCAGAGCCCAGCCCTGACTTGACCACAGTACAGAAGGGAGCAGATCTGAGCAGGCTTCAGGGACAGAATCTCCAGCAGCCACGCAGGTCCCTCCATCCACAGATGGCAAAGGTCAGTGAGAGAGCCTGTTTGGTTGCCGAGAGGGGAGTGGGGTGTCTCCATAACTCAGGCCCCCTTGGGAGGCAGCAGCAGAGGCAGCAGAGGACAGGAGCTCCCAAAGCAAACAGGAGCTCGGATCCATTGTTGAAGATCTCCACATAAATCCCCTGAGGGAACTAAGCCCTGTGAGGCAGCACTGAATCCAGCCAAGCAGCTGTACTTAATCTCACCCTGAATAGCAGCCCTGCCCCCACCTGAGCACCTGAATTTAATCACACACTGAATAGCAGCCCCGACCCTGTGGAAAGTCCTGAGGTTGGGAAGCAGCATTTGAATCTCAGACCCCAAGCTCTACCTGGGAGGATCTGGAGGCAAGGCAGGGTGGAGAGGAATCTCAGAAATTAAGTAATTGTCTGGGAAAATGCCCAGAAAAGGGAAAAAAAAATAAGACCATAGAAGGTTACTTTTTTGGTGAACAGTTATCTCCTCCCTTCTTTCAGATGAGGAAGAACAATGTTTACCATGAGGGAAAGGCATAGAAGTCAAGGCTTCTGTATCCCAAACATCCAAAATAGATATTCAATGGGCTCAGGCCATGGAAAAGCTCAAAAAGGATTTTGAAAATCAAGTTAGAGAGGTGCAGGAAAAACTGGGAAGAGAAATGAGAGAGATGCAAGAAAAGCATGAAAAGCAGGTCAACACCTTGCTAAAGGCGATCCAAAAAAATGCCGAAGAAAATAACACCTTGAAAAATAGGCTAACTCAATTGGCAAAAGAGGTTCAAAAAGCCAGTGAGGAGAAGAATGCTTTCAAAAGCAGAATTAGAGAAATGGAAAAGGAGGTTCAAAAGCTCACTGAAGAGAATAGTTCTCTCAAAATTAGAATGGAACAGATGGAGGCTAATGACTTTCTGAGAAACCAAGAAATCACAAAACAAAACCAAAAGAATGAAAAAATGGAAGAGAATGTGAAATATCTCACTGGAAAAACAACTGACCTGGAAAATAGATCCAGGAGAGACAATTTAAAAATTATGGGACTACCTGAAAGCCATGATCAAAAAAAAGAGCCTAGCCATCATATTTCATGAAATTATCAAGGAAAACTGCCCTGTTATTCTAGAACCAGAGGGCAAAATAAGTATTCAAGGAATCCACCAATCACCACCTGAAAGAGATCCAAAAAGAGAAACTCCTAGGAATATTGTGGCCAAGTTCCAGAGTTACTAGGTCAAGGAGAAAATATTGCAAGCAGCTAGAAAGAAACAATGCCAGTATTGTGGAAATACAATCAGGATAACTCAAGATCTATCAGCTTCTACATTAAGGGATCGAAGGGCATGGAATAGGATATTCCAGAAGTCAAAGGAACTAGGACTAAAACCAAATCACCTACCCAGCAAAACTGAGTATAATACTTCAGGGGAAAATATGGTCTTTCAATTAAATAGAGGACTTTCAAGCATTCTTGATGAAAAGACCAGAGCTGAAAAGAAAATTTGACCTTCAAACACAAGAATGAGAAGAAGCATGAAAAGGTAAACAGCAAAGAGAAGTCATAAGGGACTTACTAAAGTTGAACTGTTTACATTCCTACATGGAAAGACAATATTTGTAACTCTTGGAACTTTTCAGTATCTGGGTAGTTGGTGGGATTACACACACACACACACACACAGACACACACATACATACACACATGCATGCACCCACAGAGACAGAGAGCACAGAGTGTATTGAATAGGATGGGATTGTATCTTAAAAAATGAAGTTAGGCTGTGAGATAAATGTACTGGGAGGATAAAGGGAGAAATAGAATGGAACAAATTTTCTCTCATAGAAGAGGCAGGTAGGAGACTTTTAAGTGGAGGGAAAAGGAAGAGAGCTGAGAGAAAAACATGAAGTTTACTCTCATCATATCCGACTAAAGGAATGAATAAAATGCACTCATTTTGGTATGAAAACCTATCTTATGATACAGGAAAGTGGGGGAGAAGGGGATAAGTAGAGTAGGGGGGATGATGGAAGGGAGGGCAATGGGAGGAGGGAGAAATTTGAAATCAACACTCTTGAGGAGGGACAGGATCAAAAGAGAGAATAGAAGCAATAGGGGGCAGGATAGGATGGAGGGAAATATAGTTAGTCTTATACAACACGACTATTTTCGAAGCCATTTGCAAAACTACACAGATATGGCCTATAGTGAATGACCTTCCTTCCCAAAGGAAATGGGTGGGGAGGGAGGGATGGGGAGAAGTTGGAACTCAAAGTTTTAGGAACAACTGTCTGATATTGTTCTTGCTACTAGGAAATAAGAAATACAGGTAATGGGGAATGGAACGGTATCTGGCCCTACAGGACAAAAGAGAAGATGAGTAATAGGGAAGGGAGGAATGATAGAAGAGAGGGCAGATTGGTGATAGGGGAGACTAGAATGCTCAGTGTGTTGGGGTGGGGGAGGGGACAAATGGGGAGAAAATTTGGAACCCAAAATTTTGTGAAAATGAATGTAAAAAGTTAAATAACAAATTTAACTAAAAAAATAAAATAAAATATTCATGTACCTCATTTAGATTGTAGAATTTGTGGACTTAAAGTTGGGCAAAGTAATTTCTAATTATTGTTTTAATTTCCTCCTCATTGGAGGTGAGTGTCCCCCTTTTATTTTTGATATTAGTAATTTGATTTTCTTCTTTTTTTTTAAATCAAATTGACCAAAGGTTTATCCATTTTATTAGTTTTTTCATAAAACCAACTATTGGTTTTATTTATTAATTCAATACTTTTCTTAATATCAATTTTATTAATCTCACCTTTGGTTTTCAATATTTCTAATTTGGTATTGACTTGGGATTTTTTCTTTTTCTAGCTTTTTCAGCTGCATGCCCAAGTCATTGATCTCCTCTTTCTCTATTTTATTTATGTAGGCATTCAAAGACATAAAACTTCCCCTAAGAACTGCTTTTGCAGTATCCCATAAGATTTGGTAGGTTGTCTCATTATTGTCCTTCTCTTGAATGAAGTTGTTGATTGTTTCTATGATTTGTTATTTAACCCACTCCTTCTTTGGGATTAGATTATTTAGTTTCCAATTGATTTTTGGTTTGTTTTTCCATGGCCTTTTATTACATATAATTTTATTGCATTGTGATCTGAGAAGGATGTGTTGATTATTTCTGCCTTTCTGTACTGGATTGTGAGGCTTTTATGTCCTAGTACATCATCAATTTTTGTATATGTTCCATGTACTGCTAAGAAAAAGGTATATTCCTTTCTATTCCCATTCAGTTTTTTCCAGAGATCTATCATATCTACCTTATCTAGACTTTTATTTACCTCCTTAACCTCTTTCTTGTTTATTTTGAGGTTAGATTTATCAAGTTCAGAGAGGGGGAGGTTGAGGTTTTGCTGTCAGTTTCTTCCTTTAACTCCCCCAACCTCTCCTCTAAGAATCTGGATGCTATACCACTTGGAGCATACATGTTTAGTAACGATATTGCTTCATTGTGTATGGTGCCTTTTAGCAGGATATAATTTTCTTCCTTATCTCTTTTGATTAGATCTATTTCTGCTTTTGCTTTGTCTGAAATTAGGATTGCTACTCCTGGTTTTCTTACATAAGTTGAAGCACAATATTTTCTATTCCAACCTTTGACTTTTACCCTGTGTGTATCCCCCCATTTCAAATATGTTTCTTGTAAACAACATATTGTTGGATTGTGGCTTTTAATCCATTCTACTATCTGTCTCTGTTTTATGGGAGAGTTCATTCTATTCACAGCCACAGTGATGATTACAATCTGTGTATTTCCCTCCATCCTCTTTCCCACCATTTGTGCTTTTAGCTCTCCTGTGTCCCTTCCCCTCCTCAATAGTTTTCACTTTTTACCACCACCTCATATGGCCTTCTCTTCCTTCTTTTACCCCCCTCCCTTTACTCTCCTTTACCCTTACTGATTCTTCCCTCCCTTTTATCTTCCCCTCCCCTTTCTTTCCCCTTCCCCTCCTACTGCCTATGGAGCTAGTTAGAATTATATACTTAAGTTTATTTTTTTCCTCCTTGAAACAAATCAGATGAGAATCCCTCTCAAACAATGTTCATCTCCCTCCCCTTTTTCCCTCTGCTATAATTTTGTACTTCTTCCTGTAATGTAATTTACCATTTTCTGCTTCCTCTTTTTCACACTTCCTATTACAATCCCTTCACATGCTTAAATCACATTTTCAACATGACACCATTTACTTTATACCCATTCCCTCTATTTATATCCCTTTTATATTTCATAACAGATGCACAATTCTCAAGATTAATAGGTATCACTTTCCCTTATAGTGACATAGACAGTTTGCCCAAATTGAATAACAAGTTCCCCCACCACTCCTATTTACCTTTTTATGCCTCTCTTTGCACCTGCATTTGAAGATCGAATTTTCTATTAAGTTCTGGTGTTTTTATCAGGAAGGTCTGGAAATCCCTTACTTCATTGAATGACCATCTCCTTGCCTGAAATGTTATGCTGAACTTTGCTGGGTAGTTGATCCTTGCTTGTAATCCCAGCTCCTTTGCCTTACTGAATATTGGATTCCAATTCTTTCAATCTTTTAATGTAGAAGCTGCAAGGTCCTGTGTAATCCTGACTGTATCTCCTTGATATTTGAATTGTTTCTTTCTGGCTGCTTGTAATATTTTCTCCTTCACTTGATAGCTCTGGAATTTGGTGATGATATTTCTTGGGGTTTTGAGTTTGGGATCTCTTTTGGGAGGTGAATGGTGGATTCTTTCGATGACTATTTTGCCCTCTGGATTTAGCACTTCTGGGCAGTTTTCCTTGATGACTTCCTGGAAGATATTGTCCAGACTCTTTTTTTCATCATGGTTTTCTCTCAGGCCAATAATCCTTAAATTTTCTCTCCTGGATCTATTTTCCAGGTCAGTTGTTTTTCCAATTAAATATTTTATATTTTCTTCTATCTTTTCATTCTTTAGATTTTGTTTGATTAATTCTTGCTGTCTCATAGAGTCATTAGTTTCTACTTGCCCAATTCTAATTCTTATCAAATTGTTTTCTTCACTTAACTTTTGCATCACCTTTGCTATCTGTCCAGTTGTTCCTTTTAAGGAGTTATTTCCTCCAGTTAATTTTTGTGTTTCCTTTTCTATTTGTTCAATTTTCCTTTTTAGAGAGGTGTTGTCATCAGTGAATTATTTTTTCATATTTTTAAAATCATTGACCAGTTTTTCTATTTCCTTCTTTTCTATTTCCTGTTCCATGAGAGCTGCTTGTGCATGTGAGCATTTCATAGCCCCTTCTGAAGTTTCGTCTCACTACTGACCTCTTTGGTATTTGTGGTTTGGTCTTTGTCCCCAAAGAAAGAGTCTATGGTTGTTTGCTCTTGTTTTGCTTTTTCTTGCTCATGATGGTGATTATGTGTTGTGGCTTCTGGTTCTTTCAGTTAGAAACTACAGAACTTGGCATTGAGCTGACTTTTGTGAAAAAGCTAAGAGCAGGTGTTTTTGTTGTGTGTGTTTTTTTTAATCTTTTTGTTTTGTGTTTCCCTGATCTGCCCTGGGGTTAGCTTGTTAAGTGTAGGGGAGGAGTTGTCTGGTCACAGGAGATCTCCTCAGTTTGCCTGAGGCAATGACAAGCTCACAGGATGGTGATCCTGGCTGCCCTGTTGTCTTCCCATTTCCCCTGAAGTGCCAAGGCATGCCTAGATCCTAGTGTTAGTCTCCATCCCTCCTGGGGCTCCTCTCCTGGTGCTGAGACTTGCCTGGGTCCTAGTGCAAGTTTTCACTGCCTGGGGCCCCTCTCCTTCTGCTTCACCTGCGCTACAGTAGGAGGAATCCCCCTTATCTATTTTTGTAGCTTCAGGTGTTGTGAGATCATTTGCTCCCTCTGCTGTTCCTGCCGATCCAGGATTTTTCTGGGAAAATATTTTATGGTTCTTTTGAGGTCATCAAGTGGGGAGGAGAGAGCTTTTACTGATTACTCAGCCATCCTGGCTCCCAGAAATTCAAGTAGGTGACTTACAGATGTTTAATCTATGGGTTGAAAGTCTCAGGAGCAGCTGTAGCTGATATCTGGGGCTCAGTGGCTGTCACTCACTTGGCTCTGCTGGTCTCTGGCCCTGAGCTGCTGCTCCTCTGGTTCTGCCTGCTGCTGTCTATGTTTTTTGGGGGGCCCTTCCGATCCACTGTGCTGGACACACTGTGCTGTGCTCTGTGGGCTCACCCCCATGGAATAGATCTTCCCATGGACCTTCCAGGCTGTCCTGGCCTTTGAGTCTGCCACAGTCTGTCTCCTATTGGATTCTTCCCCTTAAAAAATTTAGTCTGATTCTCTTTTTAAAGGTACCTGAAGGAGTTTTTGTAAGAGTTTAGGTGAGTCATTGCTCTCACTCTGCCATCTTGACTCTGCCCTAAAGGTCATTTTCTTCAGTGAACTTTTGAACCTCCTTTTCCATTTGGTCACATCTTATTTTTAAAGCATTCTCCTCCTCATTGATGTTTTGAACCTCTTTTGTCATTTGGGTTAGTCTGTTTTTAAAGGTGTTATTTTCTTCAACATTTTTTTGGGTCTCCTTTAGCAAGGTGTTGACTCATATTTTATGATTTTCTTAAATTGCTCTCATTTCTCTTCCCAATCTTTCCTCCACCTCTCTTACTTGATTTTCAAAATCCTTTTTGAGCTCTTCCATGACCTGAGACCACTGCATATTATTTTGGAGGTTTTGTTTTCCTCTGATGGTATGCGATGTTCTTCCTCATCTGAAAGGATGGAAGAAAATATCTGTCCACCAAGAAAGTTACCTTCTATAGTTTTATTTTTCCCCCTTTTTTTGGTCACTTTCCCAGTCAGTTGCTTGACTTTTGAGTCCTTTGTCAAGTGGAGGATATACTACCCTTGACTTCAGAGGTTTTGTTCAGTTGTTTTCTGAGATATCTCTAGGGGCATGTAAGTTCTCAGTTCCTCCAAGTTGGCACAGTCAAGGCCTGTGCTCTGGTTTGGGAGCAACCACAAATGTTTCTGCACAGGATCTATGAGTAGAATTCCCTCTCCAGAGCCTCTACCATTTCTATCAGGCCAGTGCTCCTCCTCACCCCAGACCTGCCACTCAGGATTGAGACCTAGATCAGCAGTGCAATTCACCCAGGGTTTTTAGGCTGAGGGCTCCAAACATGGACACAGCTGTGGAGCTAGCTGCTGCCACCCTGTAGCTGGGCCAGGCCTCACTCCCCTCTCACCCAGATGAAAGAGCTTTCTCACTGACCTTTGAAGCTGTCTTTGGCATTTGTGGGTTAAGAAATCTGGGAACTGCAGTTGCTGCCCATGATTCTGCACCCTGAAGCTTGCTCCAATCCTGCCAAGTGGCCAAGGCTGTGCTGTGCTTCACTGTTAGTCCAGTGAGACCTTTCCTGTTGGCTTTCTGGTCTTCCTTGGGCTGGAAATCTCTTTCTCTCTGTTATTTTGTGGTTTCTGCTGCTCTAGAATTTGTTTAGAGCCATTTGTTACAGGTATTTTATGAGCTATGGGGTGTGGCTAAGCAGGCCCATCCTTCTTCTCCACCACCTTGGCTCTGCCCCCTAGGCCTATTTTTCTAAGCTCCTTAAAGATAGGGACTATTTATTTGTAGCACAGTGTTTGGAACATAGTAAGTGCTTAGTAAGTTGATGATTGATCCATCCTCTTGTTGGTTCTGATACAGTGAACCTGATATTCTAACTCAGCTATGTCACACATTTGTCCTTGCTTTCCTGACTCTTTCAACTTTTGTAGATACTTTCATTTTACCTTTCTATGATACTTTAAAAATTCCTAAGGTGCTTTGGTCTCAGTCAAGCCATGGCATCTATGGCTGAGAAATCACACCTCTCTCTTTTCTTTCCCCTGGTGTCCAGTCTCCCAGATGTGAGTTTAAAAAACAAAACAAAATACAGAAAAGCAAAAACAGCAAGAAAATACCCCCAAACTCACCAAAACAAACAAGCCAAAAACGTGCACAGTAACAACACATTTAGTGGGAGGTAACTCATTAGGTATTAGGAACCTAAGAACTGGGAAAGAAGCCCCTAAGGCTTCAAATGGGCAACTGGCATTTTAAGAATTTTTACCTTTTAAAAATGATTTAAATATATTATCTCTTTCCTTATAACAATGCTTTGAGTTAGGTACTTATTGTTTCCATTTTGCAGGTGAGTAAATTGAAAAATCAGGAAATTTAAATGGCTTGCTCAGTGTCACACAGCAGGGAAGAGTACATTATCCAAAGCAAAAGTCCTAAAACAGAGGTGGGAAACCTGCAGCCTGGAGCCCACATGCTGTCTTCTAGGTTCTTGGGTGTAACCTTTTCACTAATTCTAACTCTGACAGAATAAATCCTTTCATTAATAGGATTTGTTCTGTGAAATTTGGATTCAGTCAAAGGGCTACACTTGAGGACTTAGAAAGCCACAGGTGGCCTCAAGGCCACAGGTTCCTCACTCCTGATCTAGACTTTCCTACTGACCCAGCACCAAATACAGTGCTTGACATATTGTTGGCACTTAAAGAATGACTGCTATAACTTTCCTTCTAATGTGCAGATGCATCTTTTTATGAGTCTTCTCAGTGTACCACCTTTTAGGAACCTGAGGAATTGTTTAGCGAAGGGGAGACTTTTATGAGATTTCAGTTTCCATTAACTTAGCACTGATAAATTAATCATTTTTTAAATTAAATTGGAAAAAAAATTTTCAAAGATCAGTGGAATTTGCTTTAGAGAGACACCTAGATATTTGCATAATTCTTTCCTTTCTGTTTTATGATTTCATACACACACATATAATATTTATGTCTAGTGTGTGTGTGTGTGTGTGTGTGTGTGTGTCTGTGTGCTGGCCAACCTTTCCTTGCTGAGTTTCTTTACATAAAGAGAGTCATTCCATGAACCATACTCAAAACTCCCCTTCCTGGTTCCTGCTATGTGGGTCATATGGGAACTGCTTATAACCATACACTTAAACAGCACTGAGAGAAGATAGTGTTTTAGTATGACATAGCAAGCCCTGAATGATCTGTCCATTTCTCTACTGTCCCATGACAATATCATGGAGGTTTCATGCTTTGTCAGTTAAAAAAGTAGCTTCAAGCATGGTCTACCTTGCTTAGACTCTCCCAAATGGCAAGTAGAGAGCTCCTCATTTAAATAGCCTTAGGAGAGAGAAGGTCTGGGCTGTACCGTTTCTCCCTATCCCATATCATCTCCATGTGGAGTAGGGACTTGGGTCAGTTTTGGTCTTAAACCCAGGTGGTCTTTTCCACTTTCCATTTCCTTTCCCAAGCAGCTTCAAATTGGATGTGTAAATGCTTGGACACAACTTCATGGTTTCAGGAGTTTTGAAGGTCTTGGGTCCAATGAGAAAACTGGTGAGTGGCAAAGGAAGAAGGTTCTATATTGGAGAGCATAGCTGCCAACATGGTTAACCCTATTCTCATTGTTTACCGGAAGACATATACTTAGAATTGTTTGGACAGTGCAGAACTGTGGTGAAATAAATAGCGTGTCTTACTGATAATACTACAAACTATTTTATGTTGAGATCATTTTAAGCATCAACCTCCTGTCTGAGTATTACAATAATTAGCACATACTTTCTGATTGGTTTAAATTTTATTATTAATATATATTTTTGATATTTTTTCATGTTTTATCATTGTGTATGTGCATGTAAAATATCTGTGCCACATCCAATTCATATTGTACATTGAGTACCTTTTTACTTTTCCTTTGGGTAAATTTTAGACATGAACCTAAATTTTAATAAGACACTGAGGTTTTAAATGAGGTCCTGGGGTTGAGATTTAATCAGCAAGAAGATGGGGAGAACAAGAAATCTTGACTCCTTTTCGTAAGCAACAAGGATCCTGCAGAACTGATCTCAATTCAGAACACTTGTCTAGTTCCAGATTAGTGGGGTTCCTTAAAGTGAAAGAATAGTTTCTCAGGCTTCTATTACAAGTGTTAGTTCCTCAATATTAATTCTATTTAGGTAGACTGGTTCTTATACTCCCACATAGTCTTTTGCTAGGCCCACACTAAAATGATTTTTAGGTCATTAGGACCAACTAGAGTTTAAGCTCTATGATAAAGTCTTGAGCAACCTTAGGTTGCCTCTAGACCATGAGGTTGGATTGGAAGCGAACGTTAATGAGTTATTTTTTCATAGTGAAAAAAATGAGGGGAAGGGTTCATTAGGTATGGAGACTAGGCTTATTATCTCAATAATATAGGAAAGTACTGGGGTGCTAGAGGTGGGGAGGGAAGCATCCCACCAAAGTGCAGGTAGGTACATTCTCTGAAACATATATAGTCTTAGAGAATGGCCTAGAGTCCTGAAAAGTTAAGTGATTTGCTTAAGGTCATGTAATCAGGATGTACAACCAAAATCTCTTTGGCTATGGGTTGCGACCCCAAATAGGGTCATGAAAAACTTGACAACATTAAAATGTTTCTGAACATGCAATGACCAAAAATTAAGTCAAAATCAAATGTGTAATGAATCTGAGGTGTTTCTGGCCACACTTACCCTTGCTGCATCGTGCAGCTTCACTGCAGCCTCGGTTCTGAATGCAAAGTATGTGCACTTTGCACTGTGAATGACCTTTGACCATGAAATGGAAAAGGGGTCATGTGTGGAAAAAGTTTAAGAAGCCCTGATTTATACCTACATCTTCTAGTATTTCTTTGTAGCATGTAGAGTAGTGAGTGATTTGAGTGATTATATTCTATCGGACAGTCCTTATGGCACGTGACTCCAGAAGGTAGTAATGAATCAGAAAGACTAAATGTTGATTTGGCAATGTACTGTGTCTCTGTTGATTAAGGACCAGGGTAGCTAGATGTGGAGAGAGCTGTCCCCAGAGGCTGGTGATGATAAATCTTTGAAGCCACAATAGCTTATAAAGACGATCTTCTAGGGAGTTGGGGATCTGCTTTGGTGGAAGAAAGACCCTCCAAATGAAATCATAGATCCTTAAAGTATTGAAGTACAGACCTATATATAAAATACGTACATTTTCCAAACCTCAAATTATTCCCTGTAGTCTTTCAACTTTGCCTTGTTGCCACAATTTATAGTATTTTACAGAAGTGAGTTACAGTATGGTCTTTATGTTAGACTTGGAGTCAGGAAATGTTTTCAATTCCCAATTCTGACATTTCTTAGTTATTTAATCTTGGGCATACCACTCTATTTCAGTCTCTTCCTCTGTAAAACAGAGATAATAAGCTTCTCACTTTCAAATTCACAGATTTTTTCATTAAGTAAAGTGTTTTATAAACTTTTAAAGCACCATAGAAACGTGAACTTGTATTATATCTTAAACCTTGTCCTTTCTATTCTAAATTCAAGTCAATAAATAGATGATGAGTTGTGGTGGATAGAGAACTAGATTTAGAGCTAGAAAACCTGAGTTTTAGTCTTTCGCTCTGTCACTCCTTATTTATATAACCTTTACCAAGCCACTTTTGTCTGTCTACAGGCCTCATTTTTCTCAGCAATTAAATAATGAAGCAAGGTTAGATGATCTCTATGATCCTTTTCAGCTCTGAATCCTATGATCCTAATTATATACTGAGTCAATAATTAAGATGAACTTTCATTTCATTGACATCACAAATCCGTAACGTACCCCAAACTAATTGCTATGCATGAATGTACATTTTCTGCAATAGACAAATGGCAACATTTTTGTTCGTGTCTCTGAAATTGAGTATTTTGAAAATATATTGAAAGTTACGTTTCTTCTCATCTTCCCTTCTGAGCCAGGACTAGTGCAAGGTAACCAGGGCTCTCCCACAGATCTTCACACCTGGCTAGATCCTCTTCTTTCCCTTGATCATATGCAGGCTATTTGATAGTCCTGCTCTTTGGCTTGTCCTCAAGGCTGATCCCTTTCAGGAATCTATGGCCATTTCACTCCTCTCCTGGAGTGAATCCATTAGCACAAACTACCCCATGCATGCTTCCTAGTCCAGGGAACCTGGGCTATTAAGTACAGGTTCCTAGCAATTCAAAGCTAGAAGCAACCTCAGAAATCATTCGGATCTACCCTTACCCGAAGCAGATATTGCTGACAAGTAAGTGGTCATTCTACATTTACTTGAACACTTCTAGAGACTGGAAACTTATTCCCACTCTTCAGACTATTCTGCGTTACCTCCCTCTAAGTGAGTAGGTGAAAAAGGCCAAGGTCTCCCATTGCATCTTGGGCCATCTCCAGTCATCCTGATTAATATCTGGTCACTGGATCCAGATGGCTCAAGAGGATAAAGTGAGGCTGGTGATCTTTTACAGCCCTCCCTCACTTAAAACAAAATCAAGTGCAACATCATCATTTCTCTGATGTCATGGTCTTCTTTGAAAACAAAGGAAGAAAATGAAATTTTGGACATTTTTGAACATTAGGATGTCTGTCCTCATATTAATCTATTTGTTCTAGTTCCATCCTCTGGGGACTGAGTCAAATAAAACTGATTTCTCTAGCATGTGATGGCATTTCAGAAATTTGAGGAAAATGATCATGTTAGATAGTCATTCAATAAGCGTTGTGCTTGGGATGCAAAGAAAGGTGAAAGATAGTGGTTGCCCTCACAATCTAATGGGGAGATAACAAGTAAAAATTATGTGCAAGCCATATACAAGATAAATGAGAAATAATTACAAGAGGGAAGGCACTAGAATTAAGAGGGGTTGGGAAAAGCTTCCTGTATAAGGTGAGATTTTAGCTGAGGCTTGAAGAAAGCCGGTCTTTTTTTTTCTTCTTGTCTGAATAGGCTGTTTCTTCTACCCATCCATGTGGTATGATTTCAAGTCTCTTCTCTATCTTGGTCACCTTCCTCTGGATAGGTACTCACCTAAATATGGTCCCCGGTATGGAGCACAGTCTTCCAGATATAGACTTTAGGGCATAGGAAAAGGGATTAGTGAGACTTTGATTTTGGACACTGGGTTTTCATTAATGTAGCCTCAAATCTCATAAGATGTTTTTGGCTACCTTGTCACACTGTTGATGACATAAAATGGAGAACAAGGTAATATTTTTACTAAGTGCTAGATGATGAAGCCTGATTAGTATGTGCGCTTGATGCTTTTTGGGTTTTAACGAAGTCTTCAGGTGATTTTGCACCTCTGGAAGTAAACTCTTTGGATGTGGCGTATGTGTGTGTGTATCTATTTATCTGTCTGTCATCTACCTATCTAGTATTAGTTTAAAGCAAAGAGTGTAAAAGGCGTGTATTGAGAATGTAGGTTCAAATCTGAAGTCTGCCGCTCACTAGCTCTGTGACCTGGGATAATGCACTTGACATTTCTTGACCTTGGTTACTGTAAAATGAGACATTTGCTCTAATGGCCTTTAAAGTCCCTTCTAGCTCTAATTCAGTCATTCTCTACATCTTGGGTATGAGTATTCATTGTCTATCTTCAGTGTGTGCCTGGTCTGTTCCCTGATGTATGAACTCATTGTCAATAGTAATAGAAGTTTATTTGTATCTAGTACTTTTTTCTCATACAAAGCACTTTAAAGAAATTCTCATTTGATCTCCTGAACAATAATACTCATAATATCTAGCCTTGTTATAGCACTTTGAAGTTTGCAAAGTGCTTTATATAGGTTAATATATAGGTTATATGGGTTATTTCATATGATCCTCAAAACAACACTCTTAAGTAGGTGCTCTTATTATCCTTATTTTAAGGATGAGGAAACTGAGCTTGCTGAGGGAGATTAAGTGAGTAGTCCAAGGTAAAACAGCTAGCAAGTATGAGGTGGGGTTGAAATTTAAGTCTTTTTGCCTTCATTTCCCACACTCTATCCGCTGAGCTAGGTGGCACAGTGGATAGTATACTAGGTCCAGAGTCAGGCAGACCTGAGTTCAGATCTAGCCTCATATATTTCTTGTATTACTCTGGCCACATCGCAAATCAAATCAGAGATATCTCCATCTACCTCAGTTTCTTCACCTGTAAAATGGGAATAGTAAAAGTACCTACCTTATGGTTTTCCTCTGAGGAGCAAATGAAATAACATTTGTAAAAGTGCCTAACAGTGCCTGGAACATAGTATATAATAAATACTTATTTCATTCCCTTCCTTTCCCACCACCTACCTCCCTCTACAACTTTGTAGTGAGATATGTAATATGTATTAATACACCCTCATTTTCTAGATGAAGAAACTACATCTCTGAGAATTGAAATGATCTGCTTCAAGATACACAGTTAATTGCTAGTAGATCTGGGACTAGACCTGAGGGTTCTAAGGCCTGTCCCCTTTCAAGTGTAATATGACAATTATTCAGGACCCTTACTTTTCTTCTTGCCAGATTATAAGCTCTATGAGGTCCTGGAAGAGATTTTTACCTCCTTCTTTGCCTAACCCAGTGCCCCACATGTAGATGGCACTAGACCAAAGGTTTTTTCTTTCTTTTTAAGTAAGTAAATAAAAATTATAATCAACATTCTGAAAGTCAGCAAGCTATAGTTACTCTGGGACATTAGGCTTCCTACTGCTGTCGATGCCAAGACATTCTCATCTCTCTGGGGAGTGTGGCAAGAAGATGATGGCTCAGGAGGAGACTCAACATGTCTATTCTCTCTTGCCTGTTTGTCTCCACAGTAATGGACTTATTTGCTATTAAAATCACAAAAGGGTTAGCTTTCTTGGGATTCCAAATTGCCAAGTATGAGACGAGCATATCTGCTTCTTACTCACAAATGCAAATGGGAACCTATGAATCTTTCCTTTAACTATAATAACATTCTATCTATTTAGTCCAGCACAATGCCATCACAATAGCTTTTTCATTCAACTGAATTCATATTAAACTAATATAAAGAGATGCTCCTGCCATACCATGAAATAAAACGATGTTCTTGACGTATTTCCAAAACATTTGGAACATTGTTTCCAAATCGACCTTGTGAATAAATTAAATAAGAGCTCGCAAAATGTCCTTTAGTGTTTTCCGAATGCATGCAGATGTGAAGTGGTAATATTTGTGCATTTCTTATCCTGGATTATGCAGTCTGTTTTGCCCATGTTGCTGGCCTGTGTGTTTATTTGTTGTTTGTACTCTGTGGGGTGTAGCATTCCAAGAAAGCTGACCTTCACAATTGCTCCTTTCCCCCTGCTGTCCTTGATAACATCACAGTTAACTTACCATGTTGATTTTCAGAGAATCATAGAAATTTAGAATCAAAACATCCCAGAATCTTGGAATTTTCGAACTGTAGACCCTTTGATAAGTTGGTACAAATTTAGCATCCTGGAATCATACACACTTAGCATCATAGTCAAAGACCCTTTATAGTAGAAAGGAACATGGAGGTTACGAAGTTCAACACCTACCTGCAGCAATCAATCATGTAAAGCATGAAATCTCTCTAAATGTCCTTGCCAAGTTGTCCTTATAAGGAAATCTCTTTTTAAAATTCTTAAACTTAATAAAGATATTCTTAGATCTATATATCTTTATCTGTACATATCACTTTATAGTTACAGAGTGTTTGGTAGACATTATTTCCTTTGGGTAGTACCATAATATAAAGAAATTCCATTGCATAGTGAGATAGGAGAACTGGATTTAAGTTCCAGATCTTCCATTAATTAGCTTTGTGACATTGGGAAAGCCATTTCTTTTCTTTGGGTCTTAACCCACTCAACTGTCACATGATTGGGCTTGATGATCTCTAAGATATTTCTCAACTCTGATTTTGAATTCATGATCCTATTGTTTGAGACTTTTTCAAAAAAGATAAACTACTATGAAGAGAAGAGGTAGGTAATTATAGAGAAAGAAGGCAGTGTTCCCAGTCCGCTCATTGTCACCTCCATCTTATGTTCATCCATTGGCATACCTTCTTAGTTCCTAGTCATATATCTGGTGATGATGGGAAGAATAAATAAAATAGCAACAGAGAGGTATGAATTGATGGTGTTGGTCAAAAGGAAGTAAAGAAAACTGTTCCCCTTTCTATTTTTCTCCTCTGAGACAAAAGATACTATTTGATCATAGAGTTATAGCTCATGGATCTGAAGGGGACTTTCAAGGGCATCTAGTTCCACACTGAAGTTTGCCTGAGGTATGTGTTCCTAATAAGGGCTCCAGCTTCTGCTCCAAAATCTCCAATGATAAGGGAGATATGGTTCGTCCATGGTAGTCCCTTCCTTTCCTGAACAGCTCTAATGGATAATTTATGTTTAGATAACATTTTAAGGGTCTAAATTTCTAAAGCAATTTTGCCCAAACTGCTTCAGAAGGTAGGGGATGTTGAAAAAAGAAATTGAGGAGTTTAGATGACATGCCGGTGTGACATAGCTATTAAGTGGCCAAATGGCTTTGAACTCAAGTCTCCTGGTGAGAGTTCAGAATTCCTCTCTTTTATACCATGCAGTCTTTTCTTACAAAGGTCTTGCAACTCAAATGTTCAAAGATACCCACAAACTATTTTAATTTCTTTGATTGGAAACTCCTTCACAGACTGCCCTCCCTTCTGTCATGTCTCTTATGACAGTAAAAAGTTCTCCTGAAGACAGTCTTAGACTTCTGTGACCCCCAATCTCTGATGAATGTTGACTGGAAGATTCTTTTCAAAGTGTCTGGTTTTTCATTTGAAGAAACATTGCTCCCTTATCACTGATCCAGACCAGCTTGGCTTAATAAAAACCAACATTCCCCTCCCCACCATGCATTGATTAGCACCGTGCACAGTGAACACCAGGAGGAACTGTGAGACTTTAGTGCTCAAGTGGAAAATCATAGTGATTCTGATTGTGTGTGTGTGTGTGTGTGTGTGTGTATTTTAAAGAGGAGAGATTTTTTTTTAATTTAATACTTAAACTCTTTTGGTTTCAGAGATACTTTTTTTTCCTGAAACAGATCAAAACCATTTGGGGGTAATCCACCCAATTTTATTGTTACCAGCTCTGTCAAATTGGATCCAGCTCTATCACAGGCTTGGTCTCCCTGACTCCCTTTTGATTTAGAAGTTCCTTTGTCTTGGCCTGGAATGGTGATTCTGCCCTTTCCAGTAGATGCATCTTGCAGGCTATCGGTCATCAGAGAGGTCATAGAATTGTTGGAATAGACCAAGGATGGAAAAAAGAAGACAAGCATTTATTAAACACCAAGTATGTGCCTGGCGTTGGACTCAGTATTTTACAAATATTATTTCATTCAATCTTCACCACAACCCTGAGAATCAAGTGCTGTTACTATCCCCCTTTTATACTTGAGAAAACTGAGAAAGACAGAAATTAAGTGACTGATCCAGGGTCACACAGCTAGCAATTTTGTGAGAATAAATTCAAACATACATCTTCTTGACTTCAAGACAAGTGCTTCATCTGGTGTACATCGTGATCTATTCTCTGTCCACTTCTATTGGAATTTCAATGCTCTTGGAGAAGTGTATAGCCAGCTTGACGACCTACTATGTGCTAGACACTGTGGGAGATAACTGAGAAAAAAGACATAATACATAAAAGGCTGCTTACACCACAGCAGAGGGATGAGATATAGTCACAAGTGCCAATTAGAAGTATAATAAGAGATAGAGGGCAATCAAAGTAGATGTTAGATGTGTATTCCGAAAATGCAAAGTCACAATTACAACACTGCTTTAGACTTTTCATCTCTTATATACCTTAATAGTCATTTTTCCCATTTTTTTCATTATCAACAATGTCCAGGCACCGAACGTGTTAGTACTATGTACAATGCTATCCAATATAATGGTAGCATTCATATGCCTTTGATCCTTAAAGGGCTAAAAACGTCATCAGAGAGATTTGTTTTAATTATTATCTAGTTAAATGTGGCAACATTTCCCCCTCCTTCAGGGTATGACTTTCTATTTTCTTGGCATTATTTCATGATAATCATTATAAAAATAATAACAATGATAAATGTTTCGCCATTTTATAGTGACACTCATCTGATGATCTCTAAGCGTTTTGTAAACACTAATTAAAATCTTGTAATATGCCTGGGAGGGAGGAAGGTATTAAAATCATCAGCATATAAGTGGTTAAACTGAAAGTGGAGAGCTTATATAACTTGTCTCAGACCTGAGTCCTCACAAATTGTAAGTAATTTGGTTTCTTACGCCAAGTGATCTATGAAAAGATTACTAGTCAACTAGCATTTATTAGGTGTACATTATGTGCCAGGCTCTGTAATAAGCTCTGGGGAGCCAAAGCAAAGAAAAAAAAAGTTCTTGCCCCTCTCTTGACTTCAGACATTGCTGTCTTGTTATATCCTTTCTTGGTATAGATATTCACCAAGGCTCTGTCCTTGGCCCTCTTGCCTCCTCTCACTGCCCTCTCTCCGTGGACAAATTAATTAAATAGTCATGATTTCAATTATCACCTCTATGCACATGATTCTTAAATTTGCATTTCAAACCCCACCTAAACTGTCTAATCCCACCTTCCTATTGGCAGCTGGACATGGCAACCCAAATGTCCAACTAGAATCTCAAACTCATCAGGTCCAAAATTGAAATCACCTCCTTATAAACCCTGATAATTTTATCATCTTCTCTATTTGTGTTTTTGATATCACTACATTTCCAACTAGTCAAGCTGAAAATATTGGAGTCAAATGATTTATATTTAGAAGGGACCTACCTTAGAGGTGCAAACCTCCCATTTTATAGATGAGGTAATGGAGACCTTGACTTGACAAATCAATGCAGCTAATTAATGGCAGAGCTGGCCTTCAGGCTTGGGTTTTCCGCTGTATATCATTATGACGTCTTTTCAGTTAGGGGCAGCTAGGTGGTGCAGTGAATAGAGCACCAGTACAGAAGTCAGGAGGACCTGAGTTCAGATCTCATCTCAGACACTTGAAACTCACTAGCTGTGTGACCTTGGGCAAGTCATGCAACCCCAATTGCCTCATCCTGGGTCTCTACTCATTCTGATGAATATCTGGTCACTGGATTCAGATGACTCTGGAGGAGAAGTGAGGCTGGTGACCTGTACAGCCCTCCCTCACTCAAAACATAGTCAAGTTCAGGTCATGTCATTATATCTTTGATGGCATGATCTTCTTCAGCAATGAAGGATGAACACACACACACACACACACACACACACACACACACTATCTTTTCAGTATGCCATGAAACCCATTATTAGCTTTTCCTGTTCTCTTTTTTTTCTGCTTCTTCCCTCCCCTCCATCTAAATCTTATTTGCAAGTTAGCAAGTCTTGTCAATATTTTTTGAATTTTGTCCTTCCTTTCAACTCCCATAGCCACCAACCTTGTTTATGCATCTGTCCCCTGACCCTGCATGTGCTACCTTTCCAATTTTCTAACCCTTTTCTCCCCTCTGTGTATACTACTATCCTGCTGTACTAGTATGTCTGCAGTTGCTCAAATAACATATCTCTCATCTTTGTGTCTTTGCATGGGCTACCTCCCATACGTAGAATTCTCCACCCCATCAACTGAACCTCTTGATTTTCCTGACTCCCTTCAAGGATCAGCTCATGTCTTACTTTCTGCAGAACCCCTTTCAGATAATTTTCCATCTACATGTAGCATCTTGAGAGCATCTAGTTATTTACATAGTGTCTCCACTATTAGAATTTAAGCTTCTTGAGGTCAGGGACATTTTTTTCTTTGAATTCCCAATGCTTAGTACTGTGCCTGACACACAGTAAGTACTTAAATGCTTCTTGACCTCCTGGCTATACTAACCTCCTTATTAGCCTTCTGTCTCCAGTTTCCATTCTCTAATGTATTCTCTATATAGCTGTCAAAATAATCTTCCTAAGACATAAATCTAACCATGTTAGCCCACTTAAAAGATCTTCAATAACTCATTATTTATAGGACAACACAAACTCCTTAGTTTAGTGCTTACTCTGTGAAATATAGCTTCTCTTACTTCACAGTATTTATGTGTGTGTGTATGTGTGTGTTTGTGCACGTGCATGTGCGTGAGCACGTGTGTGTGTATTTGTACTATGTAGTCTTCAAGCCAGAATCCAATCGCCTTCCCAACCCAGTTTTGTTCTCTCATTTGCTATAAAATCTTTTTTTTCTTAACAATTCAAAACCCTTCAAGATCTGACTCCAATGCACCTTCCCAGGTTTATGAAGCATTACTTCTTTTTGTATATTCTATGGTCTTTCCAATATGCTTTAATATTCCTCCTTCCAGATGTATCATGTCTCATCTCTGCGTTTTTCCCCAGGCCACACCCCATGCTTGGAATGCACTCCCTTCTCACTTATTCCATTTAGAGTACCTAGCTTTCTTCAAAATCCGGCTCAAGTGCCATGTCCTACATGAGACCTCTCTGGATCCCCTAGTTACTAGTGCCTCCACTCTGAAATTAGCTTGTATTTACTTTACTATTTATTTTATACGTATTTAAAGTAGTAACTGTTGTTTACCTTGATAGAAAGAAAGTTCCTGAAGAACAGGATTATTTCAGTTTTGATTTGCATTCTTAATACCTGGTAAGTAGTAGGGACTTAATAAATGTTCCATTAATAATGAACTAACATAGATAGAGCTCCTCAATATCCTCTCTTTCTTCAGACTAGTTTAATTGCTACCTTCTTCATGAAATGTGCTCTGTTCTCCCGTTGATCTCTGCACTTCTTGTTCAAAAGTATTTTCACCTCTTAAAATTTCTTCTGGGAGGGGGTGGAGCCAAGATGGTGGAGTAGAAGGACGCAAGTTTACGAGCTCCAACCCACAGCACATAGAATTAATGTAAAAAGAGATCTGCATAACTTCTGGACCACTGAAAGGGGTACAGAAATGGAGTGAAAGAGATTTCCATGCCAGAGAGCCCTGGAGACCTGTCCCCAGGGTCCGTCGCACTCCGGAAAGCAGACCCCACCCCCAGCGCTGCCCTGGCCGTGGCCCCAGAGAAGCTGACCTGAGCAGGCTTCAGGGACGGAAGCTCTGGCAGCCGGGAAAGTCCTTCCTCCCACAGAAGCTACAGGTCAGTGAGAGAGGCTGGGCTGGAGGAGGGGAGTGGAGTGTCTCCATGACTCGGGCCCCCTCGGGAGGAAGCGGCGGCAGCAGAGACGGGGGCAGGAAGCGGTGGAGGCAGAGGCGTGGGCGGCAGCGGAGGCAGCAGCGGCGGCTGCCCGGACTCCCTCAGCAGCAGGCAGGATCTTCATTACGGAAGGTCTCTGCATAAACAACCTGAGGGAGCTGAGCCTGCGAGACGGCCCTGCCCCACTCCACTCTATTACTCAAGGCCTCTGCATAAAGCCCCTGAGGGAGCTGAGCATGGGAGGCGGGCCCCCCCCCATCTGTTCTGTTTCTGAAGGTCTCTGCATAAAGCCCCTGAGGAGGCCGAGCCTGGGAGGCGGCCCTGCCCCCACCCCAGCACCAGAACTAAAGCTTGCTGCAGAAAGCCCACTTGAACCTCAGACTCCAAGCACTAGCTGGGCAGATCTAGGCGGGGGGTGGACAGGAATCTCAGAAGTCAAGTAACTGGCTGGGAAAATGCCTAGAAAAGGGAAGAAAAATAAGACTATAGAGAGTTTTTTCCAACAAATGCAAATGATCCCAACATTCGGATCTGATGATGAGGACGAGGACATATTCTCTCCATCGGGGGAAAAATGTGGAGGGCGGGGCCTCAGTACCCCAGACACCCCAGGGGGATGTCTGGTGGGCTCAGGCCTTGGAAGAGCTGAAAAAGGATTTTGAAAAGCAAGTTAGACAGGTGGAGGAAAAGCTGGGAAGAGAAATGAGAGACATGCAAGAAAAGTATGAAAAACGGGTCAATACCTTGGTTAAGGAGACCCAAAAAAATGCTGAAGAAAATAACACCTTGAGGACTAGGCTCACTCAATTGGCAAAAGAGGTTCAAAAAGCCAATGAGGAGAAGAATGTTTTCAAAAGCAGAATTAGCCAAATGGAAAAAGAGGTTCAAGCTCACTGAATTTAATAGTTCTCTCAAAATTAGAATGGAACAGATGGAGTCTAATGACTTTATGAGAAACCAAGAAATCACCAAACAAAACCAAAAGAATGAAAAAATGGAAGAGAATGTGAAATATCTCATGGGAAAAACAACTGACCTGGAAAATAGATCCAGGAGAGACAATTTAAAAATTATGGGACTACCTGAAAGTCATGATCAAAAAAAGAGCCTAGACATCATCTTCCATGAAATTATCAAGGAAAACTGCCCTGACATTCTAGAACCAGAGGGCAAAATAAGTATTGAAAGAATCCATCGATCACCACCTGAAAGAGATCCAAAAAGAGAAACTCCTTGGAACATTGTGGCCAAATTCCAGAACTCCCAGCTCAAGGAGAAAATCTTGCAAGCAGCTAGAAAGAAACAATTTCAGTACTGTGGAAATACAATCAGGATAACTCAAGATCTAGCAGCTTCTACATTAAGAGATCGAAGGGCATGGAATAGGATATTCCAGAAGTCAAAGGAAGTAGGACTCAAACCAAGAATCACCTACCCAGCTAAACTGAGTATAATACTTCAGGGGAAAAACTGGTCTTTCAATGAAACAGAGGACTTTCAATCATTCTTGATGAAAAGACCAGAGCTGAAAAGAAAATTTGACTTCCAAACACAAGAATGAGAAGAAGCATTAAAAAGTAAACAGCAAAGGGAAGTCTTAAGGGACTTACCAGAAGTGAACTGTTTACATTTCTACATGGAAAGACAATATTTGTAACTCTTAAAACTTTTCAGTATCTGGGTAGTTGGTGGGACCACACACACACATGTACATGCATGCATGCATACACACATACACACATGCACACACACACAGAGACAGAGAGCACAGAGTGAATTGAATAGGATGGGACCATAGCTTAAAAGAAATTAAGGTAAATGGTTAGAGAGAAATGTAGTGGGAGGAAAGATGGTGAAATGGAATGGGGTAATTATATGTCATTTAAGAGGCAAGTAGGAGACTTTTTAGTGGAGGGATAAAGAGGAGAGCTGAGAAAAAAAAAAAAAAACAAGAAGTTTACCCTCATCACATTTGACTAAAGGAAGGAATAAAATGCACACTCATTTTGGTATGAAAACCTATCTTACAGTATAGGAAAGTGGGGGGGAAGGAGATAAGCAAGGGAGGGGATGATGGAAGGGAGGACAAAGGGAGGAGGGAGTAATTTGAAGTCAACACTTGGGGAGGGACAGGATCAAAAGATAGACGAGAAACAATGAGGGACAGAATAGGATGGAGGGTAATTCAGTTAGTCTTACACAACACGACTATCAGGGAAGTCATTTGCAAAATTACACAGATATGGCCTATATTGAATTGCCTGCCTTCTCAAAGGGAATGGGTGGGGAGGGAGGGATGGGGAGAATTTGGAACTCAGTTTTAGGAACAACTGTCTAGTATTGCTGTTGCTACTAGGAAAGAAGACATACAGTTAAGGAGGAATAGAAAGTCATCTGGCCCTACAGGAGAAAAGAGAAGATGGAGACAAGAGAAGGGAGGGATGAGAGAAGAGAGGGCAGATTGGAGATAGGGAAAATTAGATTGCTTGGGGTATTGGGGTGGGGGGAGGGGAGAAAAGGGGAGAAAATTTGGAACCCAAAATTTTGTGAAAATGAATGTAAAAAGTTAAATAAATAAATAAATACAAATTTCTTCTTTATCTTGCTTGGGTCTTCAATGAATTGTACATTATCATGAGTCCTATATTTGGAGGAAACAGATCTGGGTCCAGAATCCTACTTATGTTTATTTACTAGCTGTGTACCTTTAGGTAAGTCACAATCTCTCCAATCCTCAATTTCCTGATTTATAAAACAGTGTGGTTGGTTTGGATATTTTCTAAGCTCCTTGAAATTCTAAATCCCATGGCTTTACCTCATCATTATTTATGCATGTATTTCATCTCTCCTACTAGATGGTAATCTCCTTGAGAGTAGGGTACATACCATTTTTAACCTTTTTATTTGAAGCACCTAGATCAGGGGTGGGCAACCTGAAGCCTCAAGATCACAAGAAGCCCTCTAGGTCCTCAAGTGTGGCCTTCTAACTGAATCCAAATTTCACAGAACAGATTCTTTTATTAAGGGAATTTTTTTCTGGGAAGGTTGGATTCAGTCAAAGGGCTACACTTGAGGACCTAGAGGGCAACATGTATCCTCAAGGTTTTTGGTTCCCCCTCGCCCCTGACCATGAAAGTGCCTTGAAGCAAGGAGGTACACAATATACAAGGGCAGCTAGGCAGAATAGTGGATAGAATATAGGAGCTGGAGTCAGGAAGACTAATCTTCCTGTGTTTGAATTCAGCTTCAGACACTTACTAAGATGTGTGAGCCTGGACAAGTCACTCAACCTTGTTTGCCTCAGTTTCATCTGCAAAATGATCTGGAGAAGGAAATGGCAAATCATTCCAGTATCTTTGCCAAAAAAATCTCAAATAGGGTCAGGATGAAACTACTGAACAACGACACTTAATACATATTTGTTGAGTAAAAAATGGAAAATAGTAAAAGTAAAGAATGATGTTAAGTGAGGTAGAAAAATCTCTGTCAAGGCACTAAATACATTTAGGTTCATACTGGGTTCTGCTACTGCCTCACTGTATGACTTTGGCAAGTCACCTTTCTTCTAAGGGCCCCAGTTCCCTCATCTATTCAAAGAGGGGGTTGTACTTGATGGTTCCTTCTAGTTATAATAAAATTCTGAGCAATATATAGTATTGCATCCAGATTTCCATAAGAGTGCAGCTCATACTTATCAGCATAATTCCCTGCATTATTTATTTCTGGGCTAGTTCAACAGTCAATGCTGTCCTTATGAGGAGATGCAGTAGGCAATAACCTTCCTTTCCTGTGATCCTGGAAGTGTCCATAAGGCTCCTATTCCATTGAAATTCATTTTCCCATCTGTTCACTGAGGCTTGAAATTCCTAAAACTGAGTACAAAGACTTTCACTTCACAATTAGAGCTGGGCTGAGAATGAAAATCCCCTTAGGAAGAAAGAATGAATTCAAAGGCAACTTGCTTTTAAAGGGAATCTCTTAAGACTTGGTGACATGACATGGATCTGAGTCCTGGGACTGCTATTCATTATCTATGAGGCCTTGGATAAGTCATTTATTTGACCTTTCTAAGCTTCAATTTCTTCAAATGTAGAAAAGGATGACACAATTTTTGTTTCCTCCTTAACTGCAAGAGATTGTTTTGAGTAAAATACTTTGAAAACAGTAAAGTGCTATGGTAGTGTAAGCTTATTGTGTTCACACTAATATATAAATATAAAGGAAGCACAACACAGTGAAGGAAGTGTTAAGTCAGGAAGGCAGGCAATAAACATTTATTAAACGCTTACTACTGCTGGCTACTTTGCAAAGCGTTGGGGATTCAAAAAAAGGTCAAAACAGTCTCTGTCCTCAAAGGGCTCACATTCTAATGAAGAATATCTATGTAAAAACATAAAACAGCTATGTAAGTATAAGGCATATATAGGTAGTCTATATTGTAGGTAGAGTAATATATATTGTAGTATATAGTATAGAAGTATATATTGTAGATAGTCTCAGAGGGCAGGCACTAGCATTAAGCACGAAAGACTTTTGGCATATGAGCACCTTAGTATCAGACAAAACAGGAGGAATCAATGAAGCAGGGAGTATGAAGCTTATAAGAGTAAAATGGTGAAAACACAGAGAGAAATAATTCTAATGAGAAGGAAAAGTGTGGCTGGGTAAGAAAAGAGTGTGGATGCCTGGGGAACTCATCAATCAACCTAAATAAAAAATAATAATAGAAGACATGCACACAAGATGGAAACAAGAGTTGGTGCCAGAGGATGAATGCAAAATTGTGACTATATATAACTCAGCAATGAAGAACTTGAGTTCTTTGGATCATGAAGAAATCTCTTCATTGGCCACTGACTTATTTTACTTTTTTTCTTTTAAAAGTCTTTTAATTTATGGACTAAAACAAGAATTTTCATAACAAAATATAATAAAAAGGATGATTACACATGAAGCTGCCAAGTTATTATGTACAACTTGTTATTCATTTTATATATAATAAAGTTATCATGTTAATTTCTCTTTTTCTTCTCTCCTCCTCCCCACCCTAGAAATGGCTTCTATTAGACACTAATATGTATATGTGTGTGAAATCATTCTATACATGCTTCTATTTCTCAATTCTTTCTATGGATGTAGATAGCATTTTTTCCATGTCTTTTGTAGTTAAATTGGGTATTTATAATAGTCAAAATGACTTATTTTCTCAAAGTTGTTCTTAAAACTGTATACAACATTCTCTTGGTTCTGCTCATTTCACTCTTCGTAATTTTGCATGTCTATCCATGTTTTTCTAAGATCATTGAGCTCATCATTTCTTATAACACAGTGGTATTTCATCCATCACAATCACATACCACAACTAGTTCAGCTATTCCCCAGTTGATGGGTATCCCCACAATTTCTAGTTGTTTGCCACCATAAAGAGCATTGCTATATAAATATTTTAGAATATTTAGGTTCTTTTCCTTTTTCTCTAATCATCTTTGGAAATAGACCACAATAGTGGTTTTATAGGTTAAAGTTTATAGGCAGTTTAATAACTCTTTGGCCATAATTCCAAATTGCCCTCCAAAATGGTTGGATCAGTTCATGATTCTACCAACAAGGAATTACTTTCCCAATTTTTCCAAATTTAAAGCATATTTAAAAGGGATTGATCCATGCTTAAAACGCTTTGAGATGAGGTTTTACTTTGGGGTTTACTCATTCAAAATGTTTGTTTGGCCAGATGAGACTCTGGGCAGCCACTAAGGAGCCCTGCCCCTTGGCTTTGAAAACCCAGATGTGAGTGCTTCTGGTAACTATGTATGGTACATATGGTCAGACAGTTGCATCTGTCTGTTGATTTGTGATGTACGTATTGCTTATGGTCAGGCAACAGGTCTGTCTGTTGGTTGATCTTTGTTTCTCTCTTTGTATTTTCTCTAGAGTTCAGGGTGCTGACTTTTTTCCTTTGAACTAAGTGAATGATATATATGTGCTTGATTTAAATGATTGTTGACCCCTCAAAAGTTGCTTTTTCTTTTAGAAAAACAGATCAAAGAATCTGTACAGGAGGTCCTCCTATATATTTTGGGGTACCTGCTTTTATACTTATTTGAAGGTAGATTCCATGTTCCCTGGTTCCTGTGGAGGAAACCTTAGGTATTCTTGCAGCATTTTTTAAAACTATAGGTCAGGACCCAGTATAGGGTTGAGAGTGGAAAAAGTCTAAGAAGCCTTGTTCTAGAGATCATTTGGGGCTAGAGTTTCCCTCTAAGAGAAAAAAGACTTTTCTGTTCTTTCTATTTTTCACTTTGTTAGTCATTTTTTATTATTTCATTTTCAATTTTCTTTCTTCTTTTTTCTCTGCTTGCATAGGTTGGGATAAGGCTTGTATAAATACTAAGCTGGCAATAATTTATGAAACTTTTCCAAATGTGCTTTTTTTGTTGTTTCTACATAACTTTTTATTTGGGGATAATTATGATCTCTAGGCTCACCTGCTGTGGTTCACCTGGGCCCTCCCCAAATATGATTAAATTTGAGGCTGTTAATGACACTGTTTAGTGGACACCTAGAATTCTACTTGCATTTAGGAGACAATTAGGAATTATGCCATGCCGACCTTTGGAGACTCTTTAGTGCAACATGCTGGGGGGGGAGGCATTTGAAGGGACAACGCTCTCCATAATTCTAGAGACCTTTCCAGGATTGAGGTTACAAACACATGTGCCAAATTCACTCTCGTTGGTTTGCTGAGGACAGGACATATTTGCCCAGGGAAGACTGTGACAGGGAATAAGCAGACTGCCTTGCCTGAATCCAGTCAACTCTATGGTCTAGCTCAGTGCTTGGACCCTCTAGGAATCATGAAGATTCTGGAATAGATAACAGTGAAGATCTGGAGCACTTTGGGGATGATGAAGCAATCCCATAATTGACCACTGGGAAGGAAGGGGCAATGAGTCAGTGGATCTTATAAAAGGGAATGACTCACCCTTGTCTCTTCTTTCACCGTTCCAAATGGCATTGTGAAATTCAGAGACTTCTGGTAAGGGGAGAAGATAGATGACTCTCTCTTTCTGGGTAGCATTTTGACTATTCCCACAGGCCAGCTAAAGTAGGGAGATGTCTTGTGTTGCCTCTAACTCTCTTTTCTTTGTCCTAATCTGCCTTATTATAAGTGTTTGCTTTAGAGACCAAAATATCCAAGTTTGGAGGTGAACTTGTAAGTGTAAGCAATCCAGAGGTTCCAGGGTCCTCAGCTGGAGCTGGTTACATCCTGAGAGGAGTTCAGGAATCTTAGCAAATGCTGCAGGGTTTCTATAAGTAAGGTGGATTTTAGTGTAAGTAAAGTATAGATTTTAGTGTGTGTAAAGTGGATTTTCGTTATTCTTTTTTAGAGTACAGTTTCCCAGGATCCATATCCATAACTCTCTCTTGTTCCTAGGTATTAGATATGAGTTTTCATGATTGTGATTCAGAATATCTCCACCACACTTGCACAACATTATATAACAATAAATAATGTATACATTTGTGCTTAAATTGTAAACAGCTACTGTCACTACAAAGTGAGATATAGGGTTGAGGTGATGTAAACTTGTTGGCAAGATGTCTTTTTTGTCTGTTGCCCTATAAAGCAAGTGGACACTGGTCAGTGAATGGTGAACCCTTAGGGTTGAATGCACAAGCTAGAGTGTGTGGCTTGACTGGCACCCTTCAAGGTTTGGGGGGAATCTGTGTTTGCCTTAGCTGGGCCCCATTGAGACCTGAGAGGATTTAGGAGGGTGAACAAGTTGGGCCTGTCTTAATTGACTTCATCAAGATGTAGGGGTAATTGCCCCCACCTTCTCACTTATAAGAAGGTGATTAGGGAATGCTGTAGGAGTTGTGCTCCTATTATCAGCAACCCTCGTGAGAAGACCGGACTAGAATAAAGTGAGATTTTTAGCCCCTTCAAAACTGTCTTAGTGTCTTTCCTGTCTGACCTGATCAAGACTGTGTGCTGTGTTTATCTGCCTTAAAGCTTCTTAAAGATGACTATGAGAGAGGCGAGCCCCAGCCCTTGGTAGGGATTCTTTCCAGAAGGCAAGGGCCTGGAGTGAAATGTCTGGATATTTGACACTGAAGTGAAATATAATATGCCTATTCAGTAGTCCTATTGAACTCTTCATGTTGTGATGTTTAAGTCGCTTCCATGTAGCAAGGTAATGATAGTTACAAATTATAAGATATTGATTAGTTAAATTAATGCATTTTATGAATCTTTAGGTTCAGTGCTTATTTTATAATTAAGAAATAAATAACTATGCCATTTTAAAATTCATTTTATACCTTGAATCTCTTCCTAGAGCTCCTCTTGGGGAGACCCTATACATAAGTTAACTTAGTTGTCGTTAAGTCATTTTCAGTCATGTCCAACTCTTCATGACTACATTTGGGGTTCTCTTGGCAAAGATACTTGGAGGGGTTTGCCATTTCCTTCTTCGGCTCATTTTACTTATTAGGAAACTGAGGCAAACAGGGTTAAGTGACTTGCCCAGGGTCACACAGTTTGTAAATATCAGAGACCAGATGTGAACTCAGGAAGGAGTCTTTCTGACTCCAAGCCCAGTGCTCTCCTCACTGCACGACCTAAACTAATCTTAAGCTTGAAACAGTTCTTTCAAGATCCAGAGTGGGGATATAATGAATTGAAGCATATGTATGGGCCCAAAGTGGATAGAGACCCTTTAGTAATGTAAAGGGAAAGAGTGCAGTGATCCAGTTCCCTGGACCCAGTAGTGCTTACTTATTAGATAGAGAAAGCATACTGGAGGTCACTTTGAGATGTTCTATTTGGGAAAAAATGTGATTATTATGGTTTATTAGCTAGGGAAACACACTAGATGTTTGGGTTGGGTGAGATTTTCTTTTCTCCTGCTTCCCTGATTCTATCCTGGTCAGATGCAGTAAAGCCATATGGCAGCCTTTATCTTTGGGAATTTCTTTCCCTTCCTTCCTGTAATAATTGTCTGGATCCAAAAAGCTTTTAAAATGCATTTGGGAGAAAGAGAAAAACCAGCAACAATATTCTGGAGCCATGTGACCTTGCACAGGTCACTTCTCTTCCCTCAGTGATGATAGGATGCATAAAAGTACAGACCACGCTTTATCTAAATATAGTGTCTTCTCTGGTGCAGAGTATTGTATATATCGATTATGGTGTCATAAAATAATATAAGTTAGAGCTAGAAGAGACTTTAGAGAGCAGGATAATAGATTTATAGCAAGAATGACACAGAGCGGTCATTTGATCCAACTCCCTCATTTTACAGATGGAGAAATTGTGGCTCAAACAAGTTAAATGATTTGGAAAAGATCACAAAGGTAGCATAGAGCAGAGATTGAATTCAAATCCAGGCCCTTTACCTCCAATTATTGCTTCCTTTCCATTGCTATATGTTGTTACCATAGGACCCAAATTTCTCAGTTTTCATATGAAGAAACTGAGGTCTAGAGGTTGTAAGTGACTTACCCAAGGTCACACAAGAAGTAAGTAGCAGATTTGAATTTTGAACCTAAAACTTCAGATTCCATATGCTGGACCTAATTATAATAACTTTTTTGAGTTGGATAGTGATAGTAATATATACTGAAGAAAGTACTTCATGAATGGTAAAGAAATGGGTAGAGGAAATATGACCCAGTGGAAAGTGTAGTGGCTTTGAAGTTGAAGTGAGAGAGTTCAAATCTAGCTCTGACTGGTGCTTGCTGTATAACTGTGAACAAACCACTTAATGCCTCTGGGCCTCAGTTTTCTCATCTGTAAAGTGATGAAATTGGACTAAATGACCCCCAAGGTCCCATCTTGCTTTCAATCAATATATTTTTACAGAAATGAGAGTTGCTGTTTGTGTTATTGATATTGACATAGGAATTATTGTTTTTTTCAGAAAATGTAATTGTCGAGGGGATCTAAAAGAAGATGACTGTAATGGGATTTCATTTAACCTGCACCTTGTGAGAAAAATAATTTTTGAGTACAATTACATTTTGCTGAGGGCAAGAGAGAAAAACACACAGAAAACTAGCCCCATATACTTTGCCTAGATAACGCTAATGGATTGATAAGTGACTCATCTGGCTTAATGTAAAGAAGTGTAAGGTAATGAGTTATACATTAAAAATTAATCATAGATGATAGCTGGGTGCTCAACTCAGAAGGCTGACAAGATCAGAGGTGATTGAGAAGGATACCTTGAAAGCCACCTGCAAATGTTTGCCACTGATAAATTAGACTGAAGGGATATAGCTATAGGTGTTCAGGGGAACATGCTGCCTGAAGATTTTGGCCTACAAATCTTTATCTAAGCATTTCTTAATATTGATTCATATTAGGAACATCAGGCTATGCAATAGACTTTGAATTTCTAGGGAATATATAGTGTGCTTTAAGCTTTGAAGTAAAGACCTCAAGAAGGAAATGTGTTATACTAGCTCTAATTGGGTTTATAACATCAGAGTGAAAACTCAATTCAGTTCAGTTTTGTTTAGTTCAACAACTGTTTTCCAAGCCCTTCTTGTGTGCAGAGGGAGATATGTTATTTTAGATCAGACAGGTCCCTTCCTTCATGGAGCTTACTATTTAGTGTCAGTCAATAGATCAACCAATCAAAAAACATTTACTAAGTACTTCGCATTTGCCAGGTACTATGTTAACTACTGGAGATATAAAGATAGAAATGCATTCGTCTCTGCCCTCAAGGAGCTAACATTTTATAGAAAAGAGATACCAGTTGCATATATAAGTAAATGTGATATAGAGATGTCATGTACACACATAAGTGCATACAATATAAGGAGATACTATGTACACACGTAAGTGCATGTAACATAAAAAGAGATACCTTGAACATGCTACATAATTAGATGCTAAATGAGAGAATAAGGCAGGTGGAATGGTAGATAGAGCTCCAGGCCTGGAGCCAGGAAGACTTGAGTTCAAATCCACCCTCTTATTAGTTGTTTCATCCTGGGCAAGTCATTTAACCCTGTTTGTCTAAGTTTCTTCATTTGTAAAATGAGCTGGAGAAGAAAATGACAAACCGTTCCAGTATCTCTGCCAAGGACCATCCCAAATGGGATCATGAAGAGACTGAAAATGTTTTCACGACTGAAAGCAACTGAACACTACAAAGATTGAGCGAATAGTAATTTGCACAGGGTAGGAAGTGGATGAGGGTGCCATATGCAATAAAATAGATTAGAAAAAGCTTTATGGAGATGATGATGATGCATGAACTCATATTTGAAGGAAAGTAGAGATTCTACAAAGTAGAGGTGAGGAGGGAGTGCATTTGAAGAAAGGTGGACAGTGTGTGTAAAGACATGGATAAAATGTGGGGCATAAGGACTGTGGTGCCAACATGATATTCACAGCACCTATGGTGGCCATGAATATGCCGGTGCAGTTCTGAATCATGAAATACAACACCCTTCACATGGAAGACAGAACCAAAATATTTATTCAGACACCAGAAAGCCAAATCCATCATAGTAACAAAGAAATCTATACACAATAACAATGCGGTGGGCAACAGCATCCCCAAGTCTTCCCTCTGTTAGGCTTCCCACAAACCAGCCCCCTTAGACAAAAATCACATTCTTTCCTTCTCAAGCTAGCCAGCTTCCTTTCCCAGCTCTGACTGCTCTCTAAGTTCCTCTAAGTTTCCTCTCTAACTGCTCTAGCTCTGCCTCTTCTTGCTTCAACCCTTCCTGTTCTACCCATTCAGCAAGCTCCTTCCACCACAGGTTCCATGTGACTCAAGCTTCCATAGGCCCACATGTGCCTATTAATTAATGGGAAAGATCTTCCCATTTAAATTACCATTACAAGGACAGATGACCAAAATGTACAATATAACATAATAAACCATTAGAGAGGTACAAAAAGTAGCATTATGAAAGTTCTGGGAGAAAAGAGGGGAAATTCTGAAGGAAAATGCATACCAGGAGGATCAGGCTTCCTGGAGGATAGAGTATTTGAATTGGGAACTGAAAATTTTGAAATGATGTGAATGATTAAGAGAAGATAATGCTGTAATTTAGGAGTTTAAATAATGAATTGCAAAGCAGACTTGGACATCATAGTTCCCAAATCACTTTGCCCCTAAATTGCCTAGGCTACATAAAACTGAAGGTGATAGCCCCAAACTCCTGAAGTCAGCTATGGCAGAGTGGAGAATGCATTGATTGGGAAATCAGAAGTCCCAACTCTATCACTAACTGCTGTGTGGCTTTAAGGAAAGCTCTTCATCTCTCTGAAAATCAGTCTCTTACTCTGTTAAATGAGAGGATCCTAGATTCATAGATTTTGAGCCAGAAGAGGTCTTCAGTTGCACAGATGAGGTAGCTGAAGTACAGAGAAATTAAGCGACTTGCCTAGGGTCACACAGCTAAGTGTCAGAAGTGGGAACTGAATACAGTTCCCTCTCTGAATACAGTCCGACTCTAAGACTGGTGTCCTGTCCTCCACACAATGTTGCCTCTGAGGGTTTGACTTCATGAGCACCAAGACAACTTTATATCTCATGTTTATCTAGGTGGTGCAGTGGGTAGATTTGGGAAGACCTGAGATTAAATCCTGCCTCAGACATTCACTAGCTGTATGACCCTGGACAGATCACTTAATCTCTCTGTGCCTCAGTTTCCCATCTATAAAATTAGGATAATATCCCCTACCTCACTGGACATTGTTATGATTATTATCTAACAATGTGGAGTTCTAGCTTTAAATTCAACTTGGTTGGACTATACCATGTATTTGTTCCTCAGGCCAACTGAAATATTCATTTAAATCAGTTGAAAAAAATGTGAAATTTGCTAAGGGTAAGAAGGAATTTTTTTTAAAGTTTTTATTCTGCTCAAATCTGTAGCGGAAACATATAAAAAAGGTCAAGTCAAAGAAAGTTGGAACGAGAGGCATAATATTACAGGGAAAATTCATGGACTCTGGCATCAGAAGGTATGGATTCAGATGCCAATATTGATATTTTCTGCTTGTGTGATCTTGAGCATGTCTCTTGACCTCTGTTTGCCTCAATTTCCTCCTCGGTAAAATGAGGAGCTTGAACTCTGTGGCCTCTGAAGTCCCTTCTAGTCCTGAACCTTTGATTTTATGATGCTCCTTGTTCTGCCAAGGTAGTGGTGAAGACTGGGGGAGGGCAGAGAAAAAGAATCAGCCTAGTCTGCACTACAGAGTGAGGATTGTGTTGCATATTGTCAAAGGCAGGGAGGATACGTGCAATAAAATATGAGTTTATAAAACCAAGCCAGGTGTTAGGGACACAGTAGGCTCTCAAATACTTGCTGGTTGATAAAAGGGAAAACTAAGCTAATGATAGAGGTCTGATTTGAAAATATTGCCCAAGCTTTCATAGCTCTTATATGAAGCTTCAAGGGGTGGGAGGTCACCAGATCTCTGATCCCGTGGCACTTAAGATCTGTTATGATTTAGGAAGGCCTTAGTAAGATGACAGCTGCAATTTTTTTTTCCAGTTAGCCTAGAACAAGGGAATACTGTATGTATTTTAAAGTACTTCGAAAGAAATTTAATCACTTAAGACTTTCTTATCCACCTCCCCCCTTTTCTTGTTTTCTTCTCTCTGCTTATACAGCTACCAACTCTAATATGGACTCTCACTATACCAGTTGGTTTCCCTGTTTCCGGTCTGTCTTTGGAATAGCTCCCAAAATAATCTTTGTAAAGCATTGGATCCATTGTGTCACTGCCCTGTTTGAGAATTGTCTTTTGTCTCCTTACTGTGTCTGGGACAAAATACAAATTCCTCAGCTTGGAAATTAAAAACAAAACAAGATATTTTGGTGATTCTTGCTGTCTTTATGTTAGTCATTTCAATTCCCCCTTCCTCCAAACTGATCCTTCTTTGTGATAATAAAAAAAAAACAATTAAAGAGAAACATTCACTAGGATGACCACATCTGCCAGTGCGTACAATCTTGCATCTTTATTCCCTGCCTTTCTGTCTTGAATAGATTTGCATGATTCGTTCTGATGTTCTCTGAAACATTCATATTTTGTTTGTTTTGGTTTTGTTTGTTTTTTATCAGTAAAGGAACTTTCTTTTCATGGCATCTTCATTTGCATGTAGTCCTTTGTGTTTTATTGATTTTTCTTATTTTCCTTTGCAGCAGTTCATAAATCATTTCAGGTTTTTATGAATTCCTCATATATACCAATTCGTACTGCAAAACAATATTCCATTACAGTAATAAGCCATCTTTTTTGGACATTATCCAATTTAGGGGCACCTACTTTGCTTCCAGGTCTTTGAAAGCACCAGATGAGTTGCTATGAACATTCTAGTATATGCTGAACCTTTGTTTCAGGCTTTAATTTCTTTGGGGTATGTGCCCAGTGGTGGAATTATTGGATCAAAGAATATGGACAACTAAGTCATTTTTCTTAAATAATTCCAAATGGATTTTCAGAATAGTTTGACTATTTTTATATCTCCAGAGCATTACTGTCTGTCCTTCCATAGTATCTCCTTTATCCCAATACTGACTATTCTCATCTTCTGTCATCTTTGACAGTTTGCTTGATGTAGGGTAGAAATCACAGTTAACTTAATGGCATTTTTCTTATTATCAGTGAATTAGAGCATGTTTTCTTTTCTTTTGGGGGGGAGGCAATGAAATTGGTGTTAAGTGACTTGCTCAAGGTCACACAGCTAGTAATTGTCTGCAGCCAGATTTGGACTCAGGTCCTCCTGACAGGGCCTGTACTCTATTCACTATGCCACCCAACTGCACCTAGTGTATGTTTTCATGTGGTCACAGAGTTTCCAATCTTTTAAAAACTATTTGTTCATGTAACAGAGGCATCCGGTGGCCCATTGAATAGAGCACTGGATCTGGAGTCAAAAAGGTCTGAGTTCAAACCTAGCCTCAGACATTTATTGGCTGTATGACCCTGAGCAAATTACTTAACCTCTGTTTGCCTCAGTTTCCTCAGTTATAAAAAGGGAAATAGCACCTACCTTGCAGGATTGTTGTGACAATCAAATGAGATAATATTTGTGGAAAAGCACTTAGCATGGTTCCTGACATAGAGTAAGTGTTCCATAAATACTTAATCCCTACCCTTTCCTTTCCCTTGTAATACTGACTACCCTGACCCTAGTACCCGAGGATCAGGTGCCTTCTCATACCTCCTCCAGGATTCTGTGGTACCTTTAAGGAGGTTTAGGGTATCTTGGATCTCTGCAAATGGCTCCAGTTTCCACTAATGATGTTCTCCCAAGTACAGGGAGGTAGTCTGTTGCACCCTAATTTCACTTAACTACTAATAATCACATTTACTTTTATAAAAAAAATTTACTTCAAAGGTATCTTAACAAATATAGAAGCAGATTACTCCCCTTAAGATACAAGGCTTAATCTCACAACTCCACATCAATTTCTGCAGAAGGAATTAAGTTAATAGTTTAACTCAGTTCCTATAGAGCACAGTCCCCGGTTTGAGTCCCTTAAACCCAGGATTCCCTGCCAGGCTGACTGGCTGCAACATCCCACTTTGAAATCTTGACTCTAAGGTCATCATGGCTGGAATCTTGATCCCTTTGGATCATTGCTTTCACCTGGAATTGACGACAAATGAAACTGAAGAAGGCAAAACACTCCAGGCAAAGGATTAAAAGAAAACCAGGAAGGAGTGGAAATCCTCCTTTCCCTTCACTAGTTCAGTTCCTCTTCCATGCTGTGAGTCCACTATGATATTTCCCCTATGGATGGCAGCAGGATAAACAAAGCATAAAGAAGAGGCAGTTTCTAAAGATAAAGTCTGTTCTGGCTATGCAAATAAAGGAGGCTACTCCCGTCCACGTAATGGGGGACAACACCAAGAAACAGGTTGCTTCCATTTTAAGCAATCTGGTCATGTTCCAAGACCCCAAGGCCCCATTACATTCATATCCTTTGACCATTTAACTATGGGAGAATGATGTTATTGATGTATATATAATTTGTATCAATGCCCAATATAGTTCAGATATTGGATTTTTACTGGCAATATTTATTTTTCATACTCTACCACTTCTCTTATAATTCTATTTCCATTCATTTTACTCAATTTTTAATACACTTCATTGAAAACTGTCCCTTTTTTTAGATCTTCTTTTTTATTTCTTTAGTTAAGAATTAACTCTCCATAGGTTTGAGTATGAAAGATACCTACAAGTATAAAGATAGTCTTTTCTAATTTTTATTGGAGAGATCTTTTCTATGTAGATTACTCATCTCCTTGGACCTTATTGTGGAATAGGGTATGAAGTGTTGATTTAAACTTCATTTCTGAGAAATTGTTTTCTATTTTTCATAGTAGGTCTTGTCATAAAGGGAATTCTCCCATTTTCTGTGTTCTGGGTTATCAAGCATTGGGCTACTGTTTTCTAGTCTTTCTGTTTGTTATTTGCAGGTCTTATTTATCTTTGTTTTTAAACCACTTTGGCTGACTCTCGCTTTATGAAATAATTTTATATCTGATAACGCTGTGTTTCATTCATATCTTTCTTCAATATTTCCTTTGAGAGCCTAGATGTGTATTCTTACAAATGAATCTTTGTTAATTATATGAGTTCCTTCAGTAATTTCATCAGTAATAATAAAAATAATTAATAACAACCAGTAATAATATTAATAATGCACCAGTAAATTTAGTGGTATTGTCATTCAAAAATCAAAATAACACAACCTAACTATGGGCATTGAATATTTCTCCAGGTTTCAAAGTTTCCATTGATAATCATGTCAAAGAGTAGCAATACTTTAACTCCAGTTTTTCAGAGGATCATCAACAGGTTTTGAAGCCCAGTCCCTTGAATAGGGCTAGGTGGAGATGTTCCAAATGTCACAATTATAGAATCTAGCCTTTTAGCAATAGACAAGGAGTTCCCTCCAGTGCCACCGTTTGATCTGCCTTGCAAATACCTCCAAGTTCCTAAGCTCTGGGAGACTTTCTTTGGAGAGCGTAGGAGACTTCCTGGGTAGTGTCAGCCTCTTGCAGAGAGAAGAGGCTCCCTGAATTCAGCCTTTCAATGAAAAAAGAGAGAGTCTGATACATTGCCTGCAAGACTCTAAGTCACCATATGGGGATCAGGAATCCTGGATTTTGTTTTCATTTACCTCTCTATTATTCAGTGTAGGTCTGATGAAAACAGAGTTGCTTTGAGGTACTCCCTCTTTCTTTTCTTTTTTTATTGATAATTATAATTTGTTTGTTTAGTAACAATGTATTTTACTTTATTCATTTTAAAAATTTATTAATTTATTTTTTGTTTTCAGTATTCATTTCCACAAGATTTTGACTTCCAAATTTTCTCCCCATCTCTCCCTTCCTCCCACCCCATAATGCCTTGCATTCTATTACCCCTTCCCTCAGTATGCTCTCCCTAATATTAAACCCCTCCCTTTCCTTATCCCCATCTTCTCTCTTTTCTTGCAGGGCAAGATAGATTTCTATACCCCATTACCTGTATTTCTTTTTTCCCATTTGCATGCAAAAACAATTCTCAATATTTGTTCCTAAAACTTTGAGTTCCAACTTCTCTCCCATCCTCCCTTCCCATCTATCCCCACTGAGAAAGCAAGCAATTTGATATAGACTATATATATATATATATATATATATATATATATATATATATATATATATGTGTGTGTGTGTGTGTGTGGTTTTTTTTTTTGCAAAAGACTTCTATAATATTCATGTTGTAAAAGACTAACTATATTTCCCTCCATCCTAGCCTGCCCCCTGTTTATTTTATTCTCTCTTTTGACCTTGTCTCTCCCCTAAAATGTTTACTTCTAATTACTCCCTCCTCCTATTTGTCCACCCTTCGATCATCCCCTACCCCACCTCTCCCCTTCTCCCCTCCTTTCCTGTAGTGTAAGATCGATTTTCATACCAAGTTGAGTGTTGATGTTATTCCCTCATTAAGTCAAATGTGATGAGAGTAAGCTTCACTTTTTCCCTCTCACCTCCCCACTTTTTGCCTTCATTGAAAAATTTTTTTGCCTCTTTTATTTGAGATAATTTGCCCCATTCCATTTTTCCCTTTTTCCTCCCCATATATTCCTCTCTCACCCCTTAATTTTATTTTTTTAGATATCTTTCCTTCTTATTCAACTCACCCTGTACCCTCTGTGCAGGTATTGCCTCTTTCTAAGGGAATGGTAAGGCTTTTTATTAGTCCTATAAGGTTAGACATATATTTTGATGTCTGAGATAAAAGAGGGAATCCCTGAAGGCCTCCCCACAGTTCCGTAGGGTACTCCTCTGAGCCTGGAGAACTAGTGGACTGTGGGGAAAGGTGGACCTTTATAGTGAGGGAGAACAATTGTATAAATTAAAAAATGAACTACTCTGAATTCTTTATGTGTTTTCTATATTTTCTAGGGGGTGGAATAAAAATTGTTCTGTACCCAATATATGCATTACACCCTTGAATACTTGAATAGAATCTAGGGAACTTTTAAGTTCTGAACATCTGTGGAGACTTAGACCTGAGCTGTATTTCAACTATATTCAGGGATTTTTTTAAAGAATCTTGATCAAAGCCTGAGTAGAGACAAATTGAACTGATGAGTGATTTAGGACCCTACACCCAAACTGAACTGATCTATGAGTATGATAAAACCTGGAAGACATAAACAAGATGACTACAGGAACATAGAGTTCAATACACACTTCTCTAGCAAACAATTTCCAATGAGGACTAAAGTTCTTTTCTCTTAATGTTAGGCAAACCTTGGCAATTTGTACCACACATGAATGGGGATCCCACGTGTAGAGTTGAAGGGGTAGAGGGTATTCCCTAGACAAAGTCCTTTGTGCTTTGACAGCTGTAAGTTAATGGGGCAAGGATGGTTTGGTTCCTGTCAGAACTCTCTTTTCCACCGAGGCCACTCACAGCTGCTAGATATGAGGCTGCCTTTTGTCACAGGGCTCAATGACCTTAGCATAATGCAAGTGCTCAGAGTTCATCAGACAACCACTTACTGAATGCATGGTTGAAAGGCCCAACAATCTAGGACACATTTGAGGGAAGGGGATCATTTTTCAGTCAGATGTCTTTTCTCCTGTATCTCATCCAGAAGACAGTCAGCCATCGGGTGCAAAAGAAGGAGGGAGAAAGCTACCATATGGATTGTTCTGATGAAACATAAATGAGCTAATGTTATGGGAGAAAAGAGCAATAAAAAGGGAATGGAGCTGAGAACATCAGAATGTTACATGAAAGCATTGATGATTGTATCTGGGAAGAAGGAGTCTTAGAATTATAGAATCATAGGATGAGACATGTTACTCTTCAGGTATAAAAGGTTCAGTGGCTCCCTATTGCCTAGGGGATAAAATAGAAACTGACGTTTCACAGCTTATATGATCGATTTCTGATTATCTTTTTAGATTAATTCCTTTGACAAGCTCCAATTTGGCTCGACAGCCAAATTAGATTACTCTCTGTCCCCTCTTCTTGGACCTCTCCTTCCTCCATGCATTTGAGCAGGCCATTCACCATGTCTTGACAACTATTCCTCCTTGTTTTGCCTGTTGAAATCCTTCTGTCAAAGGCCCAACTCAGTTGTCTAATTCTTACCTGTTATGTAGCCTACAAGTCTGGAGGACTCTTAAATTACTATATGAGGATCAGGAACCCTGGATTTTGTGCTCATTTATGGCAATGTTGTTCAGACGGTATCGGTCTGATGGGAAAGGGATTGATGCTTCAAGGTATTCTGTCCCCCACTCCCAAAGAAATATGAATCCTTCTATTAGTCCTATAAGACTAGACACATAACTCTCAACCTGCCTTGTTATCCTGGAGCTCTTTGTTTGGATTTCTCCTTATCTCTATCTTATAACGTTTTTTAATTATCCATGATTACGCATCTGTCATATTCCCTTAGGATATTTTAAATTCCTCAAGTGAAAGAAATGTGGTTTTTTTCTTCATTGTTTTATCCCTAAAAGTCAGTCTGGGTCCTCACAGAGGGCCTTGGATAGATCATTTTACTGGTTTAAAAATGCCTGTTGGACTTCATTGAATAAGAAGCATAGCATGTGAGAGAGTTGCAAGAGAACATAAAGTTTTCATGCTGAAAAGGGATCTGGGGATGACCTAGGAAAGGACGAAAAAATGATCATATAGCACATAGATAGATAAATAGATAGATCAATAGACAGATAGCATATATAATAATATGCCAGGCACTGTGATAAGAAGTGCTTTACAAATGTTATCTCTTTTAATCCTCATAACAACTGTAGGAAGTAGGTTCTACTTAAGTGTTTACTCTTAAAGATGAAGTGGAAATCCAGAGAACTAAGTGGGACCACGAATTTCAGGGCTATAAGGAACTTCAGATAGTAATCTAGTTGAACCCCCACATTTTACAGATAAGGAAACTCAGACCTGGAGAGGTTATAACAATTTGCCGAAGGTCATATGAGTAATGAATATCAAAACCCTATTTTACCTTGGGTCCCTTGACTCCATATCTAGTTCTCCTTCCACTGCCATTAAGGCAGGGATGGGTCTTACCTATCTTTATTTCTTCCTCAATACTGGGCACATATAAGGTATTTAATGAATGTTTGTTGAATGAATGAATGAAGAAATGTTTGGTTTCTTGTGTTCCATTGTATTATTTACCGTTGTTATGTTATAGGTAGGGGGCATGAAATACACACTTCTCATTGCTTCCATCTTTATAGTTGTATTCAGTAACCAAGTCCGATTATTAAATTTGAGCCCTATTTTGCACCAATATACTCCTGTGCTGTGTTCTCAGGCCAAGTCATCTACCCAGATCATAAACCAGATGTGAGTCTGAATGTTTTTAGAACTTCATCTTGCCACTTGGTCTGGCATGCAGAAACATTCTCAGCCTGTAGGCTTTGATGCCTCATGTTTGCATTCATAAAAATTATATGGAAAGTTATAAAAGAGTGATAAGACCTTCCAGTTTTACCACCAAGTGGAAAAATTGTCCACACAAAGAATTTATGGCCATCTTGTAGCAATTTTGAAGCTCTAACATCATTTTAGCTGATTATGCACTAAAGAGGTTGAAAGAAACTCTAACCTAGAGTCAGGAGAAACAACTTCCGACTTTGAAATCTCTGAACTGGAAGCTTTAAGTTCTGTTGGTATTTGTCTGTTTTTCTCCCTTCTGTTGAATAAGATGAATCAGAGTTACAGGTAGAAAGGACTTTTGAGGCCATTTCATCCAACCTCCTTATTTTATATTTGAAACTAAGAATCAGGGAATTTAAATGACTTGACCATTTTTACACAAGTAGTAAAGGGCAGATCTAGTGTTCGAATCCAGGGCTTTTAACTCTAAATTCAGTAGTCTTTCCACCATGACATGTATAATTGATAAAGTCTGCTGCTATCATCCTGTGAAGGCATATATAATTTTTTAAAGTTGCTTTTTAATTTTTTCCTAAATATTTAGGTAATTATTTTGATGTAATAGAAAGGATACTAGCTTGGAACTCAGGAGGTCTGAGTTTTCCTCCAGTAATATGCTATGTGATGTTTGGCAAACATTTCACCTCTCTTTTACCATTTTTCTAACCATATCATGAAATCACTGAACTAAATGTTTACTGAGATCAATTTCAGTTTTAAAATTCTCTGTTTCATGATTCTAAGTTTCCTTCCGACTCTGACATACTATGAATCTATGTTCTTTTTTTAAATTAAATTTTACTGTTAACCTTTGTTATATCATCTGCATTTCATGAAGTGTCTTTCCACCTTTTCCCAAAGAGAGAAATCTCCAACTACAAAGAATAAAAAAGAAGAAAATTATAATTCAGCAAAATGAATCAATACAGCAGTAACATAAAAAATCTGACACTATATGGGGTGATATCCACCCATAGTTCCCCACTTCTACAAGGAAAAAAAAGTGAAATTGGTTTCTCCTAGTTCTTCTTTGCAGTCTAGTTTGGTTATTATATTTTCATAGCATTGTTTCAGTTTTATTATTATTATTTTTCCCATTTATATTGTTGTAGTCACTATGCATATTGGTTTCTTATTCTATTTATTTCACTTCGCATCAATTAATATAATCTTCTCATGCTTCTCTGTATTCCTCACATCCATCATTTCTTACAGTATAGTAATATTCCATTATATTCATGTACTACAATTTTGTGTATTACCCAATTGATGGACATTGTTTTCATTTCTTTGCCAATATAACAAGTAGTGCTACAAATACTTGAATGTATAAAGGGCCTGTTTGGTGATTTCCTTTCTTGGGGTATATGCCAAGCTGTGGGATTATTGGATATTTATATTTTAGTCCCTCTCTTCTCATAATTTCAAAGTACTTCCCAAGACAGTTAAACCTATTCACAGTTCCTTCCCATCCCAAATGTATCAGTGTGCTCATATTTCCACAACTCTTACACTATCTCCATCTTTGCCAGTTTGCTGGATGTGAATTGAAACCTTAGTGCTGTTACGATTTGCATTTCTTTTTATTAGTGATTTGTACCTTTTAAAAAGGTCTTGATAGGAAACTATTCATATCCTTTGCCCAAATCTTTGAAATTTTTTACCCATATGAATGATTTTTACAAAATAATAAAGGCTGTATTTTCCTGGGCCAATAATAATTAGCAGTGTTTACCTGTTTATTATATTTGAGCTTTCATTGTTGAAACACGCATATTCAGATTAGTATAAATTTTCTTTGAAACTTCATGTAAACCTTTCTTAAGGTTCTTTCTTTTTTTTCCTCCCCTCCCCTTTCCTCAATGTATTTCTAATGAAATTACTATGACCAAGGATAGCTACTTTCAAAGGATAATCATGGAATAATGAGTCAAATCATGAAATATGCCTACTCTTATTACAAGTTTTTCACTAATGAGCCTTCAGTTAGATACTAAGTTGTCTCAGTACTCTGGGCTCACCAGAGAGGGAATGTGGTTGCCTTTCAACTTTCTTTTCAGCAATGGTTAGATATAATTCATTCAACACTCACCTATACACTGGATAAGGTCGTCTTTTGGCTTTCAGGTAGCAAAAAAATTGGTTATTATAATAGTTCCATAGCATCTTAAATATGAGTATCAGTTGGCCTATTAGCAGTTTTCCTTCCTTTACTTAATGAGGCTTAAGCATTGAAGAAATGAAATAATTCACAAATGGGGCAAAAAAGAAAATTAAGTTGCATTTCTGCCTATGAGTGGCATGTGTTCTGATCCAGTTAGATTTCTGCATCCTGTTCAAGGATGAAAATGATTGTAAATAATGTGCAACAAATGTACTGTGGATCAAAAATTGTTTTCTTAATATAACAGAGTGTTGTGGGAGGCAAAGAGTTGGAGGCTAAAATATGACAAAACCTCTGTGATATATAGTAGAATTCCTAATGTACTTTTGAAAATGAGTTGGAACCACTGCTCATTAGGGGATTATTTAGGCAGAGAATTTGGGGGGCGGGAGTAACAGAAGGCACATATTGTGAAAAGAGGAGGGTTGTAGAAGACTTAGTCTGGCCTTCCAATTAAGATGGAGGCCATAGAGAAGTCCAGCTCTCCTTCTAAGAGACATCTGTTAGAAAATGGAGCATTGATAAAGACTTCTGAAATGCCTAAGAAGTAATCTCCATCATCTAATGCAGAATTGGACAAAAACTATGGCCAGAAGAGGGTGAAGACTGGTAGAAGAGTCAAAGTAGGAAAGTCAGAACCAAATCATATAAACATGAAAGACAGAAATAGAAATGACATTAAAGAAGATGCATTACCATCTTTTTTGTAACTGCCTTCTAAAGTTTATGGGGACTTTCTCCATGATTCGCATCTGGAATCTCCTTTCTATGTTGGCTCTTCCTTTTAGGTTCTTGAAAGCAAGGTCTATCTTTGATATACTTTTTTTTAAAAAAATGATAAAAGCAGTACTTTAGTCATCCATTACATGTTTGAACCTGGTTCTTAAAGGTTTGAAAAGTTCCTCATCTTAGTGCTTTGATGACTATTGGTACTCTTAATTTTTTTTACTGATTTCTTTTTTTTTAAACTCTAAGTTTTCTTTGTATTTTCTTTGTATTCCAGAGAGATGCCCCATGTAACAAAGAATATGTTTTAAAAGAAAAAAATAGAGAAAGAAGAGGACAAAAATCAAGAAAAGTTATCAATACCTTAAAAAAATCTGAAAAGACAAACAAAGTTTCTACATCTCTGCACTTCCTACCTCTGCATAGGAATGGGAAATGCCTTCTTATATCTTTCCCTGTTTGTAATTTTGAAGCTTTCACTTTTGATTGTTTTGTATAAGAGCAGCTGTTTGACTGACACAGCTTCTTTCCTCAACCTACAATATGGGAAGGCCCAAGTCCCTCCTTCTTCCCTAAAGTTGAGGGATTAGCTCTCTCTAAAAGGTGACAAAGCTGTTCTTGGGACCTGATTGACCTTAGTTTCCTAATGTATCTTCTTGAACTAAAAGGACATGAAAAGGCTCACCCACATGGAGGCTAGGCTTCTCAGACCTTTTGGCTTACAAGAATGATCATATCCTGGTGACCTGCAGATCAGGCATATTTCTGTAAATATAAGGGAAGCTGAATTTATGAAAGCTAAAGATAAGTGTCACTGTTTCCTTCTTTGCATATCTTTGCTATATTAGAGCAAAGTAAATGATCTTTGTCAACTATTCAAATTGAACTGCAACTAAGGAAATGATGGTGTTAAAGCTACCTCAGACAGTTGTCCTTTCCATTTACATTGTTGTAGCCCAAGGGTGGGTACCTGCAGCCTCGAGACAACATATGGCTCTGTAGTCCTCAACTGCTGCCTTTTAACTGAATTTTATGAAGTTTGTATTCAGTCAAAAGTCCACACCTGAGGACCTAGAGGACCACAAATGACCTCAAGGCCACAATGACCCCTGTGTCATTCAGTGTATTGTTTCCTTTGTTCTGCTTTGTATCATATTATATATCTCTGCATTCATCATATTGGTAATTTCTTTTAGTACAGTAAAGTTCCCTTGCATGAATATGCCTTAATTTTTTTAAGCCATTCACCAGTTGATGGATGGACAGCTAGGTGGGCTAGGTGGATAGAGTGCTGAACCAGGAAAATTCATCTTCTGGACTTCAAATCTGGCCTCAGACACTTCCTAGCTGTGTGACTTTAGGCAAGTCACCTGTCACCTCAGTTCTTTATATGTAAAATGAGCTGGAGAAGAAAATGACAAACCACTCTAGTATCTTTGCCAAGAAAACACCAAAGGGGTCATGAAGAATCAGACATGACTGAAAAATGCCTGGACAACCACAAGTGGTAGGGATCTAATTTGCCAAAAAAAATGCTGCTATAAATTCTTTGGTGATTATGGGGACTTTCTTTTCTATCTAGGCTGTGGAGGAGCAAGCCATAGTTGAGAGAGTCAGTGGTGGGTCATATAGACATGGAGGAGCTGTGGCTAGGCAAAAATTTATCTGAAAGATCCAAGTGTTTTAATGGAATATCAGTTTGATATGAACTGATAGTGTGCAAGCTCACTCAAAAAAACTAACAAAAGTATCAAAATGGCTTTGCTATATTCTGCCTTGGTCTGAACACACTATCTGCAATATTGTATTCAGTCCTGGGCATCAGATTTTAGGAAGGACGTTCATAAACTTCCTTCTGTTTATAATATCCTTATTTCTGTTGACATTACCATCCTTGAAGTCACTCAGATTTACAACTTGGGAGTTATCCTCAACTTTTCTTTTAAAGCTCTTTATCCCTTATATCCAACAGATAACCAGATCTTGTCAAGTCTACCTCCAGAATATCTCAGTAGTATGCATTCGACCTAAAATCATTGATTTGGAGCTGGAAGGAATTTTAGAGGCCACCTAGTCCAACCCATAATATTTACAGATGATTTGCTCGAAGTCACACAGAGCTGTGATTCAAGCCCTCTTAAATTCATTACCTTCTCCTCCTTGATATAGCCATCACCTTAGTTCAAGATCTCATTCCTTTTTCATTTAGACTATTACAGTAACTGATGAATTGTTATTCCTACCCTTAATCACTTTTCTCTGTGATTGGTCTTATACACAGATGCCAAATTAACATCCCTTAAAGTATATATCAGTATACCAGATTCATATTTAAAATAGTATTCATTATCTTTCTTCCAGAAACTGACCCAGTTTTTGTCAGAGGCATTGCCATACTTCCACCCTCCCAGCTTCAAAGCTTAACATTATCCCTCATTGATCATTCTCCCTCACACCTCACTGGATAGTCAATGGCTAAATTTTGCCATTTTTATGTCTGCATCAACTCTCCTGTGTGTTAGCTCCTTATTATTCAAGTAGCCACCACTTTAAGTTAGGTACTTATCACTTCTAACCTGCACTAGAATAATGACAATCTAATGGATTTCCCTGATTGAAATCTCTTCCAATTCCATTGAATCCTCTACAGAGCTACCACATAGATTTTCTATAAGTACAGGTCTGACCATGTCCCTCCCCTACTCAATAAACTCTGTTGTCTCCCTATTACTTCTAGTTTAAAATATAAACTCTTCTAGGTGGCTTTTAAAGTTCTTCCCAACACAGCACAAAAATTTAGCTTCATTTTCTATTCCTCTACCTTCTATACTGTCCTCAGTATTTGAAAAGGGGAAGACAGCACATAAAGGTTAACTAGAAAGATAGGGGTGGAAAAGAATTATGGGTGCAACATAATGGTGTAAAGGTGGCTTGGAATTGACATAGAGACCTGGTTCGGGGTAAGATGAGGTAAAAAAAAGCACACCTGTCAGAACCTGGTGTCCCTGTGGGAGAGGGATGGATATGATCAGTAGAATGCAAATAGCATGATATGGAAGTGACTTGGGGGTGCATGGTGGATGACCTCAGACAGATCATTTGATTTCTCTGCCTTGGTTTACTCACCTATTAAATTAAAGGGTTGAACTAGATAACCTCTCAGATATCTTCCAAATTATATGTGTATGATGTATATGCATATATGTATGATCCTAGCATCTCCCTCAGCCTTGCATAAGCATTTTGCTTAAAAAAAAACATTTTCTGGAATCAAAGGACCATGGTCCATTTTAGCTTTGATGTGAACAGAGCATTCTGACTTACAAAAATGGTGCTGCATGAATAATAATAATGGATAATATTTATTTACCATTTTATATTTAATTTCTCATTTTATCCTCTCAATAATCTTGTGAGGCCCTGGATACTATTATCTTTATTTTACAGATGAAGACAATGAGACTGAGAAAGGTGAAGTTACTTGCCCACAGTTGTAAAGCTTGCTGAGTATCTGAGGTGGAATTTGAACCCAAGGCTTCTTATCTCATTTCAATATTCTTGCCAATTATTTCATGCTGACTATGTCTCACTGTGCTATATAAATCCATGGTATGGGACTTAGATCCTTAATGAAAGTGGCCACAGACTATTTGTCCCTCCCCTTAAGTAGTTCATTTTGGTATTTGTTGATGTCAATAGTTGTCAGTCATAGCTTCATTTTCACCTGCAGCCCACAAGTCATCATAGATGAATATGATACTGAAACACAGCTTAATTACATTTTTATCATCATAATGAAATATAGAATTCCAATCACATTTTGATAAGATGAGATAATTAAAATGAAATAAACTGATAATGTCTTGGCATGAGATGGAAGATGCAATTACATGTTGAGAGCTCAGTCTTTAAGCTTAGGAACTTCTAGACAAAAGAATTTCTTTTAACAGGGGCAGACAGTCCTAACATTACTGTTGCTGGGTAGTGAGGAGAGCCCTAGATTGGATGTTAGATGACCTAGGTTTGCATTATGGTCTTGATATTTGCTACCTTTGTGCCTTTGGTAGATGCTGGACCTAGGAGATGGCCTCTCCTTACACTGAAAGGAGTTGGACAAATCCCTCCATTCCCAGCTTTAGTGGCCAAGAATATCTAAATTGCTAGAAAAGAGCCATGTCCTTTTCCCATAGTACAAGTGTAAAGGAGACAGAGAGAAGGGTTTCAAGACAGGAGTAGCCATGTGGAAAATGGGACTTCTAGGATATGATATGGCAATGAGGTATTGTGAGTCAGGGACAGGAAAAAGGTAGGAGGGGCTGCTGGCAAGTGACAAAGAGTACCTGAGGCCTTTTGGGAGCTTTGATCTGATGGTATCTCCAGAATAGCACAGAATTCTAAGATGCAATCAGGGATGCAATTTGTGTTGGGCACATGAGTCTTAGAAGAAAGGAATAAACCAAGACTCTAGAAGGAAACAGGTGAGTGGATTTACCCAGACTCTTCTTTATACTGCGACCCTCACCTCAACTTAGTCTACTTTAAGTTCACTTTTTGGTACTCTGAATTTGTTGTTTGTTTCCTTGGTTTTAGAGATGTTCATGACATACCTTCTGTGGGAGGGAGAAAGGAAACTATACTGAGTGTCTAGGGGTACAATGCTATAACTATGTATTTTAACAAAACTGTTTTATGTTCTGACGCTTGCAGAGAGAATGAATAGCTCCATGGTAGAATTAAAAAAACATATAGAGTCAAGTAGGGACTAAGTCATTATGAGACCATGAAATACTGAATATGGTCCATGTAAGTTCAGAGTTATGATAATGGGCCACAGATTACAGAAAATCACTTAACCTCTATGTACATCAGTTTCATCTTCTGTAAAGTGGGGGAAAAATACCTGGAAGAGACTTTATTTGTACTTGAAGTCAATCAGAAAACCTCAGATGCATGACTGATTTATTAAGAGTGTGGTAGAGCTGATAGATGGCTCGACTCAGTGACAAATAGACTTAAGTTCTTCCTTGTCTTCTTTTATACTACTTTCTTTTTGCAAATTCTGATTCACTTAGACTAGGTGAATTTTCCTCCCGCATTTCCTTGTAATGTCAGTGGGCTATTCCCCATGTCTGGAGAAGATATTTGCCTCATTTTAAAGCTTGTTAAAATCCTTCTTTTTCTTTAAGGTTCAGATCAGATGAAACTTCCTTTGAGAATAACCTATCTGCCTCAAAATATAGTTTGCCTGGATCTTTCCTATGCCCCTATCTAATCCTCTCTTGATAGAACTTGTAGCCAGTTGGAGGTGCTGAATTAGAATGAAAGGGAAAATGATGGTGATCTTAGAATATATGATAGAGCAGGGGAGGAAATTTGAGCATAGAATGAGATACATCCTAGAACTTGGAAAAGTATATTATAAAAGATTCAGAAAAAGGATAGGTAAGTTTGCATGTTCTAAATTCCATGGAGGCATTCATCATGAGAAAGGTTGTAAGCTCTCAAGAGTAAAATTCTGAAGACTCGATGAAAAGCATTTCTAATTAGGAGGAAAGGACAAACTTGTCTAAAGAGACTAATGGTTATTATGAGGAACTGCTCAGCCAATAATCTGGAAAGAAGATATGAATACAAGGTGGAAGCATTGAAGGATAGGAAGCTGAGGACAAGTGGTATGGCATGGTACTGAAGCAATAATGAGAGAAAAACTAAAAGTCAGAAGACTTAGAGGGTGATAAGGAATGCTAATGACACATTGAAAGTGCTTTTATGTTAGAGTTATATTGGGGAGCATGGAGGGTTGAAGAAGCAATAAGAACGTAGCTTAGGATCGATGGAGCAATGTTAATATACGAGAGAGAAAAAAAATGTTAGCTGAATTTAGTTTTGCTTATGTTTTGTCTTCCCAGGACAACGGACTTTGGACTAGAAAAGACAAACAAAATGGGAAATGGAGAATTAAAATCGTATATAAGTAGAGAATTAGTAAGAGAGCACATAACCATCTGATGAATTAATATAACAGCCCCAGATGAACTGTATCTCTTAGAAAGAGTGAGTACTGACACAGCAGAGGGATATGACTCCTGACTAATAATCTTTCAAAGATTGTGGAGAAATGAAAAAATACTATAATCCTTTCGTTGTGATTGCTCGGTCATTTTCAGTTGTGTTTGACTCTTCATGACCCCATTTAGGGTTTTCTGGCCAAGATACTAGGGTAGTTTGCCATTTCCTTCTCCAGTTCATTTTACAGATGAGGAAACTGAGGCAAACAAGATTAATGACTTGACACAGTTAGTAAGTGTCTGAGGCCAGATTTTAACTCAGGAAAATTAGTCTTCCTGACTTCAGGCCCAGTACTCTATCCACTGTGCTACCAACTTGGTCTAAAGAAGAAGGAAGCACATATGCCACTGAAAATTGCTTTTCCTTTTTCCCTGACTTTCTTCTCTCTGTCTCTGTCTATCTCTTTTTCTCTCTGTCTCTGCCCCTCCCTCTCTGTCTCTATGTCTCTGTCTTTTTCAGAGATCCACAAATGCCACTGCCTGGCTCCCTTCATGATCAGATCCCACCACTGAAGCTTTGAGAGTCTGGAGGGTGAGGGCATAGCGTAGTCCTGGAGAAAGGCAAAATACAGTTGTTCAAAAAAGGGAAGTTAATGGCTTCTTCAATCTATAGACCAATTAAATGGATTTAGATTCACAACAAGATTGCAGAATGTATTATTTTTTAAATTATTTGTTTTCAGTTTTCAAGAATAACATCCATAAGTCTTAAGTTTTCTCTCCCTCCCTTCTCCTTCTCTCCCCGAGACAGCAAGCAATCTTATATGGGTTCTACACATACCAGAATGTATTATTAAAGGGATGTTTAATGAACGTATGACGAGAGTGGTAATCACGATGAGCCAGCATGGCTTCATCAAAAAAAGGGCTAGCACACTCACCTGGTTCTCTTCTTTTGACAGTTATTCAACTCATAAATCAGGGTTTACTATTACTTTAATTAATCTAGATTTTAGCAAAATATTTATGGACAATATAGAGATATGGGATGGAGGATGATTTAGTTTGATAGATTAAGAGTTGATGACTTGCCTGAATTATCTACAGTTTTTCTTGTTGATAGCTTGTTTGTTCCTAGTTCCTTACATGTTGTCTCCACCATTAGATTGAGAGCTTCTCTGTGGCAGGGCCCATCTTTTGCCTTTCTTTGTGTTGTTAGCACTCAACACAATGCCTGGCACACAGCAGGTGCTTAATAAATGCTTACTGACCAGCTGGCTGACATAAAGAGTAGTTATTAATCCTTAAAGATCTTTAATCAAATGACATATGAATCTGTCCTTGGACCAAGTGTACTTTTGCATTTAAAAATATATTGCCTGGGATAAAGACACAGATTTCATATTTAAAAATATGAAGATGGTACAAAGGTGGAGATTATAACTAGGTACTGAAGGGCGATTTTGATCCAAAATGATCTTGATGTGCTAGAATGTTGGGTAAAATGTAATAGTAAATTGAATTGAGATAAATGCAAAGACATACATTGGGTTAAAAATTCAATTTCACAAGTCTAAATTAGGTATGGAATGTCTAAGTGACAGTTTATCTGAAAAAAAAACAACATGTAAACGTTTTAATGAATTACAAGTTCAATGTGAGTCAATAGTGTGATATGGCAACCAAGAAATTCTACAGTAATCTTAGGCTATTCTAAGTGAACCGGGACTAATTAGATACTAGCCCCTAATCATATAATGTCTAAAATATTGTGTTCATTCTATGTTCTATGTTTTAGGAAGAATATTGATAAACCTGAGAGCGTTCAGAAGAAGGTGACCAGCATGGTGAAGTGCCTCAAGGTTATCAGGAATGCATTGGCGTTAGCTCAGATTGGCTCCTGTGAACACTTAGATCCTGTGAATCGGCAAATGTTTCAAATCAAGGCTTCATTTGTGTTGCTGTTGATTGTCCGGACTAAAGGAAGTGAAGAGATGCTAATGATTCCAATTAAACTTAAAAATGTGTCACAGATACATCCCCTCTTCCCCAGAAGGCTGGTTGTTAAATATTTACCAGCAGGTTCCTGTAATATACAAAGATTGTTAGCAGGATCTGAGGGCATTTAACTTGGAGACTTGATGAGAGTGAGAGCTGCCCTTAAGTATTAGAAGACCTTCCAAGTATTTGAAGAAAGATTAGATTTGTTCTGTTTGGCCCTATGAGAAGACTATAAAAGATCTGCGAGAGTGATGGAAGGATAAAGAAAGTGCCAAATGAAGCAACTTCCTAACAATTAGATATACAGGAGTGAGAGGGACCAACCTCAGAAGGTCAGGGATTCCTCCTCACTGTGAACCCTCATGCCAAAGCTGGATGAACAATTGTTGAGTATATGGTAGAGGAAAATTCTTGTCCAGGTAAGTGTTGGCCTTGAAGTTGACTGGGTGATTCTGTAAAGACACAAACAAAATTGACTGACAAAATTTGTCTGGATTGCATGACTTCAATTTATCAAAGATAACTAGATGCTCTCTTGTGATGTTCTAAGTTTCCTCAAGTTTCAACTTTTCATTGATCATTTTTTGTTTCCAGTCCAGAGACTGTTTTCCTGGATGATATTACATGAATACAGAAATGCAGAATAAAGTTATTTGTAAGGTCCAAGTGACTTGGAGGTCAGGTAACTTGATTTCACTGAAGGCAACTAAAGTGTTCTTACTCTTTTCACACAATTATAGGGTCTAAGATTTGTAAGAGAGCTCAGGTACTGTCTTTGTCAAGCCATACATGAACAAGAATCCCTTCTACAAATTATCTGATAAGTGGTTATCCACCTTTACTTACTAACTTAAGTTTTGTCTTCCTGTTGTGATTGTACCAATGTCCACTAGGGTCCCCCTACACCTGCTACCCACTATCCACTGGGAGAGGCTACATTTTCCTAAAAAGAGGCAGAATTGAGACTTGATTGGTAAAGTTCAAGCTGTGTCTCCCTTCCTGGTAACCATTAACTTTATTGACATGACTTTCTGGTCAACTAAATGCATAGAAAGACCCACCCACATGAGTTTGGAGCCCTTCAGATTTGGCAAATGTCTCTGCTGACTATACTTGTTTTCATAAGTTCTATCCATATGATTGTTCTTTTTATATTGGAGTTGCATAAACTTCCCTTTGTTAACTGTTCAATGACCTAAGAATGACTCATGTTATCCCCAAAGCAAATGTGAATAAAAATGACACTTGGCTTGAGTCAGGCCTACCTCTAACACCTATTAACAATTTTTTTTTGGCTTTTCTTCCTAGTTTGAAGAGCATTCTTCTTTGTTAAAGAAAAAAAAAGGAAGAAAGAAGGAAATAAGGGAAGAAAAAGACAATAGGCATTATTTCCAGTCTACTTACATTTTCTGTTATTGTCCATCCCCCCTCATACTGTTGTGTTCCCACCCCACTAAGCAATAATTCTATCAAAAAGCATGTTGGTAAATGTTTAACAACAATTTCTCTGGGAAAAAAAAACAATTATGAACAATACCCTTTTAAGTTTAATTGTAGAGATTAATAATGTGTATTAACATTTTCTCTGTCTTAAACAATCAATAAAGCAATAATCAGGTCCTGATTTGTGGCCTTCGATAACTTCTGAGTTATAAATGTTTATACTAAGTCTATTCAAGATGACTTGAACATGCATTGGATTGTGTCCTTCCCTTAGCAAAAATCAAAACCAAACCGAACCAAACCAAAACATCTTATAAACATTGCTATTATTGATAGTACACATCACTTGAATTTCCCCTAGCACCCAGTATAATGTGTTGTACATAGTAGGAGTTCAGTAAATGCCTGTTGTTTGCTTTCTTGATTAAGTTCTGCCTATGCCGAAGAAGCAGTCAATGTTGTTGGACTAACTTCTTGTTATGTGTGAACATCCATTTATAAGGGTAGGGTAAGAATTCTTCAGAAACTTAACCTCCTAAGAAAGTTGGAAAAGACTATTTTATTCAGGGTTCAATGGAAGAAAAAATCAGCAGTGACAAATCAGAGAGACAATGAAGAATTTGGAATTTCAGGAGCCACTTCAACTCAAAGAAGAGGGAAGGCAGGAGCTCTTTATTCCTATGGGTAGGAAGACCCAGAGAGATTCTGGTTGAGCTGCTGTGTGATCTCAGATCTTTGTAAATCTTGAACTTTCTTTATCTGAATAAAGGGGCCTACTAGCCACCATCACTCACCAAATAGAGCAGATTTGACTCACAGGTAGATAGATAGATGATAGATACATATATACATACATACTACATACCTACATTCATACATATATAGATACTTCATGCATACATGCATAGAAAAAGTATTTTTTAATCATTTACTTTATTCCAGGCACTGTGTTATGTACTGAAAATATAAATACAAGAGAGTTATTGCCCTCAAAACAGCTTACATTATAAAAAGAAAATACAATACATAAAAAGGAACTGGAAATGGTTGAGTACGGTGTGGAGATGTCTAAGACATGGCATTAAGGCTTGATTCTGGGCAAGATGAAATTACTTCTCACATCTTAGAGTCCAATGTCTCAAGGGCAGAGTCTAAGATTCTAGTTGGGGGCAGAGAAGGATAATGGCTATGTTCAGGCAGCATGGTGTATAGATGTCCATCTAGGAAATGGTGTAGAGACATGGTGTCCATCAAGGGAAAGCAGAAGTTCACCAATAAAAGTTCAGTGACCTAGGGGTGAGTACAAGACTGTGTCAGTGAGAGGAGAACAGGGAAATCAGAATGATGGCTAGTGTGTAGGCTGCATGGTGTTGGAGATAGCTAGAAAGTGAGGATAAAAAGAGACATTTTATTTCTGAGCAGCTTCTCTACTGTAATATAAATGCATTTATTGCTGTTGTCATTTTCGACATATGTTCTTAGTAACAGGGCCCACGTTGGGCAGTCTGTGCCCCCTGCATGTACCATGGGGGTGTCTTTGTGATTCTTAAAGGAAGACAGAACACATATATCTAGCCTCTCCTCCCCTCACCCTTCTCCAAGGTAGACTTTAATTCCTGCCAGGAGGAGAAGCAGGAAGTTGGAGTCATAGTCTTCTCTTCCCTCAGAGAAAGGGGGTGCCAGGATAGAATTATATCTATCTAATTCCTTAAATATTATTAATCTAGGACATCTGATCAGGTTCAAACTAATTTCTGATCATGATTTCATTGTTCGGGGAGGAAAGGAAGACTTCACACTCTATATCCAAGGCTTTATCCCTTTCATTCCACACACCAATTCCACAATGAATACACCTAACATTTATCCAAGAAAATCTGTATCCAAATTGGTAGCAAGACAGAAGTCAGAGAAGGTATACACAAGAAAGTATGTACCAGAAAATGCGAAGTGAAGTAGATTTCCCATCGGGAGTGAGGTAACAGCTCAACCAAGGGAGAAAATCCTAGACCTTACCAAAGGGAAAGTTTTCCCTAATTCTCTGGGAATAGGGTCATGATGGAGACTACCTGTACCTCCTGTGTCTTCCCATATTCTGTTCCTTTAGCAGTTTGAAGTGGGGTTGGTCTCCATTCATCTTCCCTCTCAGAGTTGGAAGCCAGAAGTACCCAAAGCGACTACACAACCTGGGATAACTTATGATTTGACAAAAACTGAAGAGTTCTTCTCTCTCTTGTTCTCAACTACTAGGCCCTCACCCTTCACACAGGGCAGAGTACTCATCTCTACAAATCAGAAGAGAGTCTTATACCAATAGACTATAAAACTAAGGTTATATTAGTATTGTCTGTAAATTCCTGCAGTTATAGGAGTTTTTATTTTATTTCATATAATGCCTGAAACAATGGCATTCACAGATCCAGACTTAAGACATCCTTTTGTAATTCAGTTCTTGGAAACATCCTGTCATAAATATTAGATCTGGAGTTAGGGGACCTGAATTCAAATGCCTACTCTCCTACTTATTAGATGTGTTCATGAACAAGTCAGTTCATCTGGTTGAACTTCAGTTTTCACATCTCAAAATGGGTATAATGATATTTTCCACACATCATTCAGAATGTAGTCTCTTGGTAAATCTTAAAGCTTTTTAGAGATAGAAGTTGATTGAGTATCTAGGTTACAGTACAGAAAGAGCAGTGAAGTCAGAATCAAGAGATTTAGGTTCAAATCTTGACTGTGATGCCAATTCTGTAAACTTGGCCAACTTAATATCTCAGGTTCCTAGTTTCCTCATATGTAAAGGGATGAGTAAACAAAAAATTTTCTAATGTTCCTTCTAGCTCTAAGTACTTATACTTCTTCTGATAGCAAAAAGTTAATGTGACCCAAGTGAGTTTTCTTCTCACTTTGATTTTATGATGATGAAGTCAGTTTCCACATTTATAAAATAGCAGTGATGATAATACTTGATTATCTGTTTCACAGGATCATTGTAAAGAAAGTCCTTGATAAACTTCAACACCTTAAGTGTTATTGATATCAATACCTAGAGTAGACTTACTCTTTCTGGTTCTGAAGGGCAGGAATAGGTGGAAAACAGAAGGAAGGCAAATGTATCTCACCTTAACAAAATGAGTGCCTAAAATTAAAAAGTCCCCAACAAGGGATGGGGCTCCCTTCTTTCCCATCCCTGGAGGTGGTGAGGCAGAAAATGAATGATTGCTTGTGACGGGAGTGATCCCAAAACTTGTTTTTTCAGGTAAGGGTTGAAGTAGATAATCTCTAAGGCCTCCTCCAGGTGGGAGAGACTCTGAGTCTATGAGTTCATAATGTTTGTTTGTTTTACATTGTTTTCCATTTAATCCACTAAATGGAAAGGGGTTATCACCATGTTCCTGACGTCATGGGGCCATAATTACACATCAGTCTGTGGACTCTTTGCCTTGAACTACAGGCGCATGTTCCTGGCAGTAACATTTCTGGTGTAATCATGCATATACTCCGTGTTCCTCTGGCCAGGATGAAGCTGTAGGAGCTAATGTATTCTGAGTCAGACCAACTGCCGCTCATGAAGGGAAAAAAAAAGACTTGCTTGAGTAACCGTAATAATTGGAAAATTATTTTGATAGCCTGAAACAATCTAATATATTACAGAATTTTATTAAAATAATATCAAATCAAATTAACTGCTATTCCATAATGAATTAGGTAACAAGGTAGGCAGATATTAATCGGCCTTGGCTCCCAGGCAGGGGAGCCAGGAATTTATTAGTTCTCTCGGCTTGTGTGAGGGTGAGTACAGAAATCAGTATCACAGGCTGTGAGGGAAGCCCCTGAGACAAGGGAGCTTTTCCTTTTTTTTTCTCTCTCCCACTTTCACTTTATAATCCATCATTAAACACTTGTATTTCTTTTATGTTGGGTCTTATGAAATTTTTAATTTTTTAATTGCTTTGTGATTTAGTAATGAGGACTTTTTATTTTGCCCGAATAAGGCATAGGATGCTGATATTGGAATTATTTCACCTCTGTCCACCTCCACTAACCTTCAGATTTTTTTTTTCTCTCTCTCTCCCCTACCCTCAAGTCCTATTACATGCTGGATAATTACCAGGTAGAGAGATTACAATGCAGACTGGACGTTTCCTTTAATAAGGAGCTGGTGATCCCAGGTGACAGACAGGCTGAATGTCCAGGGCCCTGGGGCAACCAAAGCGGGGTGGGGTGGGCAGGAAGGAGACTTGCAAATTACCTGATGAATTGGTAATCATAGGGAATATCAATTCAGATAATTCTGGCCCAAATGGATTTTTTTTCCTCCTTTTTCTTTTCTTTTTTTTTCTCTTCTCTTATTTTTGCCCCTAAATGATAATAAAATCAGAAAATATTAAACTTGGAAGGGAGATCATTCTTTGTCCAAATTATATAATTACAATAACACAATAAAAATATTTATTACATACCTACATTTGTGAAGCTCTGTGATAGGTGCTGGAGAAAATACAAAATCCAGATGATATGATGCTCCTTCCCTCAAAGAAGTTAGGATCCAGCAGAAACATATTCCTATCACACTTCAATGTTCACAAAAGACATTTCCAGGGCCACAAAGCTAGCAAGTGTCTGAGGCTTGATTGTATTTGAACTCAGGAAGATGAGTCTTCCTGATTCCAGGACCAGCACTCTATCCACTGGGCAACTTAGGTGCCTCCAATGCATTTTACAGAGGAGAAAAAGAGGCTCAGAGAGGTGGCTGTTGGCAGAGCCAAAACTTGACCTCAGGTCTCCTGACTTGGAGAACTTAGTGGGTCTCTTTCCACATTCTGACTGTCAATTATAATACTTTTGAAATTGGAATCTTCTAAAATTTATGTAATCCATTTGCTTATTGGCTATGCATTTTTGGTTTTTCAAAATCATTGACAGTTGCCCTGATTGACAATTGCCTTTTCTTTTCCTTTTTATAGAATAGAAACTTGGGAATCTTTTATAATCTGTGGTATCACAAAAAGAAAACTGGTTTTGGTGTCAGAAGATCTGGGTTCAAATCCAGACTGTTATTAGCTGGGTGACTTTGGATAAGTAACTTAAATTCTATGGACCTCAGTTTGATTGTAAATAAAATGGAGTTAATGACATTTGCATGGAAGATGAAGTGAACTGCCACATGAGCCAAGAGATATTAAAGTGCTTTGTAAATTATAAAGTATTATTAAATAGTAAGCCACCATCAATGTGACCTTGAACAAGTTATTCCATTTCTCTGGGTCTTCTTATCTTTACCATCTAAAAAGAAGAGAGTTGTATAAAATGAGCTATAAGGACACTCTTGGTAAATGTTATGATTGAGTCAAGAATGAACTTCAATATTTAAAATCAAGGAGTTTTTTTCCTTTTTCCTAGTTAAGGAATTGCTCACAATTGGTTCCTTATTGATTGATTGATTTAATCTCAATTTGTTCAATTAGTGAACTCAAAATTTGTTTAGGGGAATAAATGTTGAGAAACCTAATTCATTTGGGCTTCCCAAGGAAAAGAATGCTCAGTTTCCAAGGAAAAAAGTAAAGCTGAAATATTTCCACATATGCTATTTTCCCAAAGAGAAGAAAGTCACATGTTTTAAATTTTCTACCTTTATTGACAAGAATCTGTCAAATCTCCATAACAAATGCTCTGATTTAAGGAAACAGCATCTGCTCACCTACAATATTTCATCACCAGGAACTGTCCTGTCTTAGAAGAGGCCCTTGTGGAGAGGAAGGTGTGACTAGTCTTGCTGAAAAGCAGCATAAAGATTAGGAAATAAAATGGTGGCTCAAATTCCCCTTCCTCTCACAAGATTGCTGACATTTTGAAGAACTTGGCTAAACTTTTATTTTTCTTCATTGTGTTAGAAAAGTAATTTATTTTTACATAGATTGGTCTGTTTTTTTCTTTTCAGAGGCAAGGAGGCTATCCTTCAGATTTAATTATTCTGGGGTATTGAGATTGGAATCATGGTCATTGCTTTCTGTCCTGCAATAAAAAAAAAATGAACAGTCAATGAATAGTTAGAGTTCATCAGGCTGGACAGAACGTCCTTTGTCTTGGGAAGCAGGAACTGGGTGTTTCCATCAAGGCAGATGTGGAAAGGGCAGAAGTAGTATATACTTGGATCTGTAATTATATCTTTTAAAAAATATTTTAATTGTTAATTACATTTTTAATTAAATTTTATAGGGTCCATGAAGGTTTTACTATGTTCTGCTCACTAAACTGACCTGAGCAATGTATGATCCTGAACAATTGGTATTAGTCATCAGGATTAGTTGTCTTTGTGGTTGACCTTTCGATTTAAATGGGATTGAAGTGAGGGAATAAGGGATTTGGGTGAATGGATCACCAGATACAAAATTCTGGCTTCCTGTGGCTTCCATACTCCTGAAAATTTACATTGGGTTCTATCAATGGGACATAGAAACACCCATATTGATCCTGCAGAAGGAAGTCAGGGAATCCAGAACTTGGAAATAAGGAGGGAGAAAATTCCAGATAGAGAACAGACAGAGTCAGGAGATGGAGTACCTGTTGAAGAAATCGCAAGGAGGACAGTATCACTAGATTGCTGAGCATGTAGAAGGGAGTAAGGTATAAAAAGCCTAGAAAGATAGAAAGGGGACTAGGTTATTATGGGCTTTAAAAGTCAACCAAAGCATTTTCTTTTAAACTTGGAGTAATAGATATCAGGTAGGATGATTAAAAATGACAGATATCTTGTTTACACATGGTTAAACTTTCTTCCACTTCATATTTTGAAAGTTTTTAATCACATGTAGTTTGCAGATTTGGTGAAGTGAGATATTTCATGTAGTGAGGTCAATTTAAAATATAGTCTGAATGAATTACTGCTATATCTGGTCAAAGGCAATAATTCTGTCTGTAAAAACCCTCCAGCTCCAATCCAGTTAATTTGGTGAATTTTCAAGGATATTTTGGATTATTATTGCAATATAGAGATTAATTGCCTGTTAATTTATAAAAAGTTAGCTTTTGTGTAAAATTGTAGACACATGATTATGTCTTCTTAAGTTAGTAATAGTTGTTAAAATTTTTTAACTTGTAATCATATAATGTCATCTGCATCACTCAGTAAGTTTGAGTTACTTAAGGATAATGACCTTTCTGTAATTTCTGGTGGAAACCTGATTTGGAATGGCTAGTATAAGCCCTTCTATTTCTATTAACAAGTGTCCATGATTTAGTTATTTATCTGATACATCTTTCTTAATATATTAGTGTTTGAGTTCACATGGATATCACCAAGGAAAACCCTTTGATTCTACTTTTTAATCTTAACTGCTTCATTTTCTCTGTCTGGGGAAAGCCTCCTGTGGTTATGTTTCAGTCAGTCAGTCAATTAACATTTATTAAGAGGCTGCTATGTACAAATCCAGTAGCATTTACTTATCATACTGTAATATTGCTTTATGAAATTATCTATTTGTTCCAAAACTATTTTCATAATTTTTTCTTTTTTAATTTATTTTTTCTTTTTATTAATTTCTTTTTAGTTTTCAACATTCACTTCCACAAGATTTTGAGTTCCATATTTTCTCCCCATATCTCCCCTTCCTATCCAAAGATGTTATGCATTCTGATCACCTTATCTGCCAATCTGTCCTTCTTTATATCACCTCCTGACCCAATTTCTCCTATCCCCTTGCCTTCTGTTTTCCTGTAGGCCAAGATAGATTTCTTTACCCCATTGCTTGTATATCTTATTTCCCAGTTTCATGTAAAAACAATTTTTAATGTTCATTTTTAAAATTTTGAATAGCAAATTTTCTCCCTCCCTCCTCCCTACCCTCATTGAGAACCCAAGTAATTTCATAAAGGTTATTCATATGTAGTCATGCAAAACACTTCCATAATAGTCATGTTGTAAAAGGCTAACTATATTTCCTCCCATCTTATCCTGCCTCCCATATATTCTATTCTTTCCTTTGACTCTGTCCCTCCTCAAAAGTGTTTGCTTCTGGGGGCAGGGTCAAGATGGAAGAATAACAGCATGGACTTGCTAGTGCTTTCCCCCAAACCCAGTCAAATACCTGCAAAAGATGACTTAAACAAATTCTGGAGCTGTAGAATTCACAGAGTAATGGAGTGAAGCAAATCTTCACTCCAAGATAGCCTGGAAGGTCACAGGAAGTGTCTATTGCACTGTGCTGGGAGCAGAGCACAGTCTAATGTGGGTTATGTCAGCACAGTAAGGACCTGAATAGGCCTTGAGTGGACTGAATCTTGGGCAGTAGTGATTTCCATACTTCATGACCACAAACGCTGAGGACAATTTGGAGGGTCCACGGAAAAAAACAGTGGGACCTATATGAGAGTGTAGAGTGGTCTGGCTCCTGCCTCAGGATGGTGGAGAGGGTAGAGGAGCCCATGGAGGAATCCACAAAGAGCAGGAGCAGTGGCAGTGGCATTGACTGTTTCTAGACCCACAGATTGTGGTGGGAATGAGTGACTGACTGTACACCCCCAACCCTACTGGAAGCAGAAAACTACCTTGATACAGAACTCAGACATCAAGTAAATAGCTAGGAAAATGAGCAAAAACTGGAAAAAGTATCAGACTATAGAATCTTACTTTGGTGACAAGGAAGACTAAAACATACAAACAGAAGAAACAATAAAGTCAAAGCTCCTACATCCAAAGCCTCCAATTGGTCTCAGGCCATGGAAAAGTTCAAAAAGGATTTTGAAAATCAAGTAAGAGAAGTAGAGTGAAAATTGAGAAGAGAAATGAGAGTGATACAAGAAAATCATAAAAAATGGGTCAACAGCTTGCTAAAAGAGACCCTTAAAATGCTGAAGAAAATAACACTTTAAAAATTAGACTAAACCAAATGGCAAGAGAGCCAAAAAGTCAATAAGGAGAAGAATGCCCTAAAAAGAATAGTTGGTCAGATGGAAAAGGAGGTCCAAAAGCTCACGAAAAAATAATTCCTTAAAGATTAGAGAAGATGGAAGCTAATGACTTTATGAAAAATCAAGAAATTATAAAACAAAGCCAAAGGAATGAAAAAATATCAGACAATGTGAAATATCTCATTGGAAAAACAACTGACCTAGAAAATCGATCCAGGAGAGACAATTTTAAAAGTATGGGACTACCTGAAAGCATGATCAGAAAAAGAGCCAAGACATCATCTTTCAAGAAATTATCAAGGAAAACTGCTCTGATATTGTAGAACTAGAGGGTAAAATAGATGTTGAAAGGACACACCAATTATCTCCTGAAAGCAATCTCAAAAGAAAAACTGCTAGGAATATTGTAGCCAAATTTCAGAGCCCTCAAGTCAAGGAGAAAATCTTACAAGCAGCCAGAAAGAAACAATTCAAGTATTGTGGAAATACAATCAGGATAACACAAGATTTAGCAGCTTCTACATTAAGGGATCACAACAATATGATATTCCAGAGGTCAAAAAAGTTAGGATTAAAACCAAGAATCACTTTCCCAGAAAAACTGAGTATAATACTTTGGGTGGGGGGAATGAACATTCAATGAAATAGAGAACATTCAAGCATTCTTGATTAAATGAGCTGAATAGAAAATTTGATTTTCAAACACAAAAATTAAGAGAAGCATGAAAAGGTAAACAGGAAAGAGAAATGACAAGAGACTTACTAAAGTTGAACTGTTTACATTCCTGCATGAAAGCATTATATTTGTAACTCTTGAGACTTTTCGCAGTACTAGGATAGTTGGGGGAATTATATACCTATTGATAGAGGGCACAGGGTGAGTTGAATAGATAGGGATGATATCTAAAAAAATAAAATTAAGAGGTGAGAGAGGAATATATTGGAAGGAGAAAGGGTGAAATAGAATGGGGCAAATTAACTCACATAAAAGAGGCAAGAAAAGGCTTTTTCAATGGAAGAGAAGAGGAGGGAGGTAAGAGGGGAAGAGTGAACCTTACTCTCATCACATTTGGCTTAAGTAGGGAATAACATGAACACCCAGTTTGGTATGAAAATCTATCTTACACTATAAAAAAGTAAGGCAGAAAGGGTTAATCAGGCTGTGGGGGATGATAGAAGGTAAGGCAAACAGGAAGAGGAGTAATTAGGAAGTAAACACTTTTGAGAAGGAACAAGGTGAAACAAGAGAATAGAATAAATGGGGGGCAGGACAGGATGGAAGAAAATATAGTTAGTCTTTCAGAATGACTGTTATGGAAATGTTTTACCTAACTACACATGAATAACCTATGTTGAATTTCCTGCCTTCTCAAGGGATGGGTAGGGAGGGAGCAAGGGAGAGGTGTTGGAACTCAAAGTTTTAAAAGCAAATATTAAAAATTGTTTTTACATGCAACTGGGAAATAAGATATACAGGCAATGATGTATAGAAATCTATCTTGTCCTCCAAGAAAATAGAGGGGATGGGAATAAGGAAAGGGAGGGATGTGATAGAAGGGAGGGTAGATTGGGGGAAGCGTTAATCAGAATATATACTGTCTTGGGGTGTGTGGAGGCAGAGAGGGGGAGAAAATTTGAAGCTCAAAATCTTGTGGAAGTATCTGTTGAAAACTAAAAATAAATAAAATTTTAAAAAGAAAAGAATAAAGTTTAAAAAATAAAATTTCATTAAAAAAATTATGGTCTTCATCTCTGAAACTATGGATTCTACCTCTTCCTTTATAATAGTATTAAAAAATAGAATGACAAAAAAGTGTTTGCTTCTAATTACCCTCCTCCCTCAACTTGCCCTCCCTTCTATTATCTCCCCTCTCTTATCCCCTTCTAGGGTAAGATAGATTTCCACACTCAAGTGACTCTGTGTATTATTCCCTCCTTAAGGTGAATCAGATGAGAGTGAAGATTCACTCATTTCCTTTCACTTCTCACCTCTTCCTTTCCACTGTAAAAGCTTTTTCTTGCCTCTGTTATGTGAGATAATTTACCTTATTCTACCTCTCCCTTTCTCCTTCTCATAGTACATTCCTCTCTCTCACACCCTAATTTTATTTTTTAGATATCATCCTTATTATTCAACTCACTCTGCGCTGTCTGTATGTCTGTCTATGTATCTATCTATGTATCTATTTATCTATCTATGGATCTATCTATCTATCTATCTATCTATCTATCTATCTATCTGTCTGTCTGTCTATCTATCTATTCCCTCCAGCTACCCTAGTACTGAGAAAAGTCTCATGAGTTAAAAATATCATCTTTCCACGTAGGAATGTAAACAGTTCAACTTTAATAAGTCCCATATGATTTCTCTTTCTTGTTTACATTTTCATGTTTCTTTTGAGTCTTCTATTTGAAAGTCAAATTTCCTATTCAACCTCATCTTTTTATTGAGAATGCTTGAAAGTCCTCTGTTTCATTAAATGTCCATTTTTCCCTGAAGGATTATATTCAGTTTTGCTGGGTAGGTGATTCTTGGTTTTAATCCTAGCTCCTTTGACATCTGGAATATCATTCCAAGCCCTGTAATCCCTTAATGTAGAAGCTGTTAGATCTTATGTTATCCTGATTGTATTTCCACAGTACTTGCATTGTTTCTTTCTGACTGCTTGCAATATTTTCTCCTTGACCTGAGAACCTGGAATTTGTTTACAGTATTCCTAGCAGTTTCAAGAGGTGATTGGTGAATTCTTTCAATTTTTATTCCCATCTCTGGTTATAGAATATCAGGGCAGTTTTCCTTGATAATTTCTTGGGAGATAATATATAAGCTCTTTTTTTTGAACTTTCAGGTAGTCCAATAATTTTTAAATTATCTCTCCTGTATTTATTTTCAAGTGCAGTGTTTTTCCGATGAGATATTGCACATTGTCTTCTATTTTTTTTAACTTTTTGATTTTGTTTTATAATTTCTTGATTTCTCATAGAGTCATTAGCTTCCATTCTCTCAGTTCTAATTTTTAAAGAATGATTTTCTTCAGTGAGCTTTTGAATCTCCTTTTCCATTTGGTCAATTCTACTTTTTAAGGCATTCTTCTCCTCATTTGGCCTTTTGGATATCTTTTGCCATTTGGGTTAGTCTGTTTTTTAAGGTGTTATTTTCTTCAATATTTTGGGGGTCTCCTTTATAAAGTTATTGATTTGTTTTTATGATTTTCTTGCCTCACTCTTGTATCTCTTTCCAATTTTTCATCTACTTCTCTTACTTGATTTTCAAAATCCTTTTTAACTTTTCTATTACTTGAGCCCAATTCATATTTTTCTTGGAGACTTTGGATGTAGAAGCTTTGACTTTGTTGTCTTCTGATTGTGTGTTTTGACCTTCTTTTTCACCAAAGTAGGATTCTGTTGTTTGAGTTTTTCCCACTGTTCACGCATTTTCCCAACTTTGACTTTTTGACTCTTTGTTAAGGTAGGACTCTGCTTCCAGTGTGGAGGGTGTACTGCCACAATCTTCAGGGGTTTTATGCAGCTTTTTAAAGAGATATTTCTAGGGACTTATAAATTTTCAGTCCTTCCAAGGTGGTATGATTAAAGGGGAGGTGTTTACTCCTCTATGAGTGACCACAAGAACTCTTTTCTGTCTTGGAACTGTGAGGATGATTCCTTTTCCACCACAAACTCTACAAAACCAACACTTCTTTTCACCCCAGGATTGCAACCCAGGACTGCAACCTAGATCAAAGCATGAGCTTTAAGAGAATATTTCCTCAGCACCAACAAGGAGATCATTGAAGTCCCCTTCTGATCTCAATATCTCCCATTCCCTGGCCTTGCCCACTATCTATGGGCTGAGAGTTCTGGAAACAGGCCTTCTCTGGGTTTACTGATGCCTAGTCTTATCTGGCACAAGTTGCAGTGGATTGTGTTCCTTTCTCTGTTCACTGCAGTAGAACCTTCTAGGTTGTCATGGGCTTGAAATTGGTTTCACTCTTTCATTTTGCTAGTTCTGTTGCTCTAGACTTTGTTTGGAGTCATATTTTACAGGTATTTGGAGGGCTTTGGTTGAGAGGTCAGGGAAATCTTTGTTTTCACTCCATCATCATGGCTCCACCCCCTATTTCCATAAATTTCAAAACTGATCTTCATATGCCCTGAGTACATCTATCAATACTCTTGCTGCATTTTAAACAAGAACTTATTAATCTTTCTAGAGCTGCCTTGGAGTAATGAGTCTTTTGTTTTGGTAACATTTTGTATTTTTGTTGGTACATATAAATCTCTCATTGTACATTTTAAAATGCCAAAATCAATATGTAAAACCGATATTGCATAGGTGTTAGGTGCTCTAAAGAATGAAGGTCAGTCTCTTGCATCATAACCTTATCTTTCCATTTAATATTCTTATACCTGATGAATTTTAACTCTGGAGAAGTTCCAAGTATTTGTAAGTATCCCGTTTTTCCTTAAGTTCAATTTTACTGCTTTATTCAAATTTGAAGCTTTCAATGTCTATTTTTCTATCGTATTCATCAAGAATTTTATACTTATATTAAGTTTATCAATGGGGAATATTTCCAAAGAATAAACTACTTCTTTAGAAATAGTATCCTTGTAAGCTGATATTATCAAGGTAAATCAGGTGATCAGTTGGATTTTTTTAAAGTAAAATTCCTTCTCTGGAAAGACATGCTTAATTTCAGGCAGGAATATTAATAATGATTTTAAGGCTAAGCAGAAGTATTTTAGACTTAACTTGACTCCCTGAAAGATGCCATGTTTTATATCATTTGTTCTTTATATCTTGTTATTGTAGACAACACTTTTCCATGTAAACATTAAGATTATTCTTAAACTCTTGCATAAGGTCCATATATTTATATACCTTCAGTTTATGTAAATGTAATAAAATGTAATAAAACTTCATGAAAGCTCCCTCACAGCAAAAGCTGACATTTAATACACTATGATATTGTAAGGAGAAGAGATAGGATGTGAGAATAGCAAGGCAATTTGTGACACTAAGAGCTGGACCAATTATAGACTTATCCTCTTTAGGCTAAATATTAACATTCAATAAAAGCAGTAGACCAAAAGCAAGATGACTACCAAAAAACTTAATGTCAACAGATAAGAGCACTTTTTTATGAGTGAACTTTTTGTTGCTAACTTGGAGGAAAAGCTGAGCAATTGGCAACTATGGACGAGAAAAGGAATAGGAAGCTTTTGGTGATTTGGTGGATGGTACCACATATATTCATCTGGGCCAGAACTCTTGGGAATATCGAGATTGGTTTGATTAAAATGATGGGTAAATTCAGAAGCTCCTAAACAAAAAAAAAGAACTCCACAAGACCAGAAGGATAGTTGATCTGTCTTTTAGAAGGTAGTATTTAATTCCATCAAAATTAAGCACAAGTGAAGCTTAGAGAGATGCAGGATTCTTCATTCATAAGAAGGCACATAAAACTCATTGTAACTCTGATGGTAAAAACCCAAAGCATTTTTTATTATGCCCTAAAGGCTATTTATGGGCCAATGATCTGTGTTGCATCTCAATTACTTAGTACAGATGGAACCACATTGATGAGTGATAAGGACATGATTTCGGAGAGATGGACTGAACACATATAAAATTCTCAACAGAACATCATCAGTCAAAACAGAACTCATTGACTGTTTACCTCAGGTTGAAGTCAATACCATTTTAGCTGAAGTTCCAACTGAAGAAGAAGTTTTAGATTCCATTAAGCTCCTCTCATATGGCAACTTGCCTAGTTCTGATTCTATTCCAGCTGAGAATTACAAGGCAGGGAATCCGCTACCCATACAAAGGCTGACTGAAATCTTCCAGGTTATATGGCAAGAGGAAATTATCTCTCAAGAGTTCAAGGTTACCTCTAATATTCATCTCTATGAAGGAAAAGGAAATCAGTCATTCAATCACAGAAGGGTCTCTCTCTTAGCTATTGCCAGCAAGATTCATGCCAGAATCCTCCCATATAGGTTAATTCTTCATCTGAAAGATAATGATCATCCCAAAAGTTAGAGTGGTTCCGGAAAGGATTGAGGCACATCAGATATGGTCTACTGTTTTATTTTTTTTTACAACTCCAGAAGAAATACTAGGTGCAAAACAAAGATTGGTACACAGCATCATTAATCTGACCAAGACCTTTGATGCTTTCAGCTATGAGATCTTGTGGAAGATCATGGAAAAATTTTGTTGCCTGGAAGATTTCATCAGTATTGTATGCCACTTTTATGATGGTATGCTTACACACATTCTGGATAATGGACAAATGCTCTTATGCTTTCCCAGTCACCAATAGAGTGAAGCAGAGTTTTTTAGCATGATGTTTTCAGTGATGTCAGAAACCTTCAATGAGCATGAAAACAGCATCAGCTACAGCACTAATGGTAAATTATTTAACTTTCAAAGGCTACAAGCCATTATTTAAGTGAAGGAAGAGTTGATGTGCAACATTTTGTTCATAGATTGTGCACTCAATGTAGCTTCTGAGGCTGAGATGCAACAGAGTATGGATAGATTTTTTGCCACTTGTGCTAATTTTTTCCTGACAATTAATGCCGCGAAAACAGAGGTTCTCCATCAGCCAGCAAAATACCATCCATATGTGGAATCATTGGTTACAGCAAATGGAGAAGTTTTTAATGCTGTGGCTAAGTACACTTACATTGGTAGTATACTTTCCAGGAAGGTACACATTGATAATGAGGTTGATTCACACATTGTCAGAGCTAGCTCAGTGTTTAGGAGGCTCCAAAGGGAAAGTGTGGGAGAGAAGAGGTATTAGACGACCTACCATAGTGAAGGTCTATAGAGCCATTGTGCTGATATCACTGTTATATGCCTGTGAAACCTGGAGCATGCCAAGAAATTTAATTGCTTCCATTTGAATTGTTTAGGAAGATTCTGAAGCTCACTTGGCAAGATAAGGTACAGGACACTGATGCCCTTTCTAGAGCTGAAATTCTAAGCACTCAAGTTCTGCTGCAGAGCACAACTCCTCTGTACTGGTCATGTTATCCAAATGCCAAAATGCATGTTTGTCTAAAAGACTATTTTAGGGAGAGCTCACATACAGCAGGCAGATCAATATATATGCAATCATATGCAGATCAAAAGTGATATAGACACCCTCAAGGTCTCTCTGAAGAACTTTTGAATCAATTGTGAGACAAGGATGGCACTGGCACAGGACTGTGAAGTGTGGTGTATCTGCATCAAAGAAGGTCTTATGCCCTATGAACAAAGTAGAAGTGTAGTAGCCCAAAAGAGATATGAAATGTGCAAATTTAGAGACATCTCTATTCCAAGTGTTCAAATGTACTATGACCAACCTTGGTAGAGGCTTCTGAGTTCATATTAGTCTGATCAGCTACAGCTAGACAACACTGTATCTTGTCCCTGATGTAAGTTATGTCATTTTGGCCCTCTTTGAGCACAGACAACTAACAGTACACACCTAAGCCATAAATATGAAATAACAAACGATGTAAATGTTACAGTACTTTTGGGTGGCTTATTCAACAGATGAAAGACCATGCTTTCAATCTCAGACACTTTTGCATACTCTTTTTACTCCTCAGCAAAAATGCTTTCTAATGAATGTTTAGAGATTTTTTATGTTATAAACTGGGAATGCTTCATTTACAGTAAATAAACAGTTATTGTATTTGGGTCAGTGTTTATTTTTTATAATAAATATATGATGCCCTCTGTTAAGAAAGATGGGGTTAGATTTGCATCAGAGAGGAAGTTGGTAAAGGGTTTTGATGGAAATTCATTGCCACAGTGAGGCATTTGAGCTAATAATTAAAGACCTTATCTAGGCCTGCAACTTTCTAGTTTTGCAGAGAAGCTAGAGTTTTAGTCATTCGACTTGAGATAACTGATCTGTTATTTACATTTACAGAATATAAGCCCTTTGTTTTGTGCTTGACCTAACTTTCATTTTCTTTATATGAGACTTCCTTCAGTTATGTAGATATACAAAAATTTTCCATATCATCCTTTTTATTGGGGGGGAGGGGTTCTCTCCTTTAATTTCCTTGCTTCTGGAGTCTCCATAGTATAGTAGCTAATGGTTGATGAATTGGTTTTTGATTTTGTTTTGCACTGCTTTGGCTCCTTTTATTGCCTTAGCTTTTTGACCTTTGCTTTTAGTATTTACTAGGGGTATCAAGAATATATAGGTTCCATTCTACATATTTCTATTCATTGTATTTAATTGGAAAATATGGTATTTAAGTTTTCTAATGTGCTTACTAGCTAAATATTGATGTAATTTTCATATGCCTTTCTTCAGGTCTTCGATGATTTCCTCAGGATACTTTTGACATTATAGAATTTGATGTTTATCCTTTTGAGCATACCTAGATAATCCCATGTTTCGTCCTATTATCTTTGTTTAGCAATGACCATAGCATATGCAATTTTGTGTTTAGGTCTTGGAATACTTTATACTCTCCATCAAGTATATTCTTTTTTTATGCAAATAATTCTTTCATGATACAATTTTAATAAATGTCAACTTTTTAGAAAAATTACTGTTTTGGCATGTGACTTATTTGTTGGTACAACTCAAAAGGGATTTTTTAAATTCCATTCTAAGTGTGCTAATCACTTTCTGAAATTCATGTGAGATAATGGCATTATTTTAGCCAATTATTTCTTAGTAGGTAGCATATCTAGAGTTTTATAAAGTATAACTTTTTCAGTTACTTCATCTCTTCCCTTTATAGATTTAAATGATGAATCAGTTCTCAATTTATTTCATCAACTGTGCTCCTAGAAAATGTTATTTCTTATGATTGTCTTGCATTTATCTTCAAAATCTTGGTCTTTCTGATTTGTTCCTCTTCTGGTATTGAAACATGAAGGAATACTGTTCTCCCTATATGACTGTTCATCATGACAGTTCTGAGGAGGACCAACCTGCCTTAATCCACTATGCTGCCCTCTTTATTTCTTAGTTTAATAAGAGCAGTTATATTTCATTAAAGATAGTACTAACTTGATTGGTAGCAACTGACCGACTTTCCAGGTACCTACCAGGGCTTCTCACCTACTGCAGCAGCCACAGGGCACAAAAAAATCTCCTCACTGAATAAATTTCTTTGGTTGGCATCCCTTGCTTTACCATTGCCAACGATCCCCTGCCCCACGATATGGATAATGACTTTGAGGCATAATAATTTATGCTATTGTTGTTGGTGTGGCTACCGTGATTGTCTTTACATTGTCCTTGCTTAAGAAGCAGACATAACATACATAGAGAACTGGCTGTTGAGTCAGGAAGACCTGGATTCTGGCTGTGCAACCCTGGACAATTTCTTACCCTCTTGATGCTTTAGATATCTGTCTAAGACTCTATGTTTCAGAAAAGGCACTGATCACTATAGAGAGTGTGTCCTCATCTTGGAGTTCCCTATATCAGTGAAATCACATGATGAGTTCCTATTTTTTGTCTTAGTGGCTAGCTTATTAATTAATTATAACAACAATTATTTCTCTGTATTCCTCCTCAGATACCCCATTGCAGGTACAGAAGACAATGACTTCTCAAAGCCCATGCTTAAAGGGCTTAAACTCTGACAAATCCTACCAATCTAGAGAGTTTTCAAGGGCTGGGTCAAAGATAGGCTCTGTCTTTTAGGCATAGAGTAGTCCACTATCTCTAGGGAAGTTCATCATCTGAGGTAAGGTCATCAGAGAAGGAATTATTTTGTTTAGAGTGACTTCTTCACACCATCTCTGAAGGTATGAAGCTGGATTAATGAAGTGCATAGCCACTAAAAAGTATTTTTAAAGTATTGGTAAACTCTGGGAACAGAAGCACTGCAAATATACTGAACCTGTCATTAGGAGAAAATTAGATTTAAATCCTTGCCCTCCTTCTAACTAGTAGGATGGATGTCAGCAAGTTATCTTGTGGCATCTACTTCACAGGGTTGTTGTATGGAAAGAGTTTTGCAGACTTCAAGAACTGAAGTCACATAAGTAATATTACTACAAGGGCTTTGCTGATATCTCGTTAAACCTTCATGTCTTTCCAGTGCCTATTACAGTGTTTAGCATAAAGTGGGTGCTTTTAATAAATGTTTGTTGAGCTGTAAATCTGGGAGGGTACATTAAGTCTTTTAGCTAAAATTCTATTACTATTTTTTGCTTGACTGCACCCAAAATGTGATTACCTCTGTAAAAATGTTATCAACACCAAGTCTCAAACTGCCCCAATTATTTGGGGAGCTATTCTTACTTCTTAAGAAATGAATCACAAAACCATAGACTTTCAAGTTGGAAAGGACCCTAGAATCATAACAATAGAGTGTCAGAGCCAGAGTCCTTCCATTCCATTCAATACAAACAGTTATTAAGCACTTACTATCTGCCAGATCCTGTTCTAAGTGCTGACCAGAGAAAGACAAAACTGTCACATAGTTCCTGCCCTTGAGGAGTTTTAACTCTTGTACCTCTCCTTTATACTCACCTTATTTTCCTTTGTACTTTAGTTATTTATGTACTTTTTCTCTTCCCAGTCTTAAGAGTATGTGCTCCTTAAAAGCATGATTTAAATCAAAACTGTCTTTTTATACCCAGAGCCTAACACAAAGGTGGAGCTCAGAGTGAGTACATAATACATGTTCTTTGAATTGAATTGAAGGGATATTAGAATGATAATCTTATGGTAAAGCATACCTTTCTTTCTCAGAAGAAAAATGTTAAGCCATAGGGGTGAAATGAGGCATGCATTGTCAGAAATGGCCAGTGAGTTGATTTATTTTGTTAATTACTTGGTTACAAGAAAGGGTTCTATGGGTGGGGGTTATTGGGAAGCAAAAGAAATGTAAAATAAAAAGGCAACAAGAAAACATTTATAATTTAGAAAAAAAAAAGATCTTAGTCATATAATGATTGTGCTGGAAAGGACCAAAGATGATTTAATCCAATCCAACCTCTTTATTGTGCGGAAGAGGAAACAGGGTAGAAAAGTGACTTACTCTGCTCAAGTTCTTTCCACTAGAAATCTGAAAGAAAATCTTGCAAAGATGGCTAGACAAACACAATTTGAAAAGAAGGGCCACTCGCTGTCGGAGGTGTGTGTTTACAAGAACATCCAAATGGGAACCTACCCCACCTTGTCTTGCAAAGGCAGCCTCTGTAATGGACAGTTCCCTGTCAAAATTCAGAAGAAGAGTACTTTACAGTGTTTATGCTTTGGAGGCAGAGTCAATTTTATGTCTTTTTTTTGGTCATGGTTTAGATATAAAATGCAGCCAAAATGAAGTGAATGACTCTCTTGTGGATAATTGCTTCCAAAAGAATGAGTACTAAACAACCCCCTTGATGCTTGCATGGAAAAAAAATAATAAAAAGGATTTAAAATTAAGGACAAAAAGAATAAAAGGGTAGATAAAATCTGAGATGCATCTGAGGGAAGATAAAGTGACTTTTTGGCAGCAACTTTAATAGAAGCTTTGCTTCAAGAGTCATATGACTGTGGTGTTAATCTGAGTCTTCTTTATGAAACTTCAGGAACGTATGTTTCTATGTTATTATCTCAGTTAAAAGGATATATATCTCAAATCAGTATCTGTTGAAACTAGTTATTGAGCATTATTTTGCTTTTCACATTTCCGTCGATGGGTAATAAGAGATCATGCTGTTTAACCCGCTTTTTAAAAATGAATGAAAAAAAAAGATTATAAAAAAATAACATTCCACTTTCCAAACATGGCCTGGGGATTCCTGAACTTTAGTGTCTGCATAATTCTGGTCAAGGCAGAATAGAGGTGAGAGGATGAAAGAGTTACCAAGGAATGGAAGAAAGAGTCCAAGGACAGGAGCAGACAATATTCTTTGTACTTTTGAACTCTGGGAGCCATTTTCAAACAACAGTAACCTTGACATGTTTCTGCCTCTGACATCTTCCTCCTCCCTTTGGAGATTTCTCTCCCCTGGTCACCCTCACATATAAAGGATGCTACTTACTCTGGTTTTCACTCTTCCAGTTTCTTAGCAACATTTGGAGAAATCAGGGATGTAGGCTCCAGGACTGGGGACAGGCTAACCTGAAGAGGAGCTGGGGTGTCGGACTCCCATCCCAGACAGTTGTTTCCAGCTAAGATTTCCTTTGAGCTTCATTCATGTGCACACACCACCAGCTTTCCTTTTCTCTCTCACAGAAGTATCTCTGGGAATTTTTACAGGAAGGTGTACTGAAAGGGACAGCAGCAGGAGATATGGACCCAGCTCCAAAGAAAGGGACTTACTGATCTGTATTCCCTTTTCTGTCTCAGACTTTTCTGCCTTTTCTTTTGAACTGGAAAGCTTCTGTGTACCTGAAATGAACATTTCCTCTAATCACGTCAATAGCTCACATTTTGATGGGGTTTTATAGTTTATAAAGCACTTTCCTCATGACAGCTGCTTGTGTATTGTGAGTATTATTGTCCTTTCAGCACATAAGGGAGACCAAGCTAAGAGAAGGGGAATGATTTGCTTGGTCACATAGCCACTGGGTGTTACTGTTAGTTCTGCAAACCACGTCTTTTGAGTTTTCAGCCTAGCTTTCTTCAAGGCTTAGATGAAGCCTCTCATTCTATTTGAAGGCTTTTTTGATCACTCCCAGTTCTCAGTTCTCTTTCACTTAATTGTTTTCTCCCTGCAGATCAGAGTGTATGGTGAATGCCTTTGCGAAGAATGCAAGGGGAAGGAGTTGTTGTATCCCTAGTATCTAATATAGTGCCTTACACATAGTAGAAGTATAATAAATGTTTTCTCAATTCATCTGAACTCATGCTAGACACAAAAATCTGGTGCTACCTGCCATTTCTGGTTATCGCACCCTATTCCTCTCCACTTATCCTGTGTTCAAGCTAAATGAAATTAGTCTGAATTTTGATTCTGTAAATGGGCCTCCCTATTTCATTTCTCTGGGACTCATTTTTCTCAGCTATAAAATGTGGGGTTGAATGATCATAGAGTCATAGCATTTCAGAGTTGCAAGAGATCTCATCATCTACATAACCATTTCTAAAAGCCAAAAATGAAACAAATAAATAGCATGAAAATGCACTTAACGATAGTCATCTAGCTTTTACTTGAAGACCTCCAGTGAAGGGGAACCTACTGTCTGCCAAGACAGGATACTTAAATTAAACAGCTCTGATTATTAGTTTAGTACATTTTTGCCTCACATCAAGTCCAGATTTGCTTCTGCAACATCCACTCATTATTAATTTTGTCTTCTGGAATCAAATACAGTAAGTCTAACTCATCTTTGTAAGATAGCCTTTCACATATTAGAAGGCAGCTATTGTTCCATTTTCCCCTTTCTCTCCAGGCTAAATATTCCCAGTTCTTTCAACAGATCCCCATATATAGCATCGACACATAACTCCTCACTATTATATTTGTCCTCTTCTCATTCAATGAGAAGAATAATCATTGTATTCTTTTCTACACATTCTACATATAACATGAATTCAAGGCTCTAATAATTCCTTTGTAACCTTGGACAAGTAATTTAATTTCTCCAAAATTAGATAATTGCTATGGTCTTTTCTGACTTGAAATCTACAATCTGACGTGGCTCTATGATTATACTAGTCACTAGTTTCCTAATATGAAAAAATAGACTGAGAAAGTCAGATATGTGCTGGTTTCTCTGGGTATAGAGTTTGGTGGAAAAGGCATTTTGAGAATCAAGTCTTGGAAAATCAGAGTGCTTCATCCCATGGATAAATAATGAAGTATATTATTCATAAATACCCTAGGAGATACAAGATTTTTTACTCCAGAATGAGGAATTTCTTTGTAAACAATGACTTATGGGAAGGATGACTTACTTTATTATTTAGAAATCCATTTGGTCCATCAGTGGTGGAGGAGTCAGAATAAACTAACATATTCATGGTGATCCCAACTGACATAAGAGTTTAAAGAAAGTTGATAGTCAGTTGGCCATTGTAGTAAGGCATCAGGGATCTGCAGAGAGTTGTGCTAATTTCTGGGAGTGATTTAAAAAGGAAATGAATATAGGTACTCTTTGTTTTGAATGGACTTACAATGTAATTTAATTCAATCTGATTTTTAAAAAAAATCACTTGTTAAGCTCTGTACAAAGAATGCTATGCTATGAATAGGGAAAGATGCAAAGTTTATATAACACAATTCCTGTTCTCAAGAAGCTTTGAATCTAGGATACAGCTTTTGTACAGATAATTAGCACATAATTAGCACAATGCCTTAGAAATAGAGCTTAACATGCTTATTGACTTAATATTACATGGTAAGAGAGTTCTGGGCAGCTGGGTGGCATAGTGGATAGAACACCAGGCCTGGATCCAGGAAGACTCAAGACCCTGATTTCAAATCAACCTAGACACTTACTAGTTGTGTGACCCTGGACAAGTCACTTAAATCTATTTACCTCAGTTTCCTCCTCTGTAAAATGAGTTGGAGAAGGAAATAGCAAACCTTTGAAGTATCTTTGCCAAGAAAATCCTGATTCATGAAGAATGGGACACAACTGAAAAATGACTGAACAACGGTTGAAAAAGGGTTGTATTTGATGTCTCACCTGGTCCTGAGCCCTCCCCAACAAATGATAGGAAGACCACAATTTATAAGACACTGAGATAGGTGCTGGATATTCAAAGTCAAAAATAAAAAATTCCTGCCCTCAAGGACCTTACTTGTTCTACCTATTACTGAGGAGATACAACTCATACAAAAGTAAGTACAAATGAATGGATTGTAGAAGGAAGAAAATGGAAACAAGGAGACTAATCTGGAGGCTATTACCATAGAAATGGTGGGAAGTAATGAAGGCCATGAGCAGGATCAGGCTAGTGGTTATACAAGGGCACAGACGAGAGAGACTGTGGAGGTAAAATCAACAAGATTTAGCAGTTGAGTGGACATAGGGGATGGATGGAAGGGAAATGAAGAGTCAAAGATGACTTCCATTTTATTACCCCATGTGGAGGATGATGATGCCCTTATCAGAAATAAGGAAGCTCTGAGCATGCAAGAAGTCAAAAACACATGGTCCTTTCCAATGGGAGAGACAATATGTAAAGGGCTATGTACATACAAGATATATACATTATAGATGGAAGATGATGTCACAGGGAAATAGGGGTGGGAGGAAGAAGGTCTCTTATAGAAGGTGGGATTTGTACTTAGTCTAGAAGAAAACCAGTGAAGTCAAGTGACAGAGGTGAGGAGAGAGTACATTTCAGACATGGTGACTAGCCAGTGAAAGGGTGTGGATTTGAAAGATGAGGGGTCATATGAAAGGAAAAGTCAGAAAACCAGTGTCATTGGGTTTCAGAATGTGTGGTAAGGAGTAATGTATAAGCATACTGAAAAGGTAGGAAGAGGACAGGTTGTAAAAGGGTTTAAATGCAAGAGGAGCACTGTATCAAGAGGGGGTCAAAGAATAGAGGCTTTAGTCCTGTTGTGTGATTTTGGGTAACCCTCTCTGTCCTACTGAGCCTCAGTTATTTTCTGTAGAAAATGAGAATAACAATATTTTCCCCTCCCTAATCTCACACAGCCATTGCTAGGAAAGTAATACAGAAATGAAAATTTTTGAGAGTAGTGTGGAACCAAGAAAAAAGCCATGGCATCAAAAGTCCTATATTCAAATCCCACCTGTACCACTTCCTACCTCTAAATTTATGACCCTATTTGTTAATTTTCAGGTCAATTTTGGGATATCACTTTTTTGGATCACCAGAATAGCTTCATAGAACCCAGACATGTCCCAATTCTCCAAAATGGTAACTGGCCACCTCTGAATTTTCAATGACACAGAATTATTGTTTTCTTGTTTATTTGAAGGAGAACCTTGGGCTCAAACTTCAGGCACTGTTAAAAATTTTATATCTCTAGTTATTTCCTACTATTAATGGTTAATTGCTGAAGATACATGCCTCTGAACAGGAGCTCCTGCTCTTCAGGGAACGTGGGCTAGTAGAAAAAGTTTCAGAATGGGGAACGAGTGCCCCTCAGTTAGAGTCCCAGCTCTTTCAATTATTAGCTATTGACCTTGTTCAATTCTTAAATTCATAGATTGTTCAGTGTGGAAAGGGTCTTGGCCACTATGTAGCCCAGTACTCATTTACTGAAGAGGAACAGGCCCAGAGACAAGAGATGAGCTGTCCAAGGTCACATGGCTAAGTAAGAACCATCTCCCAAATCTCCTGAGTTTGGTGCCATTACTTTGGCTGAGTCTCAATTTTCACTTTGACTAACAGAGAAACAAATACATATACTATATACCCCATGGAAGTGTAAGGAAATAGACTTGCAAATTGTAAAGAGATGTGTGACTGTGTTATTGTTACCGACATGTGCCTAGCAGCCCTAGGTAGCTGTTTGGTAGCTGTTCTTGAAGCTTGTGTTCTAAAACACAACAGGAAACTGAGTCCCATGGAGAAGTCAAGAGAGACAAGCCCACTCGGTCTCCCAAGCAGTCTCTCTCCTCTCTCTCTTCCCTCTGCCATTTTCTGTCTCTCTCCTTTTCTCTTTCAGCATGTCTCCCTCACTTCAAACATTTCTTAATAACCTGTAATTTTATGAAAGGAATAAAGGATAAAGAAGACCTAAAAGGTAACTGAATTTGCATATGAATGTTGCATTTTCATTTTAATTTTGACGAAGTGTAAAGGTTCATAATAAAAAGCATCATTATAGTCTCCTGATTTCTTTGATGGACTCCTGAACAGATTGCTAAGATATGGAGAAGAACCTGAGGGTCACCAGTTTTGCCAGTAACTCTCTCTATGCCTATTAAAATTTTTTCAAAAAAGTAAAAGTGGCAATTTAGCCCAAAATTGAATTATTTTATTTTGGAGGAAATAATGACTAGAATGGATGCTTCTGAGAGGTAGGAAAAACAGCCATATGTTTTAGGATGGGCTATTTCCTTAAGATATGCAGATGTTCACTGTGCCTTCCCTTAGGTCCATGTAAGAGAAAACTTTGCTATTCATCCTGGCTAAGCCCCTGAGGGATAAACCGGAAAGCTAAGACAAAGTGTCCAGGGTTTTAGGCATGACTTTCAACAACTGTGGTTCAGGAGGAAAGACTGAAGGGGTTCTGCAATCCATAGCATCATCTAATCCAACTTCATATGTAAAAAACTTCCCATGTAAAAAGCTAAGGCTCAGGAGATGCAGGCCGCCAGTCAGACAACTTATTTTTATTTAGTCATTTTTGACCCCAAAATAATGTGTGGTAAGGAGTAATGTATTACTTTCCTAGCAATGGCTGTGTGAGATACTGGAGTAGTTACCATTTCCTTCTCCAGTTCATTTACAGATTAAGAAACTGGGGCAAACAGGCTTAAGTGCCCAGGGTCGCATGGATAGCGTCAGAGGTCTGACTGGAACTCAGGTCTTTGGTATTCCAGTTCCGGCGCTCTATTTACTGCACCACCTGACTGCCCAGTCAATCAGCTAGCATTTTATTAAGTGCTTATTAAGTAACTTACTAAGCTACTAAGTGCCAGGCACTATGCTCAGTGCTAAAAATAAACAAGAAAGGCAAAAAAATAATAATTCCTGTCCCCAAGTCTAAGGGCAAGATAATATGCAGTACACTTTGTACAACAAGATATATACTGGAAAAAATGGAGGATAGTCTCAATCTCAATCACTAAGATTAAGAGCAATGGGAAAAAATGCAGAAAGTGAAGCTTTAGCTGAGACCTGAAGGAGCCAAGGAAGCCTGGCGGCTGAGATGAGAAAGGAGAACATTCTAGGCATGGGGAATAACCAGTGAAAACTCTCCTAGTGATTTGCCCAAGGGCATTCCAACTACAAATGGTCCATATGGGGTTTAAACACAAGCCTTTGGGACTTTAATACTAGTGCTTTGTGCATTAAACAGCTACTTTTTCTAGGACAGGGTGCTTAGACACTAGGCAGAGACACATGATTAGCTAGCCACCATATTTTCTTCTTCAGGTGCATTGTAGGCTTAACTACAAGAGTAAGAAATCAGGTTGGGGAAGGATACTGGGATGGGTGATGAATCTGAGAAGTACGAGAGATGCTCGATAGGATTGGTCCAGAGTTAGAGAGAGCAGGATGCCTTGAAAAATGCCTTTTGTGAAAGTTAAAGATGAGGAAATCTCCTTTCTCACAACAAATCAACCTTAGGGAAGCATGAAGATTTTGGCTTTAGGTTTGAATCATGGCTCTACTATGACCTTGGACAAATATTTTAACCTTTCTGGGTGTTAGTTTCTTAATATGTGAAATGAAGGGTTTGGACTAAATAACATTAAAGATTCCTTTTGGTTTTGAATTATTTTATTCCTAACTTTTCCACTAATTTTTGTGACTTTGGTAAATTCCTTCCCTTCTTTGGGCATTGTATTTCAAAATGAAGAGGGAAGACTTGAAGGTGTCTCCCATATTTAAACTTCTATAATTCTTAAAACATTATTCACATATTTGCATTTTGCCATACACAGGAGATGCTCACTGCATGAAATAAATGTGCTGCTGAAAAGTTGCATTGTAAATTAAATTTCTGTCGATGGAATTGCAAATAACCCACTGACTTTCAATAAAATTTCTGAGATGCCTTATCTTCATTTTTAACTGTTTTTCAATGAGGAGTCATTTCCAAACATTACCTCTATGTTGATTTTTTCCCCCATTCTCCTGCTATCTCAAATCTTGTGTTGAAACTATTGATCTACATAGCATGATATGACGGGAAACACATTGCTCTAGAAACTGTGGGACCTGGATTCAAGTCCTAATTTTGCCTCTAACTAGCTAGATGATGTTGGACAAGTCACTATTTTTCTCTTACGTCTGTTTCCTTATTCATAAAGTGAAATCAGACTAGATTATGTCTAAGGCATTTCTCAGCTCTGATATTCTATGTTCTATGATTGTAAGTATGCTTCCATTGCTGATGTTCTATAGTTACTCATCAATTTATCTGTTTTGTCAACTTATATTTCATGTGTAGTTGAGAAAAACTGAGGTCCAATGGATGGAACATGGAACTGGGGTTAGGAGACTGTTATTAATCTCATTTCCATCACTAACTGTTATAGTTTATTTAGCTTTTCTAGATCTCTGTTTCCTCAGTTTTAGAAATGGGAAATATTACTTATATTAGATAATTTGAAGCTCTGTTTTGAGGATGAAATAGGATATTGTTTGAAATGTCTTTGAAAAAGCTCTATTAAAACCTCTGGTTAATATAGTGAATTTAAAAGTCTTAGAGGAGCCTAGATTTCAGTTTCACTGAGCATAAGGTCTCATTTTAACTGAGGCAACAACCATTCAGTAATTAAAGGCCCGAGTCCCACCTGATCATTGTTTGGCAACTGATGGCTCAAACTGGATACAAATACTGTTTCATTTTTAGCTAGAAACCCTGATGGATCTTCTCTTCAGAAATTGATTTTTTTTCGACCATCTGAAAGAGGCCATTCTTTGCCTTTTTTTTTTGTTTTACCTAGCCTTAATCACTGAATGGGTGTTACTTCAGTCAGACTAAGACATGGGAAAAACCTTAGCTTTAAAGGGCCAACCAAGATTTCTCCCTGCAACCCCAGTAGTCCTGATCTATATCTTGACACTGGGCCCAGATGATTCCAGAGGACAAAGTTTGGCTGATGACTTTTTGTGCAACTCTTTCTCACTTAAATCCAATTTACTTGAAGTCATGGCATCATTTCCCTGATGGTATGATCCTCTTCAAGAACAAAGGACAGACAACAACCTGTAAGTAGTATGAACTGCCCCAATGGGGACTCAACTGGCCAATTCCACTTAGGCAATGCAGCTGATTCCTCCTCTCCTCTCCTGTTCTTTCCTCTCCTGTCCTGTCCTCTGCTCAATCCTCAAAGGGTATGATAACTTGACCTGTGGGTGCATTGCCCAAAGGAATGTAAATTTCAACTGCTTAAACTTCACAAGATATCATGAGATTTATCTGCTAGATTTCTTTCTTAAGGACTAGGTCTTAAACAAACCATTCTGGCTCACATTCTAATGGAGACTAGGTGAACAGAGGAGGGACAAGAAATGGGATCAGATCTGTTCATTGATGCACTTCTTTTATTGATCACATTCCTTTTTCCTCTTTATATCAACAGGTATAAAGATCCTTCTCCCCCTTTCACACTTAGAAAAACATAAGAGGATATGATGATAATATGTTCATATATACATACATATGTATATATCTTTATGTATCTATAAATACATAGATACATATAGATACATACATATACATACATAGAGGTTGCGTGGTGTAGTGGATAGAGAGTCAGCCTCCAAGACCTGAGTTTAAACATAACTTCTAACACATGCTGGCTATATTGCTCTGAGTAAGATGCTTAGCCTCTTAATATTTGAGGCAATTCTCTAAGATTCTAAGTATTCTAAAAATTCATTCATATCTTGTTCTTGTAGCACCAAAATTTCTCCCAGAATCCCTTTCTTTTCCCAGAGAGCCTTTCCATATAAGGAATATTTTTAAATAAAAAAGAGGAAAAAATAGCAAAACTGTTCAATACACTGAAAAATTTGAAAATAAGTGCAATATGTCACATTCATGGAAACTCTTATTCAATCTCTCTATTATTTATTCTGAACTACTTTGATGTAATAAAATATTTTCAGTTTGATAATCCCACAGTCAGCCTGGGATTAATTTCATACTTCATCAGTACAAAGGAGTAGGGTGGGGGCAAAGCTATGCTGGAATCAGCTCTAACTAGCTATGAGCCAATTGTTAAATTTTTAGGGTGAGCATTTATAAGTCGGAAATTGACAAACGCTAAAAATCAAGATTTGATGTGTTGTTTTATTAATTGTCTAGACTCAAGAAAGTGATAGAGAAAATATTATTAGTATAGGTTGAACTGAAAATTGTGTTGTGTATGCATTTCTCCCCTCCCATACCCATCTCCAGACAGCTGGTTATTAACTATTTAACATTGTACCACCTTATGTGGATGAGGATGTCTCTTAGACTATTAGCTGCGGAGAAAATTGGAATTCCCTAAATGGATGAAATCACAGGATCAGTCATCTTTATATTTATTATGCTATGTGGAGGTGACCCTGGGTACTCAGAATCTGGGTTAGTAAAGACTGAATTCTGAATTTTTTATTTATTTATTTTTTACCAAGTTTGAAAGCTTTAGTTGTATTTCTAGTCAGCTAGGTGGCATGGTGAATAGAGAGCTGATCCTGCAGTTAGGAAGAAATGAGTTAAAATCTGGCCTCAGACACTAGCTGTGTCATCCTGGGTAAGTCAGTTTCCTCCTCTATGAAATGAACTGGAGAAAGAAATAGCAAACCAGTATCTTTGCCAAGAAAACCTCAAATAGGGTCATGAAGAGTCACACCACCAGGAAGTTGTTTTTCCAGTATGTGTCTCTTGTTCTGGAACCAGCATCACTGAGTACAGAGAGTTTCATCCTTGGCCACCAGGTGATGGCAATTTTTTAGCAGAGCCACTGTTGACTCACAAAGAGTAACTTTGACAAGGACTTGCTTCTGCATTTCTTGAGGAAGTTTCTACCTTGATGAAATTAAGGATTCTTGAAGGACATACTCCTAGGCATTACTAAACTGAAAAACAACGTCCAAAAGTACCTTACATTAATTCACCTTTATTTCTTAAATATTCACTCTGACAAAGCCTTGAACTGGGGATGAAAAGATGAAAATGTCTGGTTCTCTGTCCTCAATGAGCTCACAGTTTTCTGGGGAGGAGGGAGGGAGGATATAGTATGTCTAGAAATAAGTATAATCAAAATTAAAGTATGATGTATGTGCCAGGGTGGTCAGAGTGACTGATTTCAATTTGTAGATGAGAGGATCTGTCCTATCTGGCTGTGGGTATGAGGGAAGGGGGGAGGAGGAGGGCTTCAAGGTGAGCTTTCCAGTGGCTGGTCTTCAAGGAGTTAAAAGCTTGTCCCCACGTTCTTTTGTCTGTGATTAGTCTGATTTATTAGGAAGGTACAATAGCTTTATTCTTCCTGTCAACTGGGCTAGGAAAAGGCCGGATTAGTAATCTCCTGGGATCAGTCACTGAATTAATGCAGGAAAGGTGAGGACAGCTCATATTTGAGCCTCTGGCCGGTTGGGGGTGGGGAGGTGGGGAGGGGGAAGAGTGGTGGCAGCTGTAGCATCTTTAGCTCATATTTGAATTTGAATTCTATCTGCCTGTGCAGCACTGGTATGACTTGGCAACATGTTACAATAATCTTGGTGACACAAATGTCAGGGTTTTTTGTTACATGCCCTCAAAGAGATTTACGTAATTAATGTTAAATTGATGATATAAATCCCTCATTCGATCTCTCCGTTACTTATTCTGAACTACTGTAATGTAGTGAAATATTCCCAGGCTGATAATCCCACAGCCAGCCTGGGGGTTAATTCCTAGTTTATCTCAGGGATGAGGTTGGCTATTGTCAGAGATGTAGAAAAGAGATGACCAAGGTCAAGGTCACTGTTCTCTGGTCAAGTTGGTAGGGTGGAAAGAGCCTCGGACCGGGATACGGGGCACTTGAAGCCTAGTCTCAGCTCTTTTTCTGGATCCACCTGTGACCCTGGGCAGGCCAATTTCCTTGTTTGATTCTCAATTATACCATCACCTGAAAAGTGGGAAGTCAATTGAGGATGGACTAAATGACCTCTAAAGTATTTCTCAGATTTAATAGCCTGTGTTTCTTAGGTGTTATGTATATGTCTATGTCTCTGTGTTTTAATGTCAGAATTCAATTTAATAAACATATATAAAGCACCTATTGTGTATTCAACACTATGCTCAATATTACAGGAGTTACCATATTATGGAACAGTGAAGAAATCTTCCTCCCTTCCCTCACTTATCCATCACTTAGCTGGGAAAAGGTGCATGCCTGGAGGTATGTATGGTGAGTGGTGGGATTGGTAACTAATGGAGAATGATTGAGAGTAGACTATGCAAGGTGGAGGGAATGTGAGAGAACATCTAGTTTAGCCCTCTTTGTTTTTTAGATTGGTAGGAAAAAATAATAATAAAAAAAAGAAACAAAGAGCTTCAGAGTAGGTACAATGGCATCAAGGAGAGGAGAAAGATTCTAGATATTTTCCCCTCATCTTAAATGGGGGAGAATGTCTTAAATTGGAGAATAATGAGAAACAGCAAGATAGAAGACACTCAGAAGCTGAGGTGCAGAAAGACAGAGAGAGAGAGGCAGAGAGAAAGAAAAGAGATGCAGAGAGAGAGAGACTCAGAGAGAGACAGAGAGACACACACAGAGATAGAGAAAGACAGAGACAGAGAAAGACTCAGAGACAGAGATGAAGAGAGAGTCAGAGGGACACACACAGAGACACAGAGAGAGAGAGAGAGACAAAGTGACTCCTCTTTGCATCAGAGATCAATGGGCAAAACCAAAATATAGGAGACATCCTTAGCCTGAGAAATCTTCCTACTTGGTATTTTGAGAATAGTTGGGATTTACATGCACCTTTGGGGGAGGGGGGTTGTTTCCTCTTTCAAACTTTTCTTGTTTGTTTTATTCCTCTAGATTTCTATAAATTTTATTTACAAGTAGAAGTCAATTTCTGATTTCCATGGTAGGTGATGGTGGGGTACATCAATTCTTCTAAGTTTCCTAGAAAAAAGCTCTGAATTAAGATGTGTGCCAAGTGTGTCCTGGGGCCCTTTATGTGAGTGATGCCTCTGATCTGAGGTTTACATTTATACAAAAGGCAGTATTTGCTCTCATGGAGCTTATAGTATAGGAGGGGGATAAAATCCATAATTATATTAGAAAATATTACATAACAAATGCATCAAAAAAGTACAAAAACAAAGTGTTTTGTGAAATTCAAATTTCAAGAAGGAAATAACCTAGACTATTTCCTCTCTTACTCTTGCCATCTTTCAAAGATTAGTAGGATATGCTCCTAGTAGACTAGAAGAAAGGTGGTGAATTTACCACTAGAAATAAAGACATTAGAAAGAGGATTAAGTTTTTGGCAAAAGATAATGGGTTCTGTTTTGGACATGATGAGACTGATGTCCAGTATGAATGGTAAAATAGTCATCTGGTGACATGGGAATGGAGCTCAGGAGAGTGACTCAGGCTGTATCTGTAGATCTGTGATCCATTTGCATATAAATGATAATTTAAACAATTGGGATCTGATAAAGTTGATGAGAGAGTGTAGAAAAAGAAAAGAAAAGAGCCCAGGATAGAGGCTTGGAGAATGTCCACCGTTTGGGGGCATGATATGGATAATGATCGAACAAGACAGAATAAGACTGAGCTGTCAGAGAGGTAGGAGGAGATCCAGGAGGGAGTGGTCAACAGGAATAGATGTACAGAGAGGGCAAGAAGAATAAAGACTGAGAAAAGAACATCCACTTTGACTATTAGATCATCGAGGGATAGTCAGTGGGCAACTAGTAAAACATGACTTTATTAATAAACAGTTACAACAGACGAACTTCATTTGTGTTGTTAACAGGATGATTAGACTGCTGGCTTTTTGTCATTTACAATCATGATATACCTTTAGCCAAGTCTCTGATAAAAATTTTAAACAACCTAAGTCAAAGTAGAATTCTTTACAGATACTCCAATAAAAGCCTTCTTTCAAGTTGACATAATGATTACGGGTCTGGCCATTCAACAGATCTGAATCTGCCTATCTGTAGAATGGTCTAGAGTGACTCAAGGGTAGGGAATCTGCTGTAGACATCTTCCTGTCCTTTCTGCAAGAGTCCTTTGAGAGGCTTGGACGTGTGTAATACTTTATTCAGTACAGGTATATCTACCACGTTTCTCATGTTCTCCCTCTCTAGTAGTTCTGTCCAAAAAAAAGTAGTAATTTTTTAATAGACATACTTCTTCTAAATATTCATCAATAATTACAATTGGCATTTATACAATGCTTTAAGGGTTTCAGAGCACTTTATGTAAATTATCTCACTAAATAAAATTGACAGACTTCCGAATTAGGTACTACAGATATTAGAATCTCCACTTTTATAGATGAGAGAAATTGAGGCTAAGGAGCTTGCCCACTCATGGTCACACAGTTAATAAATATCTGAGGCACAATTTGAATCCAATTCTCCTTCATTCTGGTCCTAGCCATCCCTTCACTAGACCTTGCCACCCAATTATTAGGATCTAGAATTTTACTAGGAGTCCAAGTGAAGTTCATTGACATATTAATACAAAGATTCCATTCTTTTCATTCACTCATCCATTCACTTATTAATTAATCAGTCTGTGGATAGATTTAGTTTTTAAATACAGACAACTACTCTTCTCCCGTCTTATGCCTGGAACACAGTAGGCATTTAATAAGCGTTCATTGCCTGAGGGATGCATTGATAGATTGATTATGACAATTCTCTCATTATGCTACAGTGTTTCAAAAAGAATTAATGGTAGTTCAGTCACAGATTCCACCCACCAGTAGAACCAACCAGTTCTTTTTGTACCCAAGGATGTTGCTTTTTTTCTAGACCTGGTAAAAACTCTCTCACTTTACAGCTGAAAAATCTGAGGCCCTGAGAGGGGAAATCCCTTGGCTAAGGTCACATATTTGTGTACTAAACATCAGACAGGAGAGTCAATCTTAGGCCCTATGACTCTAAATCCCATGTATTTTCCTTTAGATCTGGGGTCTGCAAATGGCCTCCTTAAAGAGACCAGTTTCACCTGGGAGAGAAGAATGATTTTTACATTTTAAAATACAATGAAATATCATTTAAAAATGTAAAACTTCCCCCTCCCCCACATTCTTAGATGACATGTATTACAAAAAGAGGAGAGTGGGAGCATTTGTCCATGGGCCATAATTTATTGACCCTTGCTCTAGATCAAATTCTATTATGATAGCTCATCTTTTCAGTATAATTTAGAGAAATTACAAAAGGCAGTTTGTGTCTCTTGCTTCTAGCATTTTATTTTCTATTCAAGTGCTTAATTAATGCTTATTGACTTAACAGCAGGTTGACTTTATTTAAAATTGAAAAATATGTTTGCATCCTCTTACATTTTTGATATGTCTCCTTAATCCAAAGTAAATTGGCAGGCTCCAGTTAAATTCCTACCACCCTCCTCCACAAAATCCTTCCTTATCCATTGAGCAAATCTTGAAATTCCACCATTAGTGTTACCTTATTTTAGCCTAAGTTATTAAATTATTGTTAACTTAAATCTTATTATAAATGACCATAGCTCACAGTTCCGGTACATTTTAAGATGTGCAAACTGTTCCCCTCAAATCACCCCATGAGCTGTGCAGTAAAAATATTATTATACCCATTGCACATATGAAAATGCCAAAGCTCAGAAAGATTAGGTGATTTTTGTTTAGTACTACAGATGTGTGTGTGTGTGTGTGTGTGTTCATATTCGTCCTTTATTGCCAAAGATGACCATGCCATCAGAGAAATGGTGACATGACTTGCACTTGACTTTGTTTTGAGTGAGGGAGGGCTGTGCAGGTCACCAGTCTCACTTTCTCCTCCTGAGCCATTTGGATCTAGTGACCAGATATTCGTCAGGATGACTGAAGATGACCCCAGATGAATACAGATAACGTTTTAAGCATTGGCAGCAAGACTCTTATTTCCTGTGACCTCTCCACTCAATGGACACAATATCTCACAATTGGGTCAAAGGTTGGGGAGTGAAGCCACTGGGTTCCCTAAAGGAGGAAGGGTTGCTATTGAAGTGGATAAAATGAGAAAAAGACACCAAGCAGGAAGCCCAAGAGCAATGAAGACAGACTTACTTCTTTCACCATTTTGCCTAGATTGAACCCAGAATATTCCCACATCAAGATACCAGGCTACATAGTATTCCCCTCAGGACTGAAGCGCTGATTGTCTGATTTTCTCAAGTTAGTCTCATTAGGGACTCTTTCATTTTTTCTGTCAGCTACAGTGATGAGAGATAGCTTAGTTTGCGGGAAAGAGCTGTCAAAGGGCTCAATTTTGTTTAAAGCATCTCTGTGACCTTAGGTAAGTCATGATTCCTCTCTGAGTCTTAGTTTACTTTGGAAAAATAACTGACATAACCGAATGATTTCTTAGGTACCTCCTAGTTCTAATCCATTTTTATGCTTTAAGCCAGTGATTCATCTGCTGAGTACATATTATAAGGTATTAAAGATGGGAAGAAAAATCCCATGTAAATCAAAATAGTCACAGAAACAATTTTTGTTTTATCATAAAACCAGAGACAAAGTAGATATCTATCAATTGAGGAATAGCTGAATGAATTGAGGGATATGGATTAAATAGAATACTGTTGCACCATTAAGAAATGACAAATACGACGCATTCAGAGACATTTGAGAAGACTTGTATAAACTGATGGGGAGTGAAGTAAGCAGAATCCTTACACAATGATTTTATCAGTATAAATGAGAACACTAAAGCAAAACAGAAAGCAGTGTAATTGAATCTATCAGTCTTGCATTATAGAGAAAGAGGAGGAAATGTGCTTCCTTTTTTGCCTTTCTTTCCTGGGGAAAGGTGGAAGACTATGGCTGCAGAATGAGACATGTTTTGCTTAACTGTTTTTTTTTGTTTTTTGCTACTATAGCAAGGTTTTTGTTGCTTTCTAGATGGAGGGAGGCAGATAGTATATCCAGAAAAAAGGTTCAAAAATATCGAGAAAAAAATCCAGAAAAATATAAAGCAAAATAAATTAGTAAAATTTTAAAAGATTTTAAAAAGAATAATGAAAAATTGAAAAATCCTATGACTGTTTATTGAGCCTCCACCAAGTAATTCTTTAGCAAATAAAGCCCTGATCCTCTTATGCACCTTGAGTCTCAGAGGGTTGGAATAAGTGCCATTTTGTACATGAGATTTGGGAGTCTACTTTCATGGTATGAGATGTATTTGTGTGATCGCTCTCTCTCCCTCTCTCCCCCCTCCCTCCCTCTCTTCTTTCTCTCTCTCTTTTCTCTCTCTCTCTCTGTCTCTGTCTGCCTGTCTCTCTCTCTCGGTCTCTGTCTCTTTCTCTCTCTGTCTGTCTCTGTCTTTGTCTCTCTCTATCATGGGTCTGGGAGGGCAAATTCCAGTCATTTGACCTAATTGGATTTTGTATGCTTTCTTATATTTCTACCCCTCCTCCCAAACATTAAAACATCAAATCTAGCTTTCCATAGTGCTGGAGTTAGGTTTCCCTTTAGAATTCTTTCTAAGTCTCTCTGTCTCTGTCTCTCTTTTTCTTTCTCTGTCTCTCTCTGTCTGTCTCTCTCTGTCTTTCTCTGTGTGTCTATCTCTCTCTCCCATCCAATTCCATCATTTGCAGTTTCATGGTTCCCACCCTATTGAACTGTCTAAGATTTCATCTCTTCCAGGCTGAGGGTACTGAAAGAATGGTGTAAATGACACAAACACATACTTTTGTCTGATTTTTTTGTTTTTTAAAATAAAAATAATTAGGGATGGGAGGGCCCAGTGGTGTTGGGTGGGTCAGATGTCTCCATCTATTTTCAAATATTTGGGGGTCAGCAAAACCCAAAATGTGTTTAGCCAAGTTCTTTTGCCTTTAAGTTCTCAAACCATGTGTTTTTGCAAAGGAAATTTAATCCGTATGTTCCTGATTCATTTACACTCAAATCACCAAAATGTTGCCTGTTAAGAACTATTTGATGTCCAGGCAGCCTTTAGGACTTATTTTTAAAATCCCCCTCCCTTTTCAATCCTAGGGGGCAAGGATTTGTCCATGCCAGAAGAAGCTTTTAACCCAATGTGTCTCCTGTTCGTTTTTCATCTCAGAATCTATGAAATTTTACTAGATTCTGACTTTCAATTTGCTGCCCTCTGTAATAATATGTGATAACATTCCTTCTTGGGTGGTCTTTACAACATTGTCCATAGTTCTGTACAAATACTAGTTAAGCTCTGGGTCCCCACTACTCTTCCATCCCTCCCCGTTGCTTTCCACTCCTGCCAGACAAGATAGACACAATTATTTGTATTCTGAGAGGCAGTGTGGTATGGTAGAACGAGTGCCACAATTGAAATCAGGAGACCTGGATTTTAACTTTAGCTATTCAATTAATAATTGTGTGACCATGGGGTAAACCACTTAACCCCATGGGGTCTCAGTTTCCTCTCCTAAAAAAAGGGGAGGATTGGACCATATAACAATAATTTATATTAGTTAAGTACTTTACTTGTATAGGAAATCAGTTCACAGCATAGAGAGGAAGAGAAAGGAGGGGAAAGGAGGGGAGAGGAGGGAAAGGGAGGAGAAGAAAATTTTGGGGTGGAAGTTTAACTAGATGGCTTCCAAATTCTAATGGGGAAAGACAATACATAAAAGGAACCTGGGAAGCCAGGGGATCAGGGGAATAAGTACCCACAAGGACAGGGTAGAGAAAGCCTGAAGTTCAACCTTTAGACAAGTGAAACATGGCTAGCCAAAGGAAGAGTCTGGGGTGATCCTTTCAATATGTGAATTCCAGAGCTGGAGTGAATTTCAAGATGAGAAGAAATCCAAGAGTATAGTCTGGAGAAGAATGGGACATGGCTGGTGTGTCAGCCTCTTTAAATAAAGGTTCTGGGAGGAGCTATACAAGCAGAAGGAGAAGCACAAGGGGTGAAAGGTTCATTCAAGGTGTGAATTTTGGGTTGGAGTGATGTTTCAGGATTAAGAGTTTAGGCATAGTTGGGGAACTCCAGAGTGTAACTTTTGTAAACATTAAAATGCTTTAAAAATAACATTTTATTACTCAAAATATCCTTGATTTTATAGGAGTGTATCCTCCTCTTCATCAATGTGGACAGGAGTCCAACTATATCTTTTAATTTTTTTTAATTTAAAATTTTTGTTTTTAAATTCTTGTACGTTAAAAAATTAATTTATTATTTTAAAATTAATTTCTTTTGAATTTTCTTCCTCTCTCTCCTCTTCCATCCTTCAAGAAGGCAAGAAATGTGATATCAAATATACATACAAAATTATACAAAACATTTCCATATTAGCCAGGTTGAAAAAAACCAAGAAAAATAAAGAAAATGAAAAAAAGTGCTTTAATCTGTGTTCAGATTCCATCAGTTCTTTCTCTGGAGGTGGATAACTTTTTTTATTGTATGTATTTCAGAATCGTCTTGGATGATTGTATTGATAAGAATAGCTAAGTCATTCACAGTTGATCCTTATACAATATTGCTGGTACCACGTACAATGTTGTCCTAGTTCTGCAGCATCAGGTCATCTAAGTCTTTTCAAGTTCTTCCAAAACTATTTTGCTCATCAGTTCTTGCAGCACAATAGTATTCCATCACAATTGTCAAACTTGTTCAGCCATTCCTCAGTTGATGGATATCTTTTTCTATTTCCAATTATTTGCTACCACAAAAAAGGCTACCATAAATATTCCTGTACACATAGGTCCTTTTCCTCTTTCTTTGATCTCTTTGGGATACAGACCCTGTAGTGGCATTGCTGGATCAAAAGGTAAGCATGATTTGGTTGCCTTTAGGTATATTTCCAAATTGTTCTGCAAAATGGTTGCATCAGTACACAATTCCATCAACAAGGCATTAGTGTCCCAAGTTTCTTATATCCCTTCAACCATTTTTCATTTACCTTTTCTGTCATATTAGCCAATATTTGTTTTATTTGTTTTAATTTGAATTTCTCTAATCAGTAGTGATTTGCATTTCTCTAATCAGTAGTGATTTAGAACATTTTTTTCATATTTCTGTAGTTTTCATTTGTTCTTCTGAAAACTGACTATTCATATCCTTTGACCATTTATTAATTGAGAAATGACTCATATTTATTCATTTGACTCAGTTCCCTATAAATTTAAGAAATGGGGTCTTTGTCAGAGAAACCTGCTATAAATTTTGCCCCCACCCACTCACCCAGTTTCTTGATTTTGTTTGGATCTCAGCTGCATTGATTTTGTTTGTTCAAAAACTTCTTAATTTCCTGTAGTCAAAATTATCCATTTACTTCCCATCTCTATCTCTTGTTTAGTCATAAATTCTTATTTTATCTGTAGATCTGACAGTTAAAATTTCCCATGCTCCCCTAACTCGCTTATGATATCACCCTTTATGTCTAAGTCATGTATCCATTTTTACTACTTTAGTATGTAGTGTGTTATGTTAGTCTATATCGAGTTTCTGCCAAACTGTTTCCAATTTTCCCAGCAATTTTTATCAAATAGTGAGTTCTTGTTCCAAAAGCTTGGATTTTTGTGCTTGTTAAACATGGGATTACAATAACTACTTACCACTATGAATGATGTAACACTGCATTTCTTAACCTGTACTAGATTGTTTTGATGATTACTACTCTGTAATTTGGTTTGAAATCTTGGCTAGGCTGCCTCCCTTAACACTATTTTTTTTATTGATTCTCTTGCTATTGTTGGCCTTTGGTTCTTCCAGATGAATTTTTCTATTTTTTCTATCTCTATACAATTTTTTGGTAGTTAACTTAATAAATTAATTTATATAGAACTGATACTTATGTTATACTGGCTTAGCCTACCTATGAACAATTAATATTTCTACAATTGTTTAGATTTTCTTTATTTGTGTGAAAAGTGTTTTGTAATTGTGTTCATATAGTCCCTGGGTTTGTCTTGGCAGGTAGACTCTCAAGTATTTTCTATTGCAGCATAGCTTCTCTTTCAGTCTTTTCCAGATGAACTTTATTGGTGATATATAGGAATGTTAATGATTTATGTGAGTTTATTTAAAATCTTACAACTTTTCTAAAGTTGTTAATTATTTCAAGTAGCTTTTTCTGTTGATTTTCTAGGATTCTCTGAGTATATTGTCATATTATCTACAAAGAGAAATAGTTTGATTCTCTGAGTATATCATCGTATTATCTACAAAGAGAAATAGTTTTGTTTCCTCACTGACCCTTCTAATTCCTTCAATTTCTCTTTCTTGTCTTTTTTGCTATAGCAAGTATGTATAGTACAACACTGAATAATAATTGTGCTAATGGACTTCTTTGCCTCACTCCTGACCCTACTGGAAGACTTCTAGCTTATCCTTATTATAGGTTATGCTTGTTGATGGTTTTAGATAGATGCTACCTCTAATTTTAAGGAATGCTCCATTTATTCCTATGTTCTCTAGTCTTTTTTAACAGTAATGCATGTTGTATTTTGCCGAATATTTCTGTATCTATTGAGATGATCATATGACTTCTGTTGGTTTTGTTATTGATGTGGTCTATTAAGCTGATAGTTTCCTAATACTGAACCAATCCTACATTCCTGGTAGAAAGCCTACCTGTTCATATGTATGACTTTTGTGATATATTGCTGTATAGTCTTCTTGCTGGTGTTTTATTTAAAATTTTTACATCAATATTCATTAGGGGAATGGGTATCTAGTTTTCTCTTTGTGTTTTTCTCTTTTTAATTTAGCTATCAGAACCATCTCTATGTCATAAAATGAGTTTGGTAGGACTCTGCTATTTTTCCAAATAGTTTGATTGGTATTAGAATTAATTTTTATGTAAGTGTTTGGTATAATTTGCTTGTGGGGGGAAAATTCATTTCTAGCTGGACAGACTTGTGCTGATGAGCTTCTCTGAACCTAAAGGATCATATATCTAGAGCTGGAAGGGATCTCAGAGTCATTTGATCATTCCTTTCATTTTTCAAATGAGAAAACTGGGGCCCAGATAAGTGAATTGACTTGCCCGAAGTCCCACATGTAATAAGTAATAGAGCCAGGATATGAACCCAGAGCATCTAGAATACAAATTTGGTGTCTTTTCCACTATATCATGCTGCCTCCCCTGAGTGATGACTCAGAACTCTGGGAACACCATTGTCCCATTGTGTGTGTGTGTGTGTGCGCGTGTGTGTGTGTGTGTAATTAGTGCTTAAACATTGAAAAATCTTTACCGCCAAAGCACCAGGGTAATACATATAGTTGAAATTTCTATCATCTTTTTTTCCTCCCCTTGGTCCAAGCCAAAGATTTTATTTGGTTCAGGGAAATCCCAGTAAGAATCAAAAGACTGTAAATTTGTAGTTGAATAGGATAGTAGAGGTTACCTAGTCAAATTCTCTCGTTTAAACATGACAAAACTGCAGCCTAGAGGAGTTTAGTGACATGACCTGAAGTCATACAGGTACTAAGGATTAAAGCCAGGATTAAATCTCAGGTCTTCTTTCTCTGGACCAGTATTCTTTCCATTGTACCATGTGCCCTCCACAAATGCAAGTAGTCCACAACTAATCTACAACTTGGACTCAGAAAGTAGCCAGGGACACTGAGAGCTTGCTTAGTTTCATATAGGCAGCACATGCTAGAGTTAGGACTAGAATCTGGATATTTGGCTTGAAAGTTGGCAGGTGATACATACTTGCATGTGTAAGGATGGGAATGCTTATCTGTGGATGATGATGGCGGCAGCAGCTACATAGGTAGACTCAGACATTTCTCTCTAGATCTCAGTTTCTTCATTTGTCAAGTGAAGCATTTGTGTATGTGTGGGAGAGTAGCAGGGAGTTCAAACTAGGTGATTTTAAAGGTTTCATCCAGTTCTAAGTCTAGGAACTTATAAGTGGGCTTTGAAGTAATGGAGTATTTTTAGCTGAGGAGCCTCGAGTTTGTATTTCAATCCTGTGGTGCCATGACTTTGGACCCTGGACTTCAGTTTCCTCCTCTGTCAAATGAGTATGATTTTCTTGATCAGAAGTTCTTTGACTGGGGTCCACAACTGTTAAAGACTACAAGGATAGATTTTAGGGAGTCTATGAACTTAGATGGGAAAAAATACATTTTTATTTCCCCTAACCTCTAACTGAAATTTACCATTTTCTCCAATTATCAATGTAGGCAATTAAAATATGATTCTGAAAAGAGATTCATAGGCTTCCATAGACTGCCCAAGGGGTCCATGACACGCAAATGTAATCTAGGTGATCTTTGAGGTCCCTTTCCACTTTTGAAAGTACTTATTTGATGATATAGTTCAAGTAGGTATTTGTTAAAAGGAAAGATTCCTTGTAGGAATACAAGAAGTGTGTGTGTGTGTGTGTGCGTGTGTGTGTGTGTGTATGGTATGGGGACGTAGAGAGGTGGAAGAAGAATTCTAAAACCAGTGCTATGAATTGAGTGCCAAAGGGATTGTAAAGCAGAATTCTGATCTAGCCCTGGTTTACCTGGTCTCCCACGACAACAGACTTGATGGCAGCCAAAGAGCTCATATGGCAGCCGAGCGTGACCGTCGACATCAAAGTGGGAATACCACATCTTGATCCAGACTTTCCCATACCTGTCAGGGCAAAGGCATGAATGTGACCACCCCGGGAATTCAAAGGAGTTCTTAAAACATACACACACACACACACACACACACACACACACACACACACACACATTGAAACACAGGCTCACACACTCGCACACATACAACCCTGCTTGTCGTTTTAAATGAAAATAGAAGTCTAGACATCTTTTCTTCAGAATTCTTTGCTGACCTAATTATTCAGATCCTGTGCTTTATTTTGCTCTTTTCAAAGAAGAAGAAGAATAGTTAATTTCCCTTAATGGAATAATTGAATGTCATAATTGTTTTTTACATTTCAACAAGAATGTTTGAGTTAAGCTGCTGTCTCTCTGTGTAGAGCTGTTAATAACCAGGCTGCTCACACAGGGCATTATATTCCCTCTTTTTGTTTCTTTACTGGACTGTCTGGGTTAGCTTTTGGAGGCTTTTTTTTCCAGGGTGCGGGGGGTAGAGGGGGGAGATAGTTGTGGTTAATAACTGTTTTGGTCTTGGGTGTTCTGAACAATATGATGATTTCTCTTTAATTCATTACTCGTCCGGGATGAGAGCCACCCCAAATTGGACAATGTGCAATGACTTTTTTTTTTCTCATTTTTTCTCTTACTGATTAGAGAGGGGAATCAAGGAAGTTCTCTAACTATATGGTAGCTCTATCACTTATATCACCATTGTCTCCACAATGTGATGTTCAGCTCAAATTCCCCTGATCTTATCATCATCACCATTTTCATCATTCAGCAAATTTAATTCAAGATACACCAGGCACCCACTATTTCATATACTATGCTACATGACATTGGACAAAGGTTTTTCTATGGAGGTAATCTACTAGTTGTCGTCATTATTATCATTAGCATCACCATTGCCATTATCCTCAATATCCTGATAATTATCATTATACTCAACATGTCAAAAAGTATTACTCTCTTACTCACCATCACTACTATCACCATAGTCCTTACTATCTTCAGTCGTAAAGACTGCCTCCATTGCTATTATCATTATCACCACCATCATCATCCTTATCATCACGATCATTATCTTTCCCACCATCTCTCATATCATGAACATAATTACCTCCCCACCCCATCATTGCAATTCTTGCTACATCTCCAATGCCAGCTGTCACAATAATCACCATTGCTATTACCTCCATCATGATCTTTCATTGGTTTCCTCCACCTGCTTAGATACCCTGGTCTAATCAGCATGGTCATCTTCCTTACAATTTCCTTCCTTCTCTCCACTTGGGATAATGAACCTCCTGGCTCAGGCCTTCAGTAACCCTGTACCTCACTCCAAAGATTTTATCTCATTCAAATTTGAGTTCTTCCCCTCTGGTGGACCTGCTTAGATTAGAGAATGAATAAAGTCATTGTCACTATAAGTACCCAGTCATCCAATAAGGCCATCCAAGAGAATTTTGGGAGACTAGGGTCTAGCCAGCATGAACATCTTGCTATCTTCTTCAATACCACACACACTCCTTTCTCTACTTCTTCCCCCTGTCCACTTCTTCATCTCTCATTTTTTGTGAGAACAATAATCAACAATATTGAAAGAAGTCATTGATCACCTCCTAAATCAGATCTTAAAATGGAAATTCTCAGGACTATTATAGCCAAACTGCAGTGTTCCCAGGTCAAGGAGAAAATATTGCAAGCAGCCAAAGAGAAACAATTCAAGTATTGTGGAGTCACAGTCAGGATAACACAAAATTTAGCAGCTTCTACATTAAAGATCAGAGGGCTTGGAATATGATATTTTGGAGGGCAAATGAGTTAAGGATTAGAGCAAAGAATCATCTATCCAGCAAAATTGTGTATAATCCTGTAAGGGAAAAAATGGATATTCATTGAGATAGAGGACGTTACAGCACTCTTGATGAAAGGCCAGAGCTGAATAGAAAATTTGACTCTTAGAATACAAGACTGAAGAGAAGCATTAAAAAGTTCATCACAAATCTCCAAAAAATTCCCGTTTGATTATTGATGGCCAATCTAGGAATAATCAAAACCAGGAATGTGAAACCTACTAATGTTTATGGATGACTGTATATTTGTGTAACATAATTTCTTCATCCATTTGGCAGTTGATAGCAAGCCTCTTTTGTTTCCAGTCCTTCGCCACCACTGAAAATCATGTTATACATATATATATATATATAATATATGAAATATAAATGTATATGAATGTATGCACATATATGTATATGCATACATATACATGTATATATGAGTGTATATATGTGTGTGTGTGTTTGTGTGTATGGTGTATGGGTCCTTTTCCTTTTTTCATTGATCTTTTTAGAATATCTGTATCTCCTAATAGACAAGCAACAGACTCAAGAAGCAAAATGAGATATACATATTTTTTTGATAAGGACAATATGGAAATTTACTTTGCTTGACTATACATATTTGTTACACAGATTTTTTTTAAAGTTGGTTTTGGGTAGGAGGGAAATAAAATAAAATGTTTATTAATTCAAAGGTGAAATGAAATTTAAAACAAAAGTTGGGGATTCTGAGTGGTAAAAGTGAGGAGAAAGAGCAATTCAGACAGAAGGGATGACCAGTGTAAAAGCATGAAGACAGGTGTGGGATATGGAATGTCTTATAGGTGATTAGTTAGTAGAGCATTTTAACTGGAATAGAAAATGCATAAACCTAAATTTAGAAAAGTAAGGGGCCATCAGATTGTAATGGACCTTAAATGCCAGGCTCAGTTTTTTTTGTTGATTTATTTGTTTCTATGTTTTTTCTGGAAGCAATAAGAATCCATGATTATTCTTCTGTCAGGGACTGGACTGACATAGTCCAATCTGTTTTTTTTTGTTATTATTATTTGTTTGCTGTTCTTATTTTAGGATATCAACTAGGTAGTTTTGTGAAAAATGGATCGAGGGGAAGGAACTGCAATCAGAGAGACCATTGAGGAAGCTACAGCAAATTATCTCCTTTCAGGATCTCCAAGATCAGTATGACAATGTTATGAAAAATTACTTACTTAAAACTTTTAGAAGTTGAAGTATAGTCAAATTGGAAAGGGTATGCAAATCTTATGTCCATTGGTTCCACTCATGATGTCTATGACTACTTAGAATGTAGCTCCTTTCCATGTACACCATTCCACAACATGAATTCTATCCTGTAAACAGAATGTAAACTTCTTGAGGGTTGAAACTATCTGTGTTAGTTCTTATTTTTATCCCCAGCACTTAGCACAGGGCTTGATGTTTATTGGGTGCTTAATAAATGCTTCAAAACTAATCATTATCACAGTTCTTTAAATTCTCTTATGCCTCTAAATTTTACAATTATAGCCATCATGATTTCTGCCATTTTGTTCCTCATTACCACTAGCCGCCATCCCTATTGTCATCACCATAATATTTGTCTCTATCAACACTGTGACCAAAAACAATTACAATACACAGGGCCCTATTTTAGGCTCTAGGGATACAAAGAGACATGAGGCATTCTTTCTGCCCTTAACAGCTTTTAAGTTAAATAGGATAGGTAAATAATGGAGTATATTAGTAAATTTCATGTGAGTGGCAAAGGCAATGGCTTCTTTAGGAACTTAGAGAAGGAAGAGATTAATGCAGAAAGTAGATTGCAGTACTAGAGCCAGAAGGGATGATATAGGTTATCTAATAGAAACTCCTACCCTTTACAGATAAGGAAACTGAGGCCCAGAAAGGTAAAGGGACTTTTCTAAAGTCATGCAGTATATTTCTTTCACAATCAGGCTTAGAACCCAGGCAATGGCTCTTAGACTCAGAGTCTTATGCTTGTTTTTATCTAAGCCATCTGCTTGTTGTAGAAGTGGAAATTATAGAATAGAACCTAACAACTATATTGAAACTTTTTCTTCTTTAAAAACTAATAAATTTTTATTTTCATCACATTAATGTCTAAAGAAATCCTTTCTTCTATAATGAGGAATAGAAAGGACAGGAGAAAAAAACCACAAACAGTTCTGCAAAGTCATTCAGGACTTCAGCTGAGTTTGATAGCATATGCAATGTACCATGTCCATAGTCGCCCATATCTGCAGAGAAAGAAGAGAAATACATTTTCTTATTGCTTTGTTAGCACCAAGTTTAATCATTATGATTATGCAATGTTCAGGGTTTCTCTAGTTACCAAGTCATAGAACCACACTTCTGTAACTGAAGTGGAATTCAGAGATAATCTAATTCAAGTCTAGCACTTTAGATACTAAACCACGGTGCTTGTCATAGACAAGTGCTAAAGACCCTTCTAGCATTCATGTTCTATCCCCTTATGATTCTGAATGCAGTTTTGCATTGGACTCAGAAAATATAAAGGTCTTTTAGTTAATGCAGATCTAAATTGATTGGTGGTAATGGGAACACTATAAGCATGTTGATTTTCCATAGACAATCTAGGATCTGGAAAATCTAGATTCTAACTTCTCACTCTAATGCTAATTCACTGTGTAATCTTTTTTTAAAAAAAATAATTTAGAGGCGGAGCCAAGATGGCGGAGTAGAAGGACGCACGTTTACGAGCTCCGAAACCAAAGCCCATGGAATTGGTGTAGAAAGAGTCCCCCATAGATTCTGGGTGAGTGCAAGGTGTGCAGAGGCAGAGTGGAGGAGATTCCCGTCCCAGGGAGCCCTCAAGACCCATCCCCAGGGTCCGGCGCGCCCCGGAGAGTAAACCCGACCCCCAGCGCTGCCCTGGCCGAGGCCTCAGAGAAGCAGATCGGAGCAGGCTTCAGAGACGGAAGCTGAAGCAGCCGGGAAAGTCCCTCCGCCCACAGAAGCAGGTCAGTGAGAGAGGCCGGGCTGAAGGAGAGGGGAAGCAGGGCGTCTGTGACTCGGGCCCCCCTCGGGAGGAAGCGGCGGCGGCAGGGACGGGGGCAGGAAGCGGCGGAGGCAGAGGCGTGGGCTGGGGCTGAGGCGGCAGCGGCCCAGGACTCAGGAATCCCCCAGCAGCAGGCAGGATCTTCATTACGGAAGATTCCCTCATAAAACCTGACGGAGCTGAGCCTGAGAGACGGCCCTGCACCCAGCCCGCTCTGTTGCTGAAGGTTTCTGCTCGGGACCCCCAGGGGAGCTGAGATTGGGAGGCGGGCCCCCCACCCCGCCCCCACCCGCTCCATTCTTGAGAGTCGCTGCATAAAGCCCCCCCCGAGGGATCAGAGTCTCGGAGACAGCCCTGGCCCCGCCCCAGCACCTGAACTAAAGCTCACTGATTGACAGCCAGCAGGAGGAAAGCCCATTTGAATCTCAGAGGCCAGGCGCTGGCTGGGCGGATCCAGGCGGGGGTGGAAGGGAATCTCAGAGGTCAAGTAACTGGCTGGGAAAATGCCTAGAAAGGGGAAGAAAAATAAGACTTTAGAGAGTTTTTTCCAACAAATGCAAATGATCCCAACCTTCGGATCTGATGGGGAGGACGAGAACGTATTTTTCCCATCAGGGAAAGATGTGGAGGGCGGGGCCTCAGTACCCCAGACACCCCAGGGGGGTGTTGGGTGGGCTCAGGCCTTGGAAGAGCTTAAAAATGATTTTGAAAAGCAAGTTAGACAGGTGGAGGAAAGACTGGGTAAAGAAATGACAAAGATGCAAGAAGAGTATGAAAAAAAGGTCAATATCTTGGTAAAGGAGACCCAAAAAAATGCTGAGGAAATTAACACCTTGAAAAATAGGCTCACTCAATTGGCAAAAGAGGTTCAAAAAGCCAATGAGGAGAAGAATGCATTCAAAAGCAAAATGAGCCAAATGGAAAAAGAGGCTCAAAAGCTCACTGAATTTAATAGTTCTCTCAAAATTAGAATGGAACAGATGGAGTCTAATGATTTTATGAGAAACCAAGAAATCACCAAACAAAACCAAAAGAACAATAAAATGGAAGAGAATGTGAAATATCTCATGGGAAAAACAACTGACCTGGAAAATAGATCAAGGAGAGACAACTTAAAAATTATGGGACTACCTGAAAGCCATGATCAAAAAAAGAGCCTAGACATCGTCTTGCATGAAATTATCAAGGAAAACTGCCCTGACATTCTAGAACCAGAGGGCAAAATAAGTATTGAAAGAATCCATCGATCACCACCTGAAAGAGATCCAAAAAGAGAAACTCCTAGGAACATTGTGGCCAAATTCCAGAACTCCCAGCTCAAGGACAAAATCTTGCAAGCAGCCAGAAACAAACAATTCCAGTACTGTGGTAATACAATCAGGATAACCCAAGATCTAGCAGCTTCTACATTAAGGGATCGAAGGGCGTGGAATAGGATATTCCAGAAGGCAAAGGAACTAGGACTCAAACCAAGAATCACCTACCCGGCTAAACTGAGTATAATATTTCAAGGGAAAATATGGTCTTTCAATGAAACAGAGGACTTTCAATCATTCTTGATGAAAAAACCAGAGCTGAAAAGAAAATTTGACTTTCAAACACAAGAATGAGAGGAAGCATGCAAAAGTAAACAGCAAGGAGAAGTATTAAGGGACTTACCAGAAATGAACTGTTTGCATTCATACATGGAAGGACAATATTTCTAACTCTTAAAACTTTTCAGTATCTGGGTGGTTGGTGGGACCACACATACACATGTACACGCATGCACACACATACACACATGCATTCACATGCAGAGACAGAGAGCACAGATTGAACTGAATAGGATGGGACCATACCTTAAAAGGAATTAAGGTAAATGATGAGAGAGAAATGTAGTGAGAGGAAAGAGGGAGAAATGGAAGGGGGTAACTATATGTCATTTAAGAGGCAAGTAGGAGATGTTTTTAGTGGAGGGAAAAAGAGGAGAGCTGAAGAAAAAAACAAACAAACAAACAAACAAACAAACAAACAAACAAAAGTTTACCCTCATCACATTTGACTAAACGAAGGAGTGAAATGCACACTCATTTTGGTATGAAAACCTATCTTACAGTATAAGAAAGCGGGGGAGAAGGAGATATTGGGGGGGGATGATGGAAGGGAGGGCAAAGGGAGGAGGGAGTAATTGAAAGTCAACACTTGGGGAGGGACAGGATCAAAGAGAAACAATGAGGGGCAGGTGAGGAGGGATGGCAATTCAGTTAGTCTTACACAACACGACTATCAGGAAGGTCATTTGCAAAGCTACACAGATATGGCCTATAATGAATTGCCTGCCGTACCAAAGGGAATGGGTGGGGAGGGAGGGATGGGGAGAATTTGGAACTCAAAGTTTTAGGAACAATTGTTTAGTATTGCTGTTGCAACTAGGAAAGAAGACATACAGTTAATGAGGAATAGAAAGTCATCTGGCCCTACAGGAGAAAAGAGAAGATAGAGACAAGGGAAGGGAGGGATGACAGAAGAGAGGACAGATTGGAGATAGGGAAAATGAGATTGCTTGGGGTATTGGGGTGGGGGGAGGGGAGAAAAAGGGAGAAAATTTGGAACCCAAAAATTTGTGAAAATGAATGTAAAATAAATAAATAAATAAATAGATTAAAAAAAATAAATAAATAAAAAAAATAATTTATTTTTAGTTTTCAACATTCACTATCATAAGGTTTGTTTTTTTTCTTTTTTTTAATATAAATTTATTTATTTAACTTTTTACATTCATTTTCACAAAATTTTGGGTTCCAAATTTTCTCCCCATTTGTCCCCTCCCCCTACCCCCAATACACCAAGCATTCTAATTTCCCCTATCACCAATCTACCCTCTCTTCTATCCTCCCTCCCTTCTCTTGTCCCCATCTTCTCTTTTGTCCTGTAGGGCCAGATGACTTTCTATTCCCCCTTCACTGTATTTCTTATTTCCTAGTAGCAACAACAATACTTGACAGTTGTTCCTAAAACTTTGAGTTCCAAATTCTCCCCATCCCTCCCTCCCCACCCATTCCCTTTGGGAAGGCAGGCAATTCAATATAGGCCATATCTGTGTAGTTTTGCAAATGAGTTCCATAATAGTTGTGTTGTGTAAGACTAACTGTATTTCCCTCCATCCTATTCTGCCTCCTATTGTTTCTATTCTGTCTTTTGATCCTGTTCTTCCCCAAGAGTGTTGACTTCAATTGCTCCCTCCTCCCATTGCCTTCCCTTCCATCATTCCCCCCCCCCACCCTGCTTATCACCTTCTCCCCCACTTTCCTGTATTGTAAGATAGGTTTTCATACCAAAATGAGTGTGCATTTTATTCCTTCCTTTAGTCGAATGTGATGAGAGTAAACTTCATGTTTTTTTCTCAGCTCTCCTCTTTTTCCCTCCACTAAAAAGTCTCCTGCTTGCCTCTTGAATGAGAGATAATTTACCCCATTCCATTCCACCCTCTCTCCTCCCACTACATTTCTCTCTCACCATTTACCTTAATTTCCTTTAAGATATGACCCCATCCTATTCAATTCACTCTGTGCTCTCTGTCTCTGTGTGCGTGCATGTGTGTATGTGTGTGTGCACGCACATGTGTACGTGTGTGTGTGTGTGTAGTCCCACCAACTACCCAGATACTGAAAAGTTTTAAGAGTTATAAATATTGTCTTTCCTTGTAGGAATGTAAACAGTTCACCTTTGGTAAATCCCTTATGACTTCTCTTTACTGTTTGCTTTTTCATGCTTCTTCTCATTCTTGTGTTTGTAGGTCAAATTTTCTTTTTAGCTCTGGTCTTTTCATCAAGAATGCTTGAAAGTCCTCTATTTCATTGAAAGACCATATCATAAGGTTTTGAGTTCCAAAATTTCTCCCCATTTCTTCCCCTTCTGCTACTCCAAGACAGCACGTAATTTGGCATAGGCTCTACAAATATATTCATATTGATCCTATTTTCACATTAGTCATGTTGGAAAGAAGAACTAAAACTAATAAAGAAACCATGAGAAGGAAGAAACAAAAAAAACAGAAAAAAAAGAGCAAATAATATACTTCAATCTGCATTTAGATTCCATAGTTCTTTTTCTGCATATAGACAATCTTTTCCATCATGAATCCTTTGGAGTTGTCTTAGATCTTTGCATTGTTAAGAAGAGATGAGTCTATCATCATTAGTCATTGTACATTTTTAGCTGTTACCATATACAAAGTCCACCTAGTTTTGCTCACTTCACTCAACATCAGCTCATTTAAATCTTTTCAGGTTTTTCTTTCTTCCTACTCATCATTTCTTATAGCACAACAGTATTACATTACATTCATATACCACAACTTGTTCAGCCATTCCCCAACTGATGAGTATCCCCTTAATGCCCAATTATTTTGCCACCACAAAAAGAGGTGGCTATAAATATTTTTGTATATGTGGGTCCTTTTCTAATTTTTATGATCTCTTTGGGATACAGACCAATAAGTGATATTGTGGATATTCATAGTTTTATAGACCTTTGGTATAGTTCCAAATTGCTCTCCAGAATTGTTGGATCAGTTCACAACTCCACCAATAAATTAGTGAACCAATTTTCCCACATTTTCTCCAGCATTTATAATTTTCCTGTTTGGTAATGCTAGTCAGTCTGATAGGTGAGTTCTCACTGTGTAATCTTAAAGAGGTGATATATCCTCCTTCAGTTTCAGTTTGAAAATGAATTAGAGGATAATTAGAGGATCTCCAAGGCTTTAATATTCAATATTCTTTATTCTAAGGTCCTTCCAACTCTACATTATATTGACTCTCTGAGACTCAATTTGAAGAGTTGAATGTAGGGTAAAAATGTAAACATGGAACTTTTCTTAAACCCTCCCAACCATTTCTCCTTTAGCAGATGAATTATAAAAGCTCTTGCTCATGGACAGCTACCAGCTGAATTTTTCTCTGCCATCATCTTTGCTATAAGGTTATTTTGCTCAAGGTTTATGGCGTTTCTAAAATAAGTTTGCACATAATAATATTTACTCTGGTAGAAATGAAAAGGTTATTGAGGGACTTCCAGTTCTGGGAGCCAAGATGGCAGAGTGATCTGTAATTGCTATCTCCTTCCCCTTGTTGACCTTGATGACCACAGAGAATATCTCCCTGGGAAAAACCCTGGAACAGTGGGAGCAGCTGAAGGGGTAAACACTCTTAGCATGTGAGGTTAGGAAGATCTCTAAGGAGGAACTCTCTTGCTGTGGCTGAAAGAGACCAGTGCAGGATCAGAGCTATCCCAGGCAGCCCCATGAATCAGAGAAGATCTTGAGCCCCAGGGGAATGAAGCCAGCAACTGCCAACACTAGGACCCCAGGTGTGCCTCAGCACACCAGAGGAATTGGGAAGACACTAGCACAGATGGGATCAGCAACTACTGAGCTTGCCTATGCTCTAGCTCAGCAGAGGAGACCTCCTATGGCCAGGCCACCCCTCCCCCACACTTAATGAGCTAGATCCAGGGTAACTCCAGGGAAACCGAAAAAGACCTCACCTGGCCTCTGCTTTCCAACATCAGCCAGCTCAGGACCAGGTAAGGTGTAGTATTTTAGTTTCTAGCTGAAAGAACCAGGGGCCACAGCACACAAAGTCTCAGGGTTTAGTCACAAGAACTGTGAGACAGAGCCCCCTGTGCCCCAGACACAGAGATCTACTTTAAAAGCCAGGAAAAGGGTGATTATCATGAGTAAGAAGCAAAGCAGAAAAGACCATAGAATCTTTCTGTGGGGATAAAGACCAAAACACAAATACCAAACAGGTCAGCATTGAGACTATACTCCCATCTGAAACTTCAAAAGGGAATATGAACTGGTCTGAAGAACAAAGAACCTTCTTGGAAGAACTCAGGAAGGATTTTAAAATCCAGATTAGAGAAATAGTAGAAAAACTGACCAATGACTTTAAAAATATGAAAAAAAGAAATCACAGAAGAATTTAAAAGGACAATTGGACAAATGGAACAGGAACTACAAAACTTAACTGGAGAAAATAACTCCTTAAAAGGAACAATTGGACAGATGGAAAAGGAGATGTAAAACTTAACTGAAGAAAACAATTTGATAAAAATTAGAATTGGGCAAGTAGAATCTATGAGATATTAAGAATTAGTCACACAGAATCTAAAGAATGAAAAGGTAGAAGAAAATGTAAAATATCCAATTGGAGAAACAACTGACCTGGAAAATAGATCCAGGAGAGAAAATCCAAGGAATGTTGATCTACCAGAAAGCCATGATGAAAAAACAGATCCTGGACAGTATCATCCAAGAAATCATCAAGGAAAATTGCCCAGAATTCCTGGATTCAGAAGGCAAAATAGTCATTGAAAGAATCCACCATTCACCTCCTAAAAGGGATCCCAAAATAAAAACATCAAGGAATATTGTTGCCAAATTCCAGAACTATCAAATAAAGGAGAAAATACCACAGGCAGCCAGAAAGAAACAATTCAAATATCAAGGTGCTACTTTTATGATCACACAGGACCTTGCAGCTTCTGCATTAAAGGATCAAAGGAATTGGAATATGATATTCTGTAAAGCAAAGGAACTGAAACTACAACCAAGGATTAATTACTCAGCAAAGTTGAGGATAATATTTCAGGCAAGGAGATGGACATTCAATCAAACAAGGGATTTCCAGACCTTCCTGATAAAAAGGTCAGAACTCAACAGAAAATTCAATCTTCAAGAACAGTTCTCAAGAGAGGTATGAAAAGGTAAACGGGGGAAAAAAAAAACAAAACTTGTTACTCAATATGAGCAAACAGTTTAAATCCCTATAAGGGAAGATGATACTTGTTAATCTTGAGAATTGTATATTTATTATGAAATATAAAAGGGGTACACATAGATAGAGGGAATGGGTATAAATTAAATGATGTGATGATAACAAATGTGATTTAAAGGTGTGAAGGGATTGTAATGGGAGATGTGAAAAGGAGGAGGGAGAAAAAAATAAATTCCATCACAGGAAGAGGCACAAAAATATATTACAATAGAGGGAAAGAGGGGAGGGAAATGAGCGTTGTTTGAGAGGTACTCTCCTCTGAATGGATTCAAGGAGAATACAATAAACTTTTTTAAGTATAAAAATACAAATAGCTCTATAGGTAGTAGGAGGGGAAGGGGGAAAGAAAAGGGAGGAGAAGCTAAAAGGAAGGGAAGAAGTTGTAAGGGAAAAGGGGATTAAAAGGGAGGGGGACTGAAAGAGGGAGGGAACACTGAGGGAGGCAATAGTCAGGGAAAGGGGATGGAGGGAGACACAGATAGTAATAATAACTGTGAATGTGAATTGGATGAATAAAATGGAGATGGGTAGCAGAATGGATTAAAAATCAGTAATACAACAAAATATCCAGGGCCAGATGGATTTACAAGTGAATTTTATTAAACATTTAAAGAACAGTTAATTCCAATACTATATAGACTATTTGGGAAAATTGCAAAAGGAGTCCTACCAAATTCTTATTATGATGCAAATATGATTCTGATACCTAAACCAGGAAGAGCCAAAAAAGAGGAAGAAAATTATAGACCAATTTCTCTAATGAATATGGATGAAAAAATTTTAAATAAGATATTAACAAAAAGAGTACAACAACTTATCATGAGAATAATACATTATGATCAGGTAGAATTTATACCAGGCATGCAGGACTGGTTCAATATTAGAAAAACTATTAGCATTATTGATCATATCAACAACAAAACTAACAGAAACCACATGAGTTTCTCAATAGATGCAGAAAAAAGCTATTGACAAAATACAACACCCATTGCTATTGAAAACACTGGAAAGAAAAGGAATAAATGGAACTTTCCATAAAATAGTAAGCAGTATCTACCTAAAACCATCAGCAAGCATTTTATGCAATGAGGCAAGCTAGATGCATTTTCAATAAGATTTAAGAGGGAGAGGGTGAAGTAAGAATGTCCATTATCACAACTGTTATTCAATATGGTATTAGAAATACTAGCTGTAGCAATAAGAGAAGAAAAAGAAATTGAAGGAATTAGACTAGGCAAAGAAGAAATGAAGTTATCACTCTTTGTAGATGATATGATGATATACTTAGAGAATCCCAGAGAATCAAGTAAAAAGCTACTTTAAATAATAAACAACTTTGGCAAAGTTGCAGGTTACAAAATAAGCCCACATAAATTATCTGCATTTCTATATATTACTAACAAAGCCCAACAGCAAGAGAAAGAAATAGAAATCCCATTTAAAGCTACAGTAGACACTATAAAGTATCTGGGAGTCTACCTGCGAAAACAAACCCACGGACTATATGAACACAGTTACAAAACACTTTTCGCACAAATAAAGACAGATCTAAGTAAGTGGAAAAACATCAGTCGTTCATGAGTAGGCCAAGTTAATATAATAAAAATGACAATTCTACCTAAATTAATTTACTTATTTAGCATCATACCAATCAAACTACCAGATAATTATTTTCTTGAGCTAGAAAAAATAATGTAAAAATTCACCTGGAGGAACAAAATGTTCAGAATATCAAGAGAACTATTGGAAGTGACCTAGCCCTACCAGATCTTAAGCTGTATTATAAAGTAGCAATCATCAAAACCATTTGGTACTGGGTAAGAAACAGAGGAGTAGACCAGTGGAATAGCTTAGGTACTCAAGACACAGTATTTTAATGAATATAGCAATCTACTGTTTGATAAACCCAAGGACCCCAGCTTCTGGGATAAAAGCTCACCATTTGACAAAAATTACTAGGAAAATTGGATAACAGTGTGGTGGAAACTGGGCATAGACCACTGCCTGACACTGTACACAAGAATAAAGTCCAAGTAGATTCATGCTCTCAATATAAAGATTGATAATGTAAACAAATTAGGGAAACAAGGAATAGTGTATTTGTCAGATTTATGGAGAATGGAGAAATTTATGACCCAACAAGAGATACAGAACATTACGAAGTGCAAAATGGATAATTTTGATTACATTAATTTGAAAAGGGTTTGCAAAAACAAACTCAATACAACCAAGATTAGGAAGGAAGTAGAAAATTGAGAAAGAATTTTTGCAACTAGTCTGTAATAAAAGCCTCATTTCTGAAATATATAGAGAACTGAGTCATTTCCCAATTGATAAATGGCCAAAGATTATGAATAAGGAACTTTCAGTGGAAGAAATTAAAGCTATCTATAATCATATGAAAAAATGCTCTAAATCACTATTGATTAGGGAGATACAAATCAAAACAATTCTGAGGTATACCACATCACACCTATCAGATTCTCTAACCTGACAAAACAAGAAGTTGATAAATGTTGGAGAAATGTTGATGAACTGATGCTAAGTGAAAGGAGTAGAACCAGGAGAACTTTGTACACACATGGTAACAACCACAGCATGCGAGGAATTTTTCTGGTAGAGTTAGTACTTCATTGAAATGCATGGACTTAAAAAATTTTCAATGGACTCGAGGCAAAATGTCTTCCACATCCATAGAAAGTACTATGGAATTGAATCACAGACAGAAAGAGACCATTTTCTTTTGTATTATGTTTTGTTCTGTTTTGTTTTATGGTTTTTCCCATTCATTTTGATTCTTCTGTGCAACATGCATTTAACAGGACTGTATGTGTAGAACCTATATAAGATTGTATGCTGTCTCAGGGAGGAAATGGGGAGGTGGGGAAGAATAAGGGGGAGGGAGTGGAAAAAAATCTCAGATATATGGAAGTGATTGTCAAATACTGAAAACAAATAAAATAATTCAATTAAAAAAGATACGAAATGGTAATCTATGTGGCTTATGGGTTCCATTCCCTTTCACAGGGTGGTATGGAAGGTAGTTAGCCTTAAAGCCAGGGAGGCATCTGATCACTCCTCCCTTTGTGTATGACAAGGGACAAGTCAATCAACCTCTCTGTGCTTTTATTTTTCTTGTTGCTCAGTCATCTCCATCATGTACAACTCTTCATCCTCCAAATTGGGGGCTTTCTTGGCAAAGATTCTGGAATGGCTTGCCATTTCTTTCTCCAGCTAATTTTACAGATGAAGAAATTGAGGCAGGATTAAGTGATCTGCTTAGGATCCTGAGGCTGAATTTGAACTCAAGATGATGAGTCTTCCCAACTCCAAGTCCACTGCTCTATCCATTGTGCTTTCAAGAACTTTTTGAGAATGTAAATTGCAGAGAAGGTGCTCTAAGTTAAGATACTTTAAAGGTATTTAAATTAGTTCTGCATTTATTCATTCCACTGCTGAACTGAAGTAAGAGCTCAGGAAATAGCATGCAAGTGTCCTGACAGTATCCAAACACTATTATGATTTCTAAGATGTTTGTATGTATGAACTGAAGTGTTGGGATCATTATATGTTAATCCTTAATAAGGAAGCATAGTAGAACGGATACATAGTTTTTGATTTCCAGTTGGGAAGACTCAGGTTTAAGTTCTATTTCTGACTTGACTTGTGGGATCACAAACAAACCTGGAGACTGTATGGAGTCCCAGGCAACTTGCTGAAGACTTATCTACTAAGTTGTAGACAGGCTGGGATCTTTGTTAGTAAAAGGATTTTCCATATCAGTGCAATTGTAGATAGTTGGTATCTGAAGTCTGACCTAATGAAGACATTCATTTTTTAGAAAGAGAATGTGATCTAGAATGCTGGAATATGATGGCCCCCTCTTATATTTTTTTAAGCACACCATCAGGACTTCACTTTTACACTTAAATTGTACCCAAGGGAAACGGTATGGTGCAATAGAAGAAACATTGATCTTAAGATTAGGAGATGTCCCTTCCACTCTACGTTCTAAGTACCTACTGTGTGACCTTGGATCAGTTTCTTCATGTCTCCAAGTCCCAGTTCTTCACCTATGGAATGGGTATAACAATACTGATGCTTATGCATTTTACAGGGTTGTTTGGAAGAAGGCAATCTGCGAACCTTTAAGTACTATGTAATTGTGCATTGTTATTTTATTCCCTTGTATACACTCCACTACAAACCACTTAATTCCACTCCACTATAATCCCACATGTTGTGGCATGGTGCTGCCCCTGGATTCTTGAAGGCAATGTCAGTAGTGGTCAAGCTCTGCCAAGTTTTCTTAACCTGTAAAGGCTTTGAGTATACATGAACAGTGAGTTTATATGTCTGGTGTTCAACAATAAGCCCAACTAAGCTCAGAGAAAGGCTAATCAACAGGTTATCTACTAAGTGATAATTTTTTCAGCCATAGCAACATTTTTTCATTCTTTTCACTTAAAAGATTGCTTTTTGAGTTTGACACTACAGATGTTTTCCAGTTGCCTCTTACAGCAATTTTTGAAGACTGTCTACAAAACTAGAGAAGAAAGATGGTACATGCTACCAGTAGATGAAACACTCAACTATGTAATTATGGATGCTTAAAATCTTCCCAGGATCATAGATTTAAAGCTGGAAGGGATCTTAGATGCTTTCTATTTCAATCCTTTGATTTTCTACATGAGGAAATGGAGGTCTAGAGGGGTTAAGTATCTATCTCCGGATCACACAAATAGTAAATGTGGAATTTGAGCTCAGGTTCTCTGTCTTCAAAACCAGCACTCCTACTTTAACCTACTTTAATGCTGAAGAAACATTGTGTCCCCTATTAAACCATTTTGTGGGCATTATATCTTTTAGGGTCATTTTTTTGTCTTTGCATCCCCAGTACCTAACATGGCATAAATTTAAGTGATTAATAAGTGTCTATTGAATTGGAATTTTAGATTGGAAACCTGATGAAGTTTCTCAAGAGAGCAATCATATCTTTGCTGTGTTGGCTGTGAATTGCACTTTTAGAGGTGGGAAAAGGAGTATTATGATGTCTTCAGAAATTCTAGTTATAGGACTAATATCAGAAAAAAAAAACTTGGCCCCGTCAACATTGTAGAGATCATCCCCTGCTGACCAGAAGAGGTTCCGGGCTGACTTGTTCAGAACATGAGTCTTCATTGGACATTTATACAATGGCTAAAAAGCAATGCACTGATCCTCTAGGATACAGATTATTGAATGAGCTCTCTGTGGTGCTTATGCATTACTAACAGAGGCTCCTTTGGCTTCCTAAGTGGCTGCTTGTTGGCCCAGAAGTGTTGTTTCAGCTTCTTTTTTTTTTTAAGTTGCCAAATAGACTTTAGTTAAGTAAGTAGCTTATATGTAGATAAAACATTACTTAACACATATGCCACAACAACTAAAATCAATGATAATAATAGTAGTAATAATAGAAACATCCAATATTTATAAAACATTTCTCTTGCAACAATCTTATGAGCTATGTTTTACAAATATTGTTATCCCCCTTTAAAATATGATTTAACTTATATTTACAGAGGCTGAGTAACATGTTCAGAGGCACCCTGCTTGTAAGTGTCACAAAGCTAGGACCAAAACCTGGCTCTTTTGATTTCTGTTTGACTAATTTTTTTTGTCTTCCATCACCTTCCTTTGCCCCGAATAACACACTTTTCTGTAGACAAGTAGTTTCCTCAGAGAAGAATGGATGCTTCTTGATGACAGGGACTATTTTTATTATTGTCTCTATCTTCAGAGCCTACTAGTTCCTCACTCATAGTAAGTGCTTACTGAATGCCTGTTGAATTGGTTTAAACTAAATTCTACCTCCTATTTCCCAATTAGACCCCCTCAATGAAATCGTCATATCTTCTTTTCTCTTCCATGGCCCTTGCCTTCACTTTCTTTTCTCCAGCTACCCACCATCCATTGCAGTCCATTCCTGGGCTTCTGCGCATATTCTCCTCAACCTGGCTTCCCCTAGCAGAACCACATATTTACAGCAGATTTTGAAATGTCATTTATGTCTAATGCTGAGAATGCATCAGCAGGCTACTTTCTGGTTTTCACATGTGTGCATGGCTTGCAAAGTTTTTTTTTAAATCAACCGCCAAAGATTATAAGACATACTGTCAGCACTTGTGACACTTGATTGCCAGTGTCTATGAGTCCTGGAGCTCAGAGCCAAAGGAGACATTTTGCTGTACACAGTTTGGGACAGTTTTCTATCTTACTTTTCCAAAATTTTTTCAATCTCATGGGGTGCATGCAGACATAGTAATAGTAATAACTACCATTTCTCAAGTGAGTCAAAGTTTACAAAGCATCTTATTCACAAAATCCCTGCAGTTGATGTAAATCCCGTTACTCTGATATTCCCAATCAGGAACCTGGGGTTTAGAGAAATTAAAATGACTTGTCTATGGTCACACAGCTGGTTAGGGACAAGGCCTGGGACTACAATCTTGGTTTCTTGTCTTGTGTAAGACCTTAAAATAACATTTTCAGAAAAACCATGCGATACAGTAGGAAAATGCAGGATTTGGAGTCAGAAAACCTGGATTCATATCCTGCTCAATTGCTTACAACCTGTTGGACTTTGGTCAAGTCTTTTACCTTTTGTGGACCTTAGATTCTACAAAATGAGGGAGGGATTTGAACTAGACTTCCGAGATTCTTTTTAGCTCTGAACCTGTGATCCTATTAAGGGCTGGAGTATATATTGTAACACATAGGACAATTATAGTTTATTACAGAGAACTCCTAGGGAACATCCATGTTCTTCAATGGGATGGGAACTTTATTGGAAGGAACATTGCTTTCGAAAAAGACAGTGTTTATTAACTTGAGCTTGGAAATCCTTTCATTAGTGAGGGTTCCTAGTGTAGGATTTTTTTTTTATAATTGGATCAAAGGGTTATAGAATCATAGATTCAGAGCTTAAAGGGATCTTCAAGATCATTTAGGTCATTCCCCTTATTTTATGGCATATGTTCTATGATACCTATAATGTCACACTAAGTTAATTGTGTTCCTTTTTATCATGGGGCTATTAGACTAGTTGATCAAGAAAATGGTATAGCTACCATATATCACAATTTCAGTAAGATATAAACAATAAAACAGAACAGACAATAACAATGAATGTTTTTTTAAAAATCATAGACCCAAAGACTTAAAAGTTGTAAAGGATCTCAAAGGGTATATAGTCCAACTGTATCAAAACAAATACTTGCTGCCAAGCTACCACTGATGAATGATCATCCACCTTGTGCTTGAAAACTTCTACAGAAGGGACACCCATTACCTATCCCAGTAGCATATTCTACTTTGGAACATCTCTAATTGAGGGAAAAATTTCATATTTTCTTCCATAAAGTCTAAATCTGCCTCTCAAGGCAAATTTAAACTTACTGCTCCTAGTTCTGACTTTGGGGGAACCATGAAGTAAAAGTCTCTTTCTTTTTCAATGTGACAGCCCTTCAAGCACTTGACTGCTACCGTGTGTCACAAACACCAAGCTTGCCCAGTTCCTTCAACCAGTCTTTGAATGGCATATTCTTCCAGTCTACTCAACTTCTTTCCATTTCACTTCAATTTGTCTATGTCCTTCTTAACATGTGGTATCCACAATTGAACACAGCACTCCTAATGAGGTCTGACCAAACCAGAATAAAAGGAAACTCTTATTTGCCCTGTTGTGTACCTGATGACTCTTGATTCAGCCTAGGAGAGCATCAGCTTTTTGGTGTTACTGTATCACATTGGTTACTTATGTGAGCTAGCCATTTACAGAAACCCTGAGATCTTTTTGACAGAAATTGTTGTCTAGCCACATCTTGTCCATCCTGTACCAGAAAAACTCTGAAAAATGCATCTAGAACTTTACATTTACTTTTATTAAATTTCATCTTTCTAAACATAGCCTTTTGTTCTAACCCAATTCTGTAATATAGCGTATGTGCTATTCAAGGATGTGCTGTTTAATATTTAACAGCTCTCTTGGGGGGGGAGGGGAAGTATGACACACTTTAATTTAATTTTAATCTGTATTATGGCTATCAGGTAAGAGTGATTTTTACATTTTAAAATAAAGTTTTATTGTATTTAAAAAACATCAACCACAAAACATAGCCATTCTAAGTGCCTGGTCTGTACAGAATAGGCAGGAGGCCAGATTTATCTCTCAGGTAGTAGTTTGCAGACTCACTAGTCTAGATAGCCAACAAAACAATACATCAAGCTAAAATTTGTAACTTTGGAAGATTTCTGATCTTCAAGGTTTAAATGCTCACTCGGAACATTTAATGATGGGCTCTGGGCAGTCAGTTGGAAATAATTCCAACATATTCTTGTGTTATCCCTCCCTGATTTATATTGTCTGAAAATTTTATAAGCTTATCTTCACTGTGTTGTTGTTCATGTCGGACCCTTCATGACTCCACTTGGTCTCTTCTTGGTAAAGATGTTAGAGCAGTTTGCTATTCCTCCTCCAGCTCATTTTACAGATGAGGAAACTGAGGTAAACAGGGTTAAGTGACTTGTCTAGCGTCACACAGCTAGTAAGTATCTGAGGCCACATTTGAACTGAGGAAGATGAGTCTTCCTTACTCCAGGTCAGGCACTCTATCCACTGTACTACTTACCTTCACTAACTTTACCCAAGTCACTGTTAAAAATATTGAACAGCTTAGGGCCAAGGACAGATCCCAAGGGCACTCTGCCAGAGTCTTCCCTCTGAGTTGACATGGACTCAATGATTTCCTTGGAGATTAAATAGAATACCAGAGACTAAACAATAGTTGTACTGGTAGCAGGCTGAAGGGTGCTGTCAAAGAGTGTTGTTAAAGCATCAATGTCTACTTGTAGAGAGGTCTTCGTGGTTTGCTCCAAGGCTCTGAACTTGGTCTTTTTCTGTTTAGCAGTTTCATTATTTACTTGGATAGAGATCAGATTTATGGATGGCACAGATCTATGAAGAATAGCTAATACTTTGAATGAATGGCTCAGGGTTTAAAATGATCTCAACATTGGATGGTGGGCCAAATCTAATAAGATGAAATGTATTAGGAACAAATGTAAAGACTTATATTTAAGTTTTTCTTTAACCACTTCCATGAATACAGAATGGAGGACACATGCTTGACAGAAGACTATTTGGAAAAGATTTGGAGTCAATATTGTGATGTGGCTACTCAAAAAAATCTAAAAAACTTATGTCATTTTATTCTATGCAAGTAGAGCTATAGTGTGCATCAACAGATGATAGTTCCATTACCCTCTGCCTAGTTCGACCCCCAACTACTCAGTCAGCTAGCACTGATTAAGTGTTTTATGTTTACAAGGTACTATGACAAATGCTAGAGAAATGAAAAAGAAAATTACAAACCCTTAAGGAACTTATAACTGGGAGGATAACAAGTATATCTGTCTGTCTGTCTCCCTGTTTAAATTCTATGAACTGAAAAATCATGTATTCAAATCATTACTACATGTCAGTCACTGTACACAGACATTCTGTGAGGGCATACTCTGGTAGTTTGCGGAACCAGGAGGTGATTCATATAGAAGACTGTCCTGGAGCTGAACTTTGAAGGAAACCAGGGGTTTTGAGAACCAGAAGTGAGCAGGGAACTTGTTCTAGGCATCCTCCTTTCTTTTTGACTGAAGGAGATGTGGTGACACAAAGCATAAAGTCACCGAAGCTGCCGAACTCTGGGGCAGCAAGCTACCTCAGGGCATGAGGAGGGTGGGCAGAGCTTTTCACTCACCACAAAGGGTTAGCAGCCTAAGCAGGCAGTGACTTGTAAGCACATTTTAAATGCTAGCTTTAGTTACTGATGTTGGGAGAAGGGACAGGGTGTGGAACTGCCAGTTCGATGACTTCATAAAATCACCAACATTCAATTCTGGAGGTTACCTTAGAGATCATTTAGTCCACCCAGGTCATTTGAAAGCGAAAGAAAATGACTTGTCCAGGGCAGCAAAATAAATAATCATAGATGGGGTTTGAATTCAGGTCTTCTGACAAATGCAATATTAGTTCCCAGAACCCAATAGATAAAGAGGAGAGTGAGTGGGAGCAGAAAAAGAGGAAAGGAGAGGAGGATCAGTGAAGAAGGCTAAAGGAGAGAGTGGAAGAGGAGAGGGAAAGAGAGAGTGAATGGAGGGAAGGGGAGGGGCTCAGAAAAGACAGGAGACAGAGGCCTGAGAGTAATCGTCTGGAACAAAGCTTCTGAGGCCTTTAAAGAATGTAACCCCACAGGTTTCCATTTCTGCCTGAAGGTGAGCCCAGATCTGGGGAGCCACAATAAGCCCAGTTAAAGTTAACATAAATCACAAGTCTATAGTGATTTACACTCTTGGTTTAAGGGCTTCCCTCCCCTTTTCACATTTCCTCAGTCACATAAGTTTTTTTTCTTTTCTCTTCTGTTCTTTTTTCTTCATCTTTTTTCCCCCCTGAGGCAGGAGAGGCTCAGGGAAAGTGTGGGAACCTTAGTCCATGGTTAGTCTTAGGTTTATGGAGAAACAAACTTGTCAGTGGAGAGCAAATGCTCTGACTTGTTTCTGTTGTCTTTTATCTGATGAGTTCATGAGAATAATACCGGGCAGTGAAGGGAGGCCACAGCCCCTTCTAAATGGAAACCCATTAGTGGACTGTTAAATGACACAAAGACCCAGCTTTCTTGGCTTTGGAACACGGAGGCCTAAGCTTAAAAGGGAGGGGGTTGGGGAGGCGTGGGGGGTAAGGAATGAATCCCTTGCCAAGATATTTTAAATTGGACTCCATGATAAACGGAGATTTGATATTCCTGGATAATTACCAATGAGCACACTTTCCCTTTAATTATCTTGTGGTCACCATTTCAAAGGTGATTAAAGCTATTTTTTAGTAGATGTGGTTATAGATTTAATGCAAACTTGGTCTTTCTTGTGGTTTTTATCACAGCAATTAAATCTGGCTCTTTCACAGACTTTGTGTGGCATGAGGGATTTTACCAAGCAAAATGATTTTTCCCTTCAGGCAATGTTAAATTTAGGAAAAATATAATTAATTATATCAGACAGGTATCTATTATATATCTTGAATACATTCTTAGAGTCAAAGAAGCCTGTTTCTACCCAAAACAGAGACTGTCATCCTTGCCAGTTCGGGTCTTAGGTTGCTGCCTCCAACAACTCAAACTTGTTGTCACATGAATCTCCAATTCTTTTATTTCTGTTTAACACAAATCACCTTCCTTTGGAGATGAGGTGATTTTTGACCAGATCATTTCATGTTTTTAAATAGATTTCCGACAGCATCCTTCTGGAAAATGGGATTTAGTAGAAAGTAAATGAGCCTGAGAGTCAAGAAACCTTACTTCTATTCCCAGCTCTTCCACTGATGAGCTGTGTGACCTCACTTAATATCTTAAGTGTGATCTCACTTAATATCTTCCCTACATTCCCTCTTCTGTAAATGAGGGGGGGAGAGATCAGTGTTTTCTCAAACTATGCTTCAAGGAGCCATGAAAAAACCTTAATTAAAAAGAAATGAACCTTATATTATTTGTTAATAGGCATTAAACTAATATTTTTAGTGGCTTTTACTACAAGGATCATGTCAAAGTTTTGTTTAAATTGAAGGACTCTGCTAATGTGGAAAAGTGTGAAAATCACTGCGCTAGGTGGTCACTAAGTGGTCTTCCAGATTTAATGTTTCGTAGTTGTATGATTCTAAGGCCCCCATAATAGCCTGATTCTAACGTCTTTTGCAGTTCTGATATTTTCTAATTTTACTAATATTATATGATTTTCTTTAAAGGAGAACTAGAAAAGTATAACAGCAACAATGTCATTTTTTGGTTTAAATGCTTGATTTACATTCTTCCCTCATGTCTTTCCTTTATATGAACAAATTCCAATTTATACAGTACTATCGAAAGTGCTTAGCAAGTAGGTGGCACAGTGGATAGAGTACTAGGTCCGGAGTCTGGAAGACCTGAGTTCAACTCTGGTCTCAGACATTAGCTCTGTGACCCTGAGCAAGTTATTTAACCCTATTTACCTCAGTTTTCTCATGAATGAAGTGAGCTAGAGAAGGAAGTGGTAATTCACTCCAGTATATTTGCCAAGAAAATCCAAAATGGGGTCACAGAGTCAAACATGACTGAATTCATAAAACAACATCTAAAGTGAATAGAGAGCTGAGTTTTGGAGTCAAGCCTGCGTTCAACTCCTGCCTATTGACAAATACTTTGTATGCCCCTCAGTCAATAAATATTTATCAAGCACCTATAATGTACTAGATGCTCTCCTAAGCTCTAGGGATACAAAGAAAGGTAAAAGACAGTCCCTGCTCTCAAGGAAGTCTGACGGAGGAGAACACTTGTAAGCAACTAAGTACAAACAAGCTACATCCAGGATAAATGGGAGATGATCATAAGAGCCAAGGCACTAAAATTAAGGAAGATCAGGAAAGCTTTCCTTTAGAAGATAGGATTTTAACTGGGACTTGAAGGAAACCAGAGAAATCAGTAGGTAGAAATGAGGAAGGAGAACATTCTAGGCATGGAGGATAGCCTGTAAAAATGCCTGGAGGTGAGATAGATTTAGATAGATTTTCTTTTTAGGGGAATACCAAAAGGTCAGCATGTGTATGTGTGTGTGTGTGTGTCTGTCTGTCTGTCTGTCAGCGTGTCACTGTGTCTGTGTGATAGAGGATGGAAAAATAGGAGAAAGTTATATTTATGAAGGCCTCTCTCAATATCTTGGGAAACTTTCTAAGACTATAAACTATAGAATGGTTTCCCATCTGCATCGATACAAGGTATTTCCTCCTCAGGAGTTCTCCATACCAGTAAAATTGCAGGTATGGACCTGCAAAAAAAATACAATCCCATAGTTTTATTACCAACTGAAGTATTGCCCCTTCCCCCTTCCCTTACACTCACCTTCCAAACCTATGAATTTGAGGCATGAAAAATCAAGTTTGTAAAGAGTACTAAAATAAGCCAGAGAATATTTAGGACTTTTTAAAAAAAATGTCCTTTTCTTCATTAATCAAAACTAAAACAGCCTGCCCAAGTGAGTTTCAGGCAAAGGGGCTTTGTCCAATCTGGACCAAGTCCGTAAATATCTCTGTGTATCTCACTTCCTTTCCCTGTGAAACTGGGATAAGTTTACTTGCCAGCTGTCTCCCAGGTGGTGTTGTGAGGATTAATGAGATGATATTTTTAAGTGCTCAGAGATCCTCTGATGAAAGAGACTATAAAAGTACAAAGTGTCATTATCATTATAATTAATGGCATTTTTGAGAGTTTTCAAAGTGTACATAGGGTTATAGAAAGGCAGGGAAGAGCCCTGCCTGAGGAGTTTTCTGTCCTTTGGGGAAAACAAATGGGAAAAAGAATGAGGAAGAGCACCAGGGAGATAGGATCCACCTTTAACAGTGGGAAGCTTCAAGCTGAGAGGTTCAAGATGAGGAAGTAATAGAATCTTGCCTTGGAAATGATAGAATCTTAGAGCTGGTTAGGAGGATCTTAGAAACCTACTAATGCAATCTTTTAAAATCAAATAATTCCTCTTTTATGTGCCTGATATTGTTTAAATACCTATAGCGGCAGGAAGTTCACTGCCTTCCCAGGTAGCTAGTCAATGTTAGAGTGCTCTGAATTCTCTCTATTGGGAAGAAGCTTTCCTGTGTCATTTAGGATTTTAGAATTAGAAGGAGTCTTAAGATCATCTAGTATAAAGCCCTTATTTTGTAGAAGAGAAAACAGATGTCCCAAGTGGCAAAGTGACTAAATTCCAGAGAAGGGGTTAGGTTATACCCTCTTTCTCCCCTTCTGAGAATCTTTTCCTTCTACGCATTCATTCTGTCTTTCCTTTGCAACAATACCAAATGCATCTTATTTCTTCCCCATATGACAGCCACATATTTATGCATATATATATACATACATATATGTGTGTATGTATATAGGTATATGTGTGTATTCATATACGCACATATATTTATTGTTAAATCATTTCAATCATGTCCAACTCTTTGTGACCCCATTTAGGTATTTCTCAGCAAAGATATTGGATTGGTTTGGCATTTCCTTTTCCAACTCATTTTACAGTTGAGAGAACTGAGGAAAACAATGTTAAGTGACTTGCCCAGAGTAACACAGCTAATTAGTGTTTGAAGCCAGTTTTGAATTCAGGTCTTCCTGACTCCAGGCCTAATGCTGTATCCACTGTAACACCTAACTGCCCACTATTTAGAAGCAATAGAAACCTTTACATACATGGAAATTGTGGTTTAGAGATTTCAGGGGATTTAATAACATTCACACATTGTATGCAATTTAAGAAAAAAAAAACAGAAAAATGCTATCCTTTAGTCAGATCTCTTTAGCAGCCAATATGACAAAACATATATGGTACAACAGCTGCATAATCCTGAGATTTCTTGTTAATCATAAAAGAGTGATGGCATGATAGCCACTATCTTTTTAATAGAAAGTGTTGTGACTTTATGTTTGGCATTGTAAGACAAGCTTGCTTGAAGCTGTTTATTTCTTCTTAGATGTTCAATTGTCCGTTCAGGTAATCGAACCCTAGATGCATGCTGGAGACAGAGTTACAGCATCATGGGCCAAACAATCAAACATGGGTCTTGCACTGGTGTAGACAATGGATAGAGGCAACTTAACACAAGGTGCTAACCATGTAGAAATTTTCTTGAAAAACATGAGAAAATAATAGAACTTTATAGTGAAATTCCCTTACAACAATCACTAATCAGAAATCACTATTATAAAATGCAATTTAAAATATGGAATAATATTTAAAGTGATACTGTACACAAGTACATTTCTCATGAGCCATTAGTTATCCTCTTTATTTTTTGTTTGTTTTTGCAGGTTAGGTAAGGTCTAACTCATTCTGAATTTCCTAAATTAGAAAAAGAATATGATACATTGGGAACCATATTTTAAAAACATTTAATTCTCAAATGGGTCTATGACCTCACTGATTTGGGAGTGCTCTTCTATGATATGACCCATTCCTGCATTCCTTTTTGTCCACATGATCTTCTGTAAGTTCTCCATAGGCAGCTCACCTAACCTATTGGAGATGTGGCCTATAGAATTCCAGAATTTGAAAGCTAGATGGAATCTCATCAGTGGTGTAGTCCAATCTATTCACAAAAGAACTTGAAGATCTCTGAGAAGAGGAGTTACAGCATGTCTTGAGATAGCCCCTTCTACTTCTGGACAGCTGTTAATGATTAGGGAATGTTTTGTTTTCTCCTAATATTGTGAGGTTACTAATGAATCACCCTGACTGTCCAACTCTTACCCACCCTCGTCACACAGCCACTCCATATTCACTTCCTTTTACACATTTTCTGGATGATACCTTTTATTCCTGTTCTTTGAAGTTCCTTGTTGGTTTTGGGTTGCAACTTATCCTCACCGTATAACACTCCACTGCCTTTGTGTGATATTCATTTTTAAATTATTTGAATACTACTGTATTCCATGATTTGCTGCAAGATCAGTAGAATGTTGGTGTTAAAATAGGAATCTTTATTTCCATGGGAAGCTTAGGGTGACTAAAGGAATTTTCTAAAGATAATCCAATCAACTGTCCTCTTGTTTTTAACTCTAGGCTTGATTTGGGATTTATCTGTACTATTCATCTCAAATGTATACTGAGATGCACAAGTGCTATATGTTGACCATTCAAATTCATGTCATAATCAGAGAAATAAAATTTTCTTCTGCTTGATCTTTCCTGTGTGGATAGTCATAACCAAACTCTTTTGAATGGTTACAAATGTCTTCTATGAAGCTCTACGGTAAAGTTAGTACAATGTCATTCCTGAATCAGAGTACCTGGACAATTTTAACATCCATAGAGAATCAATTTCCAACTTATTTTATGTACTATATCTCCTCCACCATGGTGGTGAATATCTTTGGTATGTATCTACTTGCTGAATGTCTTCCCATATTATTATTGTTATAAGATATTTTGACATGATGATTTCTGTTATATCTTTTAAGTAATATTGAATAATTTGTACATCTAGATGATAAACAGCTTGTTGGAAAATATCTTTAGAATAGAATTTCACTCTAATCAAATGGGTTTTCATTAATAAGCAAAAACAAAACACAATTGAATTTATATTCTCTCTGTTTTTGGTCAATGTTAAAATGAAAGATGTGGATCATTCATGACTATTGTTTGTTAAAGCTTGACTTTCCCCCGCTAATTATAATCTCAATTCATGCATTGCACAAAATCATTTCTATCTCCCCTATATTTTTTGATAATTCCAGTATCATTGATGTTGAATACCATTTATTAAAGTAATCTTTGTAGATCTTTTCCATTTTTCTCCTAATTATTTTCCTGCTTTCATTTTTGTCTGTAAATGCCCTTGGAATGATTTTTCTTAGATATCTTACTAAGCTTTCTTTTCACTGACTTTATCCTTCTCTACTTTTTTTTTTTTCTGCTTTATGAGACAAAAACAAGACTATTCTTTTCCTTTTGAAAGTTACTTCAGTTAAAGTCAGTGTAGTTCCTTTGATTTCTTTCATTCTTTTTCATAAATCTTGTACGGGAAACAGTGAGTCAAATGAACTTGGGACTTCCAAGGATAATAGTTCAGGACCAATGCCTGTTCTACCGGGTTTGCTCTGGAGGTTGAGGCCTGAATCTCCAGAACTCCATGAAGCAGAATATTTGGGGGAATGGTAATATAAGTGTAAGCAGGGTTGTGTTGTAGCTGTATATTTATACTCTTTTATATTGTTGCTAAGCAGATTCCTAGATATTTTATACTTCTGTAGTTATTTTGAATGTTTTTTTCTATCACTTTTTATAAGGTTTTGTTAGCAATATGTAGGTAGACTGATAATTTTTGTGGGTTCATTTTGTCTTCTCATAGTTTCCTGAAGTTATTAATTATTCCTATTAGTTTGTATTAGACTTTCTAGTATTTTAAGTAAGCCATCATACTTTATGAAAATAGTAATAATTTTGTTTTCTCTTCACCTACATTTGTCCCTTCAATTTAATTTTCTTGTTTTCTTGCCATAATTAGCATTCCCAAAATGATAGAAAATGATAGTAGTATCAACGAACACCCTAGCTTTACCCCAATTTTATTTTAGTATAGTGAATCCTGACTCCTGTATTTATAATCCTTGGGTTTATTCAATATCGTGCTACTATGTTCATTTGCTTCTCAGTCTCATGTACCCAATTTGTTTTCTTTTTCAATTTATTACTTAACTATGAGCAAATATTTTTATGATTATTAGTATAGTTTAAAAGTTTATATAGCTAAGGCTTTTCTTCAGTTTTTCATAATTTCTTTTGAGTTTCTTGAATTTTTATTCTCAAGATAATTTTTATAGTTTTCCCCTTAGTTTTGTAGTATTCATTTGGGAATTTGATTGCGATGGCATAGAATTATTTTTAATGATTTATTTTCTATTTTGAATACCCTCATTTCACCTTTTCAATAACTCACTGAGAAGGCAAGAAACATGATATCAATTGCATATTTGAAGTCATGTGAAATTTATCTCTGCATTAGTCATGTTATGGGGTGAAGGAGGTGGAAAGAAAAAAAAAGAAAATATATGGTTCAATCTGCAATCTGAGACTATCAGTTTTTTCTTTGAATAGCATTTTTTATCATGAGTCTTTTGGAGCTGTGGTGGATCATTGTGTTGATCAGAGTTATGAATTCTTTCACAGTTGATTACCTTTACGTATTGCTATTACCATGTAAATTTTTCTCCTGGTTCTGCTCACTTCACTTTGCATCAGTTCATATAAGTCTTCCCAGGTTTTTCTGAAACCACTTATTTCATCATTTCTTTTTAGTACAATAGTATTCCATCACATTCATATGCCATAACTTGTTCAGCCATTCCTGCACTGATATGCATCCTCTTAGTTTCCAATTCTTTGCCACCACAAAAAGAGATGCTATAAATATTTTTGTGCATATGGGTTCTTTTCCTTAGCTTTCTTTGGGGTATAAACCAGGTATTGGTACTTCTAGGTCAAAGGATATGCACAATTTTATAGTCCTTTGAACATAGTTCCAAATTTATAGCATGGAATATATAAATTATTTTAGGTAGTATTGTTATTTTTATTATGTTGGTATTATCCAATTATTAACATTTAACATCTTTCTAATCATTTTTCTGTTTTTGTTTCTGTGAAAAGTACATTGCAGTTGTATTCATAAAATTCTTGTATGGGTTGTGGTGGCTTGACTCCAAGAGATATGTACAGTCTGTATATGTTTTGAATGGAATTTCTTTCTTTGTTTTTAAAATCTAGTCTTTTGTGGTTTGGTTGGTAATAAAGAAAAAATGAACATAATTTTTGTAGGTTTAATTTCTATCTTGTTATTTTCCAGAAACTCTTAACTATTTCAACTAATTTTAGTTGAATTCTAAAGTTCTCTAATGAACAATCATATCATTTGCAAATAAAATTTAAAATTATTTTGTTTCTTCTTTGTGTTTATCCCCTTAATTTCTTTATATTCTCATTTTGGATTAGCCAGGATTTCTAGAATTCAATCAAATAATAGTAGTGACAATGGATAACTGTTATTTACCTCAGATAGCAATAGAAGAATCTCTAGCATTTTTCCATTACAGATAATTCTAATACTTGCTTTTAAATAGATTTTTTTTTACTATATTAAGAATAAAATTAATAATATTAATGTATAAGTTAAGTGGTTTGATCCCACTCTTCCTTCACTCCTCTTTTTACCTATTGGTTCTTACTTTTTTTTAACTTTCATTTTAATTCAACTTTTATAATATACTCTGTGAAACTGAAGTTTACTTTACTTGTAACTATTCTCTTCTTCACTTTTCCTTTTTAGTCCCATTCTTCTCTCCTTGTTCCTGACTATCACTCTGTTGAATTTTTTATATTTTTACACTGAATTCTTTCTCTCTGTCTCTCTCTGTGTCTTTGTCTGTGTCTCTCTCTCTTGCCATGTACACATATGGATAAGAGTGAAGTTTATGAACTACTCCTCTATCTCTTTGATGTCTGTAAGTAATTTTTTGAAAACCCCAATTATGAGAAAAAGTTAATTCTTCCATTTCCCTCCATTTTTAAAAATATATTTCATTTTGACCCCTACCTCCTTTCTTTGTTCTCTTAAAACAAAAAGAGCCAAACAGACCCACATCTCAAGGGATTCTATGGCTTGGGTTATATTTTCTAAATCTATTCTAAGCTATTTTTTCTCCTCCCAATATCTTTTCCTCAAGACATGAGTTCATTAAAAAAAAAAAAAATTACCTTTGTCTTGCCTTTATATTGGAGTGATCAGGACCAGGCCCTGTCCCTTGTAACAATTCCTGGCTTCTTTAAAATTGTATTTTGTGTTACCTTTTTCTGAACATAAGTACCAAAGAAAATGAGCATTCCAGTATGTGTTGTAGAACAGAAAGAAGGAATTATCTATGAGACTGTGGATCTCTATAATGTAAATCTTGCTTTTCTTTTTAAACATATTATAAAGTTAAAATATCTCTTTCCAAATTATTTGACTTGTTTGTAAGGCTTTTTTGCCTTATTTTAGTTCTCTCTTTTTTAAAACACCATCTTTATTCTCCTTCCCCTCCCCCATTCCCACCAACAGAAAAGAAAAAATAAATAAGGCCCTATAACATATGTGCATAGATAAGCAAAATAAATTCTCACTTTGCTCATATAAAAAAAAGCATGTCTCCTTCAGCATCTTGAATCAATTACCTCTCTGAGAAGTGGGTAGCATACTTTATCATTGATATTCAAATTTCTGAAGACTTTCAAAGTTATTTTCTTTCTTTCTTTCACATTGTTGCGGCTATCGAATTAACTGATATCTTGGTCTGAATCAATTTTACTTTACTTGGTTCTGAATCAATTCATAAATTTCTTTCTAGATTTTTCTAAAATTTCCCCTTTCATCATTTCTTGCCATACAAAATATTCCATTAAGTTCACATACTCACATTGCTCAGTCATTTTACAACTGATGAGCACCACCTTAGCTCCCTGTTCTTTGCTACCACAAAAAGAGCTGCTATAAATATTTTTGTACATATAATTCTCTTTTTGTCATGGCTGTGTTGTATAGACCTAGTAGTGGTGCCACTCTGCCAAAAGTTTAGTTTAGTGACAGTTTCAAGACTTTTTGGTCATAGTTTGAAATTCCTTTCACAACTGTCAAAACAATGCACAGCTCTACCAATATTGCATTAGCGTCTATGCTTTCCTATAGCCTCTCCAATGTTTGTCATTTTACTTTTCTTCCAATCTTTGCCAATTACACAGATAGAAAGTAAAAACTCAGAATTACTTAAATTTGTATTTCTCTAATATTTAGTGATTAGAATAATACACACACACACACACATATATGTAGACAGATATTATTTTACACAAACACACATTAACATGGACTTCTTTCTTTGAGGACTGTCTATCCGTATCCTTTAAGCATTTGTCAGTTGGGTAAGAATTCTTATTCTTATGAATTTCAGTTAGTTCCTTACATATTTTAGGATTAAACATTCATCAGAGAAACTTTTTGTGAAGGTTTTCCCAGTCAAATTTATCTCTTAAAAATTTAACTGCATTGACTTTGTGTAAAGATTTTTAATTTTATGTAATCAAAAGTGTTATGCTAGTGACTAAGGGAGCATGAGAACTCAAAGGTAGCAAATTCCAGCCTCAGTGCTCTCTTCACCCTGAGCATTAAATTTCATGTAAATGGAGCAGAGGGGAACCTGCCTGACTTACAAATCTGGAAACCCCAATTTGCAGTTTTCTACCTAGGGAAAAAGCTCTTTCCCACAGTATCTCACCTCATAACTCAGAACCCTGCAGTGTTAGAGCTGAGAGTGACCTTAGATATCATCTCCTCTAAACCCCTCATTTCATGGAAGAGTAAGTTGGGGCTGAGACACACGGAGTGATTTACCTCAGGTCAGAAAAGAAGTCAGTAGCAGAGATAGGACTAACGCCTAGTTCACCCTTTCCCAGTTCCATGCTCTGTGGAGCCCAGCTCAACATAGCTAGCCCAGCTACCTAGCACAGATCCAAAAGGAGACTGTAGCTATTTTTGTTTACAAACCTTGCTATTAGTTTATATATGAAATAACAAAATATGAATGTTTATGGCAGGCATATTTACTCCTACTCTTGTGGATCAGATGCAAACTGTGGGAGTTTGGCCCGGCTTGTGCTGCCAGCATTTTCTACCAGTGCTTTGGAAATACATCAATTTCCCAAACATAAATGTAACTGAAAATGTACTGTATGTTTTCATCGACCAGCTGTCATCTAGTATACATCACTTTCTGTTACACTGGAGATCTTGTTTCTCCCCTTAGCATGCTTTGCCACTGAAGCCTTGCACAGCCTATTTGGAGAATAGGCTTGATTCTCCAAATGTCTCTCACTTCTCAGTTTTTTCCTCCCCCTCTTCTCTCTCTTTCATCTGTTTCCCTCTACTCTCTCTTATATTCTCTGTCTCTAACTCTTTCTCACTTCTGTCTTTCTATATCTTTTTAACTGTTTTTTTTCCTCTCCCAACCTTTCATCCCTTAACCTTCTGCAATGGCTCTGAAATGACTTTCTAAGGAGGTACTTGCCAGAAGGCAGAAGACCTGGATTCAAGTCTTGGCTTGACAAGTTACTACGGACAAATCACATCACATCACATCTCGGAGGTTCATTTTCCTTACCTATAATATGGGATTAATGTTTGAATTATCTACCTTACTGGGTAATTGTGGAGCAAAATGATACATGAGTACTTTCAGTAATTCAGAGAACTCTTAATTTTGTCTTCTCTCCTTTCACTAGTACACACTAGTGCCTCTCTATGTTATAGTAGGCAGTTTTTAAGAACAGTTCTAGAACTATTCCTCTGCCCAGATTAGTGAACTCTTAGTATGATCTTCCTTGCACAACAGTGAGTGATTTCCCTCCATATTCACATTTGAATGAAGCTTTTTCAGTTAGAGAGAAGCTGCTAAAGTTTGGGCTTTGTTCTCAAAGTCCTTGAGAATGTAAAGTCATCTCTGTCACAATGAAGTATTGGAATAGGACTCTAATGATGTAAAATATTGTACATATGTGAGATAGTTGTATATTTGATCCAGTCCAGATGGCTCAAGTTTGGTAGCTTAGGTCACTGAAATCCTCATTTCTTTCTTTTTCTTTTTTTTTGGTGAAGAGGGAGATGTAGTTCAAACTGATGATGGCCTTTTTCCCCACCCCCATCCCCTAAAGCACATATATGTAGTTTGTACTATCTTTCTCTGTTTTATTTATGACTTTCGGTTTGCTGATCACTCCAATGACATTTTAAACTCCTCAAGGAAAAAGGCTGTATCTTATTCAAGAAAAATTTGCAATGAGCTCACCATTTAAAAAATTTGTGTCAAACCAATCTAATAAATCCAACGCAATTAACATTTATTAAACACCTACTATGTGTGCTAACCACTGTGCTAAGCACTAGTGTTACAATTAATAAAAAGACAGTCCATGCCCTCAAGGAGTGAATGGGGAGAGATAACACATAAAACGATGAAAGAAAGCAGGTGGGGGTAGGGCAACAGATGGTACCTGGCTCAGGGGCATCTTGTTCCATAGAGTTGAAAAAAAAAAGAGGACATCAAATGTAGAGTGAAATGAGCCCAAAGGTCCAGTCGTCCACCAAGAAAGAAATGTCATGGAAAAACGGGAGAATATGACACTTGAAATACTTAATTTGTAGAGCTATTGTAAGGAAAATGTTTGCTAAAACTCATGGACACATAGAAAGAATACAGAAACAAGAAGCAATGAAAAAATATTCATTAAGCACTTACTGTATGCCGAGCGTTATGTTAAGCACAGAGGACACAATTAAAAAAACAAAAGCAGTCCCTACTCTCCAGAAGTATACATTCTAGTAGAGGGACTTACTACTTATGAGAAGGGAAGGCAGGTGCTTTGATCTAGATGGCAGCAGAGATGGGAAGTTAGGCTATAGTTGGACTAGACTGATGTAGTTTTTCCAGGAATAATGGCAGAGATTTCTTGATTATGGTCCCAGAATTGGAGGGGATGGAAAGAAGTCTGTGGTGGCAAGATTGCTGGCTATTGAGAAGAGGGCAGTGATGCAGAGCATGGCTGGAGTCTGCCTGAAAAAGTGGATTACATACGGCAGCTGCCTCTCAGGACAGTGTGGTCCCAGGGTATGAGTTCCACTGAAGAGAGGGTGAAAACTTTCAGGTCATGGTTTCTGGACAGTTGCTGTTGGGAAGATGAATTTTACTACTCTTATTAGCATTATGAATTATAACAACCAGGATATAATGGCAACAATAATAATAAACTGAAAATTAGATGTTTCCTTGAAAACAAAGGAACATGGGTTAGTCAGCTAGTCAGGCAATAAGCATTTATTAAGTGCCTACTACGTGCCAGGCACTATGTTAAACAATGGACACACAAAGAAAAGTAAAAAACAGTCCTTGTCTTTGAGGAGTTCACTATCTAATTAGGCAGGGGACACATCATGCAGATGACTATGTATCAACAATCTACATACAGGATAAATAGGAAATGATTGATAGAATTAAGCAGAAGAAATAAGAGGAATATTAGAAAGGCTTCTTTTATAAGGTGAGATTTTAGCTGTGACTTGAAGGAAGACAAGGAAGTCAAAAGGCAGAGATGAAGAGGGAGACCATTACAGGTATGGGAGATAGCCAATGAAAATGCCCAGAGAATGTTGTCTTGTAGATTCCTGTCAGACACATGTAATTCTTTTAAAATCTCCATCCTTTCCCAAATTCACTTCAGAAGTAGGGATAAATATTCAGATTCCAAGCCTGTATGAGTGACAAAGCTATGGAAGTCTCTTAAATACATCATGGAAACTCATGGAATATTTAGTTATGGAAATTTTTAAGTACCAAAAAAATGACAGCTACATGGTGTGGTGGATAGAGTGCTGGACATGGAGTCAGGAAGAACTGAGATAAAATATGGCCTCAGACACTTATTAACTATGTGACCCTGGGCAAGTCACTCAACTCTGTTTGCCTCATTCTTCATCTGTAAAATAAGTTGGAGAAGGAAATGGCAAACCACTGCAATATCTTTGATGAGAAAAACTCCAAAATGGAACCATGAAGAGATGGACACAACTGAAATAACTGAACAACCACAAAAATGAGTTTGAGTATTTATAAAGGACAATTAGATCATATTAGTACAGCTCTATTTTGTCTCTTCGATTTTCATCTGGGCTGATTATGGCAGTCTGTCAAAAAAATCACTAAGTGATTGCTTCATGCATATGACTTAGTTTTATACATAGAAGCCAGGAAGCATCATAGAAAAGAGAAATATCACTCTTCTTGAGTGGCAGTGACGGGGAATATAAAGAGTTCTAGAGTTAGTATTTGTAGAAGACCAAGTTATGTTCATATCCTGCCTCTGACATTTACTAGTGACTATGGCAAGACCCTCAACCTTTCTGAGCCTCAGTTTACTGCTTTTTGATATAGAAATGACAACTTGTATTACATATGCCACAGAATTATAAAGCTCAAAAGACAAGAAAATTACAGATAAATAGCTTCATAAAGCTAAAATGTTTATAAATGTCAATTATTACTATTCTCTGGTCTTCAGTCTCTTATTGCATGAAATGGAACGATTTGACTAGATAATTTCTAAATTCCCTTCTAACTTTGATATACAACTCTCTTGATTCAAATATCATCCCTGCTTTCAAGAAGCTTATGTTTTAATGAAGAAAGTAGAAGGCATATAAACTCCCAGATATGTATATGTGTTTAGTTGCAGATAAATTCTCCCTAGGGCTTGTGTTAATTTTCACAGGGTATATATAATATTAATGGAGCTAATGGTTTATATATAAGAAATGATTAATAATGGGGAAATATCTATCATTAGTTGTCTTTGCTGGAAAATATGAAATGAAGGAATTCATTACTTCTTCAGTTTATTGAATAGTTCAATTTAAATGTCAGTCTTGAAAGACAAAAATCAGAAAATGGAAGGGTCATTTACAACTTAAATTTGTATTCTTTAGCAAATTGGTTGAACATCTTACATCATACTACTTGGAGTGGAAAGGACATTAACATGCTTCTGGCCAACCCCATTCATTTTGCAGATGAAGAAATTTGGGTCCAGAGGGATTGTGGCTTTTCTGTCCTAGTCCCTTCCACTTTATTCTTTGTCCCCTCACTCTGGAAAAATCCCTAATCACCACCTGCAGCTAGGGTGGTGGGACCTGGGAGACAGGAAGAGCTGAATTGAAATGCATCATCTGACACTAGTTGTATGATCTTTGACAAGTCACTAAACCTCTGCTTGCCTCAATTTTTTCAGTTGTAAACTGGGAATAAAACAGCATCTGTCTTTCTGGGTTGTTGCAAAGAACAAATGAAATAACCCTAAATGCACAGTGCTTGGAGCATAATAAGTACTTAATAAATGCTTTTTTCTCTGTTCCCAGCCTGGACAATTGATATAACTTTCTTAGGTTTGTAAAAGTTAGTTCAGGTTCTATTTTAGAATAAAATGAAGCACTTGTAAGTCACTGAACAATGAATCAAAGAAGGTTTCCTTAACCCTATCATGGCAACAATATGCAGCAATGATCTTTAATGCTTCATTTTTGTAGACATACATTTCCAGCCCCCCAGACTCCATGTAGACACGAAATTGTTCAGTGTGGCAGGATCTGAGGACTCTTTCAATCTTCAGACATTTACCAAATGGAAGGCCTGAGACCTCAAAATCAATGAAAGGTTTTATGCCCCAAGGTGACCAGGAAGTCACTGCAACACAATCAGAAACCAAAACCATAAGAAAAGTATATTACCAGAAGCCTATAATATTGAACCATGTCTCATCCTCAGGACAGTCAATTCCTGACTTTGTCACATTTTTCTAACCCAGAGGAAAGAAAGAGGAGAAGCCACTTCTTAACCACAGTTTCCAATCAGTTTTTCCTACCTCCCCTACTTCTTCTTTCCAACACATCCTTCCTAAATTCTTAGAAACCTTACTTTTCTCCCTACTGTCTATCAAGTGAAATCTGAACTCCTTTGTTGAAGATTCAGTCTTCAAAAATGTAATTCCACCACACTTTTCTGACATATTAATATACTACTGACTTTAACAACTGATTATTCCCTGACTCTGACACTTTAAGACTATGGGGTAACTCAAAAATTTTGACCTTCAATTTCCTCATCTGAATAATGGGAGTGATAAGAATTACCCAATCTACTTCCCAGGGTTTTTGTGAGGAAAATGCTTTCAAAACCGTAATATGCTATAAAAAGGCAGTTGGGCAGCACAGGGACAGCTAAGTAGTGTAGCAGACAGAACACTGAGTCTGAAATCAGGAAGACCTGAGTACAATTTGGCCTTAGACACTTAGTAGCTGTGTGATCCTGGGCAAGTAACTTAATTTCTGTTTGCCTTAATCCACTGGAGAAAACAATGGCAAACCACTCTGGTATCTTTGCCATGAAAACTCCATAGACTTATGGTTCATGGGGTCATGAACAGGCAGACACAAATGAGTGACCAAACAACAGATGGCGGAGTGATTATAGAGCTGAGTCTGGAATCTGAAAGACCTAAATTCAAATTAGACTTTAGACACTTTACTGACTGTGCAACTTTGGGCAAGTCACTTAACTTCCGTTTGTTTCAGTTCCCTCAAATATAAAGATAAGGATAATAATTATACTGACCTTTCAGGATTATCACGAGGATTAAATGAGATAAGATTTGTAATTACTTAGTACATGGAGTAGTTGTTGTATAAATGTTTATTCCTTGCCCCTCACTGCCCCTCCCCTCTATATAAATGTGATGTGTCATTGTCATTTTTTGAGGGGGTTTCTGACAATTGATTTCATTATGAGACTCCCAAAGAGAAAATTCCCTCTACCAATGCCTATTGGCAACTGATTTGGACTTATTACCTGTTGCTGATTTATTTTGTATATAGCTTGTTGGTACATAGTTGCTTACATGAAATCGTGAGCACAAAGTCAAGGACTGTCCTTTGCCTTTATTTCCTTAGCACTTAGCACAGTGCCTAGCACTTGGTAGGTGTTTAAAATTGTTTAGTGAATGATTGTAATTTACAGTTTAAGAAAGGTGTCTGGGGCATCCAGGTTCCAAGGTCTGTATGTCAGAAAAGGGACGTGAAGTCAGATTTTCAGACTTCATCGATTATGAAACCAGCCTTTTATTCACTAACCAGGCTGCTTCTCATTATTATTGCTATTATTAACAGCATCAGTATTGCCTGTACATACCAGGCACTTTTCACCATCCCAGCCTTTGGACTGGGCAAGTGGGCAACTGTTACCGTCTTGTTCTGCCATTGGCCGCTTCTAAGGATACAGTTTCTGCCATTTGGCCAATTGATCCTTTTTTCTACTGGGCTTATTTTTTAATGGGCAATTACAATACTTTTCCATATTCAATCGCTGGCTATTCTGAAAGTAGGGGAGTGTGCTCTCTTCAGATGGTGGACTACAAAACCTTTTTCAGCTGAGATAGAGACCTTTAGCTTAAGATTGTTGAAAGCTTTTCCTCTTTGATTCCTTCAGAATCTTAGCTCCATGCAGGAGATAGAAGATTTGCTTCTCTATTTCCAATACATTCTTCCTACTGAAAAGCCCCTTCTTTCTCTAAACCACATAATATTCCCTTTGGATGACCAATATTTTGTCACTTAATCCTATATAGAGGCATGATTACAAAGAGTTGTTTGAATACAGTCTAAGTTCTGGAGTCAGATTCTTTTTCTTCATTTACAAATAAAGTATTCAAGCCTCCCACCTTTCTAGTGTGGGTAAAATCTGCTTTACATCTGAAGGCTTTCCCTTTTACCTTTCAAAGTCCCTGTCTTAGCCTCTGCAGACCTTTGGAATTTACTGGTCTTACTTTGGGAACTTTCCTTAAATTGAGTTGGAAAGGCAATCAAAGGCTATCTAGTCCAACTTGGAGTTGAACAGGAAACCCTAAATAATAACGTCAAACAGTAGTCATCCAGTATTTGTCTAAAGACTTCCTACAAAGACCTTTCACTTCCAAAGGCATACCATTCCACTTTTGATAGCTTTGGTTTGTAGAAAGCTTTTCCTTATATCCCTTCTAAATCACTCTTTTTTTTTGTAACCTATATTTTTTTGTAGTTCTGATTTATGGTGATGAACAATACTAATATTGTTTTCCCTCGACCATTCTTCAAATCCTTAAAGATGGTTAACATGACTCATGTCTTTTCTTGTCTAAGGCAAACAACTCCAAGTCCTACAGCTGATCACTGAATGTCACTGACTGACTGAATATCTCATTATTTTTGTTCACCTTTCTCTGGATTCTCTCCAGCTTGTCAGTCTCTTTAAAATGTGGTGACCTGAATTGACCACAGTTATCTAGATGTGATCTATCCAGGGCATAGTAAAACAGAATTAGCACCCTTCTTGTTCTGGACATTATGCCTCTCCAAATACTACTTCAGATCCCATTAAGTTTTATAGCTAACTTGCTAGATCATTCATCTTGAACTTGTAATCCAACAAAACACCCGAATATTTGTTCACATACAGGTATTTAGCCATTCCTTCTTCCTTTATGCTGCAGGAATTGGTACAGTTGTTTTTTGTGAACTCAAGTAAAGGATTTTAAATTTATCCATGTTGCATTCCATCTTGTTAGGTTCACCCCATCAATACAGCCTGAAGGACCTTTAAGCTGCTGACTGTGTCACAGAACGTGGCATTCATGCCAGATTCACATCATTTAGGAAGTTGATAAATATTCCATACTGATTTTTCATGATATGTCTTAATCAATGTAACTAAGAATAATTGAATTAAAATATTGAACTAAATAACTAAATATATTGAATTGGATAGAACCCATTAAACTGTGAACTCCTTGAAATCAGGGGCTGTTTTTTTTTAAATCTATGGAACTTAACATGATGCCTTACCCATAGAAGGTGCTTGTTAAATGGTTGTTGACTTGACTTGAACCAATGATAGATCTGTGGCATATTCATATATAGACTTTCCATTCAACGTGAAATATACCCCCAAATCAATGATCTTTTGATTTCATTATTAAATTAATTTGTACAGGATCTAACTGTATTACCATCTAGCTGATATCTTTTTCTGTCTTTTCAATGATGATGACTTGAAGGACATCACATGTTTTACTGAAGCTATGTTTGTGGCTGCAAGGTAACAGTCTAGTTACCTTGTTAATAAAGGAAATGAGGTTACCCTGGAATGATGTGTTCTAATTGATGACATGATAACTTTAGTAAGTACTACTCTTTTTGAATGACCACAAATCATCCCTCTGATAATAAAAGCTAATATTTAGCCAGGAATGAAAGGCAAATTCACAGAACAAAATTTGAAGAGTTTTTCTTCTTTGATTTCTGGGAAAATTAGCATAGGCACATTACAAGTTCTGCTAAGACAGAAGAAAAGTGAGATGTTTTGAGAGAACCCAGCTTCTCCCATCATCCTCTCAACTCTGAATGAATAGATTGGAATGTTCCCAGAAAATTATGCATATATGTGTATACATAGTGTATGTACATGTATATAGACATGTTTATATACATATATATAATAGACATATATGTTTATATATAAACACATATATAAAATAAATGTGTATACATGTGTATGTATATATACATATATGTATGGACATATGTATGTGTATGTACAAGTGTGTGTGTATAGGTACAAATACATACGCCCTCATATAAATGTGTGTTTGTGCGTGTGTGTGTGTGTAAGAACTACCCACAAAAACTTAAAAGAAATTAATCTCAAGAAAAAGAAAGGGGAAAAGAAAGCAAAGAAATGCACAAGGAACATAAAGCAAAGAAATTTTTAAAAATATTTCAAATATAGTGAACAAAAATTATAGATTAAGATATTCCTTAGAATAGTCATCAAAAGAAAAAAATTAACTTAAAAAAACCAAAAAATGAAATGAAATCTTAAAAAAATACCCCAAATTGGAAAAAAAATAAATACTTGGAAATATGAAGGAAAAAATCATATTTTAAAAGAAAGATCTAATGTCTATAATGAAAAATTATTCTTCAATAAAAAGAAACAGAGCAAATTGAATTTATAGCAAAAGTCAACAACATGGCAAAAGTTATGAAAATTTGAATGAAGAAATGAAATTAATGGGAACTAATACTTTTTGGGAATAGAAGGCAAAACTATATGAAGGCAGTAGAAGATGTTATAGAATGAAATCGGTCAACTAGAAAAGGTTTAGATACAGATGTAGAAGAATGAACTCAAAGAGGTAATGTAGGAGTTATTAATAATAGGCAATTTCAGCACCCTAATTTTAGAGCATTGTAATTAAGATGGAAAGAAATATGAAGAAGAAAGAAGCTATCAAATAAGTTTCCACAAGATTATATATACATATGTATACATATATCTATAGATAGATTACTGATCAGATTTTTGAGAGAATTTAATTTTAGTTTTTATTCAAATATTCATGATACACTTACTAAATTAATCACAGTGTAAAGTAGAAAAAATCTACACAGAAATAAATTGCAGAAAAAGGAAGTCATTTTATACATGCTGTTGATATACCATGATGTGTAATCAATTAACAGTCCATAAAGGAAATAGAATCAAATGATTTAGACTTGAGTGGTGGGAAAAAAGTGATTTATTTAAGAATGATTGGATCAAATATTGAATTGTCCCAAAAATATCTTTTTAAGGGAGGGAATATTGGAATGGTCAAAAGATTTTGAGTCAGAGGATCATTTCTAGAAATCTCATTTCTAGAAGTATCCTTGTAAAAGTTAAATATAAACTTGGGTAAGTTAAATCACCTCTCTAGGCCTCAGTTCCTTCATCTATACAATGTAGAGGTTGGACAAGATAGTTTCTCATATCCTTTTATGCTCTATAACTATCATCTCAGGGTTCTCCATTTTCCTTATTTGTATAATGATATGTTTAGATTTGATAAGATGTAAGGTCCTTTTCTTCTCTAAATCTTTGATCCCACTTCCATGTTTCCTGGTCATCCACATCAATCTCTTCATAGTACTTTTACTTTTCATCCTCAGTGGTAGCATTTGTGTTTGAGCAATTAAAAATTCATTCTTGAGTCCTTTCCAATATTCTATGCCATATTCTTATGAGGTGTTCAATGAAAACACTAGTATACCCATATCACAGATTAAGCTTAGAGGGTAAAAGTGATTTGTTTAAAGTTTCCACACAGTCATTAAATGTCTAAGGCAGGACTTGAGTCAAGGCTTTCTCAATAGAAATCCAGAGAAAGTCAACACAGAAGAGTCACAGGGAGATCTGAGAGATAATAGTACTAACAAAACAGCACTAGCCCCATTGCACTAGGGCTCTCTCTCCCACCATGAAACTCTAGCTTTTGGCTTGGAAAAGGGTTGGATTCAGAACTGTGGAAGCCTATTCTCTAAAAGAGGTTTCAGGCTCTTTTTCTGTTGTCTCTGGCTCTTTATCCCCTGATCTAGTAATCTGGTGAAAAATCACTTAAGAAAGTTTAGGTTTTGTTTAAGTCAAGGTGATCAGAAATGGAGTGATATTCAATGTGTATCAAGTATAAAATGACTCTTTATTCTTCTGCGCAAAAGAAACTGTTTAAGTATACAAGAATCTTACGTGCACACTAACAAATCTTAAAACATGAAACAGTGGCATCATAATTCCTATTGTTCTCCCAGGAGGTCAATCCTTACTTAAGTCATCAAAGTATGAAACATTTGAATGTAACCTGGGGCTCAGGTACATTTGCACTGGGTACTTTTCATTGGTGAAGAATGATTACTGAATGTTTCATGCCTGTTTGAGGGGCAGAATGGTGACAGCTTGAAAGGGTTGAGGTCCTTGCTCTTTTAGTTTCTAGTTTTGAGAGAGAACAGTCAGTTTTAGACCTTTGGTTTTTTTTAGGGGAAAATCCTTAGAGAGTCAGAAGAACTCTGAGAAGAAACCTTTCAAATGTTGAGGAGGCTACTATTTTGCATTTACCTCAGATTTTCAGTGCTCCAAACAACTACGCAAGGTTCATATCTTTTGGCAAACCAATCTATGGCTTGGAATCATTTTCTTGCTTTGTCTTCTCTGAGAAAAAGAAAACACTTGTCAACTCTGACTAAAGGACCTAAGAGCTCCCAACAACTTGAGCTCATGAGGTTGCCTCCAAGACTGGAATTATCTGGCTTGAGAGTGTTGTTTGGTCATCTGTGCTCAGGGAGAGCAACAGAAGCAGTAAGGGTCCCCTTGGAAGTACACTGGCACACTAGGAAATCTCAGAGAGAAAACCTCTGGAGGCCCCATTATCAACAGATGAAATTAGAGCCATAGATTCAACAACTTTGAAAATGTCTGATAAATAGGCCACTTTTTCTGGCTCAGTGGCCAATCTTCTTTGATGCAACCTTCTTTCCTGCTGCCATGAGAGAGGATGAATTGCTGTGTTGTCACAAGCTCCTTTCATGCTGAGCTCCTGTGTTCTTGGAAATGGTTAGAGCTATTTTGGAGAATATTTTAGCTACAACAGATTGGTGGGGAGGTCTTAATTTTCCCTATTATCATTTTAAATGATAATACAAGCTCACATTTGTGGATGATTTTAAGGTACAAAATGTGCTGTACTAATAGAACCACAAAGAAATAGGTCATAGATGAAAATGGACAAATGGACTCTAAGAATATAATAGCCAGTCAGGTCTTGGGGTTAGGCAGGAATGGTATCTATGAAGACAGAATATATTTCTAGTGGATCTTCAGAAGATGAGTTATGTTCTGCTTGATGTTTCAGTTACGTATGATTGCTATGTGCATACTGACCCTGTCTCAAGCTAACTGGTCTAGATCTTACAGAATCCCACACATACGCAGGATGGTATGATTCCATTAAGGACGTATTCACTAGCACTGTTTTTGTAATTTCTAAATTATTTAAAAAATGAAAATAGTTTTTACCAATAATAAAACTGTTGTTTTGCTATAGGTATGCCACAAATGGTGCACTTAATGTCGATTTAGGACTTAGTCTAGGCATTAAACTGGTGTCTATTCCCACAGCATGAAGTAAAGCATGCAATGAATTAGGAGTCAGAAGACAGGTTTGAGTCTGGTTTCTAAGACTAACTGAATGGACAAACAAGTTACTTTAGCCCTCTGATGCTCAGCTGCCTGACCTATAAACTGTAGACCATAATTCCTTCTCTTCCTACTTCACAAAGCTGTTATGATAATCAAAGGAAGTTAGTGTCTATGTAAAGTACTACAGTGAAGTACTTCACACATGTAAAGGTTTTTTTTTTTGTTGTTTTTAGATCATCTCCACTATGAACCTTCCTGAGATACATAATAGCTTCCTTCCCTGGGCACAGTAAGGCTTTTTGAGCCAATTAACATCTACAATCTGGCTTCAGCCTACCTTTCTGGCATTAGCTCACATTACTCATCTTCTCATGGCCTGTGTTCCAACTAAAGCAATTTCTGTGCCATTCACCAAGCACATCTTGTACTTTCCCACCTTCATGCCTTTGTTCCCTTGCCCTTCTCCATCCCCTCTATCAGTTGATGGTATTCTACTCTTTCTTCAAAGGCTCAGATCAAAGGTCATCTTCTCTTCGGAGACGTTCTCTGATACCCTAGATAGAAGTGACTTCTCATTCCAATCTCCTCTACCTCTTTGTACCTTATGTAATAGGACTTAGAGCTAAAATGGACTTTAGAGATCACCTATGCAGTTCAACAAGCACATTTCAATTTAAACAATTTTGTACTTTCTATATGCATGGTACTGATTCCTTCATTTTGTTGTTGAAGAAATTTAAGCCTAGAGAGGTTAAATTTTACATATAGGGAAAGTGAGGATTTTGTTTAGTAAGTTAGCTATGTCTGACTTTTCATGACCCCATTGGGGGTTTTCTTGGCAAAGATACAGAAGTGGTTTGTCTTTTTCTTCTCCAGATCCTTTTACAGATGAGGAGACAGGTCAACAGGACTAAGTGATTTGCCTAGGGTCAAACAGCTAGTTAGTGACTGAGACTGCATTTGAACACAGGTCCTCCTAACCCTAGGGCCATCACTCTAGCTACTATGCCACCTAGTTGCCCTGGATTAGGAGGTCAAATGACTTCCCTCAAAGCTTTCTGCAAGTGGTAGAATCAGAATTCAAAACCCTTATTGTTGCAAAAAGCAGAACCAGTATTTGAACTTGGTACCCTTTGACTCCCAAACCAGTGTTTTTTTCTTCCATTCAATGCTTCCTTTCATGCACCCAAATTTGCTCTACAGACATGTATGCATTTCTTATTTTCCTTTCTATATTATATAGTTGTTGAAGGTAGGATCTGTGTCATATTTATCGTTCTGTGTTCAGCATCAAGCCTAGTGTGTGTGGTTATGTAGTTGGTGTTAACGCATAAAATTATTCTAGTGTCTAAAATCAAGGTTTGGGGAGATAAACTATTGTGTTTTTAAAACTTGGTTATTCGATCTTTCTATTTGATTAAGTACAAATGATGTAACTGATGTAAATGATGCTATGCAAGGGTAGGTGGAGAGGAGCATGGATTGGGATTCAATAGACCTGACTTTAGATCCTCATGTTGTTACCAGCTGTTACTGTGGTCTAGTTGATTCTCTCCAACTCTTGATCTCCCTGAGGCTATTAGGAGAGGATCAATACTTTCCAAGTCTAAAAGTGCTATATAAACATGTTGCTGTTATCATTATTGAATTTTGGAATTCTGAAAGCAAGGACAAAGCTGTAAATATTGTTGAAAGAGTAGAAAGAAATCTATCATTTTTTCTGAAATGTTCCTTCTCTTGAGAGAAAGAAGGTTCCCTAATCCCTTTATTTTATGGGCAGAGCAGTGTAGTAGGAAAAAAACCCTCAATATTGGAGGACTGTGCTTTGAATCTGTTACTTTTGATCTTTGTGATCTTGGGCAGAAGGCTTCACTTCCTTAGACTTCAATTTCCTCATCCGTAAAAAGAGGAATTGGACTAGATGATAACCTAACTCTGGCTCTGACGTACAGTAACTCTGTGCTCTAACTTCTATGGAACAAGATAGAGGTGCACTTCTTAGGAGTTCTTCCAATCCTAGGGTCCTATCCTATGGAGTTCACAATATAACATCCTTTGAACTTCACTTTTGTTAACTGGAATAATAATAATAGTTGCATTAAACTCCTTCACAGAAAAGCACTTTCTAAAGCACAAAGTGCTATGGAATTATAAGTCAACATTATTATTGCTATTTGAATTGAGATTTCTCATTTAATTTTCCCTGAGTGATTGAACATCCATCTCAGCAGGCTTTCTTGCTCATGTATAATGCATACCTTGACCATAACAAACCAATCATTCACAACTGACCCCTGAAATTAATTAGCGCCAGTCGGTGCTATCCATCATAAGGCATTTGGAAGGAGCTAGGGAAAAGAGGTTAATGTTGCCTCCTGCAAACAGACAGACAGATTTGGGAGAAAAGGACAATCCGGTGAAGGATTTTCGAAGGACCCTGGTTACAGTGATAGACAGCTGACATTCCTCCCAGACAGAGAAGATTCAGGACAAGAATATGGTGTCATCAGGGGGTAGAGTCAATGCATCATAAAACCTGGATCAAATACATAATGAGAAGGAAACTGCCAGTTTTTTTGGATACATATATATCTTGGAACCCTTAGGAGGTCTTGGCTTGGAAGACAAAACACTACCTCTGAATGTGAATCTTGAAAACTTAGCAGGGGGCCCATCCAACTGGCACTGTGGCCATATGTGTTTAGGATTTCATGCACAATAATTAATTTCCATTCTGTAAAAATGAATAATTAATATAGCATCCCACATCAAATGATACAAACAGAAGTTGATACATATTAAGAGACACACTCTGCCAAACAAACTTTTTAAGTTGAAACATTTTATTAACAAAGCAATGTCCCCCCTAAAAACAATAATGTCCCACAATGAGAACTCTGCAAATTAAAAAGATACCCAAAATAGTGTAGATAGCACCTGACGAAGGCCATTGTGACAAACAATTCTATCGCATGGATGTGCAGTGTTTTATTATTGACAAATGCTTCATAATCATTTTAAAAAGTGTGTTCACCGGAAGATTATGGGGAAAATAGTCCAAGTACTATCACCTCTATTTTACAAGAGAAGAAATTGAAGCTTGGTCAGGTCATATAGGACTAAAAGCTGAACGGGACCTAGTCAGGAGTTAGGTGACATCATATAGTCAGAAGCTGTTAATATGGAGTCCATGAACTGTCTGTTTACCTATTTATCCATATGTATATTTAAATATGCATATATACATGTATTTAAATATACATATATGTATATATAAACATATACATACACATATATGACTGTATTTCAATATTATTGGTTTAAATTTTAATCCTATGTATTTTATGCATTTGAAAACATTACTTTGAGAAGGGGTCCATATGCTACCAAAGAGGTCTGGGACATATAAAAAAGCTGAAATCTTGATCTAGCCCAAATCCTTCATTTTACAGATGAGAAAATTAAGATTCAGAGAGGGAAAGAGACTTGCCCAAGATCATAAAGATGGGAAAGAAGAGCCAGAATTCAAATGCATTATCTTCTCATTTCAAGCCCAATGCCCTAGAGGCCCAGAGGAAAACCAATTACTGTCAGGAAATCATTTTTCCAGATGCTTTATTTATTCTCCCAGGGGATTGCTTCTTTGACTTCTCTATTTGACTGTTCCCATGTCTGACCACAATGGTGGAGCTTTGGTCATTGCTGTTTACTTGGTCTAAGGAAGGGCCTCGTTGCTTACACTCTGTGCCATGACTCGTTGTCACTTTAAAACTTATAGCCTTCCCATTTCCAGGCAAAAGAGCTATGGCATTGTGGTCTGACATGAGAACAGAAAATCTGGAAATCAGGGAAGTAATTCAATAGGAGAATAAAGCAAAGATCTAGAGTGTTAATAGCCTGCTGGTAATTTACTTTCCTTAGGGGGGTTGGAAAAGAGCACTGAACTTGGAAACAGAAGACCACCCTCCTTTATGAGGTTTGCCAAGACTTCTAGCAAGGACTGACACACAGCTTACAGGAACATTGATCCCTGCCCTCCCATTTGTTCAGGGGTATTACTGTCAGTTCATAATCTTCTCCCACCTCCCAACTCCAAGTTTCAGGGAAACCAAAAAGATCTTTTTTTATACAAAAAGATTGGGAACTTAAGATGAAAGATTTTTCCCTACTGAGAGGATTTTTAAAGATTGCTCTTCGTTGTCTTTTAAAGTATTCATGTCCAGTTTGATTTTTCTTGGAGTTTTAACTAGTATGAGGTGACCAGGGCTTTTCTCCAGGGTGCCTGAATCCAGAGTGAGCAATATTCTCATGATCCCCATGTCTTACCTTTAATTATGCTTAGTTGGGCTGCACTCCTAGGTTGTATGACTGTTCATGGAACACCACCCCCAGGGTCCCATTTCTAGGGCACTTCTTTCCCAGGGTCCAATTTCCCCTCCCCCACTCTCCATGAGGCTGTCAACTGGGCTCTTTCTGTAATCTGGGGTTCAATTTTCTTGTATCCCACCATGACCATACATTCCATTTTGCCTTGCTCTCTCAAATGAATTTGTCTCAGGTGTAAGAGTTATTAGTTACATCTCTCAAGCTTCTTCGTCTTTAAATTCTTTGATACTACCTTGTGAGACAAACTAAGTGAACACAGGTCTGTCTTAACATTAGTACCTACTTTATACATATGTGGGCATACCTGTATATACTTGAACAAATACATATAGAAACATTTGCATTCAGTCATTGTTGCTATGTATACATATACTATGTATGCATATTTCATATCTATATTATATACATAGATACACACTTAAATAGTCACAGATATGAGAAAGCTATACACGTAATATTTCTGACCATTCAACAAATTCCAGTGATTTCCTATCACTTTTAGCCTCAAATGTAAAATCCTCTGTTTGGCTTTTAAAACTCTTCATAAACTGCACCCCTGCCCGCCATACCCCCTTCACCCCACCCCCCCCCCCCGCCTTTTTCCTACACCTTAGTCCTCTACATTTAATCTGTGATTCTGTGACGCTGCTGTTCCTCAGACAAGACGCTCTCATCCCTGACTCTTGGCATTTTTAGTGGTTGTCACACATACCTGGAATTTTCTGCCTCCTCTCTCTGTCTCTTGGCTTCTTAGAAAAAGTCTTAGATATAGTGCTATCTTCTGCAAGATCTCGATTCCCCGTTAACGATGCTAGCATTTTCCCTCTGAGATACTGTTTGCACATAATTGTTTATATGTTGTCTTCTCCACTAAACTCTAAACTCATTGTGACTAGGGGTTGTTTTTTGCCTTTATTTATATACCTAGTGCTTAACAATGCTGGGCACATAATAAACATTTACTAAATATTTATTGACTACTTCACAAGGATTCTGTGACGAAAATGTTTGAAGTGTTATTTTTATTTTACATATGAGGAAACTGAGGTTCAGGGAGATTAAATTACCTGTCCAAGATCATCCAGGAAATGGTAGTCTGAGACAACTAGTTTCAAAACCAGTGTTCTGTCCACTACAACACTGATCTCCGTAGCTTTTCGTCTCCCTTAGCTACAACAGAAGTGTCATCTTATAAGATAATTTCTCCTACCCAGCTAAAAGTTCATAGGATTTCATCACTGTACAGTGGATAGAGCACTGAACTTGGAGTCAGGAGGACCTGAGTTCAAATCTGTATTCAGATGCTTTCTGACTGCATGACATTGGACAAGTCATTTAATCTCCAATTACTTTAATTTCATTTGCAAAATGGAGATAACAATAATGCCTACTTCTCCAGGTTATGACATAAAATGAGATATTTGTACAGTAAATTTTGTAAAAATGTTGGGAAGTGAAATTTTTTAAAAAATCATCATTATTAATCTCAGTATTGTAGAGTCTAAAGATGATTTTTTTTTTGCCAGAAGACAACTTCTTTCAGTTATATATTCATATATTTGCATTTTATTTTCCAAGGATGATTTAATTGATCACAGTGGTGATTTGTCTGATATGTATATGTATATATATATATATATATATATATATGTATATTAGAGGCAGAGCTTGACCTTATCTCTTTGTGATTCTCAGGTCAACCTCTAACCGCTGTCCTATACTGCCTTGCATGTTTGCTTATGCCTGGAGCAGAGCAAGTGATTAATCAATGTTTATTGAATAACAAAATAACCAAATGAGATAATACAGGGAGATACAATAAAAATAGGAGTTTGTATCTTAGTTGAAAGACTCCCAGAATTTGAGCCGCAAGACCTGAATTCAGGTCTCATTGATTTTTACATATTTGAGTACAAGGATAACCTATATGCATGGGTTCACATAAATATTCTTGACTTTGCTGAGTTTATTACTAATTATCGGCTAAACACCTGTTCTTTGAATTTCTTCCTTCCTCTCCTTCCCTCCCTCTCTCCCTTTGTCTCTCCTTTCTTACCTTTCTTCTTTTTTTCCTTCCTTTTTCCTCCCTCTCTTCTTTACTCTCCCTTCTTTCTATCCTTCATTCCTTCCTTCTTTCTTTGCTTCCTCCTGTTCCTTCCTTCCTTCATCCTTGCTTCTCTCCCTTACTTTCTCCCTCCCTCCCTTCCTCCTTTTATTTTTTCCCTTCTTTCCTTCCTTTTTTCTTTCTTTCCTTTCTTCTTTCTCCATCCCTTCTTTTATTTCTTTTTCCCTCACTTGTTTTCTTTTTTTATCTTTTTCCTTGCTTTCTTCTTCCCTCCCTCCCTCCCTCCCTTCCTCTCTTCTTCTCTTCCTCCCTTCCTTCTTTCCTTTCATCTCTCAGTAATTTTTCAAAAAAGAAAACCACATGTCTCTAGAATTGAGACACTGTATATTGGTCCTAGTGATTTTAGTAGAAAGGAAAGACTATATGAAAGATATTTAACCAATCCCACCCCATGACCCACAGTCATATTACTTTTCACAAAGATTCACAGCTCATATTCAACAGCTTTTTTTCATTAAAGATTCATAGCTATAGCATTTCTGGAAGAAATATGCATACTCACATGTAAATACATACACACATACATACATATGTACATGCAATATCGCAAGCAATTTGTATTTATATGTTTATATGCATATATTTGTATATATATATATATATATATATATATATATATATATATACATACATACATATGTGTGTGTGTTTCCTCCAGCTACTCCTCCCCCCAAAAAGTTCTACTATATTTATCCCTTTTTCTTTCTTTTTTAAATCAAAGTTCATTCTTACAGCTAGAAATGTCTCAGGGATGTTTCTCAATTGATTCTGAACAAATCATTCAGAAACCTTCTTTAGATGAAATGTGAATAGATGTTTGTATTCAGAGCAGTGACTGCTCTTATAGACTTTCTTATTTTGACCAAATTTGTAATTCAAGGTCTCCTGAAATTTTTATGAAAGGAAAATGAAGCACTTTTATCTTTTTTTTTCTATCTGCCAGAAACCTGTGGGATGGTAAACTACCCCTTCTTTGTATTCTTACAGGAAAATAACCAAATAAGTTAGTGACAGAAATGAGTTGAATTTATTGGCTTTCCCCAGTTAAAGATTGTTCCATGGCCCCTATTTTTATTTTCCTCAACACAGTACAAGCTTTAGGTAAGCACAATTCAATACAAAACAGCAAAAAAAGAATAGGATAGGGATGAGAAGTAGAATTCATGGGGTTAGGGATTTCCATGGTGCAAAACCCCTTCTACCAATGCAAGCCAACATCTTCTCCACTACTTTTAGTCATGTAAGCATTGGATGGTTAAATGACTTGCCCAGAGTCACACATTTAATATGTGTCAGAGATGGGAGTTGAACCTTGGTCTTCCTGGCTCTCTATTCACTACTCCACATTGCTTTCACCAATGTAATGCAAGATAATCAAACAGAACAGAATTCAACACAGCATAGCCAAACAGCACAAAACAATGCAATAGAACAAACATTTATTGAGTACCAGTGGTGTGGAGAACACCAAGCTAAGTACTGGGGAGGAAGGGTAATGCAAAGTTTAAATAAGTCAGTGGTCTTGCCCTCAAGGAACTTACCGTCTAGACAGAGCCTTGCATTTGGAGTTAGAAAACAGTTTTGTGTATTGGATTTGCTATGAACTTGCTGTGTGACCTGGGACAAATCACTTCCTTTCTCTGCATCTCAGTTTACCTACCCTCCATTAAAGGAAGGGGAGAGCATTGAACCAGATGGCTTCTAATGCCCCTCCTAGAAGCAAATCCTATGAGTAGATTTCAAAGACTATTCCAAAGAAGAGTGAGCAGAGTTTTCAGAGAGATAGGAGATTTATCACGTAAGCAACTACAATAACAGCTAGTATTTATATAGTACCTTAGGGTTGCAAAATTCTTTATATATGATACCTCTGATCCTCTAAAAGTCTTTTTTTGGAAAAAAGCAAAGTTTGAGGGGTTGATCCTTTATCATCCAATCAATCTCTAGGGATCATAATATCATCATTATTTTAAAGTGGAAAGACCCCTTTAAGATCATCTAATGCAGCAACGTCATTTCACAGGTAAGAAAATTAAGGCCCAAAGGGAATTACCCAAAGTCACAAAATGAGTAATTACAGAACTGAGTCAAAATTCATTGTTATTTGCCTTGCATACAATTACTGTTTCACAGAACAACACAGCTTCTAAATCTTGAAGAACTAATCCCTTGGCCTGCAAGGGTTGCCAAGCCTTGGCCAGGAGAAAGGAAGGTAAGGCCTTGGTGTCTTTTGCAAAAGTCACTTTAGTTTTGGTCTGACTAATGCTGATGAAACTGCTGCTGCCTGCTGCTGTCTCTCCCTGGTTTCCTGTGTCTGAATGGGCTTGAGGTTGAGAGTGGTTTCCTGTTTCTCTGTAGCTCAGGACTGGTCTAATTGAAAAGTCATGTCAGGATTATATGTCCAGTGTGGCAAAGAGAAGAAGGAGGAGGAGAAAGAAGAAAGAAAGCCCATTTACTGAAGCAATATCTGGGAAGGGAACAGAAAGACACGTTGAAGGGCAGCAAGAGAAAATATTTACTGGCTTTGAGCCTTTACACAAGTCACTTTTTTCCCCTGGGTCTCAGTTTCCTCATTTGTCAAATAAGGGAATTGGACCAGATGATCCAAAAGGTCTCTTCTAGCTATTACTTCCTAGCAGCATTACTTGGCTTCAGTTTATTTATATATAAATAGGGAGACTGATGTTCCTAAAACTCAACTCGCAAGACTTGTAAGGGGGAAACTTTACAAACCTTGAATCACTAGAGGAATGTGAACTGTTGTAACTATTTCTTTAATATTTTAATGGATTCACGATCAAATCAACAGGAGTCTTTTGTCCAACTGAGCAAGACAAAATTTTCTTAAGTGACATGGTAGCTCAAGAGTTGGCCAGGGAATAAGGAAGACATGACTTTAAATCCAACTTCAGACACTTTCTTGTTGTGGGATCCTAAGCAAGTCAATTAATTTCTCTAGGTTTTATTTTCCTCATTTGTGAAATGAGGATAATAATGGCACCTATCTCCCAGGGTTGTTTTGAGAATAAAATGAGAAAATGTTTATAAAGCACTTTACAAACCTTAAAATAAGATATAATTTTTTCTCCTCTTCCTTCTTCTTTTCCTCTTCTTCTCCTTCTTCCCATGTAATTATTTTCCATATCTTCCAAATTATCCTTTAAATGCCCAGAAATCCTTCCAGCATTTCAAAACATCATCGCCATTATCACCAATAGCATTATTGAGTGGGCATCATCTGGAGAAATGGGTAGCATCTTCCGACTAAAAGAATACGGGAACCTTAGATGTTTAGGACAGAAAGAGACCTCCATGAATCTTCAAGAACTATAAAAGCATGACTTAATATGATTCAAACCACTAAAGTAGCTTAAAACTATGCTGACTTTTGAGACTCCTTGTATTAAAAATTATATCTATGTATATAGATTTTTATGATATAAGTAAAATATATGCATGTTATATAGGTCATATTTTCTCAAGATGATAGTAACCCAATAATGCTATTGGTGATAATGGTGATGATATTTTAAAACCCTAGAAGAAGGTTTCTTGGGCCTGTAGACACTGAATGAAGACTCGTCAGAGATGCTAGTAGAAGGTATTGCCACTCAAGGATAGGTTGGCATAGATGCCTTCTGAGTGCCTTTCCTTCTCTGATATTCTATGATTTTATAATGCAATCAGTTTCATTTGATTCAAAGTATAATAAAAGACTCTTAGTATCATAATGACATCGCCAGTTTCATTCAAATATTTTAGCAATTGATTAATTCAAACAAGTTATCAAACACCCACAGGGCCCTAGATATGTAGTTGCATAACTATTTATTGCAGTTGTGGTTGAGTTGTTTCAGGTGTGTCTGACTCTCTGTGACTCTATTTGGGGTTTTCTTGGAAAAGAGGTGGTTTGCCATTTTCTTCTCCAGCTCACTTTATGGATGAGGAAACTGAGGCAAAGAGGGTTAAGTGTCATACAGCTAGTAAGTGACTGAGGCTGTATTTGAACTGAGGTCCTCCGGACTCCAGGCCCAGGGTTCTATCCACTATATCAGCTAACTGACCATGTAGCATCATCTTTACCCTCAAATTGCTCTTGATTTAGCTATAAATATCATCTTGCCATCCTTCTCCTTAGCATCTACTCTAGTCAAATGGTTCCCTCTCTTCAATATGATGCTGATGTGAAAGAAATGTCCTTATTCATTATCCATAGCCTCAGGACACAGTAGTCTACATTTCCATGTCTGAAAATATTCAGGGGAAAGCAAGATGACCCCTTGTCAGGGATGTCTGAGACAGGGAATTCATATATTAGTTAGGGATGGGGATAAACATTCCTTGATGATCATTCCAGTCCAGAGATTTGATGTGTCTATGATTGTATAACCTCAGTAAACGGATGAACCTTTGGACAGGAAATCTGGATGATGGGACAATAGAAATAACTAACATATTCTCTAGTCACTAATTAAGTTGTTTATGGCTAAAAGGATTCGCAGATGCCACTCATGAAAGAGTTTTCTCTCCACAAATTCCCCAAACTTTTCCATCAATAGGGCCCCCTATTCACACCCTGCTGCTGGATTATTTTGCAAGGGGCAGACTTATGAAGCTTTATTTTATGTTGTGAAGTGGTTTCATAAATACCTAAGAAAACCATCCCCACCACAAGAGGAATTCAATCATATGGTTTATGCTGGAGTCTGAGCTTTGCGTACACATGGCCTCCTGGGGAGACAGTGGGTAGGATGGAGAGCAGTGATTCTTACAGGGCCATTTAGAAAAAAAATAACACATTTTCCTCCCTACCCATGCTTTTTAGAGTAGATTGACTCCAATCTTTCACTTCAAATGATTTCTCTGATTACTTTAGAGTTCATAGTGTTGTGACCAAAAGGCCACATCCCTTCATCCTCCTCCCCTCCAACAAAAGAATTCTTTGGTTCATTGCATTTCCTATAACAACAATAGCCCATATTTCTAGAGTGACTTCAAGGCTCACAAAGTGATTTCTTCATAGCAATCCTGTGAGGTTAGGAGATTTGAATCCCCATTTCATAGATGAGGAAAGTGAGGCTGAGAAAGAGGCTAAAAGAATATACAATCACCTGAGTGGCGGTATAGGGTTCTTAAAATGAACATAAAGAATTGTTTCTCTGTGTTGCCTTGAAGGTTTCTGTGAAGAGAGCTGCTTTCCCAATGCCCTTGAATCCAAATGGGGCCAGGCCAGGCAAAACTTCAAAAGAGGTCAAGTTACATCTTCTTTTGTATCCTCCCCACCCCACCCTACCGCCAGACCTTCTTCCTCTTTCCGTAATCCAGTTTTCTCTTGCCATTATCATCATTTCCTCACTAGGTACTTGTAGCATGGCAACATTTGACCATAAACTGATATGGTGGGAAAAGAGTTAGGAAGTCAGAGAACCTGGATTCAAATCCTTTCTCTCTTACCATTGTGACCTTGAACATGTCACTTATCTTCCCTGAACTTCAAATTTCTCTTCTGGAAGATGGGAAAGTGTTGGAATAACTAGCTTTTTTCCAACTCTGTATCCATAATCCTATAAATGAGTGGAAAACAAAACATCTATTAAGTGCTTGTTTTAAGCCAAGCACTTTGTAAGCACTAGGGACACAGATACAAAAGGAAAGAGCTTACGGACTCAGTTTGCATTCTAATAGGGGTTAGTGAAGGTCAGAAAGGGTTATTTTGATAAGAGAACTCCAGGGATACTATATAGAGGACAGGGAAATTGATTGATGCATCCTTTCCTGCCTGGTCTTATTACTATTTCTGGAGTTAGAGGTGGAGAGGGATGGAGAGAAGAATTCATGCATAGCAACATCCCATAGAGATGGCCCATGATTGTATGAATAACTGATTTCTAGGGCTAAATGAATCAAAGCTAGAATTAAGATTGCTGGGAGAAATGTCAACAAACTCAGATATGCAGATAATACCACTTTGATGGAAGAAAGTGAAGAAGAATTAAGAAGTTTCTTGATGAGGGTGAAAGAGGAGAGCATAAAAGCTGGCTTGAAGCTTAACATTAAAAACCTAATGTCATGGCAACTGGTCCCATAACTTTCTGGCCAATAGAGGGAGAAGGAATGGAAGCAGTGTCAGATTTTATATTCTTGGGCTCAAAGATCATTGCAGGCAACTGCAGCCATGAAATTAAAAGACGATTGCTCCTTGGAAGAAAAGCTGTAGCAAATCAGAACAGCATACTAAAAAGCAGAGATACCACCTTGTCAGCAAAGGTCTATACGGTCAAAACTATGTTGTTCTTTTCCTCAGTAGCAACGTATGTCTGTGAGAGCTGGACTATAAGGAATGCTGAGAGAGTATTGAGAGTTCTTTGGACAGAAAGGAGATCAAACCAGTTAAGAAATTAATTCAGACTATTCTTCTAAAAGAACAGATTCTGAAACTGAAGCTTAAAATTCTTTAGCCACATAATGAGAAGACAGGATTCATTGGAAAAGACTGATGCTGGGAAAGATTGAAGACAAAAGGAGAAAGACAGCAGAGGATGAGATGGATAGATAGTGCCTTGGATGCAATGAACATGAATTTGGACACACTTTGGCAGACAGTTGAGATTAGCAAAGGCTGGCATGCAATGATACGTAGGGTCATGAAGAGTTAGACTTGACTGAATGATTGAACAGCAACATGGCTCTTTTCAGACATAAATCTATGATATTTAAAATATTTTAAAATCACTTACTGCATTCCAGGTTTTGTGTTATACTATAATTACAAATACAAGAATGGAAGACAATCCCTGCCTTAAAGGGGAGGCAATACATATGGGGAGCTTGCAAGCATGAGAGGGGAGGGGAAGAGAGGGGAAAGAATGCAGGAGAGGAGGTGAAGAATTCCTTAGAATGCATTGAATCCAGACTATCTGAACATGCTTAGGGCCCCTCCTTGAAATGGCAGCCTTATTAAGTTTCCTGTTAAGAGACTGAGACCTCAGTGCAAAGGTTTCTTGAGGGTAGGAAGGCTATTGGAAAGGAGATAGAGAAGTCTGGAGAATGAGTCTTTTAACATAGAATTGTGTTTTCGCCCTTTCCTTATTCATTCAAAGGTATTCAAAAATACCCTTCATTGCTCTGGAGGTATTTTTTTAAAAATATTTTCTGCATTTTGGCTGTGACCTCTATATGAGGTTCAATTTTTCAGATTTTTGAGGTGATGGAAACAAAGTTTTTATCTCCGTATTTTTACTTCATTTCCAGGTATTAGATAGGAACATGGTAAAACACCCTCAAAATTTGCCGTGGCATCGGGAAGCTATCTGATTAGCTGAGAGTAAACTTAAAACTGCAGAATGGGTCAACGAGCTTGATTTGGGGGCACACAAAAAGAGAAAATAGAGTGAAAAAGTAAGAGAAAACATCAGAAAATCTTAAATTGTTGTGGAAAGGAGGCCATTTTTAAAAGGATGATGACCAGGAAGGAGTTGGATGCTATAATTCTAGACTAGAGAGGATCATGGCCCAAGCTAAGTCGGGGAGCTATGGGTAAATAGAATAACTAAGGAAATTTAGGTATCATCTAGTCTGATACTTTTAAAAAAAAGTCCTAATTCTAATTTTCTCACTCAGATGTGTTATTTCTGAATTTGTATATTAAACTGAAGAAAACGTGTTACAGTATGGAGTGTGTAATTGATAGTTATATTCTAGATCATAGGTCTGGAACTCTCAAATATGCCTGAGGGTTGATTAGGTGGCATCTCCAAAAGTCGGCATTTCAGAGATACAGCCTAAGTTCTCATAGAAAGCCATTTCTATAACAGTTTCTCTTCTACTGGAAGGCTGATCTGTTAGACACCAAGCCCATAGCCATAATGCATAATCAGAGGAAGAAAAAAAAAACAGCTAAAAACAGAGGGGCTGTTTCCTTCCTTTGTCCTGGGTGTTTACCTGGCTGGGAATCATTCTCAACAAATAACTGAATCTTTCACAGATTTCTGCAGCAGTGGCTTGTCTAATAATTACCAACATCATGTATCACTTATCTTCTTCTCACCCCCCCTACTCCCTATTATATGATGTTGCTCCCATAGCCAAAAAAGACTGTTCAGCATAGCCCAATTCTAGCTGGTTCTATCAATTTCTCAAGATGTGATGCACACTGAGCTAGGTGCTACCAGCTCTGCCACTAATTATATGTCTTTGCAATGTTGGATAGATAGATAGATAGATAGATAGATAGATAGATAGATAGATAGATAGATAGATAGATAGATGAACTGCTCTCCTGGTTGTTCTTTATTTTGCACAGCTTCATTCCAGTCTCCCCAGTCTTCTCCAAAACTATCACTTTCATCATTTCTTACTGCATAATAATATTCATTTACACTCAAATACCATAATTTGTTCAACCATCCCTCAATTGGGGGCTGCCATCTTAATTCCCACTTCATTACTACCATGAAAAGAGCTGCAACAAATATTTTTGGACATATAAAACCTTCTCTTCCATCTTTGATCTCTTTGGGGTACTATGGTGGTTTGGAATACAGTAAAGGAGAAAGCCATAAACAAAAAAATCAAGTTGCTTTGGATCAGTTTCTAGAAGTAGCTGAAATTCTTGGGAAGTCAATGCCAGTCAGAGAGGTCTGACAATCAGTGTCTGGTCCACAGGAGTTACTGAATAAATACTCATAACTTTTCCCCTACCGCTATGTATATTTGCCATCACCAATGACATCTTTCAACATGTAGGCCCTGAACTATGACTTTGGAGATCCAGGGGTGGTTTTGCTTCTCACAAGTCATGTGACCTTGAGTAGACTACCTTACTTCATCTTCCTTCTCTGAACAATGGTCATAAAAATTCTTGCTCATCTGAAAGGGTATTTTGAAAATCAAATAAGGGCTAAGAAATCTCTTTATAAACCACAAAGTGCTAATATATATATTACATATATATTAACATATATATGTTATATATAACATATATATATATGACATGCTAGAGTTTAAAGATGCAACCAAGAAATGAAAGGAAGGCTTGTCCTATTATACGATATTACATACACACTTATATACACACACACAAACACACACACTCACACATATACATAGGCACCTGTGTGTCTCTTTTCCCGGGTAAAAATCTCCACCTTTGATTCTGGTTATTCTCCTCTGCTTAAGTTTGTTGTACTAAAAATGTGGTGTCAGCATTGAATTCATAACCAGACATGGGCTTATTTCATTAAAAGAAAGTACAGTGGGATTAGTACTATCATCCCTCCCCTATTATTTTGGACGATATAAAGCTTATTAATCATCTAAGATTTTTTCTTTAGTTGAAAAAACCTTCATGAATGGTCTATTATATGCAAAGTGTCATCCTAAGCCCTGGGCATGTAAAGACAATAATGAAACTTCATACATGACAGAGCTTATTTTCCCAATATTCTACTGGAATATACATCAAGAACAAAATGAATAAACTATCAAATAATTTGAAGTGAGAGAGAGCAGGTAGGTACCACAGTGGATACAGCACCAGACCAAGAGTCAGGAAAATCTGATTACAAGTTTGACCTTAAGACACTTACTGCCTGTGTGACTCTGAGTAAGTCACTTAATCCCTGGCTGCCTCAGTTGCCTCAGATATAGTATCAAAATAATAAACTACTTCCTGGTGTTGTTGTGAGGATCATTCAACCCATAAATATTTATTAAGCTTCTACTACTTGTGAGACATTGTGCTAAAGGCTGAGGATACAAAAAGGAACAAAAGATGGTGCCTGTCCTCAAAGAGCTTACAATCTAATGAGAGAGACAACACACAAACAAATATATACACAGCAAGCTATATACAATATAAATGAGAAATATTAACAGAGGGAAGGCTCTAGAATTAAGAGTGACTAGAGAAAGCTTCCTGTAGAAGATGAGATTTTAGTTGGCACTATAAAGGATGCTAGGGAGGTCATTAGTCAGAGTAGAGGAGGGAAAATACTTAAAGTGCTTAGCCCAGTGCCTGGCACATGTTATTGATGTTGCTTAGTTGTTTTTATTGTGTCTCATTCTTCATGAGCACGTTTAGGGTTTTCTTGTCAAAGATACTGGAGTGGTTTGACATTTCCCTCCCTAGCTCATCTTACACAGCTAGTAAGTGTCTGAGACTGGATTTGAACTTAGGTCTTCTAGACTCCAGGGCTGGCACTTAACTGCTCCTCACCTGACACATAGTAGGTGCTTAATAAATGTTTCTTTCCTATCTTTGCCTTATACATAGGAGATACTTAAAGAGGCTTTTGGAGGGAGGCAATATATGAGCTGAACTTCCATTTGACAGTGTCAACTTAAATTGAACTTTTGGTCCTCTAAATTGTAGCTAATTGTTTTCTTGAAGCATAACATTTATAACTATACCATTGCATTTTCTTCCTATATTTTGCCATCATTTTCATCATAGACTTTTGTAAAAGACTTGATAGGCCATCATAGAAAACCTATCAAAGTCTTTTTGGATTCTGACCATCATTTGATGTTTTGGTTATCCCTCAGAGATATGTCATTTTCACATTTGATAAGCTATTTTCATGCTAGTCATTGATAAAAATTCCCAATAATACATTGTCAAGGACAGATCCTGGGAGTACCCCACTAGAGACCTCTCAGTTTACACTGATCTATTAGGGATTGTCCTCTGAGTCCTATCATTCAACTAGTCTGAATATATCTATGTATATGAATGCACTATCATTTTGTCAACACATCTCCAACTTCTTCATAAGGATCACATGAGAAACTGTTAGATTTCTGTTCTAAAGTTCAGATATAGTATGGCCTTCTCCTGATCTACTAGCATAGTAGCTCTCAAAAGAAAATGAATTTAGTTCTGTATAATCTTTTCTAAAAAATGCAATCATATTGGCTTTAAATGAGAATTACTATTACTTCTAAATAGCCAGTTATTTCTTTTATAACAGGTAAATGAATGAATGATTGAAACTAAAAATTAATTAAGTGCTTACTAAGTGCCAAATACTGTGATAAGTGCCAAAGATTTTTAGAGAAAGCAGGAAAGGTCTAGGATCTCAAGAAGCTTATATTCTAATAAAGGGAGATTACACATATAGAGAGTGGTGTCTAGGGAGGAATATTTTGATTTGGAAAGTTATGGAGATAATGAGTAGAGCTTTATGCAAACAGATAGATACTCCCTTTCCACAGATCAACTATGATTACTGTTCCAGAATTATAAAAGGTGGAGTTAGGTTATGTAGGTAGTGGCAAACATTCCAAGAATTAAAGTCATATTCATTAAAATTTCTAGTTTCCACTAATTTTTTAGTTGAGTCTTTGGGATTTTCCAAGTATATCATCATATCATCTGCAAAACAGATAGTTTCATTACCTCATTTCTTATTCTGGTTCCTTCTATTTCCTTTTCTTTTCTTATTGCTTTTACTAGGAATTCCAATATAATATTGAATAATATTGGTGATGGTGGGCATACTTATTTCACACCTTGAACATATTACTTACCAGACTTATGGAGAGGTGAACAATTTATACATAAACAAGAAATAGAAGACAAAGTTAGGTGTAAAATGGATAATCTTGATTGCATTAAATTTAAAAAAAAATATTTTTTACAAATAAATTAAATGTAGCCAACATCAGAAGGAAAGTAGATAATTCAGAAAAAAAAAATCCTTATAGACAGTTTTTCAGATAAAGACTTCACATCAAAATTACATAAAGAACTTTGTCAAATCTATGATAATATGTGTCGTTCCTCAGCTGATAAATGGTCTAAGGATATGAACAGGCAGTTTTCCAATGAAGAAATAAAAATAATTTATAGTCATATAAAAGTGCTCTGAATTTTTATTGATTAGAAAAATGCAAATTAAAACAAACTTGAGATATCATTTTGCCTTTGTCAGATTGGCTAAAATGATTGAAAGAGAAAATGACAAATATTTGAAGAAATAGCAAGTTGTGCATAATAAATTAGCAGTTTAATCTTTTTTTATTGTACAACATTATGGAAATACTTGTTTTATTTCACAAATTAAAAATAAAATAAAAATTCTAGTTTCCAAGTAATTTTTAAATTTATATTTCAAAGGTAATTTTTATTAAATTAAAGTCAGAAAAAAAATAATGTTGATGCTTTTCTGTGCTTGTAAAATTTTTATGCCCTAATATATGGTCAATTTTTTGAAGATGCCTTGAGTAGCTGAGAAATTAGTATATTCCTTCATGGGGCAGCTAGGTGGTGCAGTGGATAGAGCACGAGTGCAGGAGTCAGGAGGATCTGAGTTCAAATCTCACCTTAGACCCTTGACACTCATTAGCTGTGTGACCTTGGGCAAGTCACTTAACCCCAATTACCTCATCCTGGGTCATCTCCAGTCATCCTGATGAATATCTGGTCACTGGATTCAGATGGCTATGGAGGAGAAATGAGACGCTGGTGACCTTGCACAGCCCTCCCTCACTCAAAAAAGCAAGAAAAAAGTCAAGTACAAGTCATGCTGTTATTTCTCTGATGGCATGATCTTCAGCAATGAAGGACAAACACACACACACACACACACACATATTCCTACATATTTCCCTTAAGTATTATCCAGAGATCTATTGTATCAACATTTTCTAAAGTTCTATTTCTCCCTTTAACTTCTTTCTTATTAATTTTATGGCTAGCCATATCTAGATTTAACAGGAATAAATTGAGGTTCTCCACTCTTACAGTTCTACTGCTTATTTCCTTTATAACTCATTAAACTTCCAAGAATTTAGGGGTGATGCCATTTGATGCATATATATATATATTATATATATATATATATAGTATTTATATGGATCCATTATCTATGGTACTTTGCAGCAAAATGCAGTTCTCCTGTTTATCTCCTTTATTATTATTTGTTTATTATTATTTATGTCCTTTTTCATTTTATTTTTGTCTGTGATAATAATTGCTATATCTATGGGTTTTTTTTTTTTTTAAATTTCAATGGTAGCATAATAGATTCTGCTCTAGGTCCTTTCTTTAACTCTATATGTATCTTTCTGTTTCAATTATTTCTTATAAACAACATATTGCTGGATTTTGGTTTCTAATCTATTCAGAGATCCTCTTCCATTTTTATAGGTGAGTCGATCCCATTCACATTCACAGTTATGATTGCTACCTGCATATTTCCCTTCATCTTCTCTCATACTTTTCTTTTTCCTTTCCTTAAAAGTTTGTTTTGCTTCTGACCACTAACTCCTTTAATCTGTTCTCCCTTTTATTCCTCTTTCCATTTCCCTTAACCCCCTTTTCCTTCTATTTCCCTCCTATTACTGGCTAAAATTAATTTCTGTGCTCAACTCTGTGTACATATGTATTGTTCCCTCCTTAAAACAGTTCAGATGAGAATGAGATTCTAGTGTCACTTGTTACCTCTCCTTTCCATTATATAAAGTCTCCCTCGTTCACCCCATTTATGTAAGATAGTTTCTCCCATTCTTTCTCTCTTTTCCAGTGCATCCTGCATCCCCATTTTTCCATTCTTCTTTTGAGATTATCCAAATATATTAGAATCACAGTCAGATCCTGTGTATAATTAGAGTCCCTCTTATTCTTTTGGTGGTAAAGTTTGAAGAGATTACATCTACCTATGTAACAAGATAAAGAGTTTAATTTTGTTTAGTCTCTTATGATTTCTCACTCATGTTTACTTTTTTATGATTTTCTTGGGTCCTCTGTTTGAATGTCATTGTTTTTTACTCTACAGTGTTTTTTTCATCAGGAATGCTTGAAAGTCTTCTATTATTTTAGAGACATACTTCTCTCTCCTATAAAATCATACTCAGTTTTTCTGAATAAGTTATTTTTGATGATAATTCTAGATCCCTTGTCTTCTAGAATATCATATTCCTCCAAAACTTTAGGAAGAGGCTGCTCAATCTTATGTATTTCTTGCTAGAAATCAAGTCTTCCTGACTGTAGTTCCAATTCTCTATCCACTGCACCATATAGATGCCTCAATGTATATAATATAAGAACTAAAAGAGAACAGAAAGGTGATTTAGTTCAACACTTTCATTCAACATTGGGAAATGGAATCCTATAAAAGAACCTAATTTTACATATCTCCTCCCTTTTAGAGTAGTGATCCCATAGTCTTGTGTAAATCTGATTGTTTCCCTTATACTTGAACATTTCTTTCTTTATTTAACTAGGAAGTTTTGGGTTTTGACCATGATAATCCTAGGTATTTTCAATATAGGGTATTGTGTTTGTTGCCTGTTTAATACATGTATCCATATGGGTTTATCTAGATGCAGTTCAGTGAAAGACATGAATAGATATCTCTAAGAGTGTTCTTCACCCACCATTCTCCAAGAGAGACCCATTTACTCATGCTAGTAGCAGGAGAAATCCGCAATGTTATATGAATTAGAATATAGGTTGTCCCACTGGGAATAAGATATCTTAACTCAATACACACATGCAAACACACACATACACACACAATCACACAGAATTCCTGATTTAACCCGAGGAGAAATTTCCCAAAGTCTTTAGTCTTAGCAAAGTCTCTGCAAAAAATGTATATTATTTTTGGAGGCATCAGCCCTTCTATATCTCAGTTTATTATTGGATTCTTTCTCTCCCTCCAACCATTCCCTCTGCAAAGAGAATGTAACAATGTGTTCTTTCTAAAAGTTGGAAGTGAGAAGTACTAGGCTCACTCCTTGCTCAAGTTCTCACCATCTTCTCACTTCAGGAAAGTTCAGAGCATCAAATAATCCTTCTCCACCAGTGAAGACAGATTTTTGTAAATGAACTTCAGTTGCAGGTTTCATCAGTTTGAGGGTTCGTTCAGAAGGCAATTGATTTTTTATTCTCACTTTATCTCTAATTCTAGTAGATTTGGAAAGGATTGTTTATAATTTCTTGAAATATATAGTCCAGACTTTTTTATCATGGTTTCAGTTATTCCAGTGATTTTTAAATTACCTCTCTTCAGTCTTTCTAGGTGAATTGCTTATGATGGTAAATATCTCACTTTTTTTTATTTAAAATTTTTTTGACTTGGTTTTAGTGTATCCTGTTGTATCATGGAACCATTGATTCCTTTTGCTCCATTCTATTTTTTTCAGGGAATTTTCTACTTGGGAAAGGTTTTCCACTTTCTGTTCTAAGTCATTTATTCTTTTTTTTTCTCAATTTTTCATTTCATTCCCAACCCCCACCCCCAGTCTATCTTTTAGCTTTGCAGATCAAGTGAATGTTTTTCTCTGTAATTGTTACTTACAGTTATTGTGGGATTGTTCTATTGCTCTTTTTGGGGGGATTACCTTTTGAGTTTCTCTTTAACCTATAGTGTTTCTTTGTATTTGATGTTTTTTCTTACCCTATTTTCAGCTTCATTTATTTGATTGAAATTTTGTGCTTGGGTTAGTTCCTCTGGCATGTTGAATATATTACATAAACCTTATTTAGCCCTTTTCTTTGTTCTCTGGATGCTACTACTGCAACTGATCTGGATGGAGTGCCTAATTACCTTAGTTAAGGTTGACTTCTCTTCTTCATGCTTCCATTGGTTTCCAGACCAATTATGTGAGCTTTCTCTTGCTTCCCTTGCATAACCCATCAACCATCCTTCATTGTATTCTGGCCATCTAAATTGCACTATTTTGCACTTGATGGAAGAACTTACCATTGTTTTTCTTTATATTTGATCTTTCTGTGGACTTTCTTTTGTGAGTTTATGTAAAAAAAAAAAACTAGACTTTTCTATGACCTTTTGTTTTGCTATCATAACTGAAATTTATATCACTACCTTTCAAATAACCAGATCCAAGTGTCTATCTCCAGTGAACACTCAAACTGTTCCCTTCTAGTTTCTGGAAATTTGACCCCATTCTTTCCATCCCCAATGGTTTAATCTTCTCATTTTTCTGATCTAGTTTATTGGCATTTCTGCTTCTGTCTTATCTCTCTGTCTTGGGCTCTGTATTTATCTTAGTCTCTCTCTCTATATCTCTGTGCCTATGAGTGTATCTGTCTCTCTCATTCAACTGAATTTGCATGTCTTTTCATCTGATAGACCTATGGCTATTTTTCTAGGATTCTGAAAACATACACAGAATTCTTTTGCAATCTCAGTCTGCAAAGGATTCATGAGAGTAAGTTTCACCAGGCTGAAATCTTGGCCCCTCTACATTCTAGCTTTTGTATTATCAAGACAGAGGCATTTAGGTGGCTTGGGGGATAGTGAGCTCCTAGAGTCAGGAAGATCTGAATTCAAATCTAGCCTCAGAAACGTAGTAGCTGTGTGACCCTGGACAAATCACTTAACCTCTCTTTGCCTTACTTCAATGGAGAAGGAACTGGCAAACCACTTCAATATCTTTGCCAGGAAAACCCCCTGGACAATATGGTACACAGGGTCACGAAGAGTCAGACATGACTGAACAACTGAACAATGATAGCAGCAACACTTTAGTAAGGATTTTCCTGAATGTAATGAGGGGCCTTCTGATTTTACCTATTTTATACACACACTTACTCTCAGAGAGGTAGAATGTTTTGTTCTCCACACAACCCTGAAATTGCCACCGAGGTCAGATGAATTTGAATAAAGTGGTCTACATGTAATCTGAATGTAACCTTGCTTCTGGAGTAATTATGACCCATTGCAAATCAAAATTTCCCAGTAGCTTGACTGCAAGTGTCTTGAACTCCGAGTTTATACTAGCTATCCTGTCAGACATACAATCAGCTTGTTATGTTTTCTCCAGTGCTACAGTTCTGATGAGATAGCATGACATTGTGGAAAGCCTCAGAGTTAGAAGACATGGGGTTAAAACCATTCTCTGCTTTTTACTCTGTAATTGTGGACAAATCACTTAACTTTGCCTCAATGAACTCATCTGTATAGTGTAGATAATATTATTTGAATTACATAGGATCATTGTGAGGAAAATATGAGAACTTTAAATTAAGTAGGAAAGTATTCTCTATTATAATTTTAAGTATCAGGCTGAAATCAGAGCGACTCTTTTTAGGAGAACTGTCTCTGATCTTTTACCCAACTCAACAAGAAGCAGAAGATTGGGGATTTTTTTTTCTGTACACCTTGTCATCCGGTGGAGCAGAACTGGCCTCCAATCTGGGGTGTCTGAAGCAGTCTAGGGCCCAGAGAGTCAGGAATCAAACAGAATCTCAATTAGTTTCATAGTAAGGGAAATGGCTTCCAAGGAAGGACACGTATTGGAGGCCTACTCCTCTTGGGGAACCCAAGGCAGTGTGAGGTGATCTCAGTATTTATACCAATGGGTACACAGGGAATTCTATTCCTGACAAGGAGGGGTAATAGCAATAATGTGACAAATTTGATTCATAGTAGGACTTCATGATCAGAACAGGGGTACCACCATAGTTTACCCAAGCTCAGAGACCATCCGATGTCGGTATGAAACATTTCTGGGATTTTACCAGGGCTGAGATCATCCTGAAGGTGAGCACAAAGGATCATTGCTATGCCAAGTTCAGGGCATAGTCTATTTCCTGACTCTTAACTCTGGACAAAATGTCTCCCAATATCATAATATTTCCCCCTTTTGGGTAAAGGGAGGGGTTCTGAAAGAACTCCTACCCTTATGGCCAATAAAGGACAAGCAGGTATAAGTCAAGATGACAGGGGAGCCAAGATAAAATATTGCCTGGGAGTGGGGCAGTACCTTGAGGGGATATATAGGCAAAGTGTGTCTCAGGTATCATTGCTAGTCATTGCTTGTTTACAAGCAGAAAAGAGAGCGGGGCCAAGAATACAGAGGGAGAAAATGCCAACACATGCTTGAATCAGGGCCTTGATAGTTGGGCACACAACAAAGGGGAAGAGAAAAAAACAAACAAACTAGGACACTGCTCAGCCCTCATTCAGTATCTTGGGATAGCTGTGTCATCTGGGTATGGTGGCTTCTGGGTTCATGCTAGACCAACACTGAGGTCCTGTCAGGGTTATGCCATTCACTCAGGAGTAGGAGCTTTCTTCAGATGATCCCAGAGTCCCCTTCCACAAGTTGGACAGCTGTGGGAATTGTCAGAAGGACCTGGTAGGGGCCCTTAGAGAAAATTCCTTGCCTCAATCTTTGAATCTGAGCCTCTGGTTCTTTGTTAAGACACTCTAAGCAACACATAGAGAAGGTCCAGTATCCCAGCCCTTTAGGGCTAGGATGAAACAATGCAATAAAGTTTTAGTTTTCTCACAAGACTGAGGTTGGACTAGACCCATAATATGATAGGTACTATGCTATTTCCAGAATTGAGTCACAAGATGGAGTCAGTGTGGTTCACTCAATTTCCACAATTAACCACTTGCTCTCCTAATCCCCTTAGTCTGCTATAAGCCAAATCTACAAGATTTTTAACAAATTCACAATCATAATTACAGCATCAGGTACTGTTAGGTTGCAGATCAAACTACTTAGAGACTTCACAATGGACTAGTTTTGAAAAGGGTGATTTACTTGTCACCAAAGTAACCAAGAAAACTTAATCATAAAGTATTCAAAGCAATGCAGCAATCGTCACTAATGTTAACAAGCAACCAAATCTCCTTGAACATTATACACAGTAACAGCCATAGTATGTGAGGACCGCTTCTTATAGACTTAGCTTTTCATAGTAATGCAAGGACATAAACCATTCCCAAAGGACTCTTGATGCAAAATGCCATCCACATCCAGAGAAAGAACTATGAAATCAGAATACAGAGTGAAGCAAACGATTTTATCTTGTGTTATGTTTTGTTTTGGTTTGGTTTTTCTCATTATTTCTCCCATTTATTTTAATTTTTCTATGGAATATGACTGTTGTGAAAATGTGTTTAATATGAATGTATGTGCAGAGTCCATATATGATTGCATGCCATCTTGGGGAGGGAGGGGAAAAAATTTAAAACTTATGGAAATGACTGTTGAAAACTGAAAACAAATTAATTAAAAAAAAAAGAAAGTAAAAAAAAAATCAAATCTCCATGAATCCTGGTAACCCATTCTCATTATCAATTTTACTAGCACATTTTGAGTCCCAGGTGTCTCATGTAGTAATCCAGTCACTAGATATCTTTTCTTGGACAATAGACTTTATTCTCAAGACAGTTCTAAAGGAGGCTGTACTTTTCTGGTTCTAAATCTAGAGGTTTCTAGATAATTCTAACAATATAATTTAGTGTAATTACTGAAATTTTGCTCTCCAATCTTGAAATTTCAGAAAATTTCAGTTTGTATGGTATTTGCTTCTTCTATCCTTACCTAAATCCTGTACTTGATAGAACAAGCTTTTTTTTAAATTTATGAGCTACTTCTCTTTCTTAGCTGGCACCAGATGATTTTGAGAATTACTGCCTTATAATATAGTTTAAGATCTGATACTGCTAAATCTCCTTCCTTTACATTTTTTAACCATTCCTTTGATACTCTTGACTTTTTTATTGTTCATTTTTATTATATTGACCCTGCCTATCCATGAATAATTTTACATTTCTTCAATTATTTAAATCTGATATAGTTTCTGGGTTTGTTTTGGCAAATGTACTTCCAGGCATGTTGTACTGTCTACAGTTATTTTAAATGAGGTATTTCCTACTTTCTCTTTTTGTAGGGTTTTGTTTGTGCATATTGTGTGCAAAAAAATAAAAGAAAAAAGATAGTTTTATTACCTCATTCCCTATTTTGATTCTTTCTATTTCTTTTTCTACTCTTACTGAAATTGCTAGGATTTCTAATACAATATCTGATAATATTGATGACAGGGGGCATCCTTGTTTCATACCTGATCTTACTAGGAAGGCTTCTGATTTATTCCCATTATAAATAATGTTTTCTAAAGGTTTTAGATAAACAAATTTTTCATCAATTTAAACAAAAACCCTTTTATGCCTATATAATCAATTATGGTAATAGTTTTCCTTAGGTTAAACCATTCCTGAATTCCTGGCACAAATCCCACTTGGTCAGAATGTCTAATCTTTGTAAGATAGTGTTTTAATCTTTTAGCTAGAATTATATTTGGGGAGTTTTGCATCCATATTCATTAATGAAATCGTCTACACTTTCCTTTCTCTGTTTTTACTCTTCTTGGTTTTAGGTATCAATATTATACTTTGTCTCGTAAAAAGAGTTAGATAGTAGTTTAATGTTAGAATTAGTTGATTTTTTTAAACATATAACATAATTCACTTGCAAATCAATCTGGTCCTAGTGTTTTCTTCTTAGGAAGATCATTTATGGCTTATTCTTTTACCCTTTAAAATTATCAGATTGACAACAACAATGTTAGGGTCCTTTAATTCTTAGTAATAGTGAGGAGACAATTATGTCAAGGGCTTATGAAGTCAGCATACATAGTTATTATTTGTGTCTCAGTTGGTTAATATTTAAAAAAAAATCTGTTTGTGGTCTATATTGTAAATAATTTAAAAGAAATATGACCTGACCAAAAATTGGAATTGTGTTATGAGATATGACCTATGTTAAAAATGAAAAATAAAAAATATAACAAAATAAATTATCAGATTGATACTTTGAAAGCAGGGAAATAATTTCACTTTACCATTATAAATGAAATTTATGTGTAAAATCCTTAATCTTTAATTAATAAATCCTTAATCCAATTTGAGAACTTATTACTAAAATGTACTAATATTTTAGTCTAATCCTGTTACTTTTCTCAAAGTTTACTATTACATTTAATTTGAAAACTTTTCTATTACATCTCTGTCTTATTATCTTTTCTAATTATCTTCCCCTTTTGGGGATATCATCCCTATATTACATTTTGGACAGGTTAAAATTGTAAGATATTCACACTCGCACCCTGTTATAGTAACTCAGAGGTGTTCCAGTATCATTCTATTATTTAATAGGTTCTGTGTTATATTTATTGCTGTTATTGTTGAATTTGTCCTTCATTCTTGAAGAAGACCATGACATTGGGGAGATGATGACATGACTTGCAGTTGACTTTGATTTGAATGAGGGAGGACTGTGCAAGGTCACCTGCCTCACTTTCTCCTCCTGAGCCATCTGGGTGCAGTGGCCAGATACTCATCAGGATGACTGGAGACGGCCCAGGATGTAATGGGAGACCTTGTCTATTTTAAGATGCCAAAAAGGTCTTTTTACATTCTCATTTTGAGTTAGGTATGCCCCTTCAGTGAGTAGGCCTCTTTAAGTAGTTTCTCAAAAGATGGGTCCTTTAACTAACAAAATTCAAGCTGGGAGGGGAATATGCTCTGGGTTCCTAAGATCATTGTCTGTGGGGTCAGGGTATGTTGGTTCAAAATTTTTCTCTGTTGTTTACTATATGTGTCACTTTGTCCAAATTACCTAAAGTCCTTGGGGCTCATTTTCCTCATCTGTAAACTGATGCAGTTGAACTAAAGGAATTCTAAGTTTTGTTCCAGTTCTAGATTGATGATCCTATGATGATGTGGTTATATATGATCCAAAAGGCAATGAGTGTAAGGTGCATGAGTCATGGATCTGTAATGTGTTACCAGTAAAGAACTGTATAGTAGAAACAGAGTTAAAAAACAAAACAAAACATGTCAGTCAGGCAATAGACTTTTATTAAGCACTACTGCACTAACTCTAGCATCAATTAAGTAAATGATAAGATAATGATCTGGTGCCTATATGAAATCTTGAGGGCAATGATTTGTCTGCATTGTAACTCTTTGGTAAGGCAGGACTCCTTTTTATTTACAAAAAATTTTCTCACTATCTTAAATTCCACTCTCTTTAATTTGAGAATTGATGAATAAATTTGAGTTTAGGACATTAATACAATTTAAGATTGTGAGTACATGCAAAACTTCTTGATTATATAAATTTGGTACAAAAAGAAAAAGAGGGATATAATTATAATAATGTCATATAAGGGGAGTGGGGGGAGGAGACTCCCTTAGCTCTGTTTGATTTCAGATATGATTCATATCTGACAGCCAATCATGTAGTCACGGTGTATGAAAAACCAGGCTCAGGATTAATCGTGAAAATTTTCCTTTTCAGAAAAGAAATAGCAAAATGGGGAAATAGAGTCAAGAGAATCCTATTCAAGCAGTGCCCAGGTTGTCCCCAAAACATTTCCCAGGCACAGACATCCACCTTTAGCAGTTCCCAGACTACAACATATACCATTGTCTTCTATTAGTTTCATGACAATTTAGACAATCATCCTGCAAAACAATAATAAATTACAGTCCCAGAAATTTTTACTTTGAATAGAAAAGTTTCACTAACTACAACTTACAGCTCAAATATCTTTCCTGATGTTTCCCTAATGGTTAATATTTATTTATAAATTAAAACTACCCATTTTGTGAGGCTTCAGACATTTATCAAATACCTCATATTTGACTCATAATTAATATATTGAAGCTACATCTTTAAACCACCCTATACATTTTTATAATAGATAAGAATTTTCAAATGAAAATTCATTATTATATATTATTACCTGCTTTATAACAAAATATACTTCATTAAATATTTAAGTTTTCTAATATCTATTTTATCACATCCTTTTAAACACCCAATTCACAATGTAATAACATCCAGATTAAAAAGTTGTTTTATCTAACATTTCTGTTACATTGATCTGTAAGATTTCACAATATAAGAGAATTTAGAAATATAATAACACAAATAATAAACTTCAGATGACAACACTTGTATTTCCAAATTATCACATATAAAAATCATTAATCTTATTACTTTGACATTTTAAAACCACTTTAGAGTTATTACCTGTGGAACAATTACATTCAATTAAAGAAATAATAATACAGTGCTCAGCATATGCCAGTCACTGAGTTAAGCACTTCACAATCATATTATTTTCATCTTACAACAACCATGGGAGGTAAGTATCATTATCATTTTTCTCTTTACAGATCAGAACGCTGCCACAAAAAGAGATTAGATAACTTGCCTAAGATGACACTGCTAATAAGTTCCTGCAACTGGAACAGAAAAGGGTAGGCTCACCAGGGGTAGAGGCTCATTGGTCCCTCAAATTCATACCACCATGCTAGGCACTGCCAGAGGCACCAGGATCTTCCCAGGTAGCAGTTGGGCAGGGCCTGCACTGGAGACACTTACTGGCCTTTGAGGGGTGGAGGGCACACTGTTTGCAGCCTAGGATCTGCAGTGACTGGTGCTAAGACCTTCTCATTGGAAGTTTTTCCTGGTGGTAGGGCAAAGAGGATGCTGACCATGAGGCCTGACCCCTCCTCCTTGTAACGGTAATTTGAATTGGAAGATCTTTCCTATTCATTAATAGGCCCATTAAGTCACATGGAGCCTGTGGTGGGAGGAGTTTGTTGAATGGGTAGGGCATCAAGAGGCAGAGCTGAGAGAAAGTTAGTCTTGAGAGTAGTCAGAGCTAGGAAGAATGCAGGCTCCTGGGTAGTGTGAGTGATTTTGTGATTGTTTGTGATTTTGTTTAAGAGACCTTGCTTGTGATGAGTGTAACGGACATGTACTGTGGGAAACCTAGCAGAGGGAAGGCTTGGGAACGGTGTTGTCCTTTGCATTGTTATTGTGCATAGATTCTTGTCTCTGTGATGAATTTAGATCTGAATAAATGTTTTGGTTCTGCTTTCCATATGGAGAGTCTATGGTATTTCATGATTCTGAATTGTGCTGTGATATTCATGGCTACCATGGGCACTGTGAATATTGCATTGGTGCTACATTCCCCCAATTCTGACACCTACAGCTTTGGAGCATGGTGCTTTTGGGGCTGCAGCTACCTGCAGATGCTGGAACAGGGTGAGCACTATGTATTGAACATGGGTAATGCCCTCAGGTTTGCAAGGGGGAGTGGACTACAGGTTGCCCATGGGCACAGCAGTACTGAGGACACTGCTTACGGAGGTCCACTGTAGTTACTTCCCCCTGTTCTGACAGATGGGGAAGAATGTAGTTCAAGTTTCCCTATATTTTTAAAGCATTTTTTCAACATCTTTATCTGGGGATCTAATCTGAAATAAGAGGGATTAACAAGAGAAGGAAAGATCTAAAGGAATGGAGGACATTTTCTGAGGTGCAGATCATTGGGGCATGGACTGTAATGGTCTTGTTATCAATCCCCACAACTGAGATACACTCATGGCTCTTGGAGAGGGGAATGGGGAAGGCAGAGGCATTTAAAATTGGGTGTATAGGACTAGTAACAACAAAGGCAGATACCTCTTTTCCCTGAATGAGCAAGGAGACATCTCCAACAGAGTCATGTAGATGATGGACAGAGCTGAATGATTAGGGTTGTACAGACGGTCCCTTAATGCTTTCTGGGGTACTTTCCCTTTTTTCAGCATCCACCCTAGATTTCATTCTGCACTCTGTTTTCCAGCAGTCAGTTTGTTTTTTCTTTACCAATAGGATCAGACTCTTAGTTTGCATCTCTTGCTTATTAAAGAGACAATACTTTCCTTTCCTAATGGCACAGAAAGGACACGGGGAGAGATGTGCTGCTGAAAGGAAACAATTCTTTTTAGCATTTCTAAGCTCTTTCTGACTTATTTCATCCTCTTCTGCAAGAGTGACTGCCAGTTGTACTGTGGTCTCGAGGAGGATCCCAATGTCAGAATGTTGCCAATCAGAAATAGTCAGTTTACTTTGTTTAGAGACAGATGGGTGAAGATTATTAACAAAACAGGATAAAAACTAAAATGTCAAGGAAGTGTTAACAAGAGATGGATATAAGGTGCAAATTGTTTACTTCTTTTTCTTACTTCTGGGATTAATTCCAAGCTAGTTGCCTTCCTTCCTTTGCCTGGAGCAATGAAGCTATTAATTTTCTCATTTACTTTTTAAACATTTTATAAAATTTAATCCTTATTTTTCCTTAAAACAAATCATACAGAGTAGTACCCCCAAAATTTACTAAGATTTTTCAGGAGGGAGTTCTTAAATCTTAAAATAAAAAAATTTCAAAATTCTCAATCTGCTAAGATGTTTTTAGTGGTTCTATAAACTTTGATTATCTGACTGTTTCCCCCCTGTAATTGCAATACAGGCAAAGCTGAAATGACAGGGTGAAAGTATCTTTTAGAGTTTTTTTCCTCTTTTCTTCTAACCTAATCTCCCTCAGAAAGCCTAAGTGGGAGTTAGGCCTGCTTATTTGGGACTTTTGTTTCAAGCATGAAAATTCATCAGTCTTTCCCAGTGTTCTAAACTCTCTGGCCATAGCCCTTATAATTTTTTTGGCTCACTGCAATTTTATATCTTTCAAGGTAACAGAATCTAGCTCACAACACAAACATGATACAGCCTTTTTACAAAGACAGACACAGACATAATGACAAGACAGATACAAACAGCAGGCTAGCTTACAATTCAACCATGACAAAGCACACAAATGAAATGCTAACTGCGACTGATTCTGAGGCATACAATACAACACAGGTGTCAGGGGCCGTCCCGAACCTCCTGGGCAGAGAGGTAACAGCAGGAGTCTATACCCGTTCCCCCCCCCCCCACCCCCCACCCCCCCCCCCCCCGGCAATCACGCGCCTCACCCGTGACTTCCGGGCTAAGGGTGCAGGGAAGGCTCGTGTACAAGGCATGATACCGCCCTTGGGGAGGTGCTGAGAGAACTCCAGTAAGAGTAAAATACACCTGGCCACCTGTGATAGGACCAAGCAGGTGGTCCGAGTGGGGAAGGAAGGTCCAGAGAGACCCCTGCCCTATCACCGCAGGGCACGGCTAGCAAAGAGGAGGGGGCTGGGGCGACAGTAAGCTGAACTCCCCAATCAGGAGTCGGACAGCAAAACCCGGAAAGAATAAGGAATATAAGGCTATGCTCTGAGGGGGTTCGGTGGGACTGGGATGATGTGAACTGCTGAATAAACATCTTCTACCTCTACCACTCTGGCTCGTGCTTGGTTTCCACCTGTGCTCCTGTCCCCCGGAGACAGGTCCAGAGACGTCTGAAGCTGCGTGAAGCAGAGCGAGAGGTTACTACTCACCGGGAGGGTCGACCTCCCAGGGATCGTGAGCCCCGGACAACTGGCGCCTCCAACAGGGACGGACGTGGTGAGGTGAGTACCTTACCTATCCCTTGCAGGCAGGGGGTAGAAGGGCCAAGCACCCGGGGATTGCCTGAGCAGAGCGAAAAGTTAAAGATTTACCCGAGGCTCCCCGAAGGCAGAACTAAAAAATGGGACAAATACAGTCCGTAGGAGGGATTACGCCAGAGGACAAAGGAATTCTAGCTTGCCAGGTATATCGGCTCTGCAAGCAGAATGGGATAAAAATACACATAAGAATTTGCCAAGATTGGGTCGAGAAAATAATAACCATCAGTCCATGGGTAGAGCATACAGGAATTGATCCGACCCGTTGCCGATTAATAGGGCAGCAGATGGCTTCATACCAAAAAGAGGACCCCTACTTCCTCAATCCCCAGGACTTTGTTATGTATCCATGGAGGAGTCTGGGTAGTGTAGTCCGAGAGGCTAAAAGACAGAGTCAGGAAGGAATCCGGGAGGAGGGAGCAGGACACGGGAAAAGACAAGGAACAAAACCTCGCCCGCAGAGAGGAGAGGAACCCCAAAAGAAATCACAGGACATACAAAAAGAGGAAGCCTTAGAGCAGCAGAGAAATAGAGAAAAAGAAAAAAACCCCCCGCCCAAATACGTGAGTGTTTTGAGGAAGTGCCTTCAGAAAGCCTCAGAGGACGGGGAAGAGGTAGACTGGGAAGGAGCCAACTTGTTCCCTGTGTTCACTCAGACAGAACAGGGCGGGCAGCCTCAAAGGGTGCATAAACCGCTGTCCTATAAATTTATAAAAGATCTTAAAGAGGCCACCACCAAGTACGGCCCTGGGTCGGCCTTTGTAAGGAGGCTTTTTACCACCTCCTCGGCTGTGGCGGCATGGCTCCCCTATGATTGGAAAGAGATAACGGCTGCTGTGTTTGACCCCCCCATAGCCATGACATACCTGGCCCACGTGACCCGAGAGGCTCGTCGATACGCCTCAGAAACACACTCTGATAATGAGGAGCTTTTTGTTAATCAGATGACAGAGTCTGGGGAGTGGGAGGCGATTGAGCGGCAGCTGACGCTCAATGAGAATCTCCTGGGGGCCATCCAGGTGGTATACATCTAGGGCCCTAGAAAAGCTGGGAACTGCTGGAGGCCGGTCCTTATCTAATTTAAAACAGCGGCCAAATGAAACCCCGCTCCAGTTCATCTCTAGAGTACAGGAAAGAATAGAAGGGCAGTACGGGAAGTCAGAGACCGCCACCCAACTAACTATACAGCTCATTAAAGATGGCCTTAGCCCCCGACACCGAGGTATCCTTGCCACCCTGCCACCTGATCCTACAATGCAGGGGATAATAGAAAGGTGCTTAGATGAGCCAGAGGACTCGACACGAGCCATGGCAGCCTTAACGGAACAGCTTCTCACCATGGGACAGTGCAAGGAGCCCACCAGAAGCAGTGCTACAACTGTGGCAGGGCAGGACACTTCCGTTCCACCTGTAGAGCACCCCCTAGAGGAGGAAAGTGTTTCTATTGCGGAAAGATGGGACATGTGTCCCGTTACTGCCGCCAAAAGAAGGCACAACAGGGATCCCTCCAGAACCAGGGAAACGAGGGACCGGGACCCTTGGGGGGGAAGGTTGTCCCGCATGGAATGAACCCCCGAGCAAACCCTTTCCGACCCAGGAATTAGGGAGTGAGGTTTTCACCCTCCAAGAACAAAGTATAGCTCCTTGGACTACTGTCCCAGTAAAAATTCACCCCTCTGATCACCCCCGGCTTGCAATTGGCACCCACAAACTTCCAGAGGTTATAGTACATACCAAATATCTTGCCCCAAGAGATACAGAGATTTTTGTGACCAACCCCCACGCTTACCCAGTGCCCCTAGAAGAGAGGAAAGAGATTGCTCAAGCCATCCCTCTTCCTTGGATGGACTCCAATTATTCCCCACAGCACTCTGACCCCTTTGTAGCCTGGTCGACCGCTATTACATCCCAGAGACCCACCTTGACCATCGAGGTCGAGGGAGTGCCCTTAACAGGAATGATGGACACTGGAGCTGACGTGTCTGTTATTGCCGGTTCAGGCTGGCAGCCTCAATGGGGCAAGGACACTTCCCCCCGACAGGTCTCGGGAGTTGGTGGGAATAGCGCTGCTGCTATCTCCACACGCCTTTTGCGGTGGACATGTGGGGAAGAGGAAGGGCGTTTTCGCCCCCTCTATATCTCCACCCTCCCTATGACCTTGTGGGGTCGAGATATCCTCTCCCAAATGCAGCTCAGGCTCACAAATGACCCTTTAAACTAATGAGGGCCACACTCCACCCCAAGAAACCACATCCAGTAAAGATGAATTGGACCAACACTCAACCAATTTGGGTGGAGCAGTGGCCCCTTACTAAAGAAAAATTGCAAGCCCTAAGCAGCATAGTGCAAGAACTCTTGCAGGAAGGGCACATTGTGCCCTCCACCAGCCCCTATAATTCCCCAGTATTCTGTATAAAGAAGAAGTCTGGCAAGTGGAGAATGTTGATTGATCTCCGCCAGGTCAATTCGGCCTTACAACCTATGGGTGCCTTGCAGCCGGGTCTCCCAACTCCAACCATGGTGCCAAGAGGCTGGGAAGTTATTATTGTAGATATAAAAGACTGCTTTTATAGCATTCCCCTTCACCCTGATGATGCCCCAAAGTTTGCCTTTTCTATCCCCTCCATCAACTTCCAGAAACCGGCCGCCCGCTTCCACTTTACTGTGCTGCCCCAAGGGATGGCGAATAGTCCTACATTATGCCAAAAGTATGTTGCAGCCATCCTACACCCTTCTCGGGAGAAATTCCCTGAGGTTCAGATCGTCCATTACATGGATGATATCCTACTTGCTCACCCACAGGCGGGACAGTCAGAAAAGGCCCTTAAACACATAATAGCGAGGCTCAGTGAGTACGGGTTAAAAATTGCCCCAGAAAAAATCCAAAGGGGTGATGACCTTAGATACCTTGGTCACAGGCTCCTGAATGATGAGGTCCTTTGGCCTGTCCCCGATTTTGACCTTGCTAAGGTCAAGACCCTCAATGATTTTCAAAAGCTTGTTGGGGCCATCCAGTGGCTTCGGCCAACACTGCCCCTTTCAGAGAAGGAGATACAGCCCCTTTATACCATTCTGTCAGGTGACCCCACCCTAAATTCACCTAGAGCTTGGACTCCCGAGGCAAGGAAAGTCATGGAACTAATTAGAGACAGGGCCAATATGAGAGTCCAAAGAGTAGATCCCCGATATCCCCTGGCTGTGGCCATCCTCTCCCGTGGGAGCACCGAGGGGATTGCAGCAATCTTCCAGCAATGGGGAGTTATAGAGTGGATTTACCCAGATAAAAGGAAAAAATGCATCCCCAACCGCCTTGAGGAGCAAGGGAGGCTATTACTGAAGGCCAGCCTTAGAGCTAGGCAGATCTTTGGCCAACTTCCTGTTCTCTTTCTTAATATAACCCCTAGTTTGCTACAGGAACTTGCCCAAGAGTATACCTCTTGGGCCATCTTAATTACCCAACATCAGCTAACAAGTGCAGCTCTGCCCAATGCTCTTCGGGGTTGGGATGCCTTGCCTCTCCAGAAACCTCCACAGGTAATAGCTAACGAGCCGGTAGAGGGGATTAACGTCTTCACTGATGCCACCAAGCATCAGCGAGCCGCCATATACATTCCAGCTAAAAATATCCTAAAGGTGGTAAGTACCCCCCTACTCCTCCGCTCAAAAGAATGAATTATTTGCCATTTATGCTGTGCTACAATTGTTACCCACTGAGCCCTTTAACCTCATCACCGACAGTATGTACTGTGCTCTAGCCATTCCCCAACTCCCTGGAGCAGACCTCACCACAACCACCTCCACTGTCTCTGATTTGCTGACCCGTATATATAATTTACTCACTGTTAGGAAGGCACCTATTTATGTCCTTCATGTTAGGTCCCACACTTCTACAGCAGGCCCTCTCTATCGAGGCAATGCAGTTGCCGACCATGCCCTCACAGAAGTTACCCCAGAAAGCCTAGGGGTGTTTTATAGCTCTCCAGATCTCGCTCACCGCCACTTTCACCTTTCAGCCCGAACCTTGCGGCGCCTTTATGGCATCACCAGGGGGGAAGCACGCGATATCGTTCGAAGGTGTTCCCACTGTGTCCCTTTCCGACCCCCACCCCGCGACCAGGCTTCCAATCCCCGTGGCTACGCTCCCAACGAAATCTGGCAAATGGACGTGACACATTTTCAATCTTCCCTAATTCATGTGTCAGTCGATACCTTCTCAGGCTTCATACTGGCCACCCTACAGCCTGGAGAAAGTGCCAAATGCATCATCCATCACCTTTTGGAATGTGCAGCCACTGTAGGCCTCCCAGCCCTCATAAAAACTGATAATGGCCCAGGATACCGATCTCAAGCCTTCCAGACCTTTATTCAAGAGATGGGCCTCCAACACATCACAGGTATCCCATATAATCCTACAGGGCAAGCCATAGTTGAGAGAGCAAATCAGACATTAAAGCGTATCTTACTAAAACAAAAAGGGGGAGTTCCAGGGAGGCTAACAAGAGCCCAATTAGCAAAAGCTACATTTACCGCCAACTTCCTCCAAGTGAGGGAAAACGGCCTAACACCGGCCATGAAATTTTTTACAACACCCCCAGCCATTCCTAATTCAAAAAACCCGGCAAGGGCAGGACAGATGCCTAACCATCCAGATAACGAGATGGTATGGTGGAGGGATGAGGAGAACAACTGGCACGGCCCTCACTCGGTCATTGTGAGAGGCAGAGGTTTTCTTTGTGTTTCCCCAGACAATGGAATCAGATCCGGACAAGGCGTGCGATGGGTGCCCACCAGATGGACCAGAGCAGCCGCTCCTGCCGACAACACGAAGGAAGTGGGGCCGACGCAAGAGAAAGAACCAGACCGGGAGGGCTGCGGCTAGGGTGATCAGGGAGGCCCTGCTCGCCCTCGCCCGGCTGCACCTGATGCTGCGGCCCGTCCCCTACACGCACGCACATGAGATTCGATGGGGTCTCCTAGCCGATTTCCCTTTCCCCATGCCCGTCTCTCAGAATGCCACCCTATACCCGCGCCTTTTCACCACTAATGAAAGCCTTGATCTCCCTTACTACCCTTTCCAGGACGAGGAAGCCCCTACCCCTACATTCAACATCACCCTAGTCCCTCTGTTTCCGGTTAAACCTCACCGATGCGAACCCCTGTATAGTCCTGGCCCCACAGGAAGCAGTCTGGTTGGGACGCTCTAAAAATAACACAGCCAACGGCATGGCCATAGAAGGCCGATGGCCCCTAATGAACAACTACACAGGAGATCTGGGTGAGGAAGGAGTTCTCCAGCCTACATGGGGACCCCGGTGTAGAGGGACTAGGGAGGGCCTAAAGATCCCCTGGACTGGATGCCAGGCCCCCAAAGGTCAGAACTTGGGAGGAGGTTGGAGTTTTTCCCCTCATATAGGATCTCTCTTAGACAATACCAATCCAACAGGGTACAAAAATTGGACATATCAAAATCCCGCTATGACAGGATCCCCTAACCCATTCCATACTTGGGTACTGTGCGGACCCGGGCGTACGTGCATGGACCTTTCCCCCTTTTCCATGCTCAGGGGAGGGAGAATTTACAACGGCTCTTTCTGCTGGAACTGCACCAAACACTTTGAGGGCACCCTGACTCGAACCCCGTCCACTCCCAATTACTCCTTGCCCTTTGATCCTACCCCTGTATGTGTTACGCCTCCGTTCGTCTTCATTGTAACCAATACCTCTAATGGCCCCCTTCTGCATTGTACAAATGAGACTTGTAACTACGCCTCCTGTTGGAATGGCACCCGGCATCAGATGGCTGTGATAACGAGAGTGCCCACCTGGATACCTGTTCCTGTCAACGTAGATGGCTTCCAACCCCAACTACTCCGTAGAAGAAAAAGAGACTTTGGCATAACAGCCTTAGTGATAGCACTCTCTCTCGCCGCTGCCGCGGCTGCCACCTCCCTAGCTATGGGCGCCAGCACCGTTGCTACACTTAACGATCTTTCAGCAACGGTCGCCACCGCCATGGATACTAACACACAGCTTCTAGCTGCAATCCGGGGGGGAATAATGCTGACCAATCAACGAATTGACCTATTACAGGAGCAAGTGGACATTATTGTTCACCTCCTTCCTCTGGGGTGCACTTACTCTCTTACCGGGTTATGTCTCACTTCTGTCCCCTATCAAAACCTGTCCCATGCTGCCAATTTATCCCGCGAGCTGTCGCAGATGCTCACAGGAAATTGGTCTGACAACTTTGAGCGCACCCTCCACACCCTCCGGCACCAGGTTGCCAATATTAATGCCACCCGAATTGATCCCGCTGTTACCACTACCTTTAGTTCTATCTTTTCTACCCTATCTACCTGGATGAAAAGCTATGCGGGCTCAGCCTCTTTATTCCTTCTCCTTGCCGTGGGTTTCCTGCTCTGCCTACGCCAGGTTCGGCAGAGGCAGACGCAACAGCGGCAATATACCACATGGGCTCTCCGCTCCCTGACAAATCACTCTAATCCACAAGTTTGGATCACAGCTTTAGAGAGACGCTAGCTCTCGCCTCAGCCCCAAAAACATCCCTATGCCCCACTATAATCAATAATAAGCTTTCTACAGGAATATTGTGGCTCCATGACCTGGAGACCCGTTGGCTGCAGAGGTACCCAATGACGGGATTATTGTGGGTCCACCTACCAGAAATGCTGGAGGTGGGAGCCACCCACATAGCCTAAGACAGGGGCCCTGCCCACTTTTGGTACCAGGCATGGAGATAGGCCACATGACCTATTCTCTCATTTACCTTTTACCTTTATAAAACAAAAAGGGGGAGTTGTCAGGGGCCGTCCCCGAACCTCCTGGGCAGAGAGGTAACAGCAGGAGTCTGTACCCGTTCCCCCCCCCCCACCCCCCCCCCCCCCGGCAATCACGCGCCTCACCCGTGACTTCCGGGCTAAGGGTGCAGGGAAGGCTCGTGTACAAGGCATGATACCGCCCTTGGGGAGGTGCTGAGAGAACTCCAGTAAGAGTAAAATACACCTGGCCACCTGTGATAGGACCAAGCAGGTGGTCCGAGTGGGGAAGGAAGGTCCAGAGAGACCCCTGCCCTATCACCGCAGGGCACGGCTAGCAAAGAGGAGGGGGCTGGGGCGACAGTAAGCTGAACTCCCCAATCAGGAGTCGGACAGCAAAACCCGGAAAGAATAAGGAATATAAGGCTATGCTCTGAGGGGGTTCGGTGGGACTGGGATGATGTGAACTGCTGAATAAACATCTTCTACCTCTACCACTCTGGCTCGTGCTTGGTTTCCACCTGTGCTCCTGTCCCCCGGAGACAGGTCCAGAGACGTCTGAAGCTGCGTGAAGCAGAGCGAGAGGTTACTACTCACCGGGAGGGTCGACCGGGGGATCGTGAGCCCCGGACACACAGGCATACTCAATTTGAAAATTTAACTTGGGTGTGTGGTGAAGGAGTGGGAGGCATACAGAGAGGTCAATTAGCAAAAGATATGCAGAAAGAATATCCTTACTAGAGTGATCCACGATGAACTAGCTCAAGAGAAGGGCCCTGAAGTCTTCCTCACAAAGAAAGGTGAGCAGTTCATGTATGAGTCCAGGATTTGAGCTAGGAAAGGTTAGTGGACTTGCCAGATGAGGGGGGATCAGACTCTGGAGAAATCTCCAGGGGTGCTTAGTTTGCTCTCACTTGACACCAGAAAGTCCACTTGGCCCAGTTCTGAGTCCAATTCCACTTGTGACATTAATTTAAATGTCAACTGGACTGGAACCTGTCTCCAGCCTGTGGATGGCCAGAGCCAAACAAAGCAGGCTAGAAATAGGACAGTCAGGAATCAAACAGAAGTTTAATTAATTTCAGATTGAGGGAAACAGCTCACAGGCAAGGACACATGTGCAAAGACCTGGGTTCAAGTAGCATAATAACAATCCTTTGTGTTCTCCCTTGTCATGTCCCAGAATTGTTTCACACCAGCATCAGGTAGGCTCTGAGATTGGACAAGCAGCTGTAGTACCCGTACTGTGGTCATGAAGTGATGCTAAGAATCAAACTTGTTACATTGCTGCTATTACCTTCATTGCCAGGGCTACAGTTTACTGCATAGGTATTAATATTAAGATCTCCCTACAGTGCCTCAGCACCACACACCCACAGTAGGGCCAGGGTTTTGGCATGTGAATAGTAAGTGTCTGAAGTTGGATTTGAAGTGAGTTCAGGCTAGGCACCTAGTTGTCATATAACAAACAGAAGATTTTGTATTTGATCCTGGAGCTGATAGTGAGCCACTGGATTTTAGAATGGAGGATGGACTAAAACGGAGAGAGAGTTATGGAAGGCAGACCAATCAGCAGCCTGGTACAATAATCCAGATGTGAGCATATAAGGGCCTGGCCCAAAGTAGAGGCAATATCAGAGGAGAGAAAGAGGGGACTTCAACAGATGCTGCAAAGGTGAAATTGACAGTCCATATCCAGACTGGATATAGAGGTGAGAGACAGTGAGGAGTTGAGATGACACCTAGGTTGTGATACTGGGGGCTGAGAGGATGGTGGTACCCTTGACAATAATAAGGCATTTTGGAATGGAGGAGGGCTTAGGGAGAGAGACAATGAGTTGAGGTTGGATATGTTGAGTTTAAGATAAGGATATCCAGTCCAAGATGTCAAACTGGAACTGTAAGACTAGAGACCAGTAGAGAGATTACTGTTCAATAAGTTGATCTGAGAATCATCAGCAAAGACATGATAATTGAGTCCATAGGAAATGATGAAATCGCCAACTAAAACAGTATAGAGTGAGAAGGGAAAAGAACGGACACCCAGAGTTAGTGAGCAGGACCTAGAGAAGATCCAGCAAAGGAGACTGAGAAGAAATGGAATGGAATGGAGTAAGCGTTTATATAATGCCTATTATCTATCAGGCATTATATTGTTAAGTGTTTCATAAATATCTCATTTGTGGAAAAAGGAGTATTCAGATAGGTAAGAGGAGATAGAGCAGAAGACAGAGAAGTCTGGAGATTCCTATCCTTAGCTGTGTTTTATTCAAGCAAAATGGAAATCAGTTTCTTAGGGTAGTGGAAAGAACATTGAAAAGGGAATCAGAAAACCTAGAATAAAAAAAAAATTACAATCTTAAATAATTGCCTCTGGTACTGAGAAGTTAACTCATTTGTCCAGAGTGGCACAGCCAGAATATGGCAAAGACTTAAACCCAGGTCTTCCCATGTCTGATGTCACATCTTTATTCATTACAGAACACTGCAGACTGAGAAAAATTGACTTCAGTGTATTTCTTTATGGCTGCAAAGTACTCATTCTATTTCTTCTTCATTATCCTGTGATATAGAGAGTAAAAGTGTTATTATTTCATTTTGACAAATTGAGAAAATTGAGGCATTCAGAAATGTAAAATGATTTGTACAAGGTCAAATAGCTTGTAAGTGATAGAAACTGTTACTTGAACCCAGGTCTTGTGACTTCAAGTCAAATGATCTTTTTTTTTTTTTCACGGCACGATGAAATTGATTTTGCTTTTGCCTGGAAACACACGCAGCCAGGGAGGGAAAATTTATAGCCCTCTTTATCCCTGCTACATTCCCCCTGTCAATCATCTCAAGTATTTCAAAGGAAAAATATACTTAGTTATTTCAATGGAGTCTTGATCTGATTAGTGTGAGCACTCTTTCCATCGATGCAAATCACAATCCTTCTATGATTTCTCATGTCATGTAATTTTTGTTCTTGTCTTCTGTAGTTTCTCCACAGAGGATCCATACAACACATTGTATCAGGAAGATACAAATAAAGCATTCAGGCCATTCATCTCTTCTCTCTCAATCTTGTTACATGACTGCCCTACCTCTTTTCTTGGCAATCCATTTCTTGAATATGACTTTTTACTATTTCTTATTGTTGGGAATATTCTGTAGCTTACTTACATAATATATCTTTCTATGGGGCTTTGGGTCACCTGCCAAGCTGATTCTTTTGAGCTAGCCATACAGAGTTCTCAGGAGAATTTTGGTATTAAAGACTAGGCTTTCACAATGAGGAAAAGCTTTGGATCATTCCAGTTTCCAAGAGGTGAAAAAATGTTATTCTTGTTTTCTTATTCAACTGTGGACCCCATGTATTGTTCACTGTCTATAATTGTCCAAGATATATGTGCTGATGAGCTAGCTCAGTGGACCATTCATTCAGCTGTGTGTTGAAATCTTTGTAGGATGCAAGTTTGGTCCACTTCTGTTCTTTATTGTTATGAACAAGACAGAACTAATTAATTCAAATTATTTTAAATTGTGTAAAATCTGAAGATTTAAAGCAGGAAGAAAACTTAGAGATTGTCTGCTCCAATCTTTTTTATTTAAGAGATGGGGAAACTGAAAGCTAGTGGTATAATAATGATAATAATAATGATAATAATACTAGTAAGCAATTTGCTGAAAACCACACAAATATTGTGTAACAAATACAAGGACTGGGAGCTAGCCACGTATTCTGACTCCAAATTCAGTGTTCTTTCTTTATACCACTGTGTTAAAAAAATGTAATGGAAGTCACAGGCATCAAAAAAAAAAATCCTGAAAGAAAATCATTCCTTTTTACCATATCTGGAGGAAACTTTTTGACTGGCATTGATTAAATTAGTTGCAGGGTACCTGTAATGACCCAGCATGAGAGATTGCTGACTGTGTGCCACTTGATTATTTGAGCCCAGGTCTTCAGAAACAGGGGTCATAGAAGCTAGCTCCTTGAAACAAAAGATAAATTTGCCACCCATCACACCAGATGTACACATATTTAGTAAAGTGTGGGGAAGGAAATAATTATTCACTGGTATTATTTTATTTTTATTTTTTTAAAATACAAATTTATTTATTTAACTTTTTACATTCATTTTCACAAAATTTTGGGTTCCAAATTTTCTCCCCATTTGTCCCCTCCCCCCACCCCAATACACCAAGCATTCTAATTTTCCCTATCACCAATCTGCTCTCTCTTCTATCCTCCATCCCTTCTTTGTCCCCATCTTCTCTTTTGTCCTATAGGGCCAGATGACTTTCTATTCCCTATGACTGTATTTCTTATTTAATAATAGCAACAACAATACTCGACAGTTGTTCCTGAAACTTTGAGTTCCAAATTCTCCCCATCCCTCCCTCCCCACCCATTCCCTTTGGGAAGGCATGCAATTCAATGCAGGCCATATCCGTGTAGTTTTGCAAATGAGTTCCCTAATAGTCGTGTTGTGTAAGGCTAATTCTATTTCCCTCCATCCTATCCTGCCCCACATTGTTTCTGTTCTGTCTTTTGATCCTGTCCCTCCCCAAGAGTGGTGACTTCAAATTGCTCCCTCCTCCCATTGCCCTGTCTTCCCCACCCTGCTTATCTCCTTCTCCCCCACTTTCCTGTATTGTAAGATAGGTTTTCATACCAAAATGAGTGTGCATTTTACTCCTTCCTTTAGTCGAATGTGATGAGGGTAAACTTCATGTTTTTTTCTCAGCTCTCCTCTTTTTCCCTCCACTAAAAAGTCTCCTGCTTGCCTCTTGAATGAGATATAATTTACCCCATTCCATTTCACCCTCTCTCCTCCCACTACATTTCTCTCTCGCTGTTTACCTTAATTTCTTTTAAGATATGATCCCATCCTATTCAATTCACTCTGTGCTCTCTGTCTCTGTATGTGTGCACACATGTACATGTGTGCACGTGTGTGCATGCGTGTGTGTGTACGTGTGTGTGTGATCCCCCCAACTACCCAGATACTGAAAAGTTTTAAGAGTTGCAAATATTGTCTTTCCATATAGGAATGTAAACAGTTCACCTTTGGTAAGTCCCTTCTGACTTCTCTTTGCTGTTTACTTTTTCATGCTTCTTCGCATTCTTGTGTTTGAAAGTCAAATTTTCTTTTCAGCTCTGGTCTTTTCATTAATAATTCTTGAAAGTCCTCTGTTTCATTGAAAAACCATATTTTCCCCTGAAGTGTTATACTCAGTTTTGCTGGGTAGGTGATTCTTGGTTTGAGTCCTAGTTCCTTTGACTTCTGGAATATCCTATTCCACGCCCTTCGATCCCTTAATGTAGAAGCTGCTAGATCTTGTGTTATCCTGATTGTATTTCCACAATACTGGAATTGTTTCTAGCTGCTTGCAAGATTTTTTCCTTGAGCTGGGAGTTCTGGAATTTGGCCACAATGTTCCTAGGAGTTTCTCTTTTTGGATCTCTTTCAGGTGGTGATCGATGAATTCTTTCAATTCTTATTTTGCCCTCTGGTTGTAGAATGTCAGGGCAGTTTTCCTTGATAATTTCATGGAAGATGATGTCTAGGCTCTTTTTTTGATCATAGCTTTCAGGTAGTCCCATAATTTTAAATTGTCTCTCCTGGATCTATTTTCCAGGTCAGTTGTTTTTCCCATGAGATATTTCACATTCTCTTCCATTTTTTCATTCTTTTGGTTTTGTTTTGTGATTTCTTGGTTTATCAGAAAGTCATTAGCCTCCATCTGTTCCATTCTAATTTTGAGAGAACTATTTACTTCAGTGAGCTTTTGAACCTCTTTTTCCATTTGGCTAATTCTGCTTTTGAAAGCATTCTTCTCCTCATTGGCTTTTTGAACCTCTTTTGCCAATTGAGTGAGCCTATTTTTCAAGGTGTTATTTTCTTCAGCATTTTTTTGGGTCTCTTTTAGCAAGATATTGACCCATTTTTCATGCTTTTCTTGCATCTCTCTCATTTCTCTTCCCAGTTTTTCCTCCACCTGTCTCACTTGATTTTCAAATCCTTTTCGAGCTCTTCCATGGCCTGAGCCCACTGGACTTCCACCCTTGATGTCTGGGATACAGAGGCCCCAGCCTCCACGTCTTTCCCTGATGGTAAGAATAGTTCCTCGTCATCAGAATTGAAAGGCATGGACATCTGTCTCCCAAGAAAATAGCTTTCTATGGTCTTATTTTTCTTCCCTTTTCTGGGCGTTTTCCCAGCCAGTTACTTGACTTCTGAGATTCCTCTGCACCCCCGCCTACATCTGCCCAGCTAGTGCTTGGGGTCTGAGATTCAAATGCTGCTCTCTAGCCTCAGGGCTTTCCACAGTGGGCGGGGTTGCTATTCAATGTGAGCTTAATTTCTGGTGCTCAGATGGGGGCAGGGCCGTCTCCCAGGCTCAGTTCCCCAGGGGTTTTATGCGGAGACCTTTGATAATGGGCCTGAACTCCTCCCTGCTGCTCTGGGAGTTCCGCTGCCGCCACTGCCTCTGCTGTCACCTCCCAAGGGGGCCCGAGTCCACCCCACTCCCCTCTCGGCCAGCCCAGAAGTCTCTCTCACTGCCCTGTTGTGCCTGTGGGTGGAGGGACCTTTGCGGCCACCAGAGGTTCCGTCCCTGCAGCCTGCTTGGATCTGCTCCTCTTAGGCCGCATGGCCAGGGCAGCACAGGGGTGGGCTCCGTGTCCGGAGCACAACGGATCCCTGGAGACGGCTTTCCAGGGCTCTCTGGAAGAGAAATCTCTTCTACTGTGTTTCTGCATGGCTTGCTCTGCTCCGGAATTTGTGGGGAGTTCTTTTTACAGAAAATTTCTGGGCTGTGGATTTGGAGCTAGCATACGTGAGTCTTTCTACTTTGCCATCTTCTGGTTCTCCCCATTGGTATTATTATAGCATCTCTGGACAATAGATCCAAATATGGTCTGAAGTAAAGTTTTATTCCTTTGTACATTTTGGATCTTGGGATACCTTTATTTTATTATTTTTATGGGACAGTTTCACTAAATGTGTGAGTATGTGTGTCTATGTGTGTGTGTGTGTGTATGTGTATGTATGTATATATGAGAGAAAGAGAGAGAGAAAGAGAGAGAGAGAGAGAGAGATCACACACTCAGAACTTTTTTTACTGAGGAACCCAAGGGGACAATCACATTCCTCAAAAAGGATTCATGCCACACACATATTATAGTACACAGTTCTCAACATAGAGCAGTGTTCAGAAGCAAGCAGTTTTTATTCATTAGAGAAGAAGAATGAGTGAATGGAAGGAGCACTGGATTTGGGTTCAATTCCCACATTCCCCCACCCCCTTTAGTTCATGCAAACTTGGAAATGTCCCTTCCACACTCCAAGTTTCAGCTTCCTCATTTGTAATATTTTACATCCTATAAATCTATTATTCTCTGAGGCTTCTTCCCTCTTTGCTATTCTATATTTGAAAGTCTCTTCCAGTTTTAAGGTTGAGCTGCCCTGAGCAGTAGTAGATTTCTACTCACTGAAGCTGAGGCTGTATAGCCACTTTCTCAGAATATTTTGATGGGATTCTTGAGTAGAATGACTTCTGAGGTCCACACTAGCTACTTGCTTCTGTGATTCTCTAATTTGAAAGTGATTTCCACTTCCTACAATCTTTATGACTCTATCATCTGACATCCAGTTGTTTATATCTCTAAGCACTGATAGTCCGTGGATCTCCAGTTTTTCAGAGACAGTTAAAAAAATTGAGTAATACTTAAGCCAAGTGTCACAAAAATGCCAATAATTCCAAAGGAAAACAGTGCATCAACTTGTCCTGATTTATCACAGAGTTAGTACAGCCAGGGATCCTTCGGTCTTATTTGATTTACTTCAACAAAATGCAAATTCACAGGCAATTAATTTTACTTAAAATCAACATATAAAACTACACTTAAGCACATACCTATACCTATAAAAAGTTACTATATTACATAAATGTAATTTTAAAAGTTTATAAAAATGCAGTTACATCTGATTCATAATCCTGTTTAGGGCTCCCATAGCATAGACTCCATGCAGCAAATATAGTTTGAATAGGACAATAGCATAGACCAAAATACAAATGATATATGTATAGCTTTCTTTGTCTTCCTCCCCCAACACACAGCTATTTCAAGTGATCATACTTAAATAAACTGGTCTATTTACTAGGGCATTTACCTGTTTAAGACTCAGCATTATATTAAATAAAATTGAGTGCCCAGGCTAATAAATTTGCAGAAAGCCTATTTGTTTTACTGAAGAATTTATTGCTGCAGTAATAACTGTCAGAGTGTGAGCATGGTTAAAGGGCTGGAGACAGGACCAGCTGCACTAAGGATCTATCACATTATCGACTTCCTGACAGGAGTGTTGTGAACTCTTTTGTCATAAACTCAAGTACCCAGAGTTGAAACCCTCAATCAATGAAAGGGGACTCTGAGATCCAGCTTCTTGGGAAAGGGCAACTCTACTGTTTGACCCAGTAGGACACAAATAACAGATTTTATACAGTGGGTGTGGGGTGTGGGTGTGGGTGATTTATAACAAGCTTCAGGGTAGCTTTTGGGCATTTATTTTAATTGACAGAGGGTGCACTTAATAACATCACAAAAAGTTAAATGAATATTTTCCTGTTTCTAAGCTAATGGAAAAGTACAGTCCTAGAGTAGTAATATGGTTTTGAGTTGTAGCAATCAGTTAACATAGATTTGTTTAAGGCCTACTATGTTCTAGGCACAATATTAAGCTCTTGGGAAAAAAATAAAAATGAAACAGATCCTGCCTTCAAGGGGCTTACTTACTAACAGAGATGATAGCATTGATATTGATTGGAATGTATGAAACAGAGACAAGGTAGGTAACTTTGTTGTAGAAGCCCTGATAGTTGAGGGAATGGTGACCAGGAAAGATTGTATGTGCTTGAGTTGAGTCTTTATGGTGCTTGAGTTGAGTCTTTATGGATAGTAAGAGGTCAGAGTGGGAAGCAAGAACATTCCTGAAATGAGAAATTGCCAGTGCAAAAGCTGGGAACCTACATGACTAATGGTGGTACCCTTCCCCAAAATAGAGAGGCCCTGAGAGGGGTAGGGGTAGGGCAGGAGAAGATAAGTTAATTTTGTTTTGAATGTGCTAAGTTTGAAATATCTATGGACATCCAGTTTGAAATGTCCAAAAGGCAGTTGGTAATATAAGGATGGAACTCAAGAAAACAATCATGTCTATTTATGTCAGCTGCATAGAAATGATAATTAAACATAGGGGAACTGATGAGATTACTTAGAGAAAAAGTATAGAGAAAAGAAAACAGAGAGGGATGCAGACCAAGGACAGATCCTTAGATTATCTCAACACCTAGAGGGCATAACATACATGATGACTCAAAAAAGGAGACAGAGAAGAGATCAGACAAATAGGAGGAAAACTAGTAAGAATCATGCTATGAAAATACAGAGAAGAGAAAGTATCTGGGAGGAGAGAGTGGTCAACAGGGTCAAATGCTAAAGAGAGGTCAAAAAATAAAGGTAGACAGCTTTTTCCAAGTGAAAAGAGAGACATGACAATATAGAGAAACAAAATGGATTTGAAGACAAAAGACTGATGAGTGAATTTCAGCTCTGCTTCTTGCTCCCTGAATGACTTTGGAGGAAGTTGTTTCCTTTCTCTGAGATTCAATTTCTTCACCTGTAAAACAGAAATAACATTACATTGCTACCTGTCTCACAGGGTCATCATGAGACTATACATTAAAGAGTTATTGTGTGTAAACACATACTTTTTAGTTTAACCTGCATTATAAATACTTTTTAAAAAATCCAAACAATCAACAAAACAATAAATAATGCACTGATTTGTCCTTAGTGTCCATTTCTGAGGTATAAATACTCATACTGAAACATTTAACAACCACCTCTTTCAAGCAAGTTAGAGCTGGCTCCAGCACACCTTTAGATACAAGAGACATTGCAGAGGTGAAATGGATATGACCTAGCAGGTCACATCCTCTTAAGAGTATAGATGTAGAGCTGAAAGGCATCACAGATCCATTGAATTCATCTCCTCCATTTTACAGATTAAGAAACAGACACAGAGATGTTAAGTGACTTTCCCAGGAGTACAAAACTAGTAAGTGTCTGAGGCTAGATTTGAATTCAGGTTTTTTGTACTCCAGAACCAACGTTCCATTTCCTAATCAACCTAGCTGCCTCTGAATGGTTATTTTCTTTCTTTTTTTTTTTTTTAATTTATTTATTTATTTAGCTTTTTACATTCATTTTCACAAATTTTTGGGTTCCAAATTTTCTCCCCTTTTCTCCCCTCCCCCCACCCCAATACCCCAAGCAATCTAATTTTCCCTATCTCCAATCTGTCCTCTCTTCTGTCATCCCTCCCTTCCCTTGCTTCTATCTTCTCTTTTCTCCTGTAGGGCCAGATGACTTTCTATTCCTCATTAACTGTATGTCTTCTTTCCTAGTTGCAACAACAATACTAAACAATTGTTCCTAAAACTTTGAGTTCCAGATTCTCCCCATCCCTCCCTCCCCACCCATTCCCTTTGGTACGGCAGGCAATTCATTATAGGCCATATCTGTGTAGCTTTGCAAATGACCTTCCTGATATTTGTGTTGTGTAAGACTAACTGAATTGCCATCCCTCCTAACCTGCCCCTCATTGTTTCTCTTCTGTCCTTTGATCCTGTCCCTCCCCAAGTGTTGACTTTCAATTACTCCCTCCTCCCTTTGCCCTCCCTTCCATCATCCCCCCCTCAATAACTCCTTGTCCCCCGCTTTCTTATACTGTAAGATAGGTTTTCATACCAAAATGAGTGTGCATTTCACTCCTTCGTTTAGTCAAATGTGATGAGGGTAAACTTTTGTTTGTTTGTTTGTTTGTTTGTTTTTTTCCTCAGCTCTCCTCTTTTTCCCTCCACTAAAAACATCTCCTACTTGCCTCTTAAATGACATATAGTTACCCCCTTCCATTTCCCCCTCTTTCCTCTCACTACATTTCTCTCTCACCATTTACCTTAATTTCTTTTAAGGTATGGTCCCATCCTATTCAGTTCAATCTGTGCTCTCTGACTCTGCATGTGAATGCATGTGTGTATGTGTGTGCATGCGTGTACATGTGTATGTGTGGTCCCACCAACCACCCAGATACTGAAAAGTTTTAAGAGTTAGAAATATTGTCCTTCCCTGTATGAATGCAAACAGTTCATTTCTGGTAGGTCCCTTAATACTTCTCCTTGCTGTTTACTTTTGCATGCTTCCTCTCATTCTTGTGTTTGAAAGTCAAATTTTCTTTTCACCTCTGGTCTTTTCATTAAGAATGATTGAAAGTCCTCTGTTTCATTGAAAGACCATATTTTCCCTTGAAGTATTATACTCAGTTTAGCTGGGTAGGTGATTCTTGGTTTCAGTCCTAGTTCCTTTGCCTTCTGGAATATCCTATTCCACGCCCTTCGATCCCTTAATGTAGAAGCTGCTAGATCTTGGGTTATCCTGATTGTATTTCCACAGTACTGTAATTGTTTCTTTTTAGCTGCTTGCAAGATTTTTTCCTTGAGCTGGGAGTTCTGGAATTTGGCCACAATGTTCCTAGGAGTTTCTCTTTTTGGATCTCTTTCAGGTGGTGATCGATGGATTCTTTCAATACTTATTTTGCCCTCTGGTCCTAGAATGTCAGGGCAGTTTTCCTTGATAATTTCATGCAAGACGATACCTAGGCTCTTTTTTTGATCATGGATTTCAGGTAGTCCCATAATTTTTAAGTTGTCTCTCCTTGATCTATTTTCCAGGTCAGTTGTTTTTCCCATGAGATATTTCACATTCTCTTCCATTTTATCGTTCTTTTGGTTTTGTTTGGTGATTTCTTGGTTTCTCATAAAGTCATTAGACTCCATCTGTTCCATTCTAATTTTGAGAGAACTATTAAATTCAGTGAGCTTTTGAGCCTCTTTTTCCATTTGGCTCATTCTGCTTTTGAATGCATTCTTCTCCTCATTGGCTTTTTGAACCTCTTTTGCCAATTGAGTGAGCCTATTTTTCAAAGTGTTAATTTCCTCAGCATTTTTTTGGATCTCCTTTACCAAGATATTGACCTTTTTTTCATACTTTTCTTGTATCTTTGTCATTTCTCTTCCCAGTCTTTCCTCCACCTGTCTAACTTGCTTTTCAAAATCCTTTTTAAGCTCTTCCAAGGCCTGAGCCCACCCAACACCCCCCTGGGGTGTCTGGGGTACTGAGGCCCCGCCCTCCACATCTTTCCCTGATGGGAAAAATACATTCTCGTCCTCTCCATCAGATCCGAAGGTCGGGATCATTTGCATTTGTTGGAAAAAACTCTCTGAAGTCTTATTTTTCTTCCCCTTTCTAGGCATTTTCCCAGCCAGTTACTTGACTTCTGAGATTCCTTTCCAGCCCCGCCTGGATCCGCCCAGCTAGTGCTTGGCCTCTGAGATTCAAATGTGCTTTCCCGCGGCAAGCTTTGGTTCTGGCGCAGGGGTGGGGGCAGGGCCCTCAGGGGCTTTCTGCAGAGACTTTCAGGAACGGAGCGGGTGGGGGCGGGGTGGGGGCCCCCGCCTGCTGTGTTCAGTTCCCTTGGGGGTTTTATTCAGAGGCGTTCAGCAGTAGAGCAGGGTGGGGGCAGGGCCCTCAGGGGCTTTCTGCAGAGACTTTCAGGAACGGAGCGGGTGGGGGCGGGGTGGGGGCCCCCGCCTGCTGTGTTCAGTTCCCTTGGGGGTTTTATTCAGAGGCGTTCAGCAGTAGAGCAGGGTGGGGGCAGGGCCCTCAGGGGCTTTCTGCAGAGACTTTCAGGAACGGAGCGGGTGGGGGCGGGGTGGGGGCCCCCGCCTGCTGTGTTCAGTTCCCTTGGGGGTTTTATTCAGAGGCGTTCAGCAGTAGAGCAGGGTGGGGGCAGGGCCGTCTCCCCTGCTCGGCTCCCTCAGGTTGGAAAGACCTTCAGTATTGAAGATCCTACCTGCTGCTGGGGGATTCCTGAGTCCCGGGCCGTTGCCGCCTCAGCCGCCCGCCCACGCCTCTGCCTCCGCCGCTTCCTGCCCCCGTCTCTGCCGCCGCTTCCTCCCGAGGGGGCCGGATTCACAGAGAGGCTCCGCTCCCCTCCCCTATTGCAGTCTTCTTTCTTACTGACCTGTAGCTTCTGTGGGCGGAGGGACTTTCCCGACTGCCGGAGCTTCCCCCGGAGCTTCCCTCTCTGAAGTCTGCTCGGGTCAGCTTCTCTGGGGCCGCGGCCAGGGGTGGGGGTGGGGTCCGCTTTCCGGAGTGCGATGGACCCCGGGGACGGCTCTCCAGGGTTCAGTGGAACGGAAATCTCTTCCCCTATGTTTATGCACCCCCTGCAGAGATTCAGAATTTATGGGGATATACTTTTACCTCAATTCCATGGGTTGTGGGCTCGGAGCTCGTAAATGTTCGTCCTTCTACTCCGCCATCTTGGCTCCGCCCCCCTGAATGGTTATTTTTAATTGAGATATAGAACTGTAAAATGTTATACCTAGAATCTCAGTTTACCTAGATCAACCTTTTTCCAAGTTCAAAATCTTCTCTATAGCCCATCTGACAGAGGATCATCAATTATCTTTATTTTGGAGAGGTATTAAGAGGAAATCACAGAACCCTAGACTCTAATTTCATTCAGTTCAGCAAATGCTTAAGTCCCTTCTATGTTCAAAGAAATGCAAAAGAGAAAGAGTTCACATTCTAGAAGAAGCAGTGTGCAGTGTATTGACACTGGACTTAGAGTCAGGAAGACTTGGGTTCAAATTATCTTTGGGACACTTGCTAGCTCTATGACCTCTAGTAAGTCACTTGACCTCTCTGGATCTCCCTTTCTCACCCTTTAATAAGAAAGTTAGAGTAACTAACCTCAAAGTTCCCCAAATCTTTGGTTCTGTGATGTGATTATGTACAATATAATCATAAGGCAATACATTTAAAGTAATGCAAAATAATGTTCTGAGGGAGGCAGTCCCAAAAGAAAGGTTTCCTATAAGAAATAGTACCCAGGATGTGCTTGAAAGAAAGCTAGGGATTCAACAAGGTGAAAATGAGAGGGGGAGTGCATTCCAGTTACAGGGACTCACTTATGCAAAGGAACCTTAGAGAGGGGATTTCGTCCAAAGTTCATCTGGAGCATGAATACCATGTTCACCATTGCCACTCAGTGCTTATCCACGTAGAACAGAAGGTGTTCTGAGAAGAATGTATGCACTCACTGTCAAAATGAATTAATATTTTTAAGTCTTTTAATTGTACCTGCCAAGAATTCCATTGTTCTTCATTTGTCTAAAATAGGAACTACAGAAGTGGTTCATGTGAAGGAATCTTCACAGTAATTTTATCTTTGGCTTCTCTCTATTTCAATTCCATTCAATTCAACAAATGCTTATTACATATTTACACTAAACTTAATAAAACAGGGCTGTTGACCATCTAATCCAATCCAATGAAATTTAATTCAATTCCATCCAATTTAAAGTGTTTCGGGCTAGTAGAAAAAGCCTGGATTTGAAGTCAAAAGACTTGAGTTGAAATCTTCATTTGACTATTTTACTACCTGTGTGATCTTGGACATCATTCATATTTATTTAGTCTTTCTGGGCCTCATTTTCCTCATCAAAAAGATAAGGAAGTTGGAGATAGGTGACATATTTATTTAAGACATTTTTATTTTTTTCCCACCTCCCTCTTTCTCACATTGGAAAAGAAAAAAGAAAAACAAAACCTTTGTAACAAATATGTATAGTCAAGAAAATACATTCACACACTGGCCAATTATCCAAAGATGTACTTTTATTTTTGCATCTTGAGTCAGTCCTCTCTGTGTCACAAAATAGCATTCTTCAGTAGTTCTCTAGAATTGTCATTGGTCATTGCATTTGTTCTTGAGTGTTTGAATGTTGTTTGTTTTTTTCTTTATGATATTATTGTTATTGTATGCTCCTGGTTCCTTATTTCTTTCATCATTTCTTATAATTCCATTGTATTCCATTATATTCATAGACTATAACTTGTTAGGTCAATTCCCAACATATATTCCTTCATTTGGCATCCAGATTTTTAATACCACAAGAACTGCTGCAACTATTTTTGTACACATAGGTCATTTTCCTTTATACATCATGAATTACAAGTGTTATGATGTGGTTGACGTAAATTGGACTATTTTTTTTCTGTAAAATTTATTTATTTTCAGCTTTCAGCATTCACTTCCAAGTATTCCACAAAGTCAATTACTTGACCTTTGAGTTCTTTGTTAAATGGAAGCAACCTCCAGTTCAGCAGTGGGTGCTGCTGCCCTGGTGCTGGGGTTGGACCATGCTCCCCTCTCAGATGGGTGACAGACTCTTCCTACTGACCTTCAAAAGCTGTCTTTTGCATTTTTGAATTGAGAAGTCTGGAAACCTCAGCAGCCTCCAGCAATTCAGGCCCCTAAGGCCTCCTCCAGCTCCGTCCTTTTCCCCATGGATGACACCGAACTACACTTTACTCCCAGCATGTTGTGATAGATCCGTCTTGCCGATCTTCTGGATTGTATTGGGCTAGAAATTCGCTTCAGTGTGTCTTTTTGTGACTTTGGAGTCATTTCATACACGTTTCTGAGGGGTTTGTGGGGAAAACTCTAGCAGGTCCCTGCTTCTACTCTGCCATCTTGGCTCTACTCCCTTGACTTGGACTAATATATGTATATTTATATCTAGTCATTAGAACTTAAACCTCAGAATCCACTCCCTCCATCCACTTCTTCAGACTTCCTGGTAGTAGTATTAGCTACTAAAAATGTGATATCTCTTAGCTGTACATACATCTTTCAATGTTGAGGATAATTAACAGTTCCCATGGTATTCCCTAAGCTAGACTCAATTTCCCTTGAGCATGGAGGGCTCACTTTCTTTGAAAGGATGCAGTTTCACTTTAATCAAAGCCAAATGTTGAGAAGTCATATCTCTCCTATTTCTCCCTCCCTTTTGTTGGGTGTATATACATATATACATATATATATATATATATATATATGTCTGCTGGTTACTTATAACCACTGGTTCTAGTTCTACCTTCTAGTACCAGGACAAAAAATGGGAAACTGAAATAGAAGAAATGTAGAAGAGAGCATAGGGAAATAGTGGCTGAGTACCCATATGTGGCAGCTTTTCTTTCCACATTTTAAAGTATGTAGAAGTAGACTAGGAAATTCTTTGATAAAAGGCAAGACGTGTATTTTTTTTTTTTTGTAGTCTCCTAACATTTTAATGTGTTACCTCAAGGGACTATGTGTTCTAATGGAAAAAAAAAAAAAAGATCTGGACTTCATTCTGACTTCCAGGCCTGCTTCTGATACTTTTTGGTTGTGGATTTGGGGCAAGATATCCTCTTTTTTTTTTTTTTTTTTTTTTTTTTTTTTTTTTTTTAGCATCAGTTTGCTTATCTGTAAACTGAGTATACGACGACTTTCCTGGTCATTTTGAGGAAAGTACCTTGTGACCTCTAAATAGGCAATGTCCATGTGAGCTATTATTGTTTTCTGGTATTTGAATTGCATCTTGGAGCTTTATTCAGGCCATCTAAGTGGTTTGGTTAACATTGCCTTATTATTAGTTATGAGGCAAAGGGATAAAATTTAGAGGTGCTTGTGAGCAAAACACAAAAAGATTATATGGGGGCTTATGTTTATGACTTTTATGGTCTGGCTTAAGGTCTGTTCTGTCCACAATCAATACATTCTGCTCCTGGCTCTACTGAACCAAAAATAACTTCAAAAATGACCTAAGATTCAGTTTTTCAGTTCAATTCTACTTGCTCCTGGGCATTTTGAAAGTAAATCAATAAAGGAGGTAAAATCTGAAACCTGGAAAAATTTTTAATCTTTAACATTCTTTATTTCTCTTTTCCAGATCTATGATTTCTTCTTTCTTCTCTTCTCACAGCCTTCAGCTATGGTAGAAGGATCCTTTTATGATCTCGTCAGGATGCAGTCTATTGATCTTCCCCTCCCTCTCAATTAACATTGTTCACAGAAATACTTGGCAAATGTGTCAATTAGTACTGTTATATTATTACTCATTATTCCAACTATTTAAAAAAAAGATCAAATGAGATAATGAATGTCAATTGATATATAAATGGGAGACATTGTTGTTATTTCTGTAATAACAGTAAGAGGTAGCATTTATAGAATATTTTAAGATTTTTTATATGCTTTACGTATTATCTCATTAGATTCATTTTAGTAGTAGAAATGTTACTATCCCAGTACTTTAAAATAGTTGAGGTTTATAATTTTCATTTTATGGATAACAATAATAGTGACACATTTCTGTAGAACTTAAAGGTTTACAAAATTATTTTTTCACAACTACCTTATGGGGTAGGCAGTGCAAATATAATACAAGATGTCCCAAAAATCTTAGGGCAGTTTTATGCTTGCATTACTTACAAGAGCTTTAGTGGCTTAAAAAGTTGAACTAAGGCTTTTGAGACACACTTTATTTCTCTCAGAAATAGATGTGAGCGCACACTCCACTGACAGAAATCACAGTTCATCTATATCTTTTAATCTTATATGATTCTTGTCCATAGAGGATCTACCAAATGTGATGGAGCCATTCCTTTGTTCATTTTAACTATCCTATATACTATGGTGTACAACTTAGGCTGTTTGTTCTCCACCCCTCTTCACTCCCTACCCCCCCCACAATTCTTATTTTAAAAAGTTCTGACCTTAAACATAAAAATGAGCATTTCCATGCATGTAGAAGACAAAAAGGAGATTTTGTATGAAACCATGAATCTCTATTTTGTAACTTGCTTAAAAAAGTATATAATTTATTCAACATGTTGCTTTCAAATCTGTTCTGCTTTTCTGTGCTTCCTTCTAACCTGCTTACTTTTCTCTTTTCTACATTAAAAATGTTTCATCAGTAAGGCAAATTTTTCACAGTGTATCATGCTTACAATATTTCTGTTACTATGTGCAATATTCTCGTGGCTCTGTACAATTTAGTTTGCATCAGTTCATGTTTGTCTGCAGATTTTTCTGAAACCAACCTGCTCATCATTTCCTACATCACAAGAGTATTCCATCATAATCATGTCCCACAGCTTGTCTAGGCATTCTTCAATTGGTGGGTATCCCCTTGATATCTAATTCTTTGCCATCACAGAGAGCTGCATTACTGAGGCATTATTTTAAATTTTAGGGGGAAGGATATTTAGAAAGACCAGTGGAATGTTTTCTCTACTCTGTCATTTTGGGTCTCCCCTCATTTCAGATTTCTTAGAATCAGAGGGACAGGTGAAAACAGAATCCACCAGCCACCTCCTGAAACAAACCTCAAAATGAAAACTCTTGGGGAATATCATAGCCAAAACCCAGAGCCTTCAGATCAAAGCAAAAAAAGATATTACAATCAGTAAAAACAAAAGAATTCAAGTGCTGAAAAATCACAGGATCTCACACAATACAGCGGCCCCCACTATAAAGAAGCAGAGAACTTGGAATTCCATACTTTAGAAAGCAAAAGACACGGTCTTATATCTCAGAATAACTTATTTTCTGTTACATTTTAAGCCTCTTTGAAGCATGTATGGTGTTTTGTCTTTCCTTGTATCCCCCGTGCTTAGCAAAATGCCTGGCACATGGTAAGGACTTAATAAATGTTTACTGACTGATTTGTTGACACAACAAAACTGAATATAATATTATAGAGGAAAAGGACTCTTTTAATGAAATAGAAGACTTCTAAGCACTCCTGATGAAAAGACAAGAGCTGCAGAGAAACTTTGAGATTCAGACACAGGAGTGAAAAAAAGAGAAAAAAGTATAAACAAGAAGTTACTTATATTCAGTTATGAGGAAATAATACATGTGTCCCCTCTGAACCCATCATCAGGGTTCATAGAGGGAGTTCAATTAAGCAAGACCTAGGAGAATCCTATCTTGATGATTCTAATTAAGAAAAGAATGAAAAGAGGGGAAAAGGGATATATTTGTGAGATGGGGGAGAGAATGGTTGGAAGGTTGGAAGAAAATACCTGCTCACCAAGGAAGTAACCTTCTATAGTCTTATTTTTCTTCCCTTTTTGGGCATTTTCCCAGCCAGTTACTTGATTTTTGAGATCTTTGTCAAGAGGAGCGTATGTTCTTGGGACCTGTAAATTTTCAGTTCCTCCAAGGTGGCGCAATCAAGGAAGAGCTGTTTACTCCTTTCCTGATCTGTGCGCTGGTCTGGGAGCAACCAAAAACTTTTCTGTCCAAATCTGCAATTCAATTTCCTGTCCAGAGCCTCCACCAGCTCCACTGCCAGTGCTCCTCCTCACCTCTGGATGGAGCTCAGGGCTGAGAATCAGATGAGTGGCTCAATTCCCGCAGGGGCTTTAGGTGAAGGGCTCCAAAAATGGCAGGTGCCAGAGCCCTTTCACTGACCTTTGAAGCTCTCTGTCGTATTTGTGGGTTGAGGAATCTGGGAACTGCTGCCAGTGGTACTCTGAATCCTGTTCTGAGTCCTGCCCATACTGCTCTGGTCTGGTATGTGCTCATAGTGCTGGTCTGGTCTGTGTTCATCACACTGGTCTGTAAAGTAGATATTTATACAAACAAGGAGGAGAAGGTGGGATGGGAGCATCTCATATTCAAATGTCCTTGTGAACTGGTCAAAAGAAGGAAGGATACTCAAACACAGTTGTATACAGAAATCCACTTTACTAATGGGAAAATATGAAGGAAAGTATAGAAAAATAGAGGGGAAATTAGAGGGAGGGTATTCTAAGGGAGAGATCAATCCTAAGCAAAATAAACTCTAAGGATGTGTGAAGATATTTATAATTCTTTGTGAAATGGCAAAGAATAGAAATGTAAAGTAGGGCTCATGAACTAGGGAATGGCTGAACAAGTTGTAGTACATGAATGTGTTGGAATATTATTCTGTTGAACCTTTGTCAGTGTAATGACCAACCAGGATTTGAAACATGCTACCCACCTCCTAACAGAGAAGCACAGGACTGAGAATGCAAAATTAACCCTTTTAAAAAATTGTGCATGATCAATGTAGAAATCTGTTCTGATTGCTTATATATGTCTGTAATAAATTTTGTTTTTCTCATGTTGTCAATTGGGAGCATAGTGTTAGGGGAGGAAGAGAAGTTGTAAATCTTGGCTGATTAAAACAAATAAAATATTTGTTAGAAAAAGAAAAATAATGATAACTTTCTCAAGTCAGTTAAAGCTAATTCACCCCTGGAAACAATAGATTTGGTAAGTCATAGGATTTTAAGATCACAGATTTAGAGCTGGAAAAGAACAAAGGGGACATTATTTCCAAACTCCATATTTTATATTTTTTTATTTAAATTAATTTATTTGTCTTAAGTTTTCTACAATCACTTTCATAAGTCTTAGATTTTGTCCCTCTTCCTCCTCCCTCTTTCCTCCTAGATGGCATGCAGTCTTATATGGGTTCTATACATACATACTTATTAACCACATTTTCACATTAATCATGTTGCATAGAAAACTTAAAATGAAAGGGAGAAACCATGAGAAGAAACAAACCAGCACAAAACATAACACAAGAGAAAATACTCTGCTTCATTCTGTGTTTGAATTACATAATTATTTCTCTGGATGTGGATGGCATTTTGGCTGAAAACTCCTTCAGGAAGGTTTTAGGTCCTTGCATTGCTGTGAAGGTCTAGGTCTACCAGAAACAGTCTTTGCACACTGTGGCTGTTACTGTGTACAGTGTTCTCCTGGTTCTGCTCATTTCATTATGCATCAGTTCATATAAGTCCTTCCAGACCTCTATGTAGTGCTCCTATTCATAATTTCTTGTAGCACAATAGTATTACATTACATTCATATACCACTTGTTCGGCCATTCCTCAATTGATGGATATCCCCTTGATTTCCAGTTCTTGGCCACCATAAAGAGAGCTGCTATAAATATTTTTGTACATCTGGGAACTTTTCCCATTTTTATGATCTCTTTGGGATACGCCCTAGAAGCTATATTACTGGGTCAAAGGCTATTCACATTTTTTTAGCCCTTTGGGGGTACCAACTTCACATTTTATAGATGAGGAAATTGAAGCACAGAGACATTAAGTGACTTGTCCATGGTCATCTAGCTAATATGGAATCATTTATTAAGTATCTACTATGTGCTAGGCACTGTGCTAAGTACTTTACAAATAAATTTCATTTAATCCTCACAACAATCCTAAAAAGTAGATATTATTATTATTATCTTTACTTTACAATGGAAAGAACTGAATCAGACAGAGATTAGATGATTTGCCCAGGGTTATACAACTAGTAATTATCTTAGGCTGGATTTGAACTGATGTCTCCTCCAATACCTAGTGTCAAGTAAATATAGAGAAATTTGAAATGTGAAAGAGGAAATGTTTGAAGGGGCCAGTTTTTGAGGTGATAGTATGGATATAATTGAAGTTTTAAATGTGAAGATTAATAGTGGAAAGGAGAATGCCAACTCATTTGTTGAAACAGAATAAAAGGTAGAGGGAATGGGCACATATTTAGAAGTGTTTGATATCAATAGTATTAGAAATAAAGTAGCTCATGACAGATGATCTTGATTTTCTCAGAAATGTCTGAACTTAGTTCCTCTAAAAAAGATGAACAGGTTATGAGTGGGTTGGGGTTGGTGACCAGAGAAGGGCATAGTTTTGAAATAGTCTTTGAAGGCTGTAGAAAATTCCACTGGAGGAAGGGGGGATAGAGTCAACCAAGGCAGAAGAAAAATATTGCTATGAAATTGTTCAGGATTATACATGAAATGAATTTGAAATAGACTTAGTTATCATGGTCTTGTAAACTTCTCCAGTGACATTTAACAGCATAGAAGCAGGATCAGAGATTTTGGATGGTAGAATTTCACTCTAGTTTAAGGATTTATAAAGTATAAGCAATTGTAGGAAAATATAACAAAGGAGTCAAGAGATAAGTTGAGGGATAGCCCAAGTGTTGCACCACCTCAGAATAAAAAGTATATGGGAAAATCTCTAGGATGTTGGGCAGATTCAAAAAGGACGATTTATGGGAAAGTTAGGACAAGAATAACATAGGAAGAGAAAGCAACAATAAATTGAAATCTGTGCTGGTGAGGAAAGTGCCCATATTGTTGAAATCATAGATTTAACACAATATTCTCACATTATTTTAATTATTATCAATGAAAATAAAGATAATAATGCTTCAACTCTTCATAGACATTATTTGATATGCAAAGGTATCTCTTCTACTAATATGAAGTGCAATTCATCTAACAAAACATTTAATGAGTTACTTAGGGCAAATGCTTATCTTTTGGCCACCAGTCCTTACTGACATGCCTCTTCAAATTTGGTTCAGTTCATGGACACACAAATCCTTTCTACATTAGTAGAACTCAAGGAGTTTACTACTTACTAAGGGCAATAAGATATGTAGAGAAATAATGAAAAAAACAAAACAGAATATTAAAGATACACAAGTGATATACAAATGAAGCACTCTTTCAGATCTATAAAAGTAAAGAATATTTATGGTGTGGGTAATTGGGAAAGGCTCCATGAAAGAGGTAGAATTTCATTAAGGTACTGAATATTATTAATAGTATTGCAATATGTGATGGCCAAGTCTTATGAAATAATGTTTCTTGCAGCCTGTGGGTGTATGAGAAAACTCACTTCCTTTGTCCCTCCAGGGAATACCTGTGAACCATCTTTCCAATTCATGGGAACATTCTTCCTTTTTCTGGTTTTGTTTATAGCAAGAATATCATGATTGAAATGATTCATTGACTTCACAACATGACCACTCATAAGTTATTGGACCAAGAAACTCATGAGCAGAATATCAGTAGGTAGTTAAATTGAGGCTTGTTGATAGTCTAAATCTGTGTGATTCTTATAAACTTCAGTTCCTTTTTCTATAGCTCTACCACACCACAGTCTTTGAAAGTGCTGAATGGAGCAGCAAGGACCATTTTTCATTTTTCTTTATTTCATGGGTTGCCATGGTCAAAAATTTTAGAAAAAAAACTATATTACATTTTAACAGACAAGAAAAGAATTGTAATGGATGTGGGAAAAGTTTTTGAGTCAGATACCTGTGTGCAATCATACCTTCAATTCATCATAGCTAAAAATTGGTTTAAAAATAATTAAGAATTAGAAAAATATGTAGCAAAAATTTGACTAATCTTGAATTATTTACAGAAGTTATTAAAATATAAAATGGAAGATAGATAACAGAAATGACATTAACACTGACCATAATACTTTCATACAGAAGTTTAACCAATTTAAATGAATTGTCAGAAGGAAAATAAAAGAGTTAAGAAAATGTCTTAATAAACATCAGAATCAATTGCCATTGGAGAAAAATGGCTTCTGAAGGCAATGTCCTATTAGGATATAAACTTGTCTATAAAATCATATGAAGAAGAATAATGAACAGTTGTGAGAAATATTTTCTTATGAAACAGAAAGAAGCAGAGGAAGGTGAAATCCAGTTTATAGTAAGTATGACATGATATTCAACCAAGCGAAGTCAATTACAGGGTCTTTAAGAATAAAAATTGGAAGGGGGCTACAAATAGAACAAAAATGGAAAAGACAAAACTTCAAAAAATTTAAGAAAGCTATTTTCTTCATCAGAGATAGTGGAACCATTACACATGAATCATAACATCATACTCTGGAATGCTTAAAGAAGGAATAAAAATAGCACTAAAGAGAAAAAAAAGCAGGGAAAGCAGTCCAATTGAACCAAGTATACAGATAGGAGATTCATGCTAGTTAATATAAATGTAAGAGCATTGAGAAACCAATATAAAAGGTATGTGAAGGAGGAGAAAATGCCAAAGACATGAAAAAAAATCTCAGACTGAAAAAAAAGTGACAAAGAATAAAAATAATTATCCATTTATCTGCCATCTCATATCTAGAAACAATTTCTGTATAATTTATATGCAAATTGAGGGTATCAGTGAGGATATTAATAGAAAATCAGTAAGTTCCACCAGTGATATTCAGTAATGGATCTATCTTTCCCAATCGATACCTCAACCCAATCATGCCTGCGCATCCTATGTGATTCTTATCCATGTTTTCCAAAAAGCTCCTTACAGGGGTTCATCCAACATGCTAGAAATCTACCTCATTTTCTCCTGAAACCTTAGGAAAATTAATAATGGGGAATTCTGACTGTCCACCTGTCATTTCTCACTCTTATTATATGGCCAGGCCACCTTCTCTTCCTATGATCCAATTCTTTATTGATATATTTTATTCCCGTTCTTCATCAAGATACTTCATTGTTCATTTGTCATAGCCTGCTCGCAACTCACCATCATCCATTCTATTGCTCTCTGCATGATACTCATGTGTAGTTTTTTTTTTTTGTAGGCAGTGGTAATCCATGCTTAAGCAATCCTCAATGATAGCAATTTCATCAAAATTTTAGTATTAAAGAAAATGTGGACTTCTGATGCCAAGATGGTGAAGTAAAGAAGGCACCCCCCTAAAGCTTTCCCAAATATCTCTCCAAACAATTAGAAAACCACCTCAAAATTAACTTAGGAATAGGGAAACAGCTTACTAGCATAACAAGAAAAATCTATCTCACTCATGTGGGAGGGGAGCAAGGTCTAAGAGCAGGAGCAGTAGCTGCCAAACTCACAGGGCCTACAGCAAGATACCGAATCTGGGACAATCCATCATTGAGGCCCCACCCTTATGCAAACCAGGAGCTTTATAGACAAGTGAGCAGTTTGTACAGTGTAAAAAGACCCCACCCCAGTGACCCCAGCACAAGTCACCAGCCCTGACCCCATTGCTGACCAGAAGTGAAACCCCTTCCTAGAGATGGCCAACAATAAGACCCTATCCCTGGGGCCTATTGGCAGAGAGACAGCAGTAGGGTCAGATCCCACTCCTGCAGCAGACCAGAAACAAGAAGCCTCCTCCAGGGCAAGTCACCAGAATGACACTGTTACCATAGCACACTAGCAGCAAGATCCCACTCCTGGAGCAAGCCAAGAGCTAAACCCCAAACCCAGGGCAGGTCAGCAAGGAGGTCCTACTCTCCAGCACAAGAAAGAAGGGAAGCATACCCTCCAGAGGAAGCCAGCAGCTAAGCCCTGAAGCCTAGTGAAAGCCAGTAGTAAGAATCAGAGTCCCAGCACAAAAACCTTGGGACCATGTAGGACCAGAGTCCAACTTTCACATGAAGACAAGTCACAAAAAAGGTAGAAAAAATGAGCAAAAAGCAAACAAACAAAATATCTTGACTATAGAAAGTTACAGTTGTGATAGGGAAGATCAAGGCATAAAATTAGAAGAAGATAATAGTGTCAAAATACCTACATGTGAAGTCAAAGGAAAATATAATTTTTTCTCTGGTCCCAAAATAATTTTCGAAGTGCTTATAAAGCATTTTAAAAACCAAATGAGAGAAGTAGAAGAAAAAAAATTAGCAAAAGAGCTTTGAGAAGATTCCTGGGGAGTAGAAAGATGGACCAGTAGAAGTTCCCCCACATAGCCCATAAAATACCTGTAAAAATGACTCTAAACTCTAAAAATGACTCTAAAGAAATTCTATTGTGGCAGAAGTCACAAAAAAACAGAGTGAAAGACATGTTCATCCCAATACAGTCTGGAAGGTCAACAGAAACCAGGCACCAGGCACAGAGAAGAGTGCATCCCAGCCTTGGCCACATGGCATCACAGGGACAGGACCCAGAACAGTCTCAAGGAGCCATGGGCAGCAGCAGTTCCCAGACTGCACAGCCCACAAATGTCACAGATAGTTTCAAAGGTCAGTGAGAAAGATTTTTCATCTGGATAAGAAGGGAACACAGTCTGACCCTGCCAACAGTGGCAACTGCAGCAGCTCCATTTTTGGAGCCCTCTGCTTAAAACCCACTAGGGGAATTGAGATCTGAATCTCAGCCCTGATCCAGGCCCTGGGGTGAAAAGGAGGAGCATTGGCATGGTGGACCTGGTGGTGGCTTTAGAGAGGGAATTCTACTCACAGATTCTGGGCAGAAAAGTTTTAAGTTGCTCCCAGATCAATACGCAGGCCAGGAGAAGAGTAACTCCTCTCCCTTGACTGTGTCATCTTGGAGGAACTGAGAACTTACAAGTCCCCAGAGTATGCCCTTCTCTTGAAAAAGTCTAGTCAAAATAAAAAGAATTGACTGGGAAAATACCCCTCAAAAGGGGGAAAAAACATAAGACTATAGAAGGTTACTTTCTAGGTGAACAAGTATTTTCTTCCAACATTTCAGATGAGGAAGAACAACATATATTATCAGAGGAAGTCAAAGCTTCCAAAATGAATATACAATAGTCTCAGACCATGGAAGAGCTCAAAAAGGATTTTGAAAATCAAGTAAGAGAGGTGAAGAAAAAATTGGGAAGAGAAACGAGAGTAATGCAAGAAAATCATGAAAAACGAGTCAACAACTTGCTAAAGGAGACTCAAAAGAATGCTGAAGAAAATAACACCTTTAAAAATAGGGTAACTCAATTGACAAAAGAAGTCCAAAAAGCCAATGAGAAGAAGAATGCTTTACAAAGCAGAATTAGCCAAGTGGAAAAGGAAGTTCAAAAACTCACTGAAGAAAACAGTTCTTTAAAAATTAGAATGAGGCAGATGGAAGCTAATGACTTTATGAGAAATCAAGAGATTACAAAACAAAACCAAAAGAATGAACAAATAGAAGATAATATGAAATATCTCATTGGAAAAACAACTGACCTGGAAAATACATTTAAGAGAGACAATTAGGACTACCTGAAAGTCATGGTCAAAAAAGCAGCCTAGACATCATCTTTCATGAAATTATCAAGGAAAACTGCCCTAATATTCTAGAACCAGAGGGAAAAATAAATATTGAAAGAATCCACAGATCACCTCCTGAAAGAGATCCAAAAAGAGAAACTCCTAGAAATATTGTAGCCAAATTTCAGAGTTTCCAGGTCCAGGAGAAAGTATTTCAAGCAGCTAGAAAGAAATAATTCCAGTATTGTGGAAATACAATCAGGCTAATACAAGATCTGGAAGTTTCTGCATTAAGGGATTTAAGGGCTTGGAATATGATATTCCAGAAGTCAAACGAAGTAGGATTAAAACCAAGAATCACCTACCTAGCAACACTGAGTATAATACTTCAGGGGAAAAATGGTCATTCAATGAAATTGAGGACTTTCAAGTATTCTTGAAGAAAAGACCAGAACTGAATAGAAAATTTGACTTTCAAACACAAGAATCAAGAGAAGCATGAAAAGGTAAACAGGAAAGAGAAATCATAAGGGACTTTCTAAAGCTGAACTGTTTACATTCCTACATGGAAAGATAATACTTTTATATATTGAGACTTTTCTCAATATTTGGGTAGTTGGAGTGATTGCACACATGCACACACACACACAGAGTACAGGGTGGGTTGAATATGAAGGGATGATATCTAAAAAAATAAAATTAAAGGGTGAGCAAGGGATATATTGGAAGGAGAAAGGGAGAAATGGAATGGGTTAAATTTCTCTCATAAAAGAGGCAAGAAAAAGCTTTTTCAATGGAGGAGAAAAGGGAGGAGGTGAGTGGGGAAAAGTGAAGCTTATTCTCTTCACATTTGACTTAAGAAAGGAATAACATACTCAATTTGGAATGAAAATCTATCTTACACTACAGGAAAATAGGAGAGAAGGGGATAAGTGGGGTGGGAGGGATGATAGATGGGGGTGCAAATGGGAGGAGGGAGTAACTAGAAGTAAACACTTTTGTGGAGGGACAAGGTTAAAAGAGAATAGAAAAAATGGGGGGCAAGATAGGATGGAGGGAAATATAGTTAGTTTTACACAACATAACTATTATGGAAGTCTTTTGCAAAACTGCACATATATAGCCTATATTGAATAGTGAGCCTTCTCACTGGAGATGGAAGGGGAGAGAGGAAGGGTGAGAAGTTGAAACTCAAAGTTTTAGGAATGAATGTTGAGAATTGTTTTTGCAAACAACTGGGAAATATGAAATACAGGTAATGGGATATAGAAATCTATCTTGCCCTGTAAGAAAAGGGAGAAGAAGGGAATAAGGGAAGGGAGGGGTGTGATAGAAGGGAGGGCATACTGAGGGAAGGGGTAATCAGAAAGCAAGGCTTTATTGGGTGGGAGAAGGGGAGAGATGAGGAGAAAATTTGGAACTAAAATTTTCGTGAAAATGAATGTCGAAAACTAAAAGTAAATAAATAAACACTTAAAAAATTAAGAAAAGAAATGAGAGTTATGCAAGAGCATCATGAAGAAAAAAGACGCTAAAGCATGGAAAAATATGTGTAAAAGTTTATTGCGGAAAATACCCTCCTAAAATAGAATTGGTCAAATGGAAAGGGAAATACAAAAGCTTAATCAAGAAATTAATTCCTTAAAAACTAGAATTGAACAAGTGGAAAATAATGATTCTATGAGACATGAACATACCATAAAACAAAAGAAAACATTTTAAAAATTGAAGAAAATGTGAAATTTCACATTGGAAAAACAAGTCGCCTAGAAAATAGATCCAGGAGAGATAATATAAAAATTATTGGACTATCTGAAAGTTGTGATAGAAAAAATGCCTGGATAATAACTTTTAAGAAATTATCGAAGAAAACTACTCCTGTATGTTAGATTGGATTTCAAAATAGGAATTGATAGAATCCACTGACCACTTCCTGAAAGAGATCCCAAAATAAAAACTTCCAGGAATGTCATATCCAAATTCCTGAACTCACTGTATTGGTAGCAGCCAAAATGAAAAAATTGAAATTTCATGAAGCTATCATCGGAATTACATAGGATTTGGCAACTTGCTCGTTAAAGAACTGGAGAAATTGGAATATGATATGTCAGAAAGCAAAGAAGTGGGATTGCAAGCAAAGATCTCCTACACATAAAATATCAATATAATCTTTCAGGGGAAAATGGATATTTGACAAAATAGAGTACTTTTAAGCATTTCTAGAAAGACCAGAGCTGAATAAAAAAAATGATCTCCAAATACAAGACTCAAAGGAACATAAAAAGGTAAAAAAGAAACAAGAAAGAAACATAAGAAATTCAATAATGTTAAATTGTTTATATTTCTATAAGGCAAGATAGTATTTGTAACTCTTAAGAACTTTACTACTCTAAGGGCAGTTAGAAAGAGTTTATATAGACAGAAGGTGTGGATGTAAGGTGACTTTGATGGGATGATATCCTAAAAACAAAATAAAGGGGTGAGAAAGTAAATGACATTGGAAGAAGGAGGGGGATTGAATGAGGTAAATTATCCTTTATGAAAGAGCTATGGTAAAGGAGGGGGAAATGGGGTGTGAGTGGGCAAAGCTTAAAACTTACTCTCATAAAAACTGGCTCAAAGAGGGAATAGCATATATATCCAGTGGGATAAAAGGGAGGGTATATTTCGTAAGGTAGTGATCAGAAATAGAACACTTGTTAGGAGGTAAAAGGTTGGGGGAGTCAAAAAGTGAGGGGAGATAAAGAAGTAAAAAAGCATGGAGAGAAACAATAGTTAGTTATCTTAATTGTGAATCTGAATTAAATGAAGTCACCCATCAAATGGAAGCAGATAACAGAATGGATCAAAAACCAGAATCTTACAATATATTGTTTACAAGAAACACATTTGAAACAGAGATATACACATAAGGTAAAAATAAGGGTTTGAAAGAGAAACTATTATGGTTCAGCTAAAGGAAAGATACCATGGATGGCAATCATAGTCTCAGACAAAGTGAAAACACAATATAGATATACTCGAAAGGGGTAAAGAAGGAAACTACATGCTGCTGAAAGAAACCATAGACAATGAAGTCATATCAACTCTAAACATGTGTAATAAATGGTATAGCATTTAAAGTTTTGAAGGAGAAGTTGAATGGGTTATATAGCTAGGAGAAAATTTATATCTCTAATTGTTTACATCAATAAAATAGAGAAAAAGGCAGATCAATGAATTGGGCGTGCAAGTGAAAAAACTAAAAAAAGAACACATTAAAAATCCCCAATTAAACACCAAATTGGAAATCCTGAAAATCAAAAGAAAGATTAACAAAACTGAAATTAAGAAAACCTGTGAATTAATAAATAAAATTAGAAGCTGCCTTTATGAAAAATAGATAATCCATTGAATAATTTCACTAACAATTAGGAAAGAATACAAAGAATACAAAATTCCTAGTATGAAAAATGAAAGGGTGAATTCACCAAAGAAGAAGAAATTAAGACCTTTGTAGAAGCTATTTTGCCCAATTATATGTCAATAATTTTGAAAATCTGTATAAAATGGATGAATATCTATAAAAATATAAATTACCCAGATTAACAGAAGGAATAAAATGCTTATATAACCTAATCTTTAATATATAAATTGAACAAATTATCGACGGATTTCCTAAGAAAAATTCATAAGACTGGGATGAATTCAAAAGTGAATTACACCAAACATTTAAAGGATAATTATTCCCAATTGTATATAAACTATTTGGAAAAATATGTTGAAAAGGAGTCCTACCAACTTCCTTTTATGACACAAATATGGTGCCAATTCTTAAACCAGGAAGAGTCAAAATAGAAAAAGAAAATTATAGAACAATTTCCCTAATAAAATAGTGATGCAAAAATTTTGCATAAAATATTAATAAAGAGAGTAAGACAATATATCACAAAGATCATACACTATTACCACGTGGAATTTACACAAGGAATACAGGGCTGATTCAATATTAGGACAAATATCATTGGCATTGACCATATCAATAACAAAAAAAACCAGAAATAATATGATTTTCTCAATAGATGCAGAAAAAGTCATGGACAAAATACACTATCCATTCCTATTAAAAACACTAGAGACTATAGGAATAAAGGCACCTTACCTTAAAAATGATAAATAGTATTTATCAGAAACCATCAGCAAGCATTATCTCTAATGGGGATAACTTAGAAGTCTTCTTGATTCAATCAGGGATGAAGCAAGGATGTATTATCGCCTCTCTCATTTATTATTTTACTAGAAATGTTTGCTAGAGCAATAAGAAAAAAATAAATGAAATAGAATAGGTAATGAGTAAGTAGAACTGTCACTCTTTGCCTATGACATGGTGTTATACTTAGAAAATCCTAGATAATCAATTAAAAAGAACTACTTGAAATTAACAATTTTAGCAAAGTGGCTGGATACAAATTAAACTCACCTAAATCACCAGCATTTCTGTATATTGCCAAGAAAGTCCAGCAACAAGACATAGAAAGAGAAATTTCAAATAAAATAACTGTAGACAATATAAAATACTTGAGAATCTACCTGCCAAGACAATCTCAAGAACTACATGAACACAACTACAAAACACTTTTCACACAAATAAAGTCAGATCAAAATAATTGGAAAAATATTGGTTGCTCATGGGTAGGCCAAAACAATGGGACAAAATGACAATTCTACCTAAATTAGTCATTTGCTCAGTGACATACTAATCAGACTATCAAAAATTATTTTATAGAGATAGAAAAATAATAGAATTCATATGAAAGAACAAAAGTTTAAGGATATTAGGGAATAGGCAAAAAAATGCAAAAGAAGGTGGACTAGTTATGCCGTGTCTCAAATTATATTATAAAGTGGTAGTTATCAAGACAATCTGGTAATGGCTAAGAAATAGAGTGCTAAATCAGTGGAATAGATTAGGTATAAATTACATTACAGTAAATTACCATAGAAATGTAGTATATGATAAACATCAATTCTAAGCTTTTGGAACAAAAACTCTTTATTTAACAAAAACTTCTGGCAAAACTGGAAAACAATATGGCAGAAACGAGGCATAGACCCACATCTCACACTGTCTACCAAGAGAAGGTCAATGATAACAAAAACAAATTAAAAGAGCATATAATAGTTTATCTGTCAGATTTATGGCTTAATGAAGAATTTAGGACCAAAGAAGATATAGAGAGTACCACAAAATGTAAAATAGATCATTTTGGTGATAAAGAATCAAAAATATTTTGCACAAACAAAACCAATGAAACCAAAATTATAACGAAAGCAGAAAACTGGGTTTTTTTTTTGCAACAAGAATCTCTGATGAAGACTTCATTTCTCAAATATGTAGAAAACTGAGTAAAATTTATAAAAAATACAAGTTACTCCCCAATTGATAAATGGTCAGAGGAGATCAACAATTTTCAATTTTCAGACAAAGAAATCAAAGCTATCTATCAGAATATAGTAATATGAAATACTATATAAATTATTATATAAATATTATTATATGAATATGAATATTCATATAGTAATATAAAAAAAAAACTCTAGCAAGGAGCCAAGATGGCAGAGTAAACTATAAGTGCTCTCAGTCTCCCTGATTAACTTTGAAAGACCCATAGAATATTGCCCCAGTTAAAATCCTGGAACAGTGGAGTCAATAGAAGGGATAAAGAGTCTTTTAGCTCAGAAGACTAGGGAGACCACCAGGAAGGGTCCCTCTTGCTGTGGCTGAAGGGAACCAGTGCAGGACCAACTAGTATTTTATAGAGCTAGAAAAAATTAATATCAAAATTCATCTGGAAGAACAAAAGGTCCAGAATATCAAGGAAATTAATGAAAAGAAATGCTATGGAAGGTGGCCTAGCCCTACCAGAACACAAATTGTATTATAAAGCAATAATCATCAAAACCACTCAGTACTGGCTAAGAAATAGAGGGATAGATCAATGGAATAAGTTGGGTAAACTTGACACAGTAATCAGTGACTACAGCAGTCTACTGTGTGATAAACTGAGGGACTCCAGCTTCTGGAATAAGAACTCACTGTTTGAAAAATCCTGCTAGGAAAACTGGAAAATAGTGTGGCAGAAACTAGGAATAAACCAATATCTGACACCATATTACCGAATAAAGTCCAAATGGGTACATATTCTAGGTATAAAAGCTGATGCTATAAACAAATTACAACATCAAGGAATAGTTTATTTGCCAGATTTATGGAGAATGAAACAATTTATGACCAAACAAGACACAGAGAACATTATTAAATCCAAAATGGATAATTTTGATTACATTAAAATTGAAACCTTTTGCACAAACAAAGACAACACAACCTAGGTTAGAAGGGAAGCAGAAAACTCAGAAAGAATTTTTACAACTAGTGTCTGTGATAAAATCCTCATTTCTAAAATACATTATGAGTATATTTATGAGTAACTTGGCTTATGTATGCTTCACTGGATGAGGAAAAAAATTTCACAGGGTGAACAAAAATCCACAGTACAAACATCAAAATTTTGTTGAAAAACATCACCCAAATAAAGCTGTAGCAATGAGAGCCGCTAATATTTTTAATGATAACACAATGTCACATTTCTGTGACATTCTGAAAAAATGTCAAAGACAAGGGTTGTTAGATTTCTCATTAAAAACGAACATAAAGAAAAAAATCAGTGAACAAAAATATGAATGTGATTCTAAAAAATGAAAAGTAAGTGAAGGCAGTAGTGTTAGTTTTACTTTTAGTGAAAGCATAAGAGAGAACTCTCCAGACGTTGAAATTCCCAGTGTTCTCATAGAAGATTCTCCTTCTAAGAAATAACCCTTCTTCCTCCTCCTCTCATCTCCCTCATGCCAGACATGACTTTTCTTAAAGGTAAAATGCAAATTAATTAATTTTATTTTTGGTTTATGTTATGTATTAATCATTGCTATTGTATTTCAGGGGCATTAGGGATAAAAATTTACTTAAATTATACATATTTTATATGAATATTGGAGATGTAGTATCGATCATCTGACTTTACATTATTTCCTATGGGACTGTTGGAACAAATTGTTCTCATCTGCCCATTCCACTAGAGGAAGTCTTCACTGACACTAGAGAGATGGGCTGAACACTTCCATAGTGTTGTTGGCAGATCATCATCAATCAATGCTGAGGCCATTGGCCATTTACAACAGGTTGAAGTCAATCCCTCCTTAGCTAAATTTCCAACTGAAGAAAAGGTTTTGAGGGTCATTAGGCTCCTTTCATGTGGCAAAGCATCTGATGCTGATTCTATTCCAGCTGAGATTTACAAGATAGGGGGACCAACGTTCATACAAAAGCTGACTGAAATATTCCAGGTTATATGGCAAGAGGAGGTTGTGCCCAGGAGTTCAAGGATACCTGCACTGTCCATCTCTATAAAAGTAACGAAAATAGATTGTCCTATGACAATCACAGAGGGGTCTCTCTCTTAGTCATTGCTGACAATAATCTTGCTACAGTCCTCCTTTATAGGCTGAACCTTCACCTGGAAAATGGTCATATAACTGAGAGCCAGTGTGGCTTCACAAAGGGCTGAGGAACAGTCGGTATGGTGTTTGCTGCCCAACAACTCCAGGAGAAATGCCAGAAGCAGAACAGAGGTCTGTACACAATGTTTGTAGATCTAACCAAGGCCTTTGACACTGTTAGTCTTAAGAGATTATGGAAAATTATGTCAAAATTTGGTTGTCCAGAGAAGTTCATCAGCATTGTACATCAATTTCATGATGGCGTGTTTGCCTAGGTTCTGGGTAGTGGACAATGCTCTTGTGTCTTTCCAGTCACCAATGGAGTGAAACAGGGCTGTCATGTTTTTTAGCATGATGTTTTCAGGCGTGTGATCAAATGCTTTCAATGAGGATGAGCAAGGCATCAAGGTCAATTACCATACTGATGGTAAATTCTTCAATTTGAAAAGGCTATAAGCCAAGACCAAAGTGGAGGGAATATTGGGGCATGATTTTCTGTTTTCAGATAACTGTGCACTCAGTGCAGTCTCTGAAGCTGAGATGCAACAAAGTATGGATCAATTGTCTGCTCCTATATTAATTATGGCCTAATAATCAACACCAAGAAAACACAGGTTCTACATCAGCTACCACTGCACCATCCATATGTGGAACCATCAGTTACAACAAATGGAGAAGTTTTGAAAGTTATGGATAAGTTCACTTACCTTGGTAGTGTACTTTCTGGGGATGTACACATTGGCAATGAGGTTGACACACACATTGCCAGAGCTAGCTCAGTGTTTGGGGGGCTCTGAAGAAAAGTTTGGGAGAGAAGAGGTATTAGACTGACTACCAAATTGAAAATCTATAGAGCCGTTGTGCTAACCTCATTGTTGTATGCCTGTGAAACATGGACAGTCTACTAGTGCAATGCCAGGAGATTGAATTGCTTCCATCTGGACTGTCCTAGGAAGATTCTGAAGATTACCTGGCAGGATAAGGTACCAGATATTGAGGTCCTTGCTCAAACTAAACTGCCAAGCCTTCAAGCTATGCTTTAGAGAACATAACTCCGATTGACTGGTCACGTTGTTTGAATGCAAAATGTGTTCTTGCCAAAAATACTATGTTATGGAGAGCTCTCATGGGGTAGGTGAATACATAGTGATCATAAGAAGCAATACAAAGATACTCTCAAGGTCTTTCTCAAGAACTTTGGATTTGATTGTAGGACATAGGAGACATTGGCACACTGCTCAGCATGGTGTGCCCACATCAGAAAAGGTGCTGTGCAGAATTGAAATAGAACAAAGGAAATGAAGGATGTACAGATTTGGAGTCACCATCCCAAATGTTCATATGAACTATCTGTGCCCAATCTGTGGTAGAGAATTCCGAGTTCATATTGGTTTGATCAACCACAGTCGTACACATTGAAGCTTCACTTTATCTTGGTGATGTCATTTTGGTCCTCTTAAAGAACAAAGGACAGCAACCACCACCATTTCCTATGGAAAAATTCATTTTGCAATATGAACAAATCATATGACGAACAGAATCTTGGAATGAATTAAATTCATGAACCAAAGTTTTACTATACATAGAGAACTGAATCAAATTTACAAGTTTACAAGTCATTCCCCAATTGATAAATGGTCAAAGGATATGAGCAGGCATTTTTCAGAGGAAGAAATTAAATCTCTCTATAGTCATATGAAAAAAATGTTCTAATTTCACTATTGATTAGAGAGATGCAAATCAAAACACCTCTGAGGTACCACATCACACCTATCAGATTGATTAACATCACAAAGCAGCAAAATAATAAATGTTGGAGAAAATTGGGAATAGAATATTAATTCATTGTTGGTGGAGCTGATCCAACTATTCTGGAGAGCAATTTGGAACTATGCCCAAAGATCTAAAAAATGTGCATATCCCTTGATCCAGCAATATCACTTCTAGAGTTGTATCCCAAAGAGATCCTAAAAATGGAAAAAGAATCCACATGTATAAAGATATTTATAGCAACTCTTTTTGTGGTGGCTAAGAACTGGAAATCTAGGGGAAGCCTGTCAAGTGGGGAGTGGCTGAGCAAGTTGTGGTATGTGAATGTAATGGAATATTACTGTGCTATAAGATATGATGAACAGGTAGACTCCAGAAATACCTGGATAGACTTAAATGAACTGATGCTGAGTGAAGTGAGCAGAACCAGGAGGACTTTACACACAATAACAGCCACAGTATGTGAGGAGTGTTTTTGATAGACTTTATCCTTCATAGAAATGTAAGGACCTAAAACATTTCCAAAGATCTCATGATGTAAAATGCCATCCACATCCAGAGAAAGAACTATGGAGATAGAATGCAGAATGAAGCAGATTTTTTTCTCTTTTATTATGTTTGGTTTTATTTAGTTTTTCTCATGCTTTTCCCCATTCATTTTAATTCTTCTATGCAACATGACTAATGTGAAAATGTGTTTAATAAGAATATATGTGTAGAGCCTATATAACATTACATGCTGTCTTGGCAAGGCAGGGGAAGAAAATTTAAAACTTATGGAAGTGATTGTTGAAAACTGAAAACATATAAATAAATAAGTTTTGGGGAAAAAGAAAATTTAAAAATGCTCTAAATCAATATTGATTAGAGAAATGCAAATTAAAACTTGGAGGTACCAGCTCGTACCTATCAGGATGGTTAATATGACAAAAAAGGAAAATGTTAGATATTGGAGGAGATGTGGGGAAAATGGTACACAAATGCATTGTTAGTGGAGTGGTGAACTGATCTAATCATTCTTGAGAGCAATTTGGAACTATACCAAAAAAGCTATAAAACTGTGCATACCCTTTGATCAAGCAATACCACTGCTAGATCTTATCCCAAAGACATCCAAAAAGAGGCCAAAGGATGTATTTGTGTAAAAATACTTATAGCAGCTCTTTTTATGATGACTAGAAATTAGAAATCAAAAGGGTGTCTATATTAGGGAATGGCTAATCAAGCTGTAATGTATGATTGCACTGGAATATTAACTTTTTGTAAGAAATGATAAGCAGGATGATTTCAGAAAAACCTGGTTAGGTTACATGAACTGATGCATAGTGAAGTGAACAGAACCAGTATCATATTGTTACACAAGAACAGCAATGTTCTTTTCAATGAATAATTGTGAATGACTTGGCCATTCTCAGCAAAAGAAAGATCTAAGACAATCCCAAAGGAGTAATGATGAGCATACTATCTACCTTCATTAAATTAAATATTAATTTAATATAGACTAAAACATGTTATTTTTCACTTTCATTTTTTTCCTTTTATTCCAATCTTCTTGTAAAAATTGCTAATATGGAAATGTTTTACAAAATTGCACATGTTTAACTTATGTCTGATTGCTTACCATCTTGGGGAGGGAGGGGAAGAGACAGAGAGGCATAGCATTTGGAATTCAAAATTTTAAATAAAAGTGTTTTAAAAATTTGGGGAAAAAATGGGAAGTTTGGTGTCAGTAATAAAAAGTTCAGAAACCTCTTGAAGGCAGTCTAGCCTGCCCTCTTTTTTCAGCTCTGGACCCACTGTCCATTACTATGCTCTGTCTCAGTCATTTATATTGTTGAACACATTGATTGTTCATACAAATAAATTTACAACTTGCACAATAGATATTCTTCATTCACTTGGTCTGTCCTGGTTGGATGGACAGGCCAGATTCCTTTGAGTGATCTTCGTTGATTTCAGGAATCTTTGCAGTGAGTACTTGGTCTTGGTGGAAACATCAACTGGACTACACCTATCTATCTATCTATCTATCTATCTATCTATCTATCTATCTATCTATCTATCTATCTATCTGTTTTTCTTTCTGTCTACACACATACACATACATATGTATATAGATCTATATCTATATCCATATGCTAGTCCAATCCACCTGCTTATTTATATAACCTCACAATTATCTCCATTTTATTGAAAAAAGGTGTGAATAGATTACATTTTCTGACCAAGATTAATAGAAGGCAGTCTTTATCTTGTAGAATTTATAAAATATAATACTTAAGCTGAAATAATCTCTAGACATCATCTATTTCAGCCCCCTCATCTTACAGGTGAAACTAATGGAAGTTAAATGATTTTTCCCAAGTTTCCCCATTTAGCTAGTGGCATGGCTGTGACAGGAAACCAACTAACTCCTGGGTTAGTTTTTTCTATTTTCTACAGTGCTGTACTGTCTCTCAGAAAGCATTATTCTTAGGGTTTTACAGTCTAAAGGACATCATATCTGTCATCTTCTAAATATTCCCTTTCCAACGATCATCAAGAAACGGGGAACTAAGGCATTTGGAGGTTAGGAGAGTGACAGCAATGAATTACCAATCAATCTGGAAGCCTCTGATCTCAAGTCTCACACAGTGTAAGTGAACCACTTACAGCCACCTCTGAGTCAATAATATAGAGAGAATAGATTGTAAATCAGAAGATTATATATAATTATTCATTATTATTATTACTATTCAAAAGTGAGCATTCCAGAAGCACAACCAGGAGAAGTGGGAGAAGTTCAGAGATGCAGTTTTCAGCCTGATAAATATAGGAATTTTACCAGTCATTAAAACTGTCAAAAACTGGGGTGCATCATTTCTACAAGCAATGAGCTCCCTATTTCTGGATGTGTTTAGAGAAATTGACTATGGACATCATAATGGACATTACTGCTTCAGATACATTTTAAACTAGTGACCCGTCCAAGCTCATATTTTATGATTCCTGATGGGAAATGGTGGAGATGAGTGAAATTGCCCACAGTATTGTGAAGCTGAAAGCAAACACAATATGGTAATGAATCTTTACTTTAACATCATTTGTGTTTGAGTCTTGGCAAGTCTTGGATTTGGATTTGAATCCTAGCTTATACACTTCCTCTGTCCAAGTCACTTAATCTAAGCTCATTTCCTCATTTTTAAAATATCAAATAACAAAATTTGCACTAACTTCTTCATAAGTTATTATGAGGGAAAGACTCTAAATCTTAATCGAGTGCTATAAAGAAGTTATTATTTTATGATTATATATATTTTAAAATAAATGTAACAACTCAATAGATTCATGAAATTCATGGGAGAGAATAAGCTTAGAAATCATCAAGTTCATTTTGTATGTAAAGATTGTGACATCAAAAGAAGTCAAATCACTTGTCCATGAAGAAAGCAGCATAGAATTCTAACCCAAGTAGATCCTAGGAGTCTAAATGTAGTACTTTTCCCTCTATATAATGTGCTATATAGAGTCCTAAAATCTGAGTTTGAATGCCAGCCTACTACTTACTCACCCAGAAAACTGAGTCTCTGGAAAGTAAAGTGATTTCCAAAGTCACACAATTAGTAAAGGTCAAAAACAGGATTTGAATCCAGGCCCTCTGACTCCAGATCCATTTTTATTTTGAAAATGATGGCAGTTGAAAGATCTCTGAGATCTCCTTTAGCTTCAAATCCTACATTAATATAAACACCACCTTATCTATCAGCATAAAATCCTTTTAAAAGCAGGAAAGAGCACACCAGGAACTTGGTTGCTGCGGACTGACCCAAAAAACCCCAACATTCTGCCAATCCTTGTTTCTATTCTCTGGCCCTCATAGGAATTCTTATCCAAGTTACCTTGTGTGGGAGTGAGGGGGCCACTAACCCTATGACTCTAAAGCAGCTTTTCCGTGAAAGGACTACAATGGAATATTTCATATTGGACTTGGCACAAATGGGAGTGACTGAGTGTTCAGAGGGGAACATATGGCAGATTCAGTTTGTCTCCAAGAGCCTAATTACTGACCTGACACCCATTGCTTCAAACAGACTAGTTGAGCAGCTAACTGGTAAACGGACACATCTGGTAATGTAATTATCTCATCATCTCTTTATCCGCACTGAATCCTGTCATTACCTTTTTTTCTTGATATTTATAAAATATAAAGTTACCGACTAGAACAATTTAAAATGATATATATTTGACTTCTCCCCTGTTGAGGAGAACTTCATAAATGGTGTCACAATAAACTGAAAATGAGAGAAAACACAGAAAGAGAATTGGTAAGGACTGAAGGCTGAAGAAAGAGATATCTTTGCCTGGGCTCACAGCTTCTAATGAAGTAATGGGGAAGCCAATTTAATGAGTTCAGAATGAAAGGTGCTGTCGGAGACTTTGAGCTAATGACAAAGACTCAAGAAAGTAAAGAGTAGGCACTGCAATAATCTCTGAAGTATCTCCCTTGCCTTCATCCCCATGCACAACTTTCCACTGCTGAGGGAAGGAACTGAGGAAGAAGAAATTAGAAAAGAAGATACTCAATTAGCTAAGAGTCTGGGAAAGAGAAGGAAGAGGATGAAGAAAAATGGAATTCCTCAGCAACCCCCACCCTTACCTTCCGCTATAGTAAAGTGCTGAAGATCAATGTATTTCAAGATAGTGCAGATCTCTTTTTTCTAGAAGAGGTGATAGGGATCTGCAAATAGAGATAGCTTGGATCCCATTAAGGCAAAAGTCAAATGCTTCAGAGTAGCTGTACAGACAAATCAGACAATGTCTCTAGTATAGACAAAGAAGGGAGGAATTGTCAATGGAAACATTCAGCACCTTGCAAATAGTTTTCAGCCACCTATAAACAAGGCCCTATGCTAGGTCCTCCATACAAAGATAGAAGAAATGGTTTCTGGTCTCAAGAGTTTCCAGTCTAACAATGAAGCTAAGACATTGAAATATTAATAGAAAGGGTAGTAGCAGCAGCAGTATGAGTCACTGATATACATACATACACACATATTACTTATACATATATACATGCTATGTATACATATATACATATCCATACATATATCCATACATACCCATACATATACACATACTACTTCTATATAAGCTATGTATACATATATATGCATATCCACACATATATACATACATACCTAAATATAGATCATTTATAAAGTACATATATGCCCATATTTTATATAAAGAATATATATGTATACATACATATATATATTTCCTAAACTTTTTTATGTGCATTATCTCAATGGGTCTTTATAACAGCTTTGTGAGGTTGATAAATTAGGTGGCACTATTTGGTCCCCTTTTCATAATTTTTAATGGACCTCACAGAGTCTCAGAAAAGTTAAATGAGTTCAATAGTTGAGAAAGTATTCAATAAACATTTATTAAGTACCTACTATGGGCAAGGCCTTGCACTAAATGCTGAGTTTTCAAAGATGAAGACAGAAACTAGTTTATCTCTCCTCAAGGGAGTTTCCATTCCACTGGTGGATACAGCATATAAATTGATAAATAAATAAGAGGAAACTAAGGCCCAGGGAGGGCCAAAGGTCACATGGAGAATTGGTGAACAAAAAGGGAGTGGAATCTTGGGCTACTGACTCCCCATTGGAAAAGACAAATGGATATAGTAGAAAGAGACCTTGCCTTGGGGTCAGGAGCCTGACACTTACATGCTCTGTGAATCTGGGCAAGTCGTTTTACTCCTCTAACCCTCAATATTCTTATCTATAAAATATGTTTCTCTATAAAGTTTTCTTATATATAGAAAATTTTCAACTTTCTTACCTGGACAGCTTGGCACACTGGGCCTGGAGTCAGGAAGATCAGAATTTAAATCTGGCGTCAGACACCTACTAGCTATGTGACTCTGGGCAAGTCACTTAACCCTGTTGGTCTCGGTTTCCTCATGTGTAAAATGGAAATAATCATAGCACTTACCTCCTAGGGTTTATGTGAAGATCCAATGTGATAATATTTGTAAGGCACTTAGCACTGTGTCTGGCATCGATATGATTTTAGCTATTATTATTTTGTATAAAATGTAAGGTAGAGAATATAACTTCTCTTCCATGTAATACTTGTATTCTCTGCCTCACGGAGTGATGAAAACTCTTCATAGGACTTAAAGTACTTTATAAATGAACCATTTATTTCTTGTTCCTCTGTGTTTTGTGCTATACGTGATTGCTGCTGCTACATATTTATTTGTAGGCATACCCAGAGAGAAGACAATGGAAGATCTGCTTTAGCATTTTCCTCAGTCTTATTTTCTTATTTTCACTTCCTTTCTCTCTGGGCTCTGTTTCTGATTCCCTGAATGTCTTTCTCCACCAGGTCCAGAGGCAGCCTTGTCACCTGAAAGATCACTCTGCCTTTGTGGCCCCTTCTTCCGGTTGGTCAGCCCCTCTTGGAACCTCAGGTTTATAGAAAGTGCCCACATCAGTCATACTCACTCCCACATTCCTCTCTGGTTTTCTAATTCTCTGAAATTCTTTCTCCACCATGAGGACCTTCTTGCCTTCCCTCTCAAATTCAGTTTCATGTTTGTTGTTGTCTTTCTCAATTAGAATGTAAGTTCCTTGAGCACAGGAACTATCTTGTTTTTCCCTTGTGTTTGTGTTTCCGACATCTGGAAAAGTGCCTGCAATATAGTCAGTGTTTGTTGCCTCGTTGACTTTCCTCCTTCCTAGACTTAACTTAAACTTGTAAATCTCTGTTGTATTCCGTGATTCTTTATGCATGACAGGCATTTAAGTATCAGAGAAACACAGAATGTCAGAGCTGAAAGGGGCTTTAGAGTCATGTAAAGCAGAATGTCAAAAGCAAAAGGGCCTTCAATTTCTTCTCATCTCGTCACCAAATTCATATACAGGGAAATGAGCCCAGAGAGACGAATGGTTGTCAATATTATATAGTTAGCAATCGAACTGGGATTTGAACTCAGGTCTTCTGACTCCAAGCCCTGGGCTTTTAAAACTTCATTAAATTTTTACATTCCCAGAACACATCATCAAAGCAGAGCCAAATGCTATCCCACATTTTCCATCAGTCAGAAAAGGACATTTTAAGGAGCGAACCACTATTAATGATTTATTTTTGGGATATGATTTGGGAAAACTCCACTGTGCCTTCTTGCAATGTTGCCCTGACTTACATCCTCCCTGTTTGGGAATTAAGGGTATGAAGGACAATAAAAGTGAATTCTGAATTTCATTTGGTATTTAATTAACTGCCATAGATTAAAAAAAAAATCCATAGGAACATTCTGATTGCAATCATTGGATAGATGGTCATTTTTATATTAAAATGATGACCAGCTTATCTTGTCTTTCAGTTATCTTGAGTGATCTATATCTGGTTTATCCAGGCCAATAAAATGCAAAAGGTTGATTAAGATTCTGTTTCGTAAACTTATCACCACTGATAGGCTCTTTAATCTTAATGCACTTATGCATCATACTCTGATTCATTTAAGAGGGCCTCTGCAAGACAAGGTGTCAGAGGTTATCTCTTACAGACCTACTGGGATTCCTTCCAGAACAAAAGAATGCTATAAATGCCAGTTACGAATATCTGCGAAGTAATGACCATCCTGATGACTGGGATAGGTCAGATTATTCTTGGGAATAATCCCAAGATTCCCCCTGCCCCTTGCCCCAAATTCTGACTCATGAAATCCAGCTATTTTATTGTCTTTTTGCTTCTAAATACAAAAAGGAGACTGAGCTGTCCTGGTAATCTGCAGAGTAAGGAAGACAGAAGTGAGAAATAGTTTTGCCTCCTACCTCCACTCCACCATAGAACCAAAGCACAACACAATACAGGGACTGTATATTTTCTCTTTTCTTGATTTGTAGAAACTTATAGTTCTACACTATCTATTGTTTTAGCCTGGATGTCTTGGAAAACAGTATTGAGTCATTTTTTCAACTTTTGCACAGTTGGCACATGACGGTCTTCCAGGAAGGCTTCAGCAAACACACTGAGCAGTTTTCTCACATCTTTTGGATCATCACACCCTATGAGGAAAATGTTGGTGTCACTGACTCTCCTTGCAAGCACACAGATCACAAAGCTCTGAGAATGGGTTGTTTTTTTTTTTTTTTTTTTTTTCACATTGAAAACCAAAACTAAAACCCAAACCTCTTATCAGAACTCAGGGAAACATTGACATGCACAAACTAGTAACCATTCCCCAGAGACTCCCAGCTCTTCAGTCCCTTGAAACCATTTCTTAGGTAGACATCATAGCAGACATATCCCAAGCTATTCCCATCTCCTTCCTTCTTTTAAATGGCAAATTACTAGAAGAATCAGCAGCACTGAGGGTCATCACTTCTTTAGTACATACCTTTCAATGCTTTGCAATCTGACACCACCATTCAACTGAAGCTGCTCTCTTCTAGATTTCCAACCATCTCTTAGTCTCTAAATACAGCGGCTTTTTCTCAGTCTTCATCTTACTTTATGGCTCTCCAATTATTTGATCCTATTAACTACTCTCTCCTCTTAGACACTCTCTCCTCCCTTGGATTACACAACACTTTTCTTTTGGTTGTCCTCAATGGAAGTGTTTACTCTTCTTCAAACTCCAAGTGTCTGAGATGTTCTCCAAGTGTCCGTTGAGGACACTATTCTCTCCATACATATAATTTCTTGATGTCATAATAATCTCCCATGGGTTTCAGTATCATCTCTAAACAAACTACCCCTTCATCTACATATTCAGCCTTAATATCTCTCCTAATCAACAGTTATAAATGATCAATACTGGATGGCTACATCTTCTTGGATGTCCTCCAGGTGTCTCAAACTCAACCACGTCCCCCCCTCAATTTCTGTAATCAGTCACTCCAAGTTTCATTGATTACATGCCCACAAAATCTTTTGCATCCATTCCTTTTCTCTTCATTCACATTTCTTCAGGCCCCCATTACTTCTTACCTGGTGATATTGGTTTCCTAATTAGTTGTTCCTCTCTTCTAGCCAGTCATCATAAAGCTGCATCAGTAATCTTCTTAATATAAGGTCATGGGATCAAACATTGTTATTCTGTTCATCTTATCTGCTAAATAAAATGCAGTCTTGTGCTTCTGTCATAGACCTTTTGTGATCTGATCTAACTTTGTTTATCAGTTTTAATTCTTTTTTTAACTTTAAATTTCTTTAGTTTTATTTTTAGTTTTCAACATTCATTTCCACAAGATTTTGAGTTTCAAATCTTCTCACCATCTCTCCCCTCTCCCCCCATGTAGAGATGGCATGCATTCTGATAACCCGTTCTCCCAGTCTGCTCTCCCTTCTATCACACATTCTCTTTTCCCCTACTCCCTTACTTTCTTGTAGGGCAAGTTAGATTTCTATATGACTTTGCTTGTATATCTTATTTCCCAGTTGCATGTAAAAACAATATTTTACCAGTTGTTTTTAAAACCTTGAGTTCCAAATTCTCTCCCTTATTCCCTCCCAACCCACACTCATTGAGAAGACAAGCGATTCAACGAAGGTTATACATGTATACTTATGCAAAACACTTTCATAATAGTCATGTTGTGAAAGAGTAATTATATTTCCCTCCATCCTATCCCGTCCCCCACTTATTCTATTTTCTCCTTTGACCCCGTTGCTCTTCAACAGTGTTTCCTTCGAACTACTCCCTTCCCCAATCTGCCCTCCCTTCTATCATCTTCCCCTGATCCCCTTCCACCTTATTTTGCTGTAGCGTGAGATACACAATTGAGTATGTATGGGATTCCTTCCTTAAGTCAAATCAGATGAAAGTAAGGTTCACTCATTCATTCTCACCTCTCCATTCTTCCCCTCCATTGTGAGACCTTTCTCGCCTCTTTTATGTGAGAAGATTTACCCCATTCTATCTATTCTTCTCCTTCTCCCAATATATTCCTCTCTTACCCCTTAATTTAATTTTAGATGTCATCCTTCCATATTCAAATCACCCTATACTATCTATCTATCTATCTATCTATCTATCTATCTATCTATCTATCTATCTATCTATCTATCTATCTATCTTACAACTACCCTAATAATGAGAAAGGTCTCTTGAATTATAAATATCATCTTTCCATGTAGGAATGCAAACAGTTACACTTTAATAATTGCCTTATGATTTCCCTTTCTTGTTTATCTTTTCATGCTTCTCTTGATTCTTGTATTTGAAAGCCAAATTTTCTATTTAGCTCTGATCTTTTCATCAAGAATGCCTGAAAGTCCTCTATTTCATTGAATATCCATTTTTCACCCTGAAGGTTTATATTCAGTTTTGCTGGGTTGGTGATTCTTGATTTTAATCCTAGCTCCTCTGACATCTGGGATACCATATTCCAAACCCTTCAATTCCTTAATGTAGAAGCTGCTATATTTTGTGTTATACTGATAGTATTTCCACAATACTTGAATTGTTTCTTTCTGGTTGCTTGCAATATTTTCTCCTTGATCTGAAAACTCTGGAATTTGTCTAAAATATTCCTAGTAGTTTTCTTTTTTGAATCTCTTTCAAGAGGCAATTAGTGGATTCTTTCAATTTCTATTTTACTCTCTGGTTCTAGAATATCAAGACAGTTTTCCATAATAATTTCTTGAAAGGTGGTGCTTAGGCTCGTTTTTTTTTTAAACCATGGCTTTCAGGTAGTCCTGTAATTTTAAAATTATCTCTCCTGAATCTTTTCCCAGGTTATTTTTTCCCCAATGAGATATTTCACATTGTCTTCTATTTTTTTTTCATTCTTTTGGTTCTGTTTTATATTTTCTTCATTTTTCATAAGGTCATTAGCTTCCATCTGCTTCATTCTAATTTTGAAGAAATTATTTTCTTCAGTAAACTTTTGGACCTCCTTTTCCATTTGGTCATTCCTGGTTTTTAAGTCATCCTTCTCCTCAATGACTTTTTGGACTTCTTTTGCCATTTGGGTTAGTCTATTTTTTAAGGTGTTATTTTCTTCCATATTTTTTCAGGTTTCATTTAGCATCTATTGACCTGTTTTTCATGATTTTCTTGGATCACTTGCATTCCTCTTCCAAACTTTTCCTCTACTTCTCTTACTTGATTTTCAAAATGTGTTTTGAGCTTTTCCTTGTCCTGAAACCAATTCGTATCTTTCTTGGAGGCGTTTGATGTATGAGTTTTGACTTTGTTGTCTTCTAGTTGTATGTTTTGATCTTCTTTGTCACCAAAGTAAGATTCTATAGTCTGAGTTTTTTTTATGCTATTTGCTCGTGTTTCTAGCCAAATGCTTGACTTTCTAACTCTTTGATAAGGTAGGATTCTGCTTTCAGTGCGGGTAGGAGTAGGGATGGGTACACTCTCCCAGATTTCAGGGATTTTGAATCAGCTCTTGATCCCCTACATTCTGCAGGCCCATAGCTCCAAAAGTAGCCACTGCTGCTGCTGCTGTTGCCATTGTTGCCACCCCAGGACTGGGGCCAGACCTCAGATGAACTGTCCCTCCCCCATTCAGGTCCAACAGTTTTTCCACTGACCTTCTATGCTCTCTTTGATATTTGTGAATTGAGAAGTCTCAAAACTGCCACAAGTGCCAGTGGATCAGTCCCTTGAGGCCTACTCTGACCCTGTCTGTGCCAGGCATCCCATTCCAGACTGCTCCCAGCCCAGTGTGGCAGAACCTTCCTGTCAACCTTCCAGGTTGTCTTAGGTTGGAGATTTGTTTCACTCTGTCATTTTGTGGGTTCTGTAGCTCTAGAATTAGTTTAGGGTCATTTTAAACAAGAATCTGGAGGGATTTGGGGGAGAGTTCAAGCAAGTCTCTGCTTTTACTCCTCCATCTTGACTCCACTCCTGCCCCCATTTCATTTCATATTTCCCCTTCAATAATTCTATGTTCCAGTCAATTTTGACTGTTAAACACTATTTCTTGATTTGATTCTCCTAATTTTTGTACATTTACAATAATGGGGTTGATTCTTTTGCTACCTGAGATTGCTAGTAGTGCAGTGGATAAAGTGCTGGACCTGGAATCACGAACACCTGACTTCAAAGCTGCCCTCAGATACTTACTGCCTGTGTGATTCTGAAAAATCACCTTGTTTCTGTCTGCGTCAATTTCCTCGACTGTAAAATAGTGATAGCATCTACCTTGCAATGTTGTTGTGAAGATCAAATGATATAATACTTTTAAAAAGCACTTAACATGGTGCCTGGCACATATGAGACACCATATAAATTATTATTTCCTCCTTTCCCTTTAACAATTCTTGCTGTAAAACTTCTCCAAGATTTGTTCAGAAATTATATTTCTTCCTCAATGAATCTTTCCTTAGTCTTCCTAATGAAACAACTCATTGTTTATTCTCTCTTACCTATGTGATCAAAATCTAAATTATATCAAAGATATAAGTATACATGTTTTTTCACATTCTACTAATAATTTAATAATAATCATTGATATTTACCTAATGCTTTAATCTTGAAAAGCACTTTACATATATTATTTCATTTGATTTTACTCTATTATATGCTTTTTGAGGGCAGGGGATGAGGCTTTTACTTCTTTTGTGTCCTCCTCAGTCTCCAATATTATGCTAGGCACTTAGTAGTCTCTTGATATAGATTGTCTCTAAAATCTTCATGCAGTATGGAGTTTTTAATACTTCACTTTTGGGACACTTTTGGGACAATCTGTATCTATTTCTTTAATAACGACTGACAGTCTTAGAGCTCTTTAAGGTTTGCAAAGGATTTTAACATACCTTTTCTTGTTGTTGTTTGTACCTTATTCTCAAAAAGGACCATAGCATCAGGAAGATGTAACTTGCAAGTGAATTGGATTCAAGTGAGGGAGGGGTGTGCCAGGTCACCAGCCTCACATTCTCCTCCTAAGCCATCTGGGTCCAGAGGCAAAATATAGACCAGGACAACTGGAACCTGATTGAAATTCCCTGTAGTAGGTACTTTATCATCATTCTTATTTTAGAGATGAAGAGTCTGATGCCACCTCAGATGAAGGGGGTCTCCCCATGGACAAGTGGCGGAAACAGGTTTTGGACTTCCTAACTTCTAATTCAAGGGTAAATCTTCAGATGGGAAGGAAGAGACTATTCCCCAATTAGGAAGAAATGCTGATACACACACACACACACACACACACACACACATACACACATATGTACACATATATGACTTAATCAATAAATCATTTATTAAGTACTTATTTTGTGGAAATTTTTGCTCTGTAATAGAACTTATTTCTTTGATTTTGTGTGTTTTTAATCAGTTTATCTGTAAGGACAGTTTAGGAGGTAAATTTTATGGGATTAGAATGCCCTAAGGGTATGCAATTTTACAAGATCATTGAGTTTTGAAGCTGGAAAAAAAAATTGAAATCCTCTTTTCTAACTCACATTTTTACAGATGAAGGAACTAGGGACCCAAAATTTTAAATAATAATAATCATGATAGGGGATAGGAAATAAGAATTGGACCTATTATCTTATTGGCACAGGGAACTCCTGGATAAGGTAATTTTCTTTATCAATGTGGTTTGGCATCTTGCTTACAACTTCTAGGCTCAGCGAGTTACCTAAAATCCTGAGAATTTAAGTGCTTTGTCTGGATTCATATGACTAGGATGTATCAGAAGTAAGACTTGAATGTAGGTCTTTCTGGTTCCAAGACCAACTCTCTAGCCATTATCCCTGACTTCATTGTCTCTTACAATAGCTGATATTTATATAACAGTTTTAAGGTTCAAAAACTCCTTTATAGTATCTCATTTGTGCTTGCTCATGGATATATGTATAGTAAGAGGTAGACCTGGGACTTGGACTCAGGTGTTCTGACTCCAAGAACAATTGTATATCCATGATTCCTTGTCATGAAAGATTTTTGCTTTTTCCCCATTAACATAACTCTTTTGACCTCTTGCTTGCATTGCTTTCCTTAAAGGCTTAAAGGGAAGGTGCTTTGTCAATCATGAAATGATGTATACATTTAAGTTATTATTTTCTTTATGCAGTTTATGTCACTGCTGAAAATAAAACTTGAATTAATATCAATAAACAGGGAACAGCTAATGTCAAATGAATTGATGGATAGAGTCATTCATCCATTGATTTATCAGGACCCATCCTTTCAGCATGCCAGAGGAAGAGAGATCCACAAAATAACAGAGTTGACAGTCTTGTGCTCATTTCTTTTCCAATCCTCCAAACCACTGGCCCATCTCCCCGAGGTTTTGGTCCCAGATTCAGTTATTCATGGTCCCCTGAATCCTGGTAGTAAGTTGAGTAGTCCATCATTTGTATACCATCCTTGCAACATGACCACTTTATCATGTTTTTGTATGGCAAATCATCAGGCAGCCGCATCTGCTTCCTTAGATATTTTGTATAACTCTGCTTTTACTCTCTGCTCTATAGTGGTTTCAACAGTGTTCTTTCTATTTTCTTCTGAATGTAAATTATCTGTTCATTCTGTGGATTGTGGAATAATACACAGAATGTAATCGGAAGTCCTGGTGTCCAATATTTTTACATATTGTCACATTATTGGTCAACATCATAGGGATATGTCCAGAAGAGAGCTCTTAGTCTACTACTCAGTTGTGGATATAGAATAAAAAATTATGTGATTAAATTCTAGCTTCTTTACTTACTATGAATATGACTCTGGATAAGTTGATGCTGCTAAATGGGCCTCAGTTTTCTCACATGTGTAAGATAGGGTTAGATTATATATTAAAAATCTCACCTAGTTCTTAATACTATGAAATTATAGGCTTGTGGTTCAGGTTGCTGTTAATCTTCTGACTCTCTCTCTCTCTTTGATATCTTGCCAGTTAGTGACCAATATATTCCAATATTTTACTAACATAATATTAATAACTTACAGTTCCAAAGTTCTCTATGGTCTTTAAAATAGTTTTCTCATAATAATAAATGAAGTAAATAGTGCATTATTTCCTCCATTTTAGAAATCAGGAAACTGAAGTATCTGTTTTGTACTGGTCAACATTTTTTAATGACATGGATGAAAAGATAAATAATGTGGTTATCAATTTAAAGATGGCACAATGGTAGGAGTGATATATAATGCACTAAGTAGCAGACTCATGATCCCAAATGAGCTGGAGGAGATACAACAATGGGCTAAATTTAAGAAGATAAAATGTAATAGGGAAAAATGTGAAGTACTAACTTGAATTCAAAGAATCATTTGATCATGTAGAAAATGGAAAAACTGAGGTTGCGCAAGACTTTTTGTAAAAAAAAAATTTGGTTGTTCTAGTGGAACTCCCCATGCCAGCAGTTTGACATGTTTGCCAAAGAAACTAAGGAGACTTCAGATTAAATTAGTGATAATAAAGCTAACTTTTATACAGCACTTACTGTGTGTCAGACACTGTGCTAAGCACTTTGCAAATAATATCTCATCTGATCCTCATAACAACCCTGGAAGATAGGTGTCTGTGATTTGTGAAGATCACTTGTCAGGAATGCTATAGGTGTAGATGACAGACATATAAGCACATACAGTTTGTGTAGGACTAAACTGAATTATAAGTCTCTTCCAAAAGAAGTTACATGAGTATTAGATCTGGGAGAGACTTGAAGCTTATCATTTTTGCACCTAAATGGAACAGCTAGCCATTACTATTCCCATGATATAGATGAGGAAACTGAGGCAAACAGATTAAATGACTTGCCTTGGATAACACAGCTATAATATGTCTGTGGTATCTGGGACATGGTGGATTTAAAGGCAGCTCCTCCTAACAGCATGATGAAAATGTTATCCACTGGATCACCGAATTGCCCTAGTGTCCATAATAAAGACACACTTCACTCTACTAAGGCTAGACCACAGTATTGTCTAGCTTATACATCATGTTTGGAATTTGGTAACTTATTGTGCTACCAGAGGTTGGTGATCATGGTAATAGGGGGTTAATGAGGATGAATGGAAAGGATTGGGAATATTTACCTTGAACATGAGAATACTTTGGGTAGGGAATGAAGATAAAGAGCTGTAATTCGTTATACATATCTTTAAGCATCTAAAGGTTTGCTGTGTACAGAAGTGGGTTTAGACATACTAGGTTGTTCATCAAAAGCAGAACTAGGAGCATGGAGTAGATGATGCAGAGAAGCAGATTTTGGTTCACCATTTTCTATCAATCAATCAACATTTGCTAACAATTAGAGCTTGCAGGGGAGGAGGAAGGGAAAGAAGGAAGGAATCTCCATTGGTGGCTCTTCCCAAAGCCTCACAGGGTCCACGTTATTTAGGTTCAGGGAAGGGAGACCAGATAAGAAAGAAAGAAGAATGATGACTCAGCTGGAGGCTCTTCCTACCTGACTACCCTATGGGATCTGAGTGACATGGATAAGGGGAAGGGTGAAAGAAAAAGAGAAAAAGGAGAGTAGCTCGTTCCTCCCCCTTCACTTCCCACACATTTCCTAAATGGACTCTAGAAAACAACATAATTCTGCTTTGGCATATAGTGCTGGATATTTTCTATAGGTAAATAGTATGCTTGCTTTTGAGCCATAAAATAAACATTAAAATCAATCCTTTAAATATATATTATAACAACAATCTGTGGGTAGTGGTAATGGACTCATTGGGTTTCCAACGGGCCAGTTTCAGTTGGACAATACTTCCTTCCTTCCTTCCTTTCTTCCTTCCTTCCTTTCTTCCATCCTTACTTTCCTCCTCTCCCTCTCTTCATACTCTCCTTCCCTCCCCTCCCTCCTTTCCTTCTGTCCACATGGGGAATCTTATCCTTACCTGCTCTGCCCAAAGGAATACAAATTTTGATAGCTGGAATCTCTAAAGATATCTTGGAATTTATGGGCTAGAATTTTTTTTGTCTTCTCTACTTATTTATTCTATCATTTTTTTTAAACAGAGACAATTGACTCTTTTTCTCCATATGATTTCATTTGTGGTATTTTGAAATATAGCACTGAAAAACCAAGTTTTGATAAAGTCCACTGGGATTCAAAAGGAGTTACTTGACCATGTCTTAAACCCATATCACTCTGGTTGTCACTGATTGGCCAACAATAGGCCTAGTTCAAACCTCACTTGGTCACTCTTTTGGTTTTGATGACCCAGAATGAGTGTTAATAGCAATTGTTTCCGTTCTAGCCAGAAACCAGTCTTCCCTGCCCAAGGTGATTTTTTTTAAATAGGTAAAAGACACCATTTCCCTCCCTCGTTTATTACCTAGCCTTAATCACTGATTGGGTGTTGCCTCAGACAAACTGAGACCTGGAAAGATCTTATTTTAGAACAGCCAATGTTTTTCATTGCATCCGAGGTCATCTCCAGTGGTCCTGATCTATATCTGGCCACTGGACCCAGATGGCTCTGGAAGAGAGAGTGAGGCTGGTGACATTGCACAGCCCTGTGTCACTTAAATCCAATTCATTTGCAAGTCAGGACTTCACCTTCCTTATTTCATTGGTCTTCTTCAAGAATGAAGGACAAATAATAACAACATATATACACATCTACAAGTATATACATACATGCATCTGTTAGTATATGTATGTGTGTATACACATGCATATATGTGTACTATATGCATATATATATACCTAGTATATGCACAGACTGTGTGTATACACACTCTATATTAGTACACATACTAATATACCTATATATTACACACATACACACACACATACACACACACTATAACAACAAACCTTCATGCACTATTCCTTGTGAGCAGAGTTGGTTGAGAATACTATTCAGTGTAATGAACTTCATTACTAAGCCAGTCAATTTAGGTACTCTGGACAGCTGCTGTTGCTTTTTAAAGTATTTCTGCTTCTGTTGTCAACAGTAAACATTTGTTTATTTGAATGGAGGTCTGTTCAGATCATGACACTGAAGTGTCACCTCTTGCCTCTCAGCAAGAAATGATCTGCTTGAATTTCACCAGTATATTTGAATGACAAAAGTTGCACTGCTGGTCCTCAGTTTCATTCAATAATTTCACATCAAGACTGTCCTGCAGGAAAGCACACAGCAGTCTTTGAAATAAAGCTATCAGCGGGAATCTAATTAACGGATTTGCTAACAGCCATTTCAGGATCACAGAATATTGGAATTGGAAAGAACCTCAGAGGCTACCTTGTCCAACTTATATCTGACCAAGAATCTTTTTTTTCCCAGCATAATTGACAAGTGGTTATTCAACTTTTCATTAAAAACCTCTGATGACCAGGAATCTACTACCTCTCCAGGCAGCCTATTCTACTTGTGCATTTCTTTAATTGTTAAATGGAAGTTTTCTGTTTTGTTCTGCTTTTTTACATTGAATTTTAGTTGGATTCTCTGCATTTCCGATTTATTGTTCTGTTCTCTGTAGTCAAGCAGAATAAATCCAGTCCCTCTTCCAAATGGATAGTCACTGATCTACTTTAAGAACACCTTCATGTCTTATCCCTATCATCACCCCCCCCCACTCCCACCAGTTTCTTCTTTTGTAGATTAAACAACCTTATAATCCATCTAGAATAACACTTCTCAAAGTATGGTCTGGAGACCCCTAGCAGTCCCTGACACAATTGGAGGTCAAAATTATTTGAAAATAACACCAAGGTATTTTCATTTCTAACATGGTAAATATTTATACCTATGACCTATGTAATCAAGGGTTCTTTGTGAGGCAGGGATGGGTCTTTAATCATTCTTAAGGTTATGAAGGGGTTGTGAGACAAGAAGAAAGTTTGAGAACTGCTTTTCTTTCTTTTTTTTTTTTTTTACAGTTTTCAATTTATTTTTAGTTTTCAATGTCCACTTCCATAAATTTTAAATTTTCTCTCCCTCCCTCTCCAAGACAGCATGCAATCTGATACAGGCTCTCCACATACATTCCTATTAAGTACATTTTCACATTACTCATGTTTCATAGAAGTATAACAAACGGGAGATACCATGAGAAAAAAGGTAAAACAAAATAAACCAAAAAGGAAAATAGCCTGCTTCACTCTGTGTTCTACATTCTGACACCATAATTCTTTCTCTGGATGTGGATGGCATTTTCCATCATGAATCTTTTGGAATTGTTTTAGGTCCTTGCATTTCTGAGAAGTGTATCAAAATCACCACACACCATAGTTATTTCTGTGAACAATGCTCTCCTGGTTCTGCTCACTTCGCTCAGCATCAGTTCATGTATATCTTTCCAAGATTTTCTGAAATCCACTTTTTCATAATTTCTTACAGCACAATAGCATTTCATTACATTCATATACCACAACTTGTTCAGCAATTCCCCAATTAATAGATATCCCCCTGGTTTCCAGGAGAATAGCTTTTCTAGGAAATTATTTAAAGGTCCATTTTGATGCCCAGAGTTATCTGGAGTTTCCTTTCCCAATGAAATTATAATGAGAGGAATGCTGGAGATGGTTTGTACTTGCTCTTGAGAGCTGATTGCTAAATGTTCAATATGAGCATTTATACTTTAGAAATAATCTAATGCCATAAATAGGGCCTCATGTATTGCTTTCTTGGTTTTGAGACTTAAAAAGAGAGAAAAAATGTAAACAATGCAGATTAAATTTAAAAGTGCATTGTATATAATTATTGTTTCCCACTCAGAGAGCTGTGGTTGAATATTTACCAGCATACCCTTGCATGGCTGAATGTTGACCGTGTCCTTATTGTACTGAATATAACAACAAAATTGTGCTGAATCTCTGTGTGCTTTCCTAAGAAACCTTCTACTCTCCTTTGTGTAGTTAAAAAAAAATGACTATACTCTTGTTCTTCTTCGTCTTCTCCTCCTCTTTCTCTCAGTATCACTATCACTGTCCCTAACTTCTACCCACAAATCCCAGGTACCAAAATAGAAACTTCCTTTACAACAAATATACACTGTCAAATCATTTCAATTTACACATTAACTTTGTGTGGAAAAGCACATCTTTTTTCTTTCCTTTGGTCTATTTTCTCTCTACCAAGAAGTAGAGAGGTTGGTTTTTGGAAACATGATTGTTCTCTGCATATATCAATAATTTTAAAGTCTTTATTATTTTCCTTATAGTCTTATAATGGTTTTAGAAATTCTTCCCCTTGTTCTACTCCTATTGCTGTGCACCGTCATACAAGTCTTCTTGGGCTTCTTTGAATTTATCTTTTTTGTCATTTCACGTTATGAAATGATATTCCATTATTTCATATGGCCAGTATATGCAAAGAGTGAACCTTGAGCTTGACTCTTGGTGAACGCTAGACTGACTTCAGGCCTGTTGGAGGTCCTTGAGGCGTGCATACTTTGCCCAGGTTGGAACTGTATAGGTCTTCTTGGGTAATAATTTACTAGGAGTTGGCAAAAGTCCAGGGTTGGTTGAAGTCAAGACCCCATTTACCAAAAATTGGGTCTGACTTCAGCTCTCCCTGTCCCTACATAGACCTCCTGCAGGCTTCTGAACATATTCTTGTGTAGTTCTGGACCACATAGAGGAGTTTCCTGGTATTTTCCTCTGTGTGTATTGATCATTGATTCAATGAGAACCCCTATAATTCTTTACTGGGAATTTCTTATGGGAGATTGGCTTAATTTTAACCTTGTGAGATGCTGTCTTTATCATTAATCTCTCCTGTTTTATCTCCATATGTCTTACCTAAATTTGATCAAGAAGAAATAGTTCAATTCATTCAATCTGCAATTTGTATTTTTTTTTTACCTCCTTGACTCTAAATAACCCATATTTCTTTTTCCATTTTCATCTGCCCTCTCTGAGTATTATACAGATATCCCTGCATGTTTTGGCCATGATTCCTTATGTGCTGGTCCTAAGAAGCCATGAGCCTTAGGATTCCTGTGGTCTGCCACTAGTGAGATAAAGATGGTTTAAACAAAAGATAAAGATTATCTGAGATTAAATCTTGTAAATTATGTAGTTATTGAAACAAACTCTCTGATACTCCAGGGAAGCTGTGGAGCTGTTGGAGGTTATCTAATATCTTCGTGCATATCTGAGCTAATAAATCTCTTTGTTTTCCAAGTGTAAGGGATTTATTTTTCCTACTCCTTGACTTTACCTTTTCTGGGAACCCAAACCATCTCAGGGACTTGTTTAAGTATATTTTCTTTTAGTCTGTTGAGTCCTAACAGAAGCCAGAACCATATGTGCCTATACTTAAAGTTGGATTTTAGAACTAAGAGAGGCCTTTGGAAATTGTCCAGTCCTTTCTCCTTATTTTACAAGTTAATACTCCTAATAATAGCTACAATTTATATAGCACTTTAATATTTGCAAAGTGTACTACATAAATTATCTCATTTGATACATCCAACAACACTGGGAATAGATGCTATTATTATTTTCCCCCTGCCACCCACCTTTTTTTAATGTTGAGTAAACTGAGACTTAGACATTTCAGTGACTTGCCCAGGGTCACACAGCCAATGAGTATTTGAGGTAGGATTTGAACTCAGGTCTTATTGACTTGCTGACCAAGTCCAGAATATACAAGGTCTATTAGGAATGAGGCAGTATGTTCTTTGAAGATTCGATTTTCATTATTTTGCCAAAAATAGGCTGCAAGTGAATGTGTATTTTTGTGCTTTTAACAGGTTTGCTGCCTGTATTGGTCCCTGAGATTGAGTTCCATCATTCTAAAATTCTAGCTTTTCTTGTCTAGGAATCATCCTGGTACATTGGAAAAAAAAAGAAAGACTGGATTTGAAGTCAGAATAACTGGGTTCAAATTCATGTTCTACCACTTAATGCTGGTATGACCTTGGGCAAATTAACTGTTTGTGACAAGCCACCTTTCCTCACCTATAAAATGAGAAGGTTGGACTATTTGACAGTTAAGGTCCCTTCCATATCTAAGTCTAGGATCCTGCATGATCTTCTGAGTGAAGCACACTGAGGAAATAAACTGAGCAGTGAAGGAAATCAATCTTGTTCATAAAAACTCCCTTCAGAGAGACAGAGACAGAGCAACAGAGACAGAGAGACAGAGAGAGACAGAGGCAGAGACAAAGAGAGAGAGAGAGAGATACTGAAGTCAGACATCTTGGAATAGAAACAGTATGGAGTAGTAGAACATGCCCTCTACTTGTTATCAGAACAAGACTTGAGGCCCAGCTCTACTAGTTGCTAACTGTAAGGCCATAGTCAGGTGAGTTTCTCCTCTCTGAACCTGTTTTCTTGTCTTCATAGTATAGCTAATCACAGTGCCACAGGCTTCTCATGAGTGATGAATGAAATAATGTAGGCTGAGTACTTGACAAATGGGAGGTCTTAGGCTAACCAGAGACTCGTCTTGTGTTTTCTTGTGAGGCTCTTGAGTAACCAGCGTTAAATTCTGCCAATGTGTCCTGGATATTGTCTGAAAGTCAGCCACACTATGAACTCCCAGCTACGCGTGTGTTAGAGATGGACTTTGTGTATTATTCACAGCAATTAAAAATGTTTTGTTCCAGACTGGCATTGCCTCTTACCCTTCATACTTTTGGCATGAAAGCCATCTGTGTCCTGATGGTGCTTAAGCAGGAGGGCAAGGCTGGTACCATTGCTACTCCTCAGGAAATAAAAGTCATAGAATACAAACCAAAATCAAATAAGACATATTTGTTTGGGATTATCTGCGATTTCATATTCCTGTTTCCTTTCAATGGCCTGAAGGGAGAATTAAGTTTTGATTGAATTTAGGGAGAATGTATACTAAATGGGTTTGAAAGCTGAGATGTGAATGAAACCTAAAATAAAATGTAAGGATTAGAGATCTTGTATTCAAAAGAGATTATTCTTTATATGTATTTGAAAGCCATTTTTCTGACCTAATTATAAACAACTCAAACAGTCATATGTTGGCATGAAAGGACCCTTGGAATCACAGAATACAGTATGATAAAGCAGAAAGGGAACTTAAATATGGTCTTATTCAACCCCTTCATTTTATGGACAAGAAAACTGAATCCCAAAAGGGAAAGAGACTTGTCTAAGGTAATATAGGAAGTTATTGTTAGAAGAACTCTAAAAAACCAGGCTCTTTTGACTGACTGTTATCACTATGTCATAAATAGACTCCTATTTTATTTTCTAGGACACTTTGGCATTTTTTGCCTTCTAGGATTTCAGATCAATTTTTTTCCTTCTATCATTCACATTTATCCCATAAATGGATATGGGTATTATGAAAATTCAGAGAGGTAGCATATTGTGATGAAATGATTTAGTAGAAATGCAGATTTGGGAGAAATTTCAGAGACAGCATCTTGTAATTGAACTAATTTGGGAGACAGGATGATGACCTAAGTTCAAGTTCCACCTCTGAAACATATTGGCTGTGTGATCTTGGTCAAGTCACTTAAACTCTTAGTATCCCTGGAAAATATCAAAGATTATATATTTCAGAATACATCACCCTCTCTACATTGCTAAAAGCCCTATGGGGAGCCTCCTACTCCAAATGGAATCACATATCAACACCAAGAAAATTGAAATAAAATTACCAGTTTACAAAGGAAAATAATTTGCTTCATATACTAATGACAGATTCCTTAGTTGAATATACCTCATCTTTATATTTTTTTCATAGTCTAGAACAGGGTTCTTTCAGAAGTAGAGGTTTAATAAATGATTGTTAAATTTATTGAAGTTGTGAAAAAAAATCAAAATAGGAATCCAAGTCTGTTGTAAGATAATGTGTTTAAAAAAGGATTTGCCTTCTAAGCATTCATTTCGCACATCTGAATTTTAGTCCCAAAGCTGCCTTGAGTTGTTTAATCTTGTACAAACCACTTTCTCCTTTTTTGTACCTCATTTTTTTCATCTTAAAAATGAAGAGATTGAACTGAATAGTCTCTAACGTTCCTCTCCAGTCATAACTAACATTCTATGCTCTATGTTCCTAAGATTCCCTCCTGTTGTGACATTGAATATTCTATAGTCAGTCAAACCAACAAGGACATATCGACAACTTACTATGTGCCAGATACTGTGCTAAGCACTAGGGATATAAGAACATACCTGATTTAATAAAACAAGGAAGTCCCTTCACTAGGGGGCACCTCTCCTAATCACATTCATTTATGAGATCTTTCTTGCTCTTGGGCCCTTCATCTATATAACACTCCCACTGACATTTCTACAGTTAAATTTTTCCCTTTGTCTTTTCCAAAATAAGGGGTTTTGGGCAATAAATAACTTTTCTATACTATTATACTCAGAAAGCATATACACAAATGTATATTGCTCATACACACACTCTGCACATGCATATACACACTATGTGCATATATATTATTAAAAAAGTAACTCTTTAATGATACATTAAAGTAAAAGAAACAACTTGCATGATTACAACTTGTTAGCTTTGCTTCTGCTCCAGTTCCGTTTAGAAAAAAAATATGGCTTTACATTCCCACCTGCTGATTTTCAACTAAAACAGAACTTAGTTGCCTGCTGATCCTGCTGGCTTTTTAAAATGAAAAACTTATTCTTCTTAAACTCCTGGAAAATTATATTTAAAAATCAACATAATGCCACTGCCTTTTCTTTCCCTCTGCCTTGAAAAATATTAAGGAAATATCTGGAACAGCCAATTGTCATTTCTTGTACAGATTTAGTCCCTGTCATGAGGAGAGCATGGAGTTGGAATTTAGCAGGCAAGAGAATTGGTTTTTACAGGGCCACTTAAATCAGTGTCAGCATGATGTCCTGGGAAAAGCACCAGATTTGAAATCAGAGGACCTATCTGAGTCTCAACTCTCTATTCACGACCTGTATATAAACAGCATGTTCCTTTCTTAGACTTTTGTTTCATCAAAGTGAAGGGGTTGGAATAGATGATCTCTAAAGTCCTGCCTGGCTCCAAATCCTATGTTCTGAGTGAAAAGACATTTCTAACTGCCCTGTTGTAATAGGTGTTATCTTGCCAAACACCGGGTCTCAATGCCTCTTCCTGGCTATGTTCATATCATGCCATTTTAAACAACCACTCCCTCTACCTCTGGCTCCCTTTGATATATTGTATTCTCTTAGAATGTAAGCTCCTTGAGGGAAGGCACTGCCTTGCTTTCTTATATTGATAGGCCCTGCACTTATCATGGTATCTTGCACATAATAAATGTTTCCTCTGTTTATCTAATGAAGGTTTGGTACAGTTGCTTTTTGGCAGATCTTCCTTAAAAGCATAAATGAGTCATTGTGGGGAGTAAAGGGGGGGGGTGAGAATGAGCTAATAAATGTGAAGCACTTTGTAAAACTTAAAAATCTAAAATACATGTGAGTCATTTTTAACTCCTACTAGTAAACGCAATAAATTCCAGCATTAGATATGTGTTCGTTATAATTAGAGAGGCAGTATATTGACCAGGGTATAATGGAATGAGCCTTGGATTGAAAATCATATGCCTTGGATTTCATTCCTCCATTCATGCCTCTGATGGAGTTAGAAGTCCTTGGAATGAATGAAACAAACATTTGTTAAGCACCTATTATGTGCTAAGCGTTTTACAAATACTATCTCATTTGATCATCCCAATGACCTTGGCATGTAGGTCCTACTATTATCCTCCTATAATGGTAATTTAAATGGAAAGCTCTTCCCCATCCATTAATAGTCCTATGTGACCTGCATATATCACATGGAAGTGGAAGGAGTTTGCTCAGTGGGTGGAACAGGAAGGGTAGAGCCGAAGTCAGAGAAAGTGACTGAGAGCAGTTAGGGAGAAAGGAGAGAGAGTTCACAGCTAGGCTCAGAGAGTGTTGGTTTGTTTGTGGGAAGACCTTGCAGGGTGGAGAGGCTTGGGAATGGCTTTTTCCCCTAAAGTGCTAATGTGCATTGACTTTTTAGCTACTCTGACAGATTTGGATTTCTGGTTTGGGAATTTGGCTTTCTGGTGTCAGAATAAATGTTTTTCTTCTGTTTTCTATATGGAGAGTCTTTTATGCTTTGCAGTTATGAACTACACTGGCTTATTCATAGTGCTGCGAATAGTGCCTGGGCCATACACCTCTCCATTTCATAGTTGAGTAAACTGAGGCAGACTGAAAAGTGTCTGAGATTTAACTTGAACTCAGGTCTTATTGACTTCAGGCCCTGTAACACTTAACCATCCTAACCCATCATAACAACTTCAGCATTTTCCTCCTGCAGTGGTTCTGGCTTTTCTGATGTAGCTTCCTCCATGCAGATGCAACCCTTACACAATTAAACAACATCCTTGGGCACCTTCTTCCCTTTTACGACTCCTCAATGTAGCTTCCTCAACAAGAGGCCAAAAAAAAAATGTCTTAGCTGGGTGTAGCCAGGGCCTCTGGGACTTGGGAACCTGTGACTATATGAGTCATAGTACCACTCATGAGTTACAGATCAGATGTAGTTTCCAGAAGGATGAGTGGGGATGTGTCTGAGGAATCTACTTGCCATTCTATCCTTGCTGTATATCCTTGCAGTGTTAGGGCAAGGTAAATCTCCTGTGATAAATGTTCAATGACTTGTGAGAGTCTCATTTTGTCCCAACATCAAACCTTAACTATGAAGGGGCTGGCTTTAGATCTGGGCCCACAAAGCCACTTCTCTGGATCTGTATTTTCAGATAAATAAATTGAGGACCTTCAGAAGATTTATCATCAGCCCTGGCTCTGATGCTTTATGATTTGAAGTCATCTTTCAGCTCTGATACTCTTTGTCTTTTCTTATGCTAACATTCCATAATAAACATTTTTTTACAAAATGAAATCACATCTGGAACAATCAGTATAACAAGCCAGTTGTTACCTATTCATACCTGGTTGAGAGGGAAGGACTAATTTTGGAATTTGGGATTCTAGCTTGAACACAGAGCTTTAATGAGTGACTCTGAGCAGCCAAGAAAGAGATGAAACCCTGGAAGAGCTGCAGAAAGGATAATAACAGCTAACATTTATATAGTATTTTAAGATTTTTCTTTTTATCCTTGCAACATTCTTGGGTTTTAGGAACTATTATTATCCCCATTTTATAGACGTGAAAACGGAGGCTAAGGGAGGTTAAGTGACTTGTCCAGGGTCACATAGCTAGTAAGTATCTGAAGCTAGATTTGAGTCTATGTCCCCTCAATTCCAAGTCCAAGACTATCCACTAAACTACCCAGCTGCCTCTAAAGTGCAAAAGGAGGAAGAAAAGGACAACAAGGAAGGTGACAGGGCTCTCACTGACCCCTTTATGGTTTTGCCAAGATCTGACCTTGGTAAGCATGTTCCAGTATATATGATCATTTTACTGCTTTCATTTTCGAGGGAGGAACAAGGACGTAATCCCATTGGCATGGAGGAAATTCCTGAATGAGGAAACTCTCTGCAAATGCAAAGTGGCACCTTTTCTTCCAACTCATGGTTTTAGTGAGTTGCCTGGAACACTGGGAGGGTCATACAGACTCCATGTGTTGGGGGTGGGACTAGATATTTACTAACCCACATGAATCTTTTAAATTTTGAAATACATGCTGTGGAAATGTTTATGAGGAGTGCTCCATGGTTGCTTGAGGGAATCATTTCTCATCCAAATTCACTAATGATATAGATAATCATGCTGCAATTGATGATGATAATGTTTCCACTGATAGAAAAATGATGGACAGACAGATAGATAGATAGATAGATAGAGGGATAGATAGATGATAGATGGATATAGACAAACAGAGAAAGACAGATACATTTTTAGAGCAGAAGATAGATTGAGAGACAGACATGGATAGATAGAAAAAAAGACAGACAGACAGATAGATAGATAGATAGATAGATAGATAGATAGATAGATAGATAGATAGATAGATAGGAGCATCTAGGTAACTTAGTGAATAGTGCACTGGGTTTGGAATCAGGAAGACATCTTTCTGAGTTCAAATTCGGTTTCAGGTACTTACTATCTGTGTGACCCTGGGCAAGACTCTTAACACTGTTCACCTCAGTTTCTCATAGGTAAAATGAGCTGGAGAAGGAAATGGAAAGCCACTCTAGTATCTTTGTCAAGAAAACCCCAAATGTAGTCACAGAGCATTAGATATGCTTGAAAAATGCTGAATAGATAAATAGACAAATAGACAAGTCAGGGGTGGAATATGAACACAGTTCATCTTGGCTCTCAAATTAGGTGGTCCTACATCCACTCTGCCAGACTGCCTTTCATATTACAGAATAGCAAACCAAAATAAAAAGAGCAATAAAGGAAGTTGCTCAACGTCACACAGTAAGACAGGTCTCCAGAAATAAAGGTAGGTGCTCTTTTCAAAGCACCACATTACCTCTTATATAGAGGATACACACACACACACACACACACACACACACATATATATACACATACACACATATATATACACACACACAAACACACATACACACATATATATATATACACACACCCATATACACAAACACACACACACATCCATATATAAATGTGTAATGGAAAGAACATTGGATGTAGGGTCACTTTAGACCTGAATTTGCATCTGGGTTCTGACATATTGACTCTGTGATCTTGATCAAGTCAATTAATTTCTCTGCATATCAGTTTTCTCATCTACAAAATGGGGAAAATAGTTCTTGCACACTTAACCTTTCAAGGTTCTTTTGAAGAGAGTTTAACATGTTCTAGAAATATGAAATATTACTATTTCCATAAGGGGGTAACAAAGTACCTGCTTTTCTTTCAATGAAGAACAAGGTGTTTTCCTGGAGGTTAGAGAAAGAGTTTTCTTTCTCCTTTTTACTGATCTTGGGGAGGCTAGGATTATGTGAGGTCAGGGTTTAGATGAGAGAATGTGGGAAGATAACTGGTAAAATTTTCAAAATTATCTTTATCTTCATTTCTGTCCGATAAGAAACAAATAAGTGCAGAGTCAACACAAGAAAAGTCAGGCGAAAATATGCGATTCTTTGAATGTCCTTTCTAACCTTTCCTGTTTTCTAGTACGTCCTTAAAAAGACAACCAGACTATAGATGATTATCAGGTAAAGAAAGAAAGAAAGATAAGCAAACAGGAAGTAATAATATGGCTCTCTGAAGTCATTAGCTGGTGAGCTGCTGCCTGTGATATGCACTAAAAATAAACTGATGCTTAATATCTGACTCAGTTTCTGACTGTATTCACATTTCAAACAAATAGTGCTCATTCATTTCTTTTTTAAAATAGATTTTCATTGATAAATTTATATTCCTATGTCACTTAGATTTCCAACTACATCTCATCCCTTTCCCTTTCCAGAGAGTTATCCCTTATAATAAAGAACTTTTTTTTTTGCAAAAGAGGAAGAGAAGAAAAAATAGCAAAACAGATAAAATATTGGAAAAAAACCTGAAGTTATTATGATAATATACTGAATCCCTGGACATCCTAATCCCCACCTTATCCAAAGTGGAGGGGAAGAAAGAGTATCTTCACATATTTCTTCCTTGGGCCAAGTTTTTTCTTTATAATTTTCCAACATTTATCTCTATTGTTGTAGCCATTGTGTTAATAATTTTTTTTTACCTCTGCATACTTTATTTTGTATCTATTAATGTAAGTCTGTCTGTTTCTCTGTATTCATTATATTAACTATTTCTTATGGCACAACAATATTCCATTATATCAATGTACTGTCTTTCATTTAGTCACTCCCCAACTAATGAGCAACCATTTTGTTTTTAACTTTTCACCTTTATAAAATGAGTTGCTAAAATGTGTGTACACAGAGACTTTCTTTTTGTTAACGACCTCATTGGGGTAGATGCCTATCTAGCAAGGAAATCTCTGGGCCAATGGGTATAGAAATTTTAGACATTTCATTTGCAAAATTTCTGATTGTGTTCTGGAATGATTCTGCCAATTTCCAACTCCACTCACACCACATTAATTCATTCTCCTTTCTATGGATCTTTAACATTTAATAAACTCTTCATATGATTATTTGAGGCAGGTAGTACCAGTTTTATTACACTTATTTTATCGATGACCATCCTGAGGTTTTGAGATGTGGAGTAGATTGCACTGTGACATAGTTTCTAAATATCTGTTCAGCATTTGAAACCAGGTCCTCTGATTTCAAGACCAGGTTCTTTTCAAGAAACCAGGTGGCCTTGTTTGTTCTTAGCCTCCATTGTTATGACTGTTTTTTGCTAAAGTTTGATAGAGAGCAGATGGATTTTTTTTCACTTGGGTTTCAGTTACATCAAAATATTTCAAAGCAATCTCTTGCTTCTTTGTCTATTCAACAATCTTCCATGACTAACTATTACTCGTTTCCTGCAGAATAAAGTCTAACCTACCACTCTTGACATTCAAGAACATCTGTGATCTGGTCCATTTTATTTTTCCTACCTGATTTGAAAGGTAGAATGATGTAACTATCGTGAAATACTGGAGATAACACCATTTTTCTCTAACCATTCTTCTATATCAGAGGGCAGATCTATTTTTATAGTATATTTTTATAGCCCACACATTTTCTGGTAATAAACTTGAGCTTAGTGTGAGAAGTACAACAACTTCAACCTTTCATTTGGGGATCCAGGGTCTAATCAAGTCCAGCTTTAGAACGTGATGGTCCCTGGCCACCTCAGTAGATCATATGTTGATTTCAGAAGGACTGTATGTCTCCACTACTTTACCTGTGGGATTGAGATCTCATATCTGTATGAACTGAGGATTTAGAACTGGAAAGGACCTACAAGGTCATCTAGTCTAACTCCCTTTTATGAGAATGAAGAAACTAAGCCCAGAAACGTTATATGAGTTACCTAAGGTCACACAGCCTATTAATGGCAGTCATATTTTGAATGCAGATTCTCTTGGTTCAGCTCCAGCTTGCTTCACTCTTCTTGCTTTGCAGATGCCAAATAGCCCTTTGTTCTGCACCTCTCTGTCTTTCCCAAGAATAATTTAGCTTAATAATTGCTCATCTATGTATTAGATGCCGCACTAGGCTCTATAGTCCTTGAGGGTTGGGATTTATGTTACCTAACCTTTGTATTCATGATCTCATTCTCCAATCACAATGCTCTGCTCAGATGTGACACTTTATAGTTTCTCTTATTGAATCATATCATCCAGGCCTTATTATTTGCCTTGCCTTTAAGTCTTATAGTCTACTGGTAATAGCGTATGTAACCAAAGCATCTCTAAGCCTTACAATTTGCTCTAACACTGAACACTTAGGACCTCTGGATCTTTCCATGTATTTGGAGGCTGAACTTGAGTTGTCTCCTCCAATTAGGGAATAAGCAAAGGTCTTGCTTTTTCTATATGAATCTCTAGCACTTAGTATAGTATTTGGCACATAGCACTTAAACGCTTTTTAACTCACTCATTCACTCATTCATTCATTCATTCATTACATTCATTCATTCAGTACTCCATCCATCCTTTTCTGTAAAGCCCAATTCAATCATTACCTCCTTTTGGGATCCTTCCCTAAATTCCTTAATGAGCAATGACCTTCCATGCTCAGACCTCACAGAGCATTTTGTTTTGTGACATCCTAATGTATTTATATACATGAGTATCTGTCATCTAGTCATCTCTTGCTATGTTTTATCCTACTACTATCCTACTAGAAGATTGAGAGCTACATGAAGTAAGAGATTATGTGCTATCTAAACATTTTGTCAAACTCTGATCATAGTTCACACAGTAGTAATGTAAATGGTATTTTTTGTAGTAATAATAGATCTAGCATTTTTTATTGTGAGCAGGTGGACATTGGTGGATATTTTGATGGTAATTGAAGGGAGATGGACTCTCAGCTCTCACTATACTTTTTCCGGGCAAATGTTTATTTAGCAAAGGTATAGGAAATAAGGATATAACTGGAAAAGCCAAGGAGTCTGTGGTAAGGGCCAGGCAAATGTTACAATCAGTGCTATCAGAGGTCAGTGGAGGGAGGGATGAGAATAGAGTTCAGTCTAGGATCTTTGGGCTACTAAGTAGGATATTTGACTTCAGAATCGGTTGAGAATCCATTTGATATTTTCTGAAAATAGTTCCTTTAAGAAAGGCAAAAAACACAGTCTTTCAAAACCTTAGCTTGAAGGTTTCCAGAGTCTTTAATTGATCCCAATTTCAGGATTTGTCTCCATGGCACCGCAACTTCAGAATAGCTAAATAATCAAAAATGTGTGCTGAAGAGAAATCCATTTTTTAAAAGTGCCAAGTACCTTAACAAAGGAAACCAATAAAACTCTTAAAGTGAGAGCTACACGAAGACAGCAAATTACATCCCCTCTCCCGTCCCTTGCCCCTTTAGTAAAACACTTAATCAGGTCCCTTCAGGGACAAAATCATTTCATTTTTGCCATTAACAACTCAAACTCAACAAATATTTACCAGTACCAACTTTGGATGAGGTACAACCTAGGCAATAGCTATACATATACAAAAAAATGAAGCTGGATTAGCCTTCAAGCAGTTTTTATTCTATTGGGAAAAATATAAGCACACAAGTAAGTATGATATAGGGTTACCTGCAAGAATGAATGATAACTGGGGAGGACTGAGGAAGGCTTCATGGAAGAGGTAGCACCTGAGCTAAGACTAGAAAGAAGATAGGGACAATTCAAGAACTGGGAGTACACATCAGGCATGGAAGATAATCTTATGTGAAAGCACTTAGACTCAATGATGGAGTTTGAATTTGAGAAAGTCTTAGTTAGTCAGACTGTATGGAGTGGCAACTTCTTTAAGGGGAGTACTATAAGATAATTCGAGATCCTAGAGTTAATTGAAAGCCACAGAAAACTTTTGGCCAGAATAGTGACACAATTAGACTTTCATCTTTAGGAAGGTAATTTTGTCATATGTGCAGAGGACAGAAGAGAGAAATTTGAATCACAGAGTCCAATTGGAGGCTATAATGAGACTCCAGGTAAGATAGAGGACAGCTTGAACTAGGGTCTTAGGTATTTGAGTGGAGAGGTGATGGATGCCAGAAATGTAGAAGTAGGATTGATAGAACTTGGTAATTCATTGTATGTAAGAGAATTATGAAAGGACCGAGTCAAGGTGGAGAATCTTAGTAACTGGAGGGATACTATTAAAACATAGGTAATTATTGAGAAAGGATGATTTGGGCAATTAAATAGAGGAAACAAATCTTGATAGTCTGATGAATGCAATGACCAACCATGATTACACAGGATCAAAGAGGAATTATGCTACCCACTTCTCTGACAGTGAAGTGATGAACTGAATATGCAGAATAAAACATATTTCCAGATTCAACCAATGTTTGCAATTATTTTGCTTGACTAAGCATATTTGCTACAAGTTTCTTTCTTTCAGCTGGTGTTGGTTAAGGTGCTAGGGGGATAGGGTTACCAAAATCAGAAAAAAATAAAATAAGAAAGATACAAAAATAAGACCAACTTTTCTCTTTCAAATGTACAGAAGAAAATAGGTGGAAGATCAGTTCATAGACTACAAGGACAGCTTTGAAAATAACATACTGAAATTTAAATATATTCTAAAAGAGAAGCAGTCTGTCTCATGATGGAGAATTGCAGCTGGACATGCATTCTTTTTATTCTACTTTGTATACGAAAATGTTCATCTTACTTGGTGTTAATTAAGTTGAGAAGAAAAAAAACTGGAATGAAGGGAATGAATAGACAAAAATATGAAAAAAAAAATCTGTGAAACTTTCCATAACAAACTTTTTTCTCTATCAACAAGACTGAACCCCACCTTTTTAGATGTATCAGAGTCTCTAGTTGCATGATAAAGTTGAAAAAAAATGCAAGACTAGAAAGATGATGAGAGATGTGAAAGCAGACAAAATAAAGACACAAGAAGTTTCCTCAAAAGATGACATATTTATGAGAGTCTTGTAGAATTGATTTTGAAAACATACAAAAGAAGCAAGCTACCCAAACCTTGACCAGTTCCTGATCTCATTACTAATAGAATGGGGAGGCAAAGGATGTGTATAGCAGCTAACCTCTATGTCAACTTTGCCATCCATACACAATGTTTAAATGATTATGACCTATGTACATACACTGAGAGCATCTTTGATGAAAGTAAGAATAAGCAAGAGGTCAACGTATCAAATGGTGTTTTATAAGAGACCATATTTTTACAGTTACACAATTCATTGAAAGGTACAGAAAATACAAGATCACACTATGGTAGTTTTTTGACTGTGAAAACACATTTCATTTGGCAGAACAAAATGCTGCCTTATGGATTCCTTCACAATAGTCTCATGAATATACCAAAATCATATAAAATTCCTCAATAATGCAACAGAGATTACTTTGTTCCATTGTCCTCTAATTAATAGTATCAAATGAAGCATAAATCAGGGAGAGTTTTGCTCATCTTATGCATTTTTAATTGTTGTGGAGATTGTCCAAAAGGATTATAGAAGGTGAGTTTCTACAGATATTCATGCTTATGGATGATATTTTTCTAACTGCTGGGCACCAGAATATTTCAGAACTTCCTAAATGAGACTCATAACTACCAAAAGAGTAACTTTATGTAGGAAAACTACCAAGACCAAAAACAAATGGGCAAAGAATGTTTACTGCCTAGACTGTAATATTTATTTGTATGTACATTTCATATATCAATATTTTTTCATTATTCAAGCATTATGCTTTGGCAATTAGCTGGTCCTAGCCTTTGGCAATTATACTGGAGGAGGAGACTGAGTTGTCTTACCTTTGGAAAACTGGGATGTCCTTTTAATTACTTTAAACTTTTATTCTTAGACAAATGCCCATTTTTTTAACACTAATATTCTTTCACTTATTTTGTATGGCTGTAATCATACAATATCACCATCATCTCCTAAGTGTTAAAGTTTTTGCTAAACCAAAAGACAATGGAAAGATTCATGATGATCACGTGTTAGAACATATTAATGATAAATATACAAGAGAAGTGATATAAATGACATCATCAGAGAAATGAATGACTACAGAATATGGTGAGCCTACGCCATGTCAGAAATAAAGGGTAACTGATGGATGGCCCATTGCTTCACTGATATACAAGCAAGATCAAGACACATAGAGGGAAATCCCTAGCAAGTACAGTGAAATCTTTTTGGAGGATTTAGAAAACCCATAAATAGAAAGAGAAGACATTTTGAGTTGTAATATTTACCTACATAAAGGATATCCACAGCAATGAATCCTTCAAAATATTTCATAGAGTTAGCATAGTTAAATCATAATCTCTGGAGTAAGACTACTAGGTAGTCATATTGTTATGAAGATACTAGGAGGTCAGCATGTCTGAGGGTTCATCTATGTGTATATGGAAATTTCTGAGAATGAGGGGAAGAGTTGGAATGAGGATTCTGTAAGTTTATGAACTCCTTGAGAAATAAGGGAAAATGACTTGGAAGTCCATAGATGGTTGCAACATAGATCTAAATAGTGCAACATGGTATAACATCAATGTGATATTCGCAGTGCCCACTGTGGCAAATATCCCAGCACAATTCTGAATAGCAAAATATAACAGACTCTCCAAGTGGAAGAAAGGACCAAAACATTTACTCAGTCATCAAAAAGTCAAATCCATCATAGCAACAAAAATCTATACACAATAACAATGCAGAGGGCAACACCAGCCCCAAGCCTTCCCCTGGTTAGGCTTCCCACAAAACAATTCCATTAAACAAATCACAAGCAGGCCCCATTAATCAAAATTACAAATTCTTTCACTCACATTAGTCAGCTGCCTGCCTGCCTGCATCCTTCCTATCTCTGAATGAATTTTGACCAATTTCCTCTCCTCTCTGCTCTAGCTCCTCCTTTTCCTGTTCCACCCAATCAGCAAACTCCTCCTACCACAGGCTCCATGTAACTCAGACTCATATAACTCAGGTTTTCATGTGACCCAGGGAGGACCACTTAATGAATGGGAAAGATCTTCCTATTTAAATTATCATTACATATGGATGAACGAACAGTACCTCAAAGGAAAAGAGACTGATGGGAGTGTCTGGAAGTCACATTGAGAATAATTGATATGTTTTACATATGTTGAAGAAAACCCAAATTTATAGTCAGAAGACATGATTTTGACCTCTAATTCTGCATTTATTACTATAATGAACCTGTGGCAATTACTTAACCTTTTTTCCTCTTAGCTACTTTATTTGTAAAATGAAAGGGTTAGACTAGATGACCCTCCTAGGTCTCAGCTTATTTCTATTCTCAATCCACTGTATTGGGATGCATGAGGGAATGACCACCCACAGCCACTTGCAGGTATACACATTAGGCATGTGTTGCCATGTACATTTAGTATTGATGCCATGAATTTTATTTCATCTACTCTGGCTCAGTCATTGACTCCCCTGACTACTTTTTTATCTTGTCTATGAAGCCTCCTCACTCTGGCAACAGTTCCACTCTTATGACCTCTGGCTTCAATTGGTTAGCTCCTTCTTGAAACTCCATTTGAGGAAACACCACTTAGGACATGTTCAGCTCATCCCGACTTCGTGGATCATTTTTTTACCCCAATGCAGGTACCTTTCCCCTTTTATTTAGGTACTTTCTAACTCCCTTTTATGTTTTCTTCTCCAAGTAGAATATAACCTCATTGAGGTCAGGAACTTTTAAAATTTTGGCTAGCAATTATATTCACAGTGCTTAGCACTTACTAAGTGCTTAATAAGTACTTTTTCCCCTGCCTAACTGACTATCTATCTGTCCATTCATCCATCAATATACCCATCTCTCCCTCTCCTGGATTAATTTTTTTATGGGGGGTGAGGAATGATGCCCTGGAGGAAATATGGAGCCCCGCTGCTCATATATACTTCACTGCCATATATTTCAACAATTAAAGCTTCATGTAGTTTAAGAAATTTCAAGACCTACCTCTCATGCATGCAATCTGTAAAACCTTGGTCAAGTTACCTAATCTCTCTGCGGTCTCTCTAAAACTCTAGGTTGCACTATACTCAAAGGGTTATAAAACTGCGTATATCCTTTAATCTAACAATACCACTACTAGGTTTATACCCTAAAGATATCATAAAAAAGGGAAAAGGACCCATATATACACAAAATATTTATAGCAGCTCTTTTTGCAGTGGCAAAGAATTGGAATTTGATGGGATGCCCATCAGTTGGGGAAAGACTGAATAAGTTGTGGTATATGAATGCAACGGAATGCTATTGTTCCATAAGAAATGACAAACAGGTAAATTTAAGAAAAACTTGGAAAGACTTACATGAACTGATGCTGAGTGAACTGAGCAGAGCTAGGAGAACACTGTACACAGTAATAGAAACATTGTATGATGACCAACCTTTACAGACTTAGCTCTTTTCAGCAATGCATGATCTAAATCAATTCCAAAAGCCTCATGATGGAAAATGCTATCCACATACAGAGGAAAACAATATGGAGTTGGAATGCAGATGGAAACATACTAGTTTCTCTTTTTTTGTTGTTTTTTGTTTTTTTCTTTCTCATAGTTTTCCCTTTTTGCTTTGTTTCTCTTTCACAACATGGCTAATGTGGAAATATGTTTAATATGATTGTACATATGTAGCCTATATCAGATTGCATACTGTCTTGGTGAAGGGGAAAAAGGTGGGTGAATTTAGAACGCAAAATTTTATAAAAGTGAATTTCGAAAACTAAAAATAAATAAAATCTGGAAAAAAAAACCCCTATAGGTTGCAGAGAAGGTGCTGGCCTGCATTTGTAGGGGGTTTTCTTATCTAGAATTTCCCTTTGCCAATTAAATCACAAACCCAATCTATATCCCTATGCTGTTTTATATTGACATTCCCCTGAAAGGGACAAAAGGAGCTTTTTAGAGGATGCGATAAAGACAATTTGAGAGCTATGAGCATATTGAGGAAGAGGTTGATTAAATGGCCACCACTTTCGTATATATTGTGGAGAAGGACAAAACTCACATGTTAGTTGAATTGACTTGTCCTTTCTAACTCTGCCAATTCTGTGATTGAGTGTTTGCATCTTAACAGGGGCCACTTGTACATAAAATGACACTCATGGCAGCAAGATTCTCATTGTGACTGTGGACTTTGGCTGGTTTGTGTCACCTTTTGTTCATGTGTACATATGCCAAGGCTAACAAGTTCAGAGACTGGCATTTACCCACACTACCAACCTTTTACTGACTGGCATAGTTGCAGTTAATCTCTTTATTTCTTTGCCCTTTATCCTTCACTTCTAATTAAGCAATTTATAAAAAAAAAATCCTCATTTCACAGGGCCAGACCGTTTTCCTCTATTGATAATGGGGCAGTATCTTATTGGTGTCAGTCAACTCTTTGTGTAGAGCTCTATACAAGAAATTTGAGACTTGAGGAGCACTGGGCACTCTGACCAGAGTCATGTGTCCCTTGTAAGAAGCCACCCCACTAAATGTTGCTTTCCACAAGGGGCAATAACAAAGTCCACATAATGACTGTTCCCTTTTGGCACCTCCACTCCTCCCTTTATGAATAGTAATAAGTTTTCTCAACTGCTATACCTCTATGGTTCTGTGGCTCTTCATTCTAACTCTCCTGTACTAGTGAAATTTCAGGTAGAACAAGGAATTATTTGGTGAAGAGAGGGACACTTTCTCCAGGCATCAACTTAAGTTGAGTAAGCAACTTATTAATAGAGTCTAGAGTAATGTATTCTGCAAATTAAGGAAAATTTTCTTTTTTGAACCTCTTACATGAGAAAGTAATAGGATATTCTGTGTGTTTACCAGTTCCCTGTTTATAGACCAAAAAGTTATTATTAATAAGAATCCCATACATTCTTATGTTACTTTAATATCTACATAGTGCATTCAAATCTAAAATCTCATTTGAGCCTCTCCATAATTCAAATAAGTAGGCAAGTGAGATCTACAATAATTTCACTCCCTTACCAAAATACCTTCTATAGCTCCCTAATGCCTGTAATAAGTTCTCTAGTCTGACATTAAAGGATCTTGACAATTTGGATCCCACCTAAATTTGCATACTTTTTTTCTACCTTTTCCTCTGTCTTGCATTTTAGAGGTGAGAAAATTGAGGCAATGAATGCAACTGATTTTTCTAGGGCTATAGTGCCAAAGCCAAAACTTCAACCCAGCTTTTCCTCTGCATCAAAATGCCTTGTTTCATTTAGACCTCATAATTATTCTGTGAGATACAAAGAACAAGAATCCCAATAAGTTTAGAATTGGATAAATATAGATTTGGACAGTGGAAGTTACTTGATCAAGGCCACATAGCTAGAAAATGGTAAAACTGTGTTGAATTGGGAGGCATAGTCAAGATGGCAGAGTAGAAGCATCAACCTGCTTGAACTCTCTCCCACCAAAGCCCTTAAAATACCTGTAAAAAATGACTCTAAATAAATTCTAGAGTAGCAGAAGCCATAAAATGACAGAGAGAAATAGATTTCCAAACTAAGACAATCTGGAAGATTGACAGGAAGGGTCTATTGCATCACACTCATAGCAGAGAGCATCTCAGCATGGGCCATCCCAGGACAAAAGGGACTGGAGTAGTCTTCAGAGAACTGAATCACAGGCAGCTGCTGAGGTTTCCAGATTTCTCAAGCCACAAATGACAGATAGCTTCAAAGGTCAGTGAGAAAGCTCTTTCACCTGGATGAGAGAGGAGCATGGTACAACACCAGCCTCAGTCCCAGCCCCAGTCCCAGGGTGGCTGCAGCTAGTGCTGAAACAACAGATGCTTCTGGAGTTCTTGATCTACAGATCATGAGAAATCAAGTGGCTGATCTGGGTCTTAGTCTTGAGTGGTGTCCTAGGGTGAGAAGGAGCACTGACCTGGTAGAGGGGGTGGTAGCTGTGGAAAGGGAATCGTACTCACAGTTTCAGGGCAGAAAATAGTGCTTGTGGTTTCTCACAGACCAAACAGCAGACCAGGAGAGGAGTAAACACATCTCCCTTGACTATGCCACTTTGGAGGAACTGAAAACTTACAGGTCCATAGAGATATCTCAGAGAACAGCTGTACAAAACCTTTAAATCCTGGGTTAGTATACCCTTGACTTGACAAAGGACTCAAAAGTCAAGTAATTAACAGGAAAAATACCCAAAAGAGGGGAAAATAAGAATACAGAAGGTTCCATTCTTGATGTAAAGGTATTTCTTCCATCCTTTTAAATGAGGAAGATCAAAGCATAAAATCAGAGGAAGACCAAGTATACAACTGCAGGAAGAGAGCAAGGTCAAGGCTCCTACATCCAAAGCTTCCAAAAAATATGAAATGGTCTCAGGCCATGGAAAAGCTCAAAGATGATTTTGAAAGTCTAGTAAGGGAAGTGGATGAGAAATTGAGAAGACAAATAAGAGCAATGCAAGAAAATTATGAAAAATGAGTCAATAGCTTGCTAAAAGGAGACCCAAAAATACTGAAGAAAATAATACCTTTCAAAATAGACTAACCCAAAGAGCAAAAGATGACCAAAAAGCCAATGAGGAGAAGAATGTCTTAAAGAGCAGAACTAACCAAATGAAAAAGGAGATTCAAAAGCACACTGAAGAAAATGATTCGTTAAAAATTAAAATGGAGCAGATGGAGGCTAATAACTTAGTAAGAAATCAAGAAATTATAACATAAAACCAAAAGAATGAAAAAATAGAAACGATATGAAATATCTCATTGGAAAAACAACTAACCTGAAAAAGAGATCCATGAGAGATAATTTAAAACGTATTGGTCTACCTGAAAACCATGATCAAAAAAGAGCCTAGAAATCTTCTTCCAAGAAAGTATCAAGGAAAACTACCCTGATATTCTAGAACCAGAAGGTAAAATAGAAAGAATTCACTGATCACCTCCTGAAAGACACCCCAAAAGGAAAACTCCTAGGAACATTGTAGTTAAGTTCCAGACTTCCCAGGTCAAGGAGAAAATATTACAAGCAGCCAAAAAGAAACAATTGAAGTATTGTAGAAATACAATCAGGATTGCACAGGATTTAGCATCTTCTACTCTAAGGAATCAGAAGGCTTGAAATATAATATTCCAGAGGTCAAAGCAGATAGGATTAAAACCAAGAGTCACCCACCCAGCAAAACTGAGTATAATACTTCAGAGAAAAAAATGGAATTTCACTGAAAAAAGGTCTTCCAAGCATTATTATTGAAAACACCAGAACTGAGCAAAAATTTGACTTTCAAATACAAGAGTCAAGAGAAACATGAAAACATAAACAAGAAAGAGAAGCTGTAAGAAACTCATTAACGTTAAATTGTTTACATTTCTACATGGAAAAATTATATTTGTAACCCATGGGACCTTTTTCAGTATCAGGGTAGTTGGAGGGAGATATATATATATATATATATATATATATATATATATATATATATATATATATATATATATACATATATATGTATGTATATGTGTGTGTTTGTATATATATGGGTGTGTATGGGTATGTATATTGTAGGTATGTACATGTGTATATGCATATACACATACATATGTATACATGCATACATACACACACACAGACACACACAGACACACACACACACACACACACACATATATATATATATATATATATATATATATATATAAACAGAGGGCACAGGGTGAGCTGAAAATGAAGGGAGAATATCTAAAAAATATAATTTACTGTTGAGTGGAATGTACTAGCAATAAGAGAAAGGGAGAGGTAGATTGTAGCAAATCATTTCACATAAAAGAAGCAAAAAAGAGATTTTACGATGAAGGAAAAGAGGGGGAGATAAAAGGGAATAAGTGAGACTTACTCTCATGGAATTTGGCTTAAGGAGGGAATAACACACACTCAACTGGATATAGAAATCTATTTTAGTCTTCAGGAAAGCAGGGAGGAAAGAGGATAGGACAAGAAAGATAATAGAAGGGACAGCAAATTAGGGAAAGAAATAAACAGAAGCAAACACTATTGTAGGGGAACAGGTCAATGGAGAGGATGGAATAAATGGAGGATGGGATAGGACAGAGGGAAATGTGGTTAGTCTTTTGCAACATAACTATTATGGAAGTGTTTTGCATGGCTATGTATTTATGACCTATATTGAATTGCTTGCTTTCTTGGTGAGGGGATTGGAGAGGGAGGAAGGGAGAGAGAATCTGACTTAAGGCTTTAAAGATGAATGTTAAAAATTACTTTTGCATGCAACTAGGAAATAAGATGTACAGGCAATGGGATATAGAAATCCATTTTTCCCAGTAGAAAAATAAAAGGGAGGAGGATGAAAGAAGGTTTGGGGGTGATAGAGAAGAGGACAGACTGGAGGAAGGGCTAGATGGGGTGCCCACTGTTCTGGCGTGGAGGTGAGGAGAGATGGGAGAAAATTTTGAATTCAAATTCTTATGGAAGTTTATGTTGAAAACTGAAAAATAAATAAATTACACCCAAAAACACACACACGCGTGCGCGCGCGCACACAAACACACACACACACACACACACATATATATATATATATATTTTTTTTTAACTGTGTCAAAACTAAATCTTTTACCTTTATTCTTGCTGATTTTCTTTCATTGGTTGTCTAGTCAAAGGATCTGGGCAAGCCACTCAGCTTCTCTTGATCTCAATTTACCATCTGTTAAATAAGGGAACTGGAATAGATATTCTCTAAGACTCCTTCTGACTCAAAATTCTGTGACCCTAAACCTGGGATTATACCAGGAAAAAGTCATTTGAGAAACAAGGAAGCATACAATATCTTCAGCAGATCCTGGAGCTGAGTAGTTGAGCAGCCAGTTCAAAGCACAAGAGGATGCTGCTAGAAATTCAGCAAGGAACAGGCCAGAGTTTCCTGTAAAGAGGGGGAAAAAAGACCCCATGAAATTCAGGGAATCTTCACATTATTTCCTCTGAAAATTTTGTGAAGCAAAAACCTGAGGTTTGGTCCTGCTTTAATCAATTATTTATGATACCCTCATTAGTCTCTAGTCCAGGGATAGTGTGGTCCCTCATTTGAATTTCCTATGGGTGAGGGAGTTTTGAAAGGAAATGTCATATTATATGCACTGTTTATACAGATCAAGTATGCATGTGTTAGTTTTATAGATCGGTGTCAGTGCTGCATTTATTTATCTGGGACTGTAATAATGATGTGCAGGGTGTTTTACTCAAGGAAAACACTTCCCTGGATTGTTTTGGAACAATGTGACTTAGGATCTGGACCTTCTACGTCTCCTGTAGGTGAGAGAGGGAAAGTTAGCCAACTGAGTCTCCAAGGGAGCCAAGGAAGTGGGCATGATCCAATCATTAGTGTGATTACTGGTGGGTCTGGCTGATATGTGTTAATGAGCAGCATGCTTCCTGCAGAGAGAGGAGGTCTGTGCACCTCCATTTGAATGGCAGTGGCAGTGGCGGGGAGAACTCACAATTTTAGTTTCCTCTTTGGCATGGAACATAAAAGATGATAGGGAGATCACTGCTCTTGCCTTCAGTTCCATTACCCTGCTTTTTTTTTAATTGTGGAGGGTGAACTAGTTGATCTTTTAGAGCCCCATCCAACTTTGACATGTTATAGAGTTCTAAAGTCCCTTTGAGCTCTGACATTGTATCATCTATGATTCAAAAGCTTCACCCAGCTCTGGCATTCTATGGTTCTGTGTTCCAATTATTCAAAATGCTTCATACTCAAAGAGGAACAAAATGATATCATGATATCAGAGTCAATGTGCATGCAGTGTGTCAAACTGTGCCTGGTCAGAGCAATATAAGCCCAGGAGACTTGGTTCTGGGTAAAATACAAAGGAAATATAATTGAATAATTCAATTTAACAAAAATTTGTTATCTACCATATGCAAAGCATTGGAGAATCCAAAGTTCTTGTTGTTTTTTACATAATAGCCTTGAAGAATCTCATAATCTAGTAGGGGGCTGACACAAGTATATAAATAGGTAAGAGTTGATCTTCATCATCATATGGTAACAGCCAGGGATAATGTAAGGAGAAAGTGAGTGAGACATGTAGAATGGATAGGCATGGATGGGTTTCAATCTGTATTGTTGGAGAGACTATCCCAGTTGATGAGCTCACAGATTCCTTTGAAACAAGTTATGAAGTTACTAAGTACATCATAAAGATCAGACAGGGAATTTTTATGGGTTCTATTAACATTATTATGGAGATAGCTTCCTGGTCCATAGATTCAGCCCGAGTCTCTCTCCTGAGCTCCCAGCCCTCTTTACCAATGACCTAATGGACATTTCAAACTAGATGTCCTTTGGTAATCTCAAAAATTGACATGGCTAGTACAAAACTCATTGCCTTTACCCCCCAAAATCTGTCTTTTTTTGAATTTTCCTATCAGATAAGGTTGCTACCATCCTTCTGGTCATCTAGAATGTATCAGAGATACAAACAATGGCAAAAACCAGTCCCTGCTCTCAAGAAACCTACAGTCTAATGAAGGATGTATCCCTGGTACTTGGCACAGTCCATGGCCCATAGCAAACACTTAATAAATACTTCATTATTGGATGGTTGTAAAGATTTTGACAACTCAAAGCCATGTGTACACTATGATGGGTCATCAGAAGATGCCTACCCCATAAGGTACAGCATAGAGGAGAGAAACTTCACAACTTTGGTATTATGTTTGAAATCTCACCCTCCTTCACCTGCTAAATCCAAATCACTTGTCAAATTCTATTGTGGAGGTAGAATAAAAATGATTTGACAACAATTCATACCTATCCCTTTCTGTTCATTAATATAAGACCTCATTCCTAGACTATTTCAATACCCTTCTAGTTGGTCACTATGGCTCAAGTCCCTTTCCTTTCCAAACCATTCTTCTTATAAAGATCAAAGGGATTTTCTTAAGTTAAAACTAAGTTGTCTCTCCTCTCCTCAGTTAAATCCAGTGACTCGTTACTTCCAGATAAAATATAAACTTCTCTGTCATTAAAGTCATTCATAACTAGACCCTGTCCTACTGTTTCATCATATGTTGATAGACGAATGAAAGATAGATATCCATTTCCATGTATACACACGAGAGAGAGAAAGAGAGAGAGAGAGAGAGAGAGAGAGAGAGAGAGAGAGAGAGAGAGAGAGAGAGAGAGAGTTACATGCACATATTTATAAAGCACTTGCCTTTCACATTCTATGATCTACTCATAATGACTTGCTTGCTTCTCCTTGTGCAGGACTTTCCATCTTGCATTTCTATGCCTTTGTACTGCCCTTTTTTCTCATGCCTGGAATTAACTCTCTACTCATCTCTACATCATAGAATTCTTTTTTCTCCTCTAACACTCAAAAAAAAATGGCATTTTCTACATCATTCTCCAGTTCCTAGATCCCTCAAATGACCCTTTATTTATCTTGCAAATATTTTGTATATATTTGATATGTATATACAATGACATGTTTTCTCCCAGAAAAAAGTTCAATTCCTTTATTGCATATTGTTTATTTTTTTGTTTTTGTACCTAGGAAAAAGTTCCTAATTAAAAGTGCTTGGCACACAGTAGACTATTGATCAAGTGAGAAGAGTTCAGTATCTATAGTTCCTCAAAACAGTGAGACCATAGATATGAATCAAGTGTTTATATGTAAACACTGTCATACATATATTATATCAGACAATGTACATATGCACTTATGCATAGGTATACACAATATGCTATACCTGCATCCATATATACACTTACGCTATATGTATATATTTGCATATACATATATTTATACATACATGTATATACACCTTATAGGTTCAGCTTTTTATTTCAATGACACATGGAAAACTCAGGGAAGATACTCTCTTTACTAAGGCAGATCAGCACCTTCTCTTTAATTCATATTCTTAGAGTTTCCTGGAGCACTGAAAGTTTAAGTAACTTGCCAAAAGTCTCAGAGTCAGTACTCATCTGAGGCAAGGTTGGACTCACATTTTCTTGATTCTGAAGTTGATGCTTTATGATATCTATATATAATATCTGCATGTAATAATCATTATGATGACATATATATTATTAAAATGAATATCACGCAAAATGCAATAGAGGTTCTTAGTGGGCATGGGAAAGATATTTAATAAATAAGGAATTTCAAAGAAGAGCTGGAGCAAACAATATCATCAGGGAAACATATGAGTGCAAAAAAAAAAGATGAGTTGATCAATATCACATGGTAACAGCAAGGAATAATGTCAGGAGAAAGTGAGTAAGACATGTAGACTGGGTAGGCATCAATGGGTTTCAATCTGTATTGTTGGAGAGACTACCCCAGTTGATGAGCTCACAGATTCCTTTGAATATTTCAACAAAAATTGCTATCTAAATATGTAAATAGATATGCAATCTATCTGCATATGTGTGTGTATGTGCACATAGGTGTGTGTATTTGTATATGCATAGTATATGAATGTTACCCAATTTATGTTCCTATACAGGAATGAATGAAAGCATTTATTGAGTGCTATGTGCTAAGTGCTTTACTAAGTACTGGGCCTAGAAATACAGAAATGAGACAACTCCTAATGTCAAGGAACTCACAGTCTAAATGTGAGAGACTAAAATATGAAAAAGAGAGTTCAGATTCCGGGCAGATATAGAGGCCTAAGGGTTCAGTGGCAGGGTAGGTGATAAGCCTGGTATTTCCTGGGTAGTACCTGGAGTTTTGGAAGGTCTATTGTCAGGGCACAAGGCCCAAAGGACCATAGGATGCTGTGTCAGGGTAGATGGTAAGGTCTATTTTTCCATCTTATTGGAAAAGTAACAGTGACTGCTTACTCATGCAAGCCATGATATACCATGTGTCTAGGTAGCCTGGGGGTGGGAGGGGGCATTTTTAGAAATACTGTATCTGAACATAAATATCTTTGAAAAGAAAGATACCTATATCTATAGTAAGATACACACATAGTGAATATATACAGTGATACATACATATATATATATATATATACATACATACATACACACAGATAGTGAGTATATATAGAGGATATATAGTGAAAACATAACGTAACTAAATGAAATCCCTACTGCTTACGTCACACTCAGGATTTAATACATATGAGACATCCAGTATAGTGTCTGCTGAGTATAAGAAAGCTTTCCTGAGGGTCAGTATTTCCAATGCTTTTCAGAGTCCTGCCAGGATTGCTTATCACTCTATATTCCTAGTCTTTTATCCTGGAACAAAATTGGGTGCTGCTATTTTGCTTGTCACAACCTACACTTCTACAAAGTATGATATCCTTGCACCAAGGGAGAACCAATCCCACAGGCTTCTAAAGTTGATTCATTTGTTTTCCTTCAGGATTTGTATTTCTTCTTTGACACCTGTGAAGAACCACATTGATATTTCAATTTCTACCTACTAAAAGAGACTGCCTGTTGTGTTTAAGCATTTGTTCCATAGAGACAATTTAAAAAAAAAATAGAAAGTTATTTGGAAGTTTGAAATTAGGAAAGTGACAGTCTTCATTAGTCTTTTTGTTGTCTGACCCAAATAAGGTGGTGTTATTAGAGGTGGTTTCATTTCCTCCAGGGCTTATATTAACTTTTTAAAAGAATTTCACTTCAAATTTAAACCTATAAATGCAGTGTACATACTATAGATATTTAAAATGATAACAATTCACTAGAAAAATATACTTATATGATGGAAAGAGCAGTGAACTTGAGGTTAGAAGATTTTGGTTTGAATCTGTGCCCTTTGTAAATGTACATCCTAATAACGAATCTCACTTTCTCCATCTGCAAAATGGAATCATAATTCTGTACTAGCTATCATAGATTATGTTGTGAGAAAAGTTTTTTTGGCAGGCTTATATTGTTATATTGCTGTTGCAGAATGTTAGAATGAGACTGTCTTCTCATTTTATAGTTAAGGGAATTTCAGTGCAGAGAATTTATGATTATTTTAGCATCATGCAGGTGGAAGGAAAGTGAGAAGAGATCATGAATTTGCCTACTATCTAATAAGCACTATATGAAATGCTTTACAAACGTTATTTCATTTGACCCTCACAACAACCCTGTGAGGTACGTACTAGAAGTAGTAAAGTTAAGATATTACTATTATTAGCCATGTTTAACAATGTCTGCTGGGAGAGATTAGGCATCAGGGCAATGCAGTTATTCACATGTATTAAGGCAGCTATGGTAGAGCTCAGAATATGGAGTTCAAATACATTGGTAAGAATTTTTACTTTACCATGGAAAGTCACTTAACTTTTCTAAGCCTCTCTCTCCTTATTTGTAAATTGAAGATAATGATCATTTTACTGCCTATTTTATAGGGTTGTTGAGACACCCAGTGAGACCTTTCAGGTGATACTGCTTTATATAGAACAGCTGAATTAGAGGTTGTGAAAGAGTCTAACTTTAACTAATCCAAACTGGATTCAGTCAAAGGGTCTCAGTCAAAGGGAACTTAGAGGGCCATATGTGAGTCAAGGCCATAGGTTCCCAACCCTGGACTAACTCTTCATTGTTTCCCAACCTCTGTCTCCACCCTCATTCCTAGGTACATGGGAAAAGTTGAAGACTTAAAATAAATACATATAGATGTTTGGTAGGTAGGTATTTGGAAAAAAAAGAGACGGAGCAGATAAAGATCCTCTTAACCTCTCAAATATAAAAAAAGCAGGACAATGAATAAAAAATAAAAAGGAAAAAAACAACCTCACCTTTCTCTCCTCCTTCCCCCAGCCCCCTGCAAAATTGTTCAATTAAATTTCCTGGTGGTAAAGATCAAGGAATAGATTGCAGATTGACAGAATTCACTCAGTAATCTCAGAGAGAAATAAATGCAAATATTCAATTCACTCACATATATTGTTGTCAAATTCTAGCTCTTTATTGATTAAAAGATCATTTTATAGGCAGCTATGAAGGCAACTAATACTTATCAAGATACCCTAATACTAATAATATATCATTATTCAAGCCTAACATGGGAAAATACAGAGTAAAACTTGTATTGAGGAAACTAGACCTACTTGATATTGGTTCTCTGTGTGACCAGAATTGTTAAGAAATTAGATGAATTAGGCAAAAACTAAGTTTAGGGCTCAGGGATGGGGAACCTGCAGCCTCAAGGCCACATGTGTCCCTCTAGGTCCTCAAGTGTGACCCTTTGACTGAATCCAAACTTCACAGAACAAATCCCCTTAATAAAAGTATTTGTTCTATAAAACTTCGACTTAGTCAAAAGTCCACACCCAAGGATCTAGAAGGCTACATGTCACCTTAAGGCCAGAGGTTCCCCACCCCTGGAGGCCAGTCATTCATGCCATATATAGCAATAAGTTTAAATGATGGATAACTTCAATATAAGAAAGTCATAGCATAAGATAAAAATTAGAGGAATAGATTGAGGGCAGCTAGGTAGTAGAGTGGATAAAGTGCTAGGCCTGGAGTCAGGAGGTTTCTGAGTTCATGTCTGGCCTCAGACCCTTACTAGCTGTGTGACCCTGAGCAAATCCCTTTACCCTTTTTGCCTCAGTTTCCTCAACCATAAAATAAGCTGGAAAAAAAATGAAAAACCGCTTTAGTATCTTGGCTGAGAAAAGCCCAAATGGTGTCACGAGGAGTAGAACATATCTAGGAGTAACTGAACAGCAAAACAGGATGAAGGTATCTTTCTTATTTATGGTAAAGGGAATAATTAATAACTAAAAACAGGATGGGGAAAGTTACAAAACATAAAATAGACAACTTTGATCCTAAAAAATTTAAAAACACCTAATGATAAAAGAAAATCGGAGATGAAGAAAAAAAGTCTTTTCATTAAATCTTGCTGATAAAAGTCTGATTTCCAAAATATACAGGGGATTTGCACAAATATGTATCTGAGCCATTTCTCAAGACTGTAAACATGAAGTTCTCAAAAGAAGAAATGGGAATTATCACTCATTTAGCTATGTACTTTAGATCACAGTCACTCTGAGGTATTATATCACACCAATCAAATTACCAAAGATAAAAAAAGACAGAAATAGTCAGTGTTGGAGGAGCTGTGGGAGGAAAGGAACATTAATATACTATTCATGGAGTGGTAGATTAATCCAAATATTCTGGAAAAAAATTGGAATTATGCAAGAAAAGTTATGAAAATGTTCATATCATTTGATTCAATGATCCTGGTAGCTGGCATAAAACTCAAGGGAGAAAAAGGCAAAAATAACAGTCCAGTATTTACTAAAATATTCATGATACCACTTTTCTTTTTAAGTAGTAAAAATCAAAAACAAAGAAAATGTTAAATAACTAGGGACTGACTGAAAAAAGCCAGTGGTATGTGCGTATAATGGAGTATCATTGCACTGGAAGAAATCCTGAATATAAAGAACTCAGAGCAACAGGGATGATTTGTACAAGTTGCAAGAGAGTAGATATCAAGACTAAGAAAATATGCACAATGACAACAATAATGTAAATGAAAACCACACTTAAATTAAGTTGAACTAACATTAGTTATGGTGATCAATATTGGTTCTGCAGGATTGATCATGAAAAAAATACTTCTCATAGAGAGAGGATGTTGATACAGATGGAGCACTGCATGTATTATAAGATTTAGTCATTATATATGTCAATTTTAACAGTTACAAATAGAGAGCTATATTGCAGAATTTGCAGGAATGGGTGTGGTATAAAAAGAAAAATGATCAATAAAATTTAAAAAAGAAGTGAAGAATGTAAATAGTTTGTGTATCAGTAAGCACCCCAACATACACAGGGGGGCCTGCTATCACAAGTTCTTTGATCTGCTTTTCTAAAAGAAAAAGCAACTTTGAAGGGTTAACAATCCCCTCTAATCAAGCACATATATCATTCACTTAATTCAGGGACAAAAGTCAGCACTCTGAACTTCAAAGCAAATACAGAGAAATACAAATCAACAGAGAGTGCTTCCAAATTGTCTGACAGTAAGTAATACATACATCACAAATAAACGGACAGATGCAACTGCCTGACCATACATATATAGTTACGAGAGAGGGATGCATCAACATCTGGGTTTTTAAAACCAGGAACCTCCTTGGTGGCTTCCCTAGACTCTCATCTGACAGTTACTGTCAGTAAGCCCCAAAGTAAATTCTCACCCTCAGAATCTTTATATATATATTTTTTAGAACCAGAGGACATCATAACATTTGAGAACCAGTGCTTCATTAACAAAAGGTGTGGGCCTTCCTAAAAATCTTTCAAGACCCATTAATGTATGGGGAAGAGCTTTTTAAGTCACATTAAGATGTATGTGTTCGTCCTTCGTTGCCGAAGAAGACCATGCCATCAGAGAAATAATGACATGACTTGCATTTGATTTTGTTTTGAATGGGGGTGGGGCTGTGCAGGTCACTAGCCTCACTTCTCCTTCAGAGCCATCTGAATCTGGTGACCAGATATTCATCAAGATGACTGGAGATGACCCAGGATGAGGCAATTGAGGTTAAGTGACTTGCCCAAGGTCACACAGCTAGTGAGTGTCAAGAGTCTGAGGTGAGATTTGAACTCAGGTCCTCCTGACTCCTGCACTGGTGCTCTATCCACTGCACCACTTAGCTGCCCCAGTCACATTAAAATAGTTTATGATGCAAATGCCTATACTGTTTCTAGTTCAAAAAACAAAAAACAAACTCTTGCTTCTGTACTTTATTCCTAGTAAAGATACTTGGTTGATAAAGGCAAGATTCAATCAAAGGTACTTGATTATTCTAAAACAAAAACAGCAAAGGATGCTACTTTGCTTGCCATTACAACAAGTCATTGGATTAATCTGGAAACAAATTAATGGTACAATTGATCTTAAAGGAAAGAATAGTTTTTATGAAGACCAGGATTTGAATGGTAGGTAAATACTTCTAGGTGAATGTGTATAATTAAAAAAATATAATTAAAAATGTGTACAATTTAAAAAGTTATTCTAACTAAGAGAAAATTCAATTTAAAAAGCACTTATTAAGCACTTACTATATGCCAAGTACTGTGCTGGTCACCAGAAGTACAAAGACAAATGCAAAATAGTGTTTTTCCTTAAGGAGTTTGCTTGCTATTAGTGGCAATCAATAAGTATAAATGGTCAAGGAAGTAGAATATATTCCTAAATTAAATTTAAAAAGTAATTCCAGCATAGAATTGAACACGAATAGCTAGGAATACTAGGAAAGGTCTCAGGTTTAGGAAATCTTGGTACGTGAATTGAGCCTTGAAGTGAGTTAGGGGTTGAAAAATGTTTAGACAGCATCACAGGCATCGGAGAAAACTTGTGCAAAGGCATGAGGGTGGAAACCAAACATCACATACAAGGAAGAGAAAGTAAGTTGATTTGGTTGGAGTATTTTGAGTGAATGAAGAGGAATGAATGGGAATCAGACTGATTGAAGTCAGATTAAATGGTTGCAAATGCCAAGCAGAGGACTCTCTCTCTCTCTCTGTCTCTGTCTCTGTCTCTGTCTCTGTCTCTCTCTCTCTCTCTCTCTCTCTCTCTCTCTCTCTCTCTCTCTCTCTCTCTCTCTCTCTCTCTCTCTCCCTCTCTCTCTAATTCTGTCTTCTCTCCCTTCCTCCATCTCTTTTTCCTTCTTTTTGTCTGTTTACTTATCGATCTACCTATTTTTCTATTTATTCATTTGTTCATCCATCCAGTTATTCATCTGTCCATTTATCTATATTTCAATCTATCTCCCTATCTATCTATGCATTCATTTTTGTCCTAGAGGTAATATGGAGCCATTGAAAAATTTTCAGTAGAAGAATTCAATAAGGCAAACTTTAATTTTTTTCTGGTGATGCAAATATTACATCTCAATATTGTAGAAGTGAAAACAAAGTTGACAATTATGACATTTAATTTTAAAGAAATCCATTCAGCTGTAAAATAAATATAGGAAAGAATAGATTTTAAAAGCTGTCAATTGGAAATGTGAGATAGAAAGGACTATAAGGGTTAAAAAGAAAGGTTGAGGAAAAGTACATTATGAATCAACTAACTTTAGATAATTAGTGATGTTACAATAATGATTTTGGATAAAAATGATTCCAAGTTAAAAAGCTTCGAGAGGTAAACATGGGGACTCTATTATGAGTAAAGAGTAGTAAATGTCTCTTGATATTAAATAATGCATCTAATGGCACCACAACTAAATTTAAAAGGAAAAGTTAACTGAAATTCAGCGGGTCTAAATCATCATAGGCTCGGATCTGTAGATAGGTTTCAGGGGGCCTTGAACTGGGTAAGAAAAAATGTACATATTTATTTGTATTAACTTCGAATGGAAATTTAACATTTCTTTCTATTATGATTTTAACAACAACAGAAACATTGTTCTGAATATAGGTTTCACCAGAGTACTAATGGAGTCTGTGATAACAACCACAAAAGGTTAAGAGCTCCTGATCTAAATAGAAAACATTAATATTGGGAGATTCTAATATTTCATTTTCAGAATGTAAGTTAAACAAAAAGACAAACAACAGAAAAGCAGAACTTAAAAGAAAACTGGGAAAAACACCCTACTCTCCACATATGTACTGTAGAATAAAATTTAATTTTATTCAAATGTGCACATGACATTAAAAAAAACTGATCACTTTGTATACACTAAAGAACTTATGAATAAATGCAGAAACTTTAAAGAATTTACAGACCAAAATGCAGTTGCAATAGCAATTAATAAAGGAAACATTATTTTTAAAAGGTAATCCTAAAAGAAGATTTAAAATTGTATGTTGAAATTTTTGGGGGAAAATTAATTCATAAAATAACAAAATGCACCACATGTAACAATAATAACACAACACAACAACATTTATGGGAGACAACTCAAATAGATTTTAAAGGCAAATTTCTTTAACTGATAGCTCATATTTATAAAGAGAAAAAACTTACCTGAGTTTGATGTTAAATTTTTTTTGAAAATCAACTCATTAATATACCCAAAATACGCATGGAAAAAGACATCTTAAATATAAATGAATACATTAGCAGAATTGAAGAAAAAAAACAACTTTTCCATTTAAATTAATAAAAAGCTGTTTTAAAAAGACCAATAAAATCCAGAAGCCACTAGCTAATTTATAGAAAAAGAAAAAGAATAATGAGGAAACAAAAATATATGAGGAGGAAAACTGAGGGTGAGGGAGAGAGAAAGAAAGCTTGATGAGATAAGAAGACAGACACAGATGGAGAAAGTTCTAGAAAATATTATGCAAAACTAAATACCATTTCAACTGATAATGTAATAGAAGAAACAGAAACATTCCTATAGAAATATATGATACTTCAATTAACCAAGTAAGAAATACTATAGCAATATAAACATTGGAAAAAGAAATGAAATATGAATTGCTACATTAAAATAATACCACTACTAAATGAGACAGAAGCAAATTTTATAAAGCATTAAATGATCAAATAATCCCATTGTACCTAAATTGTTTTATAAAACAGATAAAATGTCCTTCTACTCAGTACTTTCCATGGGATTAAAAAAAAGTTTCTGATTTTCAAAGCAGAGAAGAATAAAATATGGAATTATGCGCAATTATCTTAAATAAATATTGATGAAAACATTTAATAAACACACATACAGTAAGATAAAATAAGATTCATACCAGAAATATAAGGAAAATTCCATCAAGAGATGTAAAAAAAAATCTTGGAAAAATATTTCATTCATTTACATCAAAACACTCACCTGGTCAACAAACATTTCTTACTATTTTCCAGGAACTTTACTAAGACCTGGGGATAAAAAAAAGAGAGAGAGAGAGAAGTGGAAGAGCACCACTGTTTTGTTCCTAAAGGAGCTCATATTTAGTGGAGCAGACATGTAACGAAGTATGTATATATTAGATTCATGCAGAGAAAATAAAAGATCATTTGAGAAGGAAAGTAATATTGTGAAGATAGGGAGACTGGGAAAGACTTCCTTTCCTGGTGGGATTTGGATGAGACTTCAAGAAAGCCAGAGGAGCTGTGGCATTGAAGGGACAAAGCATTGAGGGAATGAGAGCCAGCTGTTGCAAAAGCACAGAGTAGGGAGACTGAGTGTCATGTGGAAGGAAACAATGATTTTTCTTTATTTAAGAACATGCAATTATTTGTTATATATGATAGAGAAAATCTAAATGTTTTCCCACTGAAAACAAGGATTAGGCAAGTCTGAACACTTTCTTGGTCATTATTATTTGAGATAGTCTGAGAAATGCTAGCTATAATAGTAAGACAAGAAAAAACTAGGGCATAAGTCATGGTAAAGAGTCTATATCTCTATTTGTGGATTATATCATAATCTATTTAAGACATTCGAAAGAATGACTAAAAGCATTAATTGGGAAATCAATCGATGACAAAAAAATATTAAACACTGTGTAGCATTTAATAAACAATTTTTTTATAATGTGCTCTGTGCTGAGTCTTGGTAATCTATTCTCCCAAACCCTACTCCTATTAGGCAAAAATGGCACCTGTTCTCAAGGAACTTAGGTTTCAATAGGAAAAGAAACATATATTTAGATAAGTACATAATGCTTCCCACAGACTAAATGGAAGGTACCTTTTTAGGGAACGCTGTTGGTGGAGGTTGGGGAAAGGGAACACCTGCCAGAGGTGACTTCTAAACATTCTTGAAGGAAACTAGAGATGTCTAAGATGTAGTGAGGAGGTAGAGCATTCCAGACACAGAAGACAAATCAATTCAAGTGACTAGAGAAGGCTGATGGAAGAAAAGCAAGTCAGCCTATTATAGGGCTGAATTATAGAGGCTTCATCGAAGAGAGTAAAGTGTAACAAATAAAGGGTCCAGGGTGTGAAGAGTTTTAAATGACAAACAAAGGACTTTAATTTAATTTTGTAGGTGATAGAAAGTTGCTGGAGTTTATTGAAGAAGAACATGACATCAGGGAAATGATGACATGACTTGCAGTTCACTTTGATTTAAGTGAGGGAGGGCTGATAATAATTGTTTTTTTTCCCATTTTAAAATCTTTCAAGAAACTGGTTATAAGTAGCATAAACAATCTCTTTGTGGGCTTCTTCATTGGTCTTTTCATTTTAAAAAAAGGGCTTATCTTTCATGCTATTGAAAGACGTTGGACCCTCAGGGCATTTCTCACATATTCCTGAATTAGCAGGTATTAATGCTAGATTGGCAGGCCAAATACTAATAAGAAATGGATAGATGTCTTCTGTAATCGGGTAGAACCTACATGGAGAGTTGATATGAAAACAAGGGCAAGAATCACAAGAATGAGACTACACAGATGATGTAAGTTCACTGGCAGAGGAAGGAGTACCCTTATCAGGAAATCACACCACTTTTTAGAGTGTCTAAATGTAGTGTACTGTATGTATACCACTTATACTTTTACATACATTATTTCATCCTCATAGTAAGCTTTTGAAGTAGGAAGTATAGATTATCTTCTCTATTTTATAGCTGAGGAAACTGAGCTTTAGTTGTTTTATAACTTTTCTAAGACCCCACAATTAGAAAGTGATTGAACTGGGACTTGACTTTCCTCAGGTGAAAAATTGTCAAAGGATATGAGCAGGCAGTTTTCAAAGGAAGATATTAAAGATATCTACAGTCATAAAAAAATACTCTAAATCACTATTGATTAGAGAAATGTAAATCAAAACAACTCTTAGGTACCACATCACACCTATCAGATTGTCTAACATGACAAAACAGGAAAATGATAAATACTGGAGATGTGGGAAAATTGGAACACTAATGCATTGTTGGAGGAGTTGTGAACTAATCCAGCCATTCTGGAGAGCAATTTGGAACTATGCCCAATAGGCTACGAAAATGTGCATACTCTTTGACCCTTCAATACCACTTCTAGGGCTGTATTCCAAAGAGATGATACAAATGGGAAAAGAACCCACACGTACAAATAAATTTATAGCAGCTCTTTTTGTGGTGGCAAAGAACTGGAAATTGAGGGTAAACTCATCAACTGGGGAATGACTGAACAAGTTATGGTATATGAATGTAATGGAATACTATTGTGATATGAGAAATGATGAGCAAATGGACCTCAGAAAAACTTATATGAACTATGTTGAGTGAACTGAGCAGAATCAGGAGAACATTTTTCACAGTTACAGCCACATTGTGCGACAACTCACTGGTAGACTTGACTCTTCTCAGCAATGCAAGGTTCTAAGACAACTCCAAAAGGCTCAAGATGGAAAATTCTATCCACATCTAAAGAAAGAATTACAGAGTCTGAATGTAAATTGAAACATACTATGTGCTCTCTTTTTTGTTTTGTTTCTTCTTTCTAGTGGCTCATTCTATTAGTTATAATTTGTCTTTGCAACACAACTAATGTGAAAATATGTCTATTGTGAATGTATATATAGAGCCTATTTCAGATTGCGTGCCATCTTGGTAAGAGGAAAATTTGTAACTCAAAAGCTTGTGGAACTAAATGTTGCAAACTATGAATAAATTAATTAAAAATTAAAATTAATAATACTAATAAAGACCTAGGACTTGATCTATACAGTTTCTCTATTCCAGGGTTCTATCTTATGTCATTTGGATTTAGGAGTGAGGTTGCCACATGACTCTGAGATTGATCTTTGCCATCATTTGGAGCTCACTGCCATTTTCTTAAATACTGGAAACATGAACCTTTTGCATTATAGGATCATGTAACATTAGAGGTGGATCACAGAACCTTTGAGGTGACCTTGTCCAAACCCCTCTTCTGTATAGATAACAGAGATTCCAGGAAGAAGTGATCTGCAGTGCCACACAACTAGTGATCGTAGAGCTAAAACTGGAATTCAGGTCTTTTGACTCCACATCCAGTGGGCTTCAGATTGCCTTGTCTCTCCCAATATCATCCAACCTCCTAATGACTCTCAGAGAGTTCAGGAATTGCCATTGGCATTGTTTTTTTTTTCTTTTACCTTTCTAACTGGAAATAGCTTTTACATAATCTCCCCATGTTTCCCCATTCTATTGTTTTGTCACTTGCTGACACTCACCTATGGATTCTAAAACATTTGTGATCAACTTTGGAAACAGCAGGTGCTGAATTCCAGTACCCAGTAAGATAATAAAAATGATTTGACAAAAAGCACTGAGCTTCTCTTCAGCAGTAACAGAGTCAGAGGAGCCTGATAACGTTATTTTTTCTGGATTGATGCTATTTACAAAATTACAAATAAATGCTTAATAAAACCTGAACTTGCCTTTTTATCCTTTCAGATCACCATGTACTAAGTCTGGGACGTGAGGTATTTTATTTCTTCTGTAACTTGTATTTTAACAACTCACCATACATCAACACATTTAAAAAGGTGCAAATTACCTCTTTGATAAAAATGAACCCTTCTAAATATCGGTGTCAATAATTTTCACTTTTAATATTCCTACAAAAATTATGTCAGAAAACTGGAGAGACTGGATTACAGCACAATTATCTTCACACATTCATTTAAAAATGATTTTTGGGGATAGCTAAAAAGAAGCCTTAGGTTATTGTTTAAGAAGAGGATTATAATTAGGAAAATATTGCTATTCATTGCCATAGTGATTTTTTTTCCTTGAAACTCAAGCTGTTAAAACCAATATGCCTATTATCCAGAGCCTCATAATAGAGCACTGAAGACTGTAGTTCCTACCAAGTTACAATATACATGTGTGCAGATGTGCACATCATAAAATAGTCAATACATATATTGACATGTTATCTTGTATACCTGACCCAAGAGATCACTCTTGGTGTCTCAGAGAAAACAAATCCTAGAGCACTCTTGATCAAAGCAAAATGTTCATAAAAGATAAAGCAAGCTATTCTAGTTCCTCTCTACCTGGAGAAGGATTTGCAATGGGGCACTCCTTTTAGCAAGAATACCAAAAATCCCTGCCTCTCACCACTCTTATTTGTTAAGACATCTTGGACAATTAGTTACTTTCTGGGGATGGCAGATGGGACAGTGTTTATATCTAAAAAGATATGGCTGATGTGTGAGCACATTCACTGAAGTATTTCTGGGAATGCTACTTTCAATGCAAGAATGATTTGACTGCAAAGGCTGGATTGTTTGTCAAACTTGCAACTTTGGAGAGAAGGAATGATTTGTTTCTGTGTGTAGTGTGTTTATTATCATGTCTGATTTCATTGAATTTGGAGGTAAAGGATACCCTTTGGACAGTACAACACAATTCCTTTCTCCTAATCCCTCCCTTGGGTGACCTTGTTATCTTCAAACATTTCAGATCTGGTCATATCTTGTTACTTGTTTTCTGACTGGTGTCATCTTTTGATTTCTTGATGTACTGGAGAGAGTCTGAGAAGGCTGGTGTAAAGACAAATAAATATCAAACACAACTATGCGTGGATGAAGAGCACTGTCCTAAGGGCTATGGGGAGATTCAATTTTTGATTAACAGTAATAGTAGACACAAAGCATTTAATATTAGTAACTTCCTATGAGTTATCATGTAAGTAAGACATAGTCTCTTCTTTGTAAGGTATACGAGAAGTCATCAGGTTCAACTGATTTCTAAACAGGAATCTTCTCTGTAATATCTTTCGTAAATATTTATTTAGTCTCCACTTGAAGACCTTCATTGACAGAGAATCTACTGTCACATGAGGCAGACTATTCTATTTCTGAATGGCTCTAAATGTTAATAAGGTATTCCTTTATAGCAATCCCCATTGCACCTAGTTCAGCTTTTCAAGGCCAAGCAAAAAAAATCTGATGCCTTTTCCATATGGTAGCCCTTAAGATTCTTAAGGACAGTTATCATGAGTTCTCTAGTCTTCTCCTTTCTAGATAAAATATACTCAGTTCTTTCAACTTATTATCATGTGACAAGGTATTGTAGAAGCTGCATCTGCCCCACACTGGTTATGTTAGTCTTTTCTTAAAAGTTATTGAAACTATCCTAAGACTTGGTTTTAGTCCAGAGGACTAAGTTCAATCCGTTGATGTAGCTTACTGGTCACTTAAGAACAAACTGCAGCTCATGTTAAAGCCCCTTCCTCAGGTTCAACACATGTCTTTCAAAAATTACATTTTATATTTTATGCACTATATTTGTTTTATATATAATTACATATTATATGATATATAATATGTATTTTTATATTTTATTTTTCAACTTTTCAAGTAATATTTATTTTCTCTTCCTTCAACATCCTTCCTCCCTCATTGAAAAAAATCAACAGCCTTGTAAAAATATATATATACATTTATATGTGTATGTGTATGTATACATATATGTATATGTATGTATACATGTACATATACATATATGTATATCTGTGTGTATATACATATATGCATGTATATGTGTGTATACATACACACATATGTTCACGTAAAACAAATTCCCAAATTGTCCATGACAAAAGCAATAGATACCAAGTTCTAATTGGTATCCTACTATGCATGTTAAATGCAGAAACAATCAGTGCTCTAATTAAGCAGTTCCCTGCTAAATATCCTTTCCATGTTATTGTCAACTAAACTTCCACTTATTATCTACTAGGTAGTCTACCATTGTCTCTTTTTATTTCATTGACAAACCTGAACCTGAATCACTGGACAGTCATGGTTGGACTTGGCTCATACCACATAATCTCCAGACCTTGTGACCCTCCTCAGGAAATGTTGTTTATATATTTCATTCTAAAATATGTTGCCCAGCACAGAATGAAGTACACTACATTTTTGTTATCCAATGCAGAACTCTTAGTAGCCTAATTTTTAATGCATCCTAAGATTTTATTTTTGCTGACATCACACAAAATTAGGAAAGTCTTTTGAATCTCATGATCTCATATATCTTAATCATCCCTATCCCACTACATATTTGTACAATGTATTTTCTGATGCCAAGTATAAAAACTACATATTTATTCCTATTAAATTTTATTTTATTTAATTCAGCTTGTTGTTCTAACCTATTGATTTCTTTCATCATCTGTCAAGTGAGCTGTCCTCATTGTCATATAATTTGCTAAGTAAGTGTTATCTATTCCTTCACCCTAGTTTTAAATTTTTCATTTAACATGAAAATGATAAAGAGCATAGTGCCAAGGGCATATACCTGGGGCACTTCTCTAGACAGCTCCTTCTAAGATGACTTTATTAATATTATCTAATCTACCATGGGCTACCTAGTAGCCCCAAACTCTACATTTTTACCAAAGAGATAGCATAAAATATTGGCAAGTGCTTTGGTGACAGTTAGGTAGATTGTATCCACAGTATTTCCTTAATATACCTGGCTAAAAACAAAACAAAAATCTAAAGTTAATTTGGTCAGCTAATGTGGTAGAGTGGATAGAATGCTGGTCCTGAAAGTAGGGAAGGCTCATTTTCCTGAATTCAAATTTGACCTTAGACACTCATTACTTTTGTGACCCTGGATGAGTCACTTAACCCTGTTTGCCTCAGTTCCTCATCTATGAAATGAGCTAGAAGCAGAAATGCCAAACCACTTCAGTAACTTTGTCAAGAAAACCCCAAATGGGGTCACAAAGAGCCAGATGTGACTGAAATGACTGAACAAGAGTAGTCTAGACAGACATCATTACTATTAACAAAAATATCCCTTAATCCATCCTAGAACTTTGCAAGTTCAAGAACACCCCCTTACACTTTATCTTCCATTAAGAAAATGGTGCAGCTTTTGCTGACTTTAGTGTTACAGCATTTCTCCATTCTGCATTAATTTTCAACTCAAAAAGTTGTGTTATTGCCTTTTGCTTTAACACAGCAATGATTTTCACCTACTTACACCCCCAATTGAATGCTTCCTTGTCAAAAAGCAAAATACTAAAATGTTAAAGCAAAACCATCCAAGACAAAGATCATATGTGACAGCACATTAAATATCTATAGTTTTCTTCTTTCTACAGATGAGGGCAGATGTATTTCCTTTTCCACTTTCTAGTACAAATCATTCAGTTTATCAGAGTTCAACTGCATTGTTTCAGTGGTTCTACTTTCTTCATTCCCTCTCTCTCCATTCAAAGTCTTCCTATATTCTCCAAATCCTTCTACATCATTTTTTGTGGTGTAATATTATTTTATTATATTTAATATGCCATGATTTGTTCAACCATCCGCCAATCAATGTATACTCATTTTCTTTCCAAATATTTTCTGTTCCAACAAAATACTGCTATATTTTTATACATTTACTACATTTATATGCATGCATATATGTATATATACACATATATAAACAATAATTTCATAAATCAAAGCTTTTTAACTAATTTTTTTCTATCCTGAATCTAACAAAAACAACAGTTTATGCAAAGTAGAAAAGAAATAACATTATATGTGAAACTTGGCATCTCAATTATATATAGTTTATTGTTTTACAGTATGCAATAAATCCATCTAGTTGCTTTCAAAACTGTCTGGATTTTTGTTTCTTTATGAACTTTTTTCTATTCTCTTCTGTACATAAAAAAATACTTCAATGTCTTATTTGTCATTTCTTTTTTTAAACTATCACTAGCTCATTTTTCCTAACTAAATTTCTCTTCCCACCATTAAAAAAAAAACTTAGAATGAATGTTAATAGATATATAGAGTCAAGCAAAACAAATTGAACATTGATCACACCTGAAAATATATCTCATTTTGCACCTCAAGCCTATGAAATGACAGACCAGGACTGCTAGGCGGTCAGTACTATGCTTTATCATTTGTCTTTTGGAGTCATGTTCGGTTGTTGTATTGATTAGGCATTTCATTGATAAGGCTTTCAAAGTTGCTTTTCAAAAAATAATAAGAATATCATTTTTTTTTTCTGATTTGGCTCATATGAGTTCATCCAGGTCTTCCCAAGTCTCTCTAAAACTGTATCTTTTTGACTCAAGAAGTCTAGGACTTTTGCAGGGAAGCTTCCAGAAATTGGCTCATACTACAGAGTTTGCAGTAGGGTTACAAATTAAGAGTGGAATGTTTGTCAAACAGAAAAAAAAGCAAGTCAAAGACCCATTTTCTGATGTTGAGATAAAGATATTACTAACCACAGTTTCAAACAGTAGCTTTATGAGAACAAACTTAATTTTGTTTAGTCATATTAAAAAAAAGTTGCATCTTCTGATAACTTACAGTAAGTATATGCTAGTATTTGCACGTAAGCTATTTTGTAACAATCAGAAGCTCTTGAATGCAGAGTCCAGGGAATGGTTGGGGGAAGGAAGGTAGAATGGAGAGCTAGCAAAGAGCTTGCCAAAAAAGAGAAGAGAAGGAAACGGTGGTCACTGAGACATCTTTTAAAAGCATACAGAGAGGACAGAAAGAAGTTTATAAGGAAACACGGATAAGCAGGACAACTTTGAAAGTAACCTGTTGGACTTATTATATACTTTAAGTATACAAAGCTGTATATAGCAGAGATTTACATTTTCACATTTCTTCTTTTGTGCCCTATTTTGTATAGGGAATTATTCCCTCCTTTTTTGGTGTTCTTTAAATTCAGAAGAAAAAATAAAATTTAGCACTTTATCTAAACCTTCTATTTTGCTTAATTTTAATAATTTGGAAATCCTAATATTTTGCTTCCATGGTGCTAATTATCATTTCCCACTCACATGTCAATGTTTCATCCAAGTCTTTTTCTATAGCAAAAAAAAAAAACAACCCCAAAACAAACCCTCAGTTCCCTCAGTTTAAGCTTAGTACCTCTTTTCCAAGCATGCCCTTTATCAACCAGGAAATCAGCATGATTAATGGGAAAAAAATAAGCAAGTAAACACTGGAGTAGGAAGCAGGAATCTCTTTCACTTCTCTGCTGTGTTACTGTGGAAATTCATTTTCCTGAGAGACTTCAGTTTCATAGTATGTAAGACGAGGAGAGTTGAATTACAGTATTGTTAAGTCTTCTTCTACTTCTGATATTTTATAGTCTATGAATCCAGCTCTGATGTGTGATAGATCTGTGTTTCATGCTGTGGTTTTGAATTTGAATTTGAACTTTCAACATGGTGTTTCCCCATAGTCTTGGGACATTTCAGCACCACTCAACATGAGACAGAGATGAAAGAATTTTATAAACTAGTTGTATAGACCACGAACCTAGGTAACTCAAGATCACAGAACATAGATCAGGTCTGTAAGTACATATGTACACACACACATACTTTCACATACACACACACAGATACATCCCGTCTATGCATACTTATATTTTGTGAGCTTGGTAGCAAGACATGACAGGTCACATCTTAAACTACAAATTAATGTACAACTGAATCTCATGCGCCATTTGAAATTTTGTGCTCCAATGTACCTAGAAGTCTTTTGAGTGCTTATTAAGCCATGTAGTATATTCAAATTCTTGTGATACCTTTCAAAACTGTTGTCCTTGGGCCTGTTGTGGCCAGTGTAGATATGGATTAGCTGAGGGGAGAACAAAGAGAAGTTACCCACTTCACTTGCACTTGGTATTGCCATAGTGACAACTCAATTTATGACTTACCTTTAGGCTCCAATCTTTAACAGAGTAAATATGACAGTCTCATTGCAATTAAGAACTTTATTATTTCTGCTTCAGTTATTTTTCTCAAAAGTATAAGCTTTCATGGGTTAAAATGATGTAACCAGTATTTACCAGGAGTAAATATTCCCATATCCTGGGCTTTGGATGAGAGTGGGTGGCAGGGCAGGGCACAGAGGAAAGTGGTAGGAGAGGGTGGGAAAGATTGGCTACTCCAAGGTTGAGCTGTGTCACTCAGTCAGCCATGACACACCCTCCCTCCTAGCTACAAAGCTGATGAACCACCATCTTTCCACTGATTGTAATCCTGAACTTGATCCAACACAATGATTTCAAAATCTCTTCTTGCATTGGCATTTTGTGTACTCTTTTGGATGCAAAATTAGATCTTCTATTTCTTTGACACACTTGCAGGAAAAGAGTATCCAAAGATATATCCCATCTATGAATAATATGTAAACCTTCAAAAAGCTCTGGCATTCAACACAGGCCTGAAGCACCATCCCTTTCTCAAAAGAGCAATGGAATTTGTTCTCAGTGAGTTCACTTAAGTTTAAAATCATCCTGGCTGGCTGGATTTGATGTTGAGAAAGGTGACTTTCTTTCACTACATTCCTTTTTTTTCTAGAGAAATTTAATTAAGCGTTGATATAAGACAAAGATGGCACAAAATCCACCAGGAGAAGGAAGAGGAAACAGAAAAAGAGGGACACATTTGAGGAGTTGGACTTTATGTTGCTTTCCAGTCTTCTTTCTGTCTTAGATTTACTCCAGGGTCCAATAAATAGTAAGTACAACAAGCTCTCCTCCCTTTCATTTTGGTAGTGGAATGTAATGTGTAGGGAAGGGTGATATGGAGTGTCCCTTAGTGAAGATCTTCAGCAGTGAACATGTCTTGGGCATGGCGCAGGATGGAGTCCTTAGCTGCATCATAGGGATGTTCCTTGGAAGGGAACTTCAAAACAGCAGGTATTGAACGAGTGTGGGCATCCAATGCATGCTGTACCATTTCAGCAATATTCTGGTTGATAAGGATGATACTAATGTCATCTTGATTTAGAAACAGAAGGTGTCTTCGATTTCATTGATGGTCATGTCCTCCACCACCAGAAAGTTTGGATGGCGGATTGTTTGTTGAACTCCCCGATGCCACCCAGCAGGAAACTGCTAACAGTGTCTTCATCTCTGTTCACCATGATCAGCTTCCCTCACCCCGTTACGGCAGACCTTTTCATCACGTTCTTTATCAGAAGAAGCATGGTACAGTGGAAAGACTACCCTACTTTGAAATAGGTGTCAGGGTGTAGTGGGATAGACACTGGTTTTGGAATCAAAGAATTTGACTTTGTATCCTACCCCTGCTCTTTACAATTTTTATAACCTCCAGAAAATCCTTTTACGTCTTTGGGCCTTTACGTCTTTCTTTTTCTGTGAAGTTAAGGGGTTGGACTGTATGTCTTCTTAGGTCCCTTAGGACTCAAAATCTATGATTTTAGAAGATAGTGTATTTAAAGTCTTGCTGCTTTTGATATTTACTGTACAATGCTGAACAAATCACTTAACAAATAATATGACTATTAATAATGAAACAAGCCTGAGAGACATAATAATGAGAAAATGCACTTATTGATCATCTGATGCAACATATTCTTCTCCCTCTTTTCCTCCTTTCCTCCCTTCTTTCCTTCTCTTTTTCCTTTCCTTTCTCTCTCTCTTCTATCACTCCTTTTTTCCTTTCTTCCTTCCCTTCCTCCCTTCCTTCTTTTCCTTTCTCCATCAATCTCTCTTCCTTCCTTTCCTTCCTTCCAAGTTTGTAGTAGTGCCAATATTCAAATAGCATCTCTCTAACTGCAAATCCATCTTATTCCACAGCTTATTATTTTTAATGCTTCATTCACCTCCATCAAACCCCTCTTTGTGACAAAGGGGGAAAAATACTTAAGCAAAACAGTACAAAGCAATTATATCTAACACTGTATGAAATATTTGGTTCCTAGAGTCCCCCTCCTTTGTACTGAGTAAAAAGAAATTTTGTTTTATCATCTTTATGCGACTATGACTGACCATCACAACTAATCTATGGATGTGAGTTTTAGGGTGGAGGAAGGTATGTCCTAGAGGGAACACTACACTGTGAGGGCCTTTGCAATTATTCAAAGAATCCGTAATTTAAACTTCAGAAAGCTGTTAATATTAGGAATGCATTGTGTTCACAGAGAAGGCTGAGATGGAATATGGGGGGACTCAAACAAATCTCAATTTGGCTTGAGAAATTAAGGCTAATTGCTCTGACACTTATTGCTTGTGTGACCTAGAATAAGTCACATTATTTCTCTGGGTCTCAACTTCCTAATCAGATCCTTTATCAGAGGTAGAATTATACACTAGAAAGAGAACATTGCTTGAGAATTAAATAGAGTGGTGCAGTGGAAAAAAGCTTGACTTGGAGTCAGAGGACTCCAAAGTGGGTATGGGGAAATGAGAAGGAAGGAGATGTTGGATTAAATTACCACTGGAGTTCTTTCTGGTTCCAAATCTTTGTGCTTAGGAGGAAGTGGAAACATTTTTATGTTATTGAACTATGTTAATATTTGTACACAAATTCATTATAAATTGATAATAAAGTAACCAGTATATTACAATATACAATAATAAAGTAATCGGTATAATAATACTTTTGGAAAAACAAAAAGTATTTTTTTAAAGCCTACTGATATCTCACAACATGACAATCTTCCCAAAACAATAGCTTACATCACTGCATTAAATAATTTGTTTCTTTGGACTCATTCAAAACTTCCCCAAGATCTGCTTGCTATAATGGGGATCTTGATTCGGTGGTGAGCCTGGCTAGATCTTGTTTAAAGAATCAAATCATAGGGGCTCTTAGAAACAAATTTCAACAAGGCAGCTTTGTGCCAAGCAAACAACATTGAATTGGCAGCCAAGAGGACTAGATTTTGCTATCCACAAACTGCATGACATTGGACGCAACACCTGACATTTCTGGGCTTCAACTGTGTCATTTATAAAGTGAGGAAGGTTTTGTTTTATATTCAGGAGCATGGATTAGTGGTCTCCAACATGGAATGCCCTTTTTGGCAATGTTTGTATTCGTACTTAGTTCGAATCTGACTATGCTTCCTCTTTGTCCACTGGTACAGAGCACAACTCTTTAACACTTTCTCATTCTATTTCGTTTCTATCTGACTTATTTTTTTTAAAACATTTTTTCTTCTATCACCATCAAATTATACCCTTCCCCAGTCTCACACCCAGTGACCCAGTCTTTATAACAAAGTATAAAAAAGAGGGGAAAAAGGCATTTCAAAAAACTATCCAACATATCAACCGAATATGATGGTATAATAAATATTCCAACACCCCCCTTTTTCCCTCTGGCTTTGAAAAGTAGTGGAGAATGGTAGCAAAGGTTCTCACCTACTCTTGAGGGTCAGGGTTGATGCTTATAATTATGCAAAATTACTCAGTTTAGGGTGTGGCTTTCTGTGGTGACAGTTTTTTTAAATCTAAATTATTGTGTTCATTATATTTATTGTTTTCCTGGTTCAAAAGATCATAGATTCAAGACTGGAAAAGACCTGAGGAGTCAAGTATAACTAGCTTTATTCTGTTTTTGTCAAATGGTCAATAAATATTCATTAAGCACTTACTATGTCTGTGCCTGATGAGTTTCCCCATGTGTCCATGCATTCTTTATATTTTTTTCTTCCAGGTGCAATAATATTTCATTACATTCACATGCCACAATTTGTCTAGACCAGGGGTGGGGAACCTGTGGCCCCAAGGCCACATATGGTCTTCTAGATCCCCGGGTGCAGTGTTTTGACTGAATCCATGTATTAACAAACACATCCTCTTATTAAAGGGATTTGTTCTGTGAAATTTAGATTCCATCAAAGGGCCCCATGTGAGGATCTAGAATGCCACATGTGGCCTCAAAGTTGCAGGTTCCCTATCCCTAGACTAGACATTCCTCAGTTTTTGAACATCCACTGTATCTTCAATTCCTTAATAGCACAAAAAGTGATGCCAAGAATACTTTGTTGCATATCCTTGTTCATGTCTTCCTAAAACTCCCTTATAGAATATCTATCCAAAGTAATAGGGTTTCTCTTCTCAGTCTTTTAATCTTTCATAAAATAGCATAAGTTGGACTTTTCATTCTTCATTCTTACTCTAAAACTGGGCTACCAGTTTTTACAGTTTTGGGAGCCCTTTGCTTTTATATAACTCACAAACCAGGTTGTTGCTAATATGCTGTAGCCTATTTGCAATGAAAATGCATCTCATTGTGATTGGGATTACCTGCAATTTTTATTTTTCTAATATTCTGCTGTTCTATAATTAAAAGTATAGATCATTTCATAGATTTTTTTCTAGTTCAAATGGACTTTTGTAGAAGTAAGCAGCCTTGAAAATATTGTCCAGTTTTCCAAATAAAATTTAACAAAATTAATCTCATTCTATTTTAGGCTTAGTTCGTTCATCTACATTACCAAAGCATTAATTCTATGGGTTCTTCATCCAAATATATACCCCATCCCGTGGATTATGCTTCTTTCTTCCACTTTGTATTTCCAATATGCCTTGCTAGATCACTCTCTTAACTCTTCCAAATGACTATGGATTTCATTGTCAGCTTTGTAAGTATTTGAGGGAACAAAGACATTAATGCATTATCATTAGCAATTAGAATAACTTAGAGATTGATAAAGAATTATTCTCTTGTTTGAACCATGCAGGACAGTCACTATCACACTGATAAGCACCTTAGGTGAGCATATATTTTCCTGTTTTATCCCTCATTTGATGGTACTATTCAATAGATAACTGAACAAAGTTATCTCTGCCGTTACATCTGTCATATTCTTTAATTATTTTAATAAATTCATAGGAGACATCTTCTGAGAGAAGAGGCCTTAAGTATTCATTTTTTGAAATGACTTCTTTTCAAATGAGTAATCAATAGATATAATAGGATATTATGTTTGCTCCCTTTTAGTTAGTCATCTGACTAGGAAGATAGCATCTGCCAATGGGGATATTACCAGATATGCATACAGTATTTATCCTTAACTCATATCAATTCTAATTCTCTGGAATTGTAAATATTAATTATAATGATATTACTTTATATAGTACTATAAGGTTACAGAGGGCTTTATACCTGTCATCTTCCTTGATTTTCACAGTAACCCTGTACCCTGGAAGGGACCGTAATTAAACAAGTTCTATAATCATTTGAAAATGAACCAAAGGAAGTTCTTAGAGGAATTTTAAGATCTCTTACAGCTTAATCAATTAATTATTCAAACAAACATTTATTAAGGCATTGTGCTAGTATTAGAACTACAAAGGTAGAAATGAAACAGGTCCTGCCTTCAAGGACCTTGCATTCCATCAGGAAGGTGATGCATACACGTATGTATGTATACACACATACAGAGACATATGTATGTATATACACGTATGTATATATACATATATACATGTATGTATACATATATACATATACATACACACCAATATATACATACATCATATATATATAGTGAAAACACATAGAAAATAAATACAAGGCAATTTGGGGAAACACTAGGTGTTGGTGAAATCAAGAAAGAATTCCTATAGAAGTGGATTATTACCTTAGTTTTGAAGGAAATTGGGAGTTTAAAGATGTGGAGGTAAGGCATAATCCAGACATGACAGGCACAGAGATAGGAGTTGTGTCATGTGCGAGGATCAGGAAGAAAATAAACCTGGTGGTATGGCAGAGTATAGAAAGAGGAGTAGTATGTATCAAGACCATAAAGGAAAGTGGGGCCATCCCCATCATTGGATCTCATGCTTCTAACATCTCTTCCATTTACATGTTACATTCCATGATTGTAATGCACCCTTTAGCTCCAATATTCTACTTTCTTTTTTTTAAACTTTTTTTTACTTAATATTTTACTTTTCCCCAGTTACATGCAAAAACAATTTTCATCATTTGCAACTAAAACTCTGAGTTCTAAATTCTCTCCCTTCTTCTCTCTCTCTACCTCCCCCACTGAAAATGCAAGTAAATCGATAAAGATTACACAAATAGAGTCAGGCAAAACACCCAACATTCTATTTTCTAGGATTCTAAGACACTTCTAGCTCTGACATTTCATATGATTCTGATTCCTATTTCTATTCAAAGCCTGACTGACTTCTATTCTGAGAATCTTTTTCTCTATGGTTTCTATTTTCAGCAAGTAAGCATTAAAAACAAACAAACAAAAAAACCTTTCTAGTTGGGTTAAAAAAATCCCACGTGTGGGGAGATGATGGGAAATATTTGTGATTTAAAAAATTATTCAATTCTACATCTAAAATCTTTCATGATTTACAGAGTTGTTTGTTGTAAATATTGCTTATTTCCCCCCTTGTCTGAGGAGGATATGTTAATTAGAGTCATTGTATGATAAACCAATATCCTTATATAAATGTTGAGGAAAACATTTACTTCCTTCCCTGCAAGGTTCTTTAAATATCTCCCAGTGATAAGGTAAGCCTGAAATCTTTTAATGTGTCCAGTGCCAATGACATTAATATGCAGAGGTGGATCTGGACAGCAACTTAGTCAGAATCAACAGTGGCCAGGCAGAAATGCAAGCTTCCAAAATAAATTACTTGTAAAACTAAATGTCTCTATGAAATATTAAAGTTTAAACCCATTTTGTATTCCCTATTTTAAATACAGCCACAAACTTATGTTGCAGCTTCACCAGCCCTATCTGAAAGTGAGCAGCCACACTGCATCAATCAGCCTGAGTTGGCCGTGAGAAAAATAATCCCCCGTCAAAGTGGAATACAGGAATGCATAAATAAAAATGCCGTTACAGAAAATATCGGCTCTCTAGGAAAGTTTGTCAGTGCACATTTAAAGACTTAACATTTTTCACCCTCTGTTTATTTTACTTGGTGATTTATGGGTTAGGTTGATTAAGCAAATATTTATGAGCTAGAATTTCACCAAAAACCTGTCTACAGCTTTACCAGAGAGTTTCCCTAGTCTTAGACTGGCGTCAGTCTTAGGATCAGAAAATTGTTTGTATAGCCAGGGAGGAGGAATTAAAAATCTTGTTGAATCAGGATTAGTGGGCTACATGAGGAAGAAGAGGAGGAAGAAAGAGAACATTTCCATAATCTCATCTTTCAGACTGTCTCTCAACATGCAACCCTTTATGGACAAGTATGTCCCTTATAAAGAAATACATACTACAAATACACCTGCATGCGCATATACATACACACATATGCATATACACATTTTACACACACACATGCAACTACATCTAAACATACATACATATATGAGAGCATATATGCTAAAATGGACTCAGAACCATAAGCTGTCAGTGGGAAAGGACCTTTCATTCCCAAGAGCACAAAATGTCAGAGTTGGAAGAATGCTTAGACTCATAGAAACACGGAATATAAGAATTGTAAAGGAATTTGGAGATAACCCAAGTCTGATCCAATCTTATTTGACAAAGGTGAAAATTGAGTTCCAGAGGAAAAATAACTTATCACCATTACATAGATAATTGTATGGACATAAGAACTCACACCTTGGGACACTCAGAAAAATGGTTCTTCTATTAGCCAGGCAACTAATTAAGTAGCCTCTATTAAATATCAGCTATGTGCCATGCACTATGCTAAGTGCTAGGGATACAAAGAGCAAAAAACAGTCTCTGTTCTTGAAGAACTCACAGTCTATTGCAGAAGACAAATGCAAACAATTAAGTAGAAGCATGACATATGCAGAATAAATGGAAGTTTATTTTAGAAGGATGGTGCTGAGATTAAGAAAGACTGGAAAAAGCTTCTTTCAGAAAGACTCAGAAGTCATATAATTATTTATTGAGTTTTGGGCATTCAAATTCCATTTAGGTACTGTATGTTTTATCCAAGCTGGTCTTTCCCCGGTTCTTATTTATTTTTTGTTCATGTTTCTCACCTTTCTGTCTTTATTTATGCCATGCCTCATGACAAACAGATTAACTGAAATGCTCTTATCCCTATATCCTTGTATTAAGGCCATTTCCCTTCCTCAAAACACAATTAAGCTCCTACTTTCCCTTGAAACCTTCTCAAACCTGCACATTTAACAAACTGACATATTCTTCCTTAAATTTTCCCCAGATCTTTGCCTGACCCTCTCTACCTTTCCTTTATTTCACTTGGATGATAGAAAACTGCCACAGGAATTTATCTTAAGACTCAGTCTTCCCTTTCCACAAATTTGACCTTAATTCAAGCTCACAAGGATCTTTTGTTTGGTGAAAATTATGGGATGATGCTTTTCTTCTCAGCCAAGAATTCTCCATGAAATAAAGTCATCAAATAATAGAATGGGTTGTTTGGGGAAGTAGTGATTTTCCTTTCACTGGAGCTCATGTGGTCATAGGTTTAGAGGTAGAAGTGTTCTTAGAGACATTTACTCCAAGACTATTGTTCACAATATAGTTCCAGAGATAAGCTGAGACAGAGAGGCTAACTGATCGGATCAAGGTCATACACAGCAAATAATAACTGAGATTCAAATCAGGAGCTCCTTGATTACAAATCTAGTGAACCTTCCATTATACTGTGTTTCCAATGTGTAGGTCATAGAAGTTGCTAGCGCTAATGCAATATTCATTGCAAGCACAGCAGCCATGAATATCAGAGTGCGCTTCAGAACTGTAAAAATACCACATGGAAAGCAGAACCAAAACATTTATTCAGACCCAAATCCATCACAGCAACAAAAATCTATACACAATAAAAATGCAGAGGACAACACCATGCCCAAGCTTTCTTCCTGCTAAGCTTCTTCCCACAAACCAGGTGCATTGCACTCATTGCAAGCAGGCTCATGCTATCCAGGAGCCCGCATCCTTTCTAGCTCTGCCTGCTCTCAAGACAAACATCCTCTCAGCTCTGCTCTAGCTCTGCCTCTTCCTGCGCTATCCATTCAACAAATTCCTCCCACCACAGGCTCCATGGGACTTAACAGGCCTATTAATGAATAGGAATGTTTTTCCAATTCAAATTACCATTACACTTGGCCCAAGAGCTTTCACATTTATTACATAAGTTGGTGGGGCAACTAGTGTCAACAGAACTTTACCACAATATAATAGGGATCACACAAAATGGGCACATAAAGTATTTTAGCATGGAGTTTGAGCACAAGTACCCCATCATTCTCCCCTTGAACAAATAGGGCCCAAAATCTCAACTGAGGTAAGGGTGAAGGTCTCTTCTTCAATGGCTACTTCCTGCTGAGATTGGATGTAGAGCTGTCCCTGCCCCAACAAGTCCCATTTGAGAGATCAGTTCTTTAGCTGACATCCAGAGTTTGGTCAACTTCAGGTCCAGAGATGACACAGCACAGTCATGGATAGGGGGTGACATCTGGCTTAAGTGATCAGGCACAGGTGAAGGGTATTAAGCCTGCAGAAAACAAATCTGACAAACACGGTAAATAGACAAAAAGCCAAAAGAAACAAGGAGGCAACAACTAGAAGCAGGGTAGATATAGGGTCAGCCATGTTCCGGAGTCCATGACCCCTTTATCATTACATCATTCACTATTGTTCACTATTTTCCAATTTGCAAAACCTGGGTCATCATTCTGGATAGAGGTATACCCTTTCATGGCTGGGGCCTGGCCAAGCTCCCATTCTCCCTGCAGGTGTGATGAACCTGGATTCAATGTTTCAGAATGATTTGCTGGGGCAACTCCTACCTCCTCATGCTTCTTTGCTCAATACAGTTTATATAGTTCATTGGTTGGAATGCCACCCATTCTTCCAAAATCTACCCCAACTCTCAACAGAGCAGCAGACCACTCTTTTCTTGTCAATCTACTCTGACCCTGAATCCACTGGCTATTCATTTTTCTATCTTGAGAAAATGTAAATTTTTCATTAATTCTCACTATCCAAGGTGCCAATGATTCTCCCATCTTTGGGGTGAACCAGCTCAAAACATCTGTGACCTCCTGCTAAGCAAAATCCTCAATGACCTCCCCAAACACTGTGGGGTCCCCTGATTCCCTTGCTTCCTTCTTAGTACTGGCCAAACCTCAGCCTCCTTGCTTGTTTCATTCTCCTCCCACACATCCTCCTGGCCTGTGTTTACACCCCAATCAAGCCCAGCCTGTGCAAAGGCTGCATTCACTTTCCTATTGTAAACTTTTCGCCTCCCATGAGACAAACCAACAATAACCCTCTCTTCTACCACCCGAAACTCTCCAGCTTCCTCTCCCAAAGGATACCCCAACACTGCAGGACAAAAAGCCTCTCCTACAAGCCAGCCAACTCCCTTTCCATCTGAGCCTTCTCCTCCAGCAGCCTGTCTGTCTCTGCATTTACATACAATTGTGAAGCCTGTTAGCAAGGCCCAGCCTCTCCTACATACCTCTGCCATTTCATTCCCTGGTTCTGTTCTTATTCCCTGCAAACATCTTTCTAAGTATCTGGGTTCTCTCTTCGGTAGCCTCAGTTCCCAGTTTTCACAAAGCCCTCTGCCTTTAGCCCATTCATTTTCTAGGGGGGAACAAGAATACTCCCACCCTGGGACATTCATTTCTTCCTCTGTCTCCTCTGCCTTTCTGTCTCCAAACAGAAGTCTGATATTTCACAAGCTCATCCCCACTGCCATTTGTAGCAGCTATACAATATTCACAGGGCCCGCAGCAATCATAAATATCACGATGCAATTGAGAATCATGAAATATCACAGACTGTCCACATGGAAGTCAGAACCAAAACATTTATTCAGACCCAAATCCATCACAGCAACAAAAATCTATACACAATAGCAATGCAGAGAAAAATACCATCCCCAAGCCTTCCTCTGCCAGGCTTCCCACAAACCAGGTGCATTACACTTATCAAAAGCAGGATCTCTTAAACAAAATCACAATCACAAAATTTCTCATGCTACTCAGGAGCCTGGACCCTCCCTAGCTCTGACAGCTCACAGGACTAACTTCTCAGCTCTGCTCTAGCTCTGCCTCTTCCTGCTCCACCCATTCAGCAAACTCCTCCCACCACAGGTTCCATGGAACTTAATGGGCCTATTAATGAATAGGAAAGATTTTCCAATTCAGATTACCATTACAGTGACAGCCAGCAAGTATTTATTAAGCACTTACTACTTGACAGACACACTATAGCAAGTTGTGGGAATAAAAATACAAGCATAAAAGAAAGAGAATCCATGTCCTCAAGAGGTTTACATTTTAATGAGGTAAGGTAACAGAAAAATGAACTTAAAAGTTGAGAGTGCAAAGGATGAAGTACCCTATAGGGTAATAGTTTCAAAGTCTAGGAAGTCAGCAACAGAGCCAAGAATGGAATGAAGTTTAGCCAGCCAGTGCCCATCTCCAAAATGTAGGCATTGAGAGGAATTCACCAAAGGGAGAAAAGGGCTTACATGGTGGAGGAATTTTCAAGGGTGAGAAAGATGCTGAGAAGGATGGGTGTTCCAGGTTGAAGGGTGACAGGGACAGATGGATGTTACAGGTACTGAGAGAAAAACTGGGGTGAGATGGAAACTAAGGCATTGTGCTAAAGTTGAGGAGCTTGGTAAGCTGAGATTCTAGGGCCTATCAATGAGAAGTATCAAGGGGAAGGTTTGGTGAGTTCTTATTGAAGATGGTGTAGATGGGTTGAGGAGATTGTACGCTGGGCAGGGTTTAGATGAGTTGCACTAAAAGTTGGTTTTACTCTTCTAGAATTCAATAATTCTGTGAATATAGCCATTCCCTGATGGATAGCATTTTTTTTTGTTGTCGTCACTTGACTACTGGGCCAAAGTCCCTTTGCTCCCAAGGATTTCAAAAACTGTTCCATTCTGGGAAGAATAGTCTTAGTAACCTGGATATAGTCTAATATGAATTTCTCTTTGCCTTAGTTTATCTTAGTTTATCTGTAAAATGGGAATGATAACACTTTATTTTTTATCATAGGATATTTGTGAAAAATAAATTTTGTAAACTTTAAATCTCTATGGAAATTTGAATTATTATTAGTAGTAATAACTCCCTACTTTTAAAAGAATCATAATATTTTTCCTTGGGTTTTCTTCATGAAGAAAAAAAAATCTTGAGATATGTGTATAAAGGGTTGGGCATTAATAAAGGTTTTATTTTTTTAATCCCCTACCTCCAGATAGTATACGCTTCCAGTTTGCTATACAGTTTGTCTCTTTCCTAATACAAGGAGAATAACACAACTTCTTGCTAATTCACAGGGGCAGCTATATGGCATAAATAGTTTGCTGCCTAGAAAGTAAGGAAGATCTAAGTTCAAATCCTGTCTCACACTTACTAGTTCTGTGACCTTGTGCCAGTCCCTTAACCTCTCTTGGACTCACCCTCCTTTCTACATTGGGAATGATACCAGAAATTATTTCATAGCTTTTTATTTTGAGGATCAAATGAGAGAATAGATGTAAGGTACTTTGAAAACCTTAAAGGGCTATATAAGGTATTCCAAATGTTATCTGTTATCATGTATATATGTGTGTGTATTTATATGTATATACTTACATATACATACTTATATATGATTTCTATATGTAATATAAAATATATGTCTATGTCTATTATGTATTATATATGTGTATATATATATAAAATACATAATATACTTTAAATCACTTTGGATTCCTTCATAAATGATGAAATAGTTAGAGTGGTTATAATAATACACTAATGCAATGGCATCACCTCCAAGAAGCCTTCTCTGATCCCTCCTAGCCAGAAGTTATGTCTGTAATTAAAAAACAAAACCAAACCCTAATACATTTCTAGAGTACTTTATTGTTTCATGCTGTTTTCACTTCTTTTAACTCATCTGATCCTCATGAAAGTCCTCTGATGGAGTGGGAGGAGAGAAGTAGGAGGAGGTGTCATCTCCGCAGTGTTCTCTCCATGTTGCTCCACCCCACCCCCCAACGTAGGATGCTCTCAACCCTTGTTAGGGAATTTTGCTTGCAAATGTAGTGTGATCTTGCAAGTCCAACTGGCTCCCTCAGAGAAGAGTTATTAACTCCTAGGCATACATTGATGCCTGGTGCCCTGGTGAGTTTGTACGGTCTTTAGTTTTAACAGTTCCATCCTCTTTCCTTTCTCTACTCTCCTCCCTTTGATGCCTCTTTCTTACAAGTCTGGCTTACCATTTGTTGTTTCTCTGTACTACATCCTGTTTTTGTTATCATTTCTGACCTACACTGGTATGACTTCCCAAGTTCGTTTGCACTTATGGGCTGGACCTGTTGTAAATTCTCTCTCCTGTCTGTTCATGCCTGTGTGCATTACTCTCCACCCTTGTTACTAGGATCGAGAAACAGGACTGAGGTGTGGCCAGAAAGCACATCCTGGCAACTAGCCATAGAGTTATTAGGTAGAGGTATTAGGTTCCTCGACATTAGAGCAAGAAGAGGTTTGTGGAGGTCATCTGGTTTAGACTCATCATTTTATAGGTAAGGAAACTGAGCCTAGTACCGTTCAATACCTTGTCCAAGATTACATAGGTAATAAGTAGCAGGTCTGAGATTTGATTCCTATATAATATGTCTTTATGTCATACTGACTAACAATGGATGTTCTACAGGGCCCTGCCTTTGGTCCTCTTCTCTTTATAGTCTATCAGCTTAAATGAATTCAATTACCTGTCATCTCTATGCAGATGATTTCAGATCTATTCACCTAATCCTGATTTTTCTCTTGACCCTCCAACCTAGTATCTCCAGCTGCATATTGTTGTCTCGAACTGGATATCTGATGCACTCCTTAAGCTAACCAGGCTTAAATATGAACTCATTATCTTTCCCTTCCCACCCCAAACCTTCTCTTTTTCTAAACTCCCCTGCTAATTTTGAAGATGCTACCATTTTCCTGGCCACCCACGATCAAAACCTAGATGTATATCTCACTTCCTCACTCTCTTAATACCCCTATCCAATCAATCACCAAGTTCTATCAATTATACTCTCTCAGCATCTCTCCTTTGATACCATGCATCTATAAACTCTCATCATCTCACACCTGGACTATTTCATACCTGAACTCCCTGAATAAAGTCCCTTTCAACTCCAGTCCATCCACCACTCAGTTGCCAAACTGATCTCCTTAAAGTACATGTCTAACCATGTCACCACACTATTCAATAAACTCCTGTGGCTCCCTATTATCCCAGGGCCAAATACAAGATTTTCTGTTTGACTTTTAAAGCCCTTTGTAACTTGGGGTTTTCCTAACTCTGCAGTGTTTTTACACTTTCTTGCCTTTCACATACTCCATGCAATGACACTGGCCTATTTCCTGTTGATTAAAAAAGTCACTCTATCTCCAAACTGCATGATTTTGCACAGGGTGTCCCCAGTACTTAAAATTCTCTACCTTCTCATTTACATATCCTGACTTCTGTCTACTCTTAGGTAAAATCCCACATTCTTCAAGAAACCTGTCCCATACTTCCTTAATACTAATGCCACAATTGTCTCCAGTTTATTCTGTAATGCAATTTAATTGTGCATAGTTTATGTGCTGTCTCTGTCATTAGCATATGATCTCCTGGAGGGCAGTGACTGTTTTTACCTTCTTTGGTATTCCCAGTACTTATGTGCCTGGTACATAGTGCATGCTTGTTGACTTTACTTAGCAGATGATTAGTATTAAAAATATAAGTCTTTATTTCTACGGGAAGCTTAGTGTCATTAAAAGAGTTTTGTAAATTCCCAAAGGCAATCCAGTTTGGCTTGCTTTTCTTGGTCAGTCAATTTCAGGTCTAATTTATTGCCTATTTGTATTAACTATTCTGGTTACATACACTGATTACTAAACTTAATAGATTGTTTATCCAAATGAATGTTATAATCTTGGCATTAGATATATTTCAACTACTTGTTCTTTCCTTTGTAAAAGGTCAAGTGAAGGAGAATACTATGAAATAAATCTGGACAAATAGATTAAAGCCAGATTGTAGAGAGCCTTAAAATAGAATAGGTTGTATTCTTCCAAATAAAAATTGCTCTGGTGATTTTACTAGCCTGCCCTAACTAGGTGTGAATTGTATGTTAGCACATGTGTCTGTGAATGGAAGAGGAATTGGACTTGATGTCAAAAGAATAGATCTACGTTTCAAATCCTAGATCTTCTACCTTCTTGCTGTGTGATCTAGGAGAAGGTTCCCTCATTTTTTTCCAAACCTATGTTTTCCCATTTATGAAACTGAAATAATAATTCCTTTTCTGGAATCCATGGAAATGTAGTTGTGAAGATCACATGAGTAAATGAATGTGATAGAAATTTGAAACTAGGCAGCATTTTATAAATGTCAGCAGTTTATTATGTTATAGAGTTGAAGAATTTCAGAGTTGAATGGCATATCAGCAGCCTGTCAATTCATCCTATACCCCAAAAAGAATCCTTATTATAACATAACCAACAAGTGGCCATTCAGCAGCATCTCCATAAAAAGAATTAAAAGCTCCAGTGAGGGGAAGGGGAAGAATCTGAGATGGTCCCATTCGACATCTGGAGAGTTCTGTTTGCTAGGAAATTATTTCCTTTCAAGACTAAATTTTGCTCTTTGCAATTTCTACACATAGCAACTTGTACTTACCTTTGAGACCACACAGAACAAGTCTAATTCATCTTCTACAAGGGTAGCATTTTTGATACTTGAAGACATCCATCATATTTCCTTCTTTTCTCTATATTAAATATCCCTAAATGCTTCTAATGCTCCTCCTATGACACAGAGTTAAGGCATTCACCATTGTACTTACTCTTCTCTGGATAGTAAAAACTTAATAAATATTCTTGATTGAGGACTGTAAATTAAACATTTTTAAGTGTCATTAAATGCAAGGAACTTTTCTGGAAGCTAGAGATACAAAGACAGAAATAAAACAATCTCTTCCTTCAAGTAACTCCCATTTTGTTTTAGAAGAGAGCAATACATTGATAAAAAAAAATAGAGCATATTTGAGAAGGCAGAGAACATCAATAAGAAAGGCTGCAGGAAGGAAAAGATTCCTGAGTTTAGCCTTAATGGAAGACAAAGACTCTGAGAAGTAGAGACAAGATGTGAATGCATTCTAGACAAGGGAATCACCCTCTGAAAATGAGTTGGGGCAGATTGTTCTTCCAATTTGACTAGAATATATAGAGGGTGCAAATGGAGCTGGAACAGTGGCTTGGAGTGGAATGAAATATTTGTAGAGAGTATGGGCTTGGCAGACTGTAACTAAGGGGGTGTTGGTGGTGGCATTTGATGGCCCAGTCTCTCATGTACTTATTCACTAATGGAGCTCCTGTTCATTGCTTTTTTGAGGACAAAGGCTAAGTTTAGAATCAAAAATACCAGGATTTGAGTTGTACTTCTAACACATGCTGACTGTGTGACCCAGGAGAAGTTATTTGCTTTCTCAATGCTTTAGAGCAGCTCTCTGAAGTGACAAAATGCAGAGAAAGTGGAAACCTGCAGGGATGGAGATTCTTCATCCAGTAGTTCTCTTTAACAATGTAAGCACAAGTCTAACCCTTATCTCTTTGAATCAGGACTTCAGAGACAGAAAGGGACAATAGAGATCCTTTAGTTCAACTCATACCTGAGCCGTAATTCTTTCTACAGTACTCTTAGGATGATGCTTTGACTTGAATACAGTGTTCTAGGTATGGTCTGATCAAGGCAGAGGACAGTAGACTGATCACTCCCCTTACTTTTCACACCATGTCTCTATATGTGTACTTTAAGACCACATTAGCCTTATTTCCTACACCACCACATTCTTTCAAGCTAACCCATTAAAGTCTCCATTATTTGGTTCCTCCCACAATCTGCTATATAGTCTTATAACCCAACATTACACTTGTTTGTGTAGTGATGTCACGGGCAGTATATTACATATTGTTAAAGGTAAGTCTGTCCTAGCCCACTAAGAACTTTGGGGATCCCCATGCTGTCAAATGAAATATTGTGGGTGTTTCCCACTTTGTTATAATCGTTGCATCTTTACTGTCATACAAGCAGTTGATAGAAGTAATGACTAGAACAGGACAGTGAAAAAGGTCCTGTGGCATGCTACCAGAGAACTCCCCTTAGATTGCCATTAATGTCCTATATTAGGTAAAATTTAAATTATTTTCTGTGTTGAGTCACTTATCAATAACGTCTGACTTTTTGTAACTCCATTTGGAGTTTTCCTGGCAAATATACTAGAGTGCTTTTGTCATTTCCTTTTCTAGCTCATTTTACAGATGACGAAACTGAGATGAATAAGGTTAAATGACTTCCCCAGGGTTACACAGTTAGTCAGTGTCTGAGGCCATATTTGAACTCAGGAAGACAAGTCTTTCTGATTCCAGATTCTGTCTCTGTCCACTCTATAGATGAAAGAGAACTTGACTAGATATCAGAAAATCAGGCTCTAGTCCGAGAATTTTGGAAATCCTTAGCAATTTGACCTGGGGCTACTCAGTTTACTCAACTCTAACCCTCAGTTTCCTTATCTGTAAAATGGGGATAATAACCCTAATCCCTATTCTACCTCCCACAGACAAACAGGCAGATTCACAGATACACATATGCACAGAGACATAACTAGAGACACAGAAAGACAGAAAGAGACCCAGAGAGAAATGGAAACGCACACATACGTACATACATAGACAGACAAAGACAGACAGGGAGAGCTAAACTTGTGAACAAGTTTAGCTAGATGATAGAGTGGGTGAAGGAAAATCATATGAAATATTAATGTACATTAGTAGGGGAAGATGCATATGCACAATACAAATCCCATTCATGAACTAAGTTTTCAGAAAGGAGTAAAATGGGAGTCACAGAACCTGGACCCTCCGGCAATAGTATCTCCAGTACTATCTCATTATATGTCCTGAGGCAAATCATTTAACTTCTCTGAATGTCAGTTATCCCATTTGTCAAATGGGGAAAATAATCCTCATTTTTATCTCAGTTTTCTCATCTGTAACATGTGGGACTTGGACTAGATTTTTTTTTTAAGATCTTTATATTTTTATTATTCCAAGGTCCATTATGTTTGTTAACAATTGGGGTTATGTTATTCTAAATCACTTTCTCAACCCTCAAATCTATAACTAGGCGGGACATTATGGTAAAAAGAGTAATAAATCTGGAAGCAAATGCTACCTGTGTGAACCCAGGAAAGTCCTTTTTTTTCTTCCCTCGGTTTTCTATAAAATGAAAGTTTGTACTTCTATTGTGGCTGAGTCATTTTTCAGTCTTGTCCAATTCTTCATGACCTTATTTGAATTTTCTTTGCAAAAATACTGGAGTGGTTTGCCATTTCTAACTCCAGATTACTTTATAAATGAGGAAACTGAGGCAAACAGATTTAATTGACTTGCCCAGGATCACATAGCTAATAAGTATCTAAATTAGGATTTGAACTCAGGTTGATAAGTCATGTTGCCTTCAGGCCTGGCACCCTGGCACTCTATCCACTGTGAGATCTAGTTACCCTGTAACATAACCAAGTAACATTGGCAGTGGCATTTGTACTAGTTGATTGCCAGTGTTACTTACATCTTTAACTTTCTGGGGATTAAGATCTCCTCCATCTCTGATACTCTGCATCGTAAAATTACTTCCACTTTTGACATACTATGATATTATATTTCCATAAAAGATTTTAGAAACATTAAGTCCTATTCTGGTACCTCATGGTGTAGAGGCAATGCTGGGCTTGTGAAATCCATGCTAGGAGACGTAGGCTTTAAAGTTTTTTCAGACACTTCCAAGCTGGAAAGGTCTCTACTAGAATTCATAAATTTGAAGAGGCTCATTTCCCGATTGGCTACAATTTTCAAAAGCTATCATAAAAGGATGGGATCTCAATGATTGATTTTAGCCTGTAAGGGATCTTGGAGTTCTCTTTTAATCTTATTTTAAAGAGGAAAAAATTGAGCTCAGAATGGTTAGGTAACAACTCAAGTTCATGTAGTTTCAAAACTGCTATTAAGGATTGAACTTGGGACCTCTGACCCCCAGATTCAGCATTCTGTACACTGAACAAGCACTCAACAAACATGATGACATATCTTGGAAGAACTAAAGAAGGAACACTCTCATAGAATATCTTCCAAGGAACTGCAAATTACTATCATGTAACCCAAGTTCTTCAGTATTTATTAGGTCCAATAAAATGCATGTTGAGAAGAACACTCAGAACATTTCCTAGCTCCTCTTGAAGGTATCACATTTAGAAAGAATATAGGATGCAAAAGAACCACAGCAATGCCCACAGAATCTTTCTAAATCATTGACCTATGTCACTTGAACTTTTTGGCAAGGAAAAATTGACTTCCTCCTGGTGGATTGGGAACAAACCCTCATTGGAAGGTGTGCAGAAATAACAGAGAATCGAATAATATCATTTTGGTAACTTGAACTTCTAGAAGAAATAACCCAGAAAGTAAGAGAGTTTTTGCCATTTAGATTTCATTGTTTGTTTTATAGTTTTTACAAGTCATTGTCTGGTGCAATGCAAAGGAAAAACTTTCTAACAAGGAGAGCTGTAAAAATGTGCAATGAACAAATTGGGAATATGCAGAGTTCTCCATCAAAGTTTGTCACCACATAGAGTCTAAATGAGCATTTTTGGGGGGTCTTGTCACTAGGATTTATTCTTTGAGTAAGAGTTTGGATTTACTAAGTGACCACTGAGGTCTTTTGTAAATCTAAGTCTATGATTCTTTGTAGGCTCTCATTCTGAATTTGACAAATTCAGGATTTTTTCCTGGAATAAGAACATCTTTGTGCTTTAAGGAACTTTTGAGATTATTTAGTCAGTGTGGTAAGAGCCCTGAACTAGGAGTTAGAGATCTTATGTGACTTGTACCAAATTGCAAAATAATAGCCACAGATGTATATAGTACAGTGGATTGTTTACTGTCTCAGACCGGGGGGATGATGAGGAGTAGATGGGAGGATAGAATTTGGAACTCAAATCTTTAAAAAACATGTTAAAATTGTTTTAACATGTAATTGGAGAAATATTATTTATATTTTAAAACATTTATATAGTGCTTTGTGCAAAATGCTTTACAAATATTTGCTCAAATATATTTAATCCTTACAATAGCTCTGGAAGAGAGATGTTATTATCACCCCCATTTTACAGATGAGGAAATTGAAGCAGAAATTGATTAAATGTCTTGTCCAGAGCTACATAGCTAGTCTTGAAGTATCCTAAAGCCATATTTGAACAGGTCTTCAGGATCTGGAGACTGAAGTGGAAATTGGCACTGAACTCCAGGAACTGGAGGTCTATACCTCCATCCAAATAACACCAACCACCCTACCCACCTGCTAAAAACAAAGCAAAACAAAACAAAAAACTAGTAAGTGGAAGAAGTAGGATTAAATTGCTGTCTTCTTACTTCATCAAATCTTCTTTTGTCTATACTACTGATGAATTCTAAGATGATAAGTTCAGTCCAAGAAAGTCTCCATTGTATCTTCTTTTTAATCCCCAGCAGAGCACAGAATCACACGTATATTAAGCGGTTAATATATGTTGAATTGAATTGATAGATAGTGAAACCCCTGTCGGGGGAAATGTCAAAGGAGAAGTTAAATTCTGGTAGAATATTATATTAGACAACCTCCCAACTCTGAGATTTCAGATTTCAAAATCTTTTATCATTCCATTAGCTAAACTCAATCTTCAAGTCAAGAATAATATTATCATTATGAGTGTTCTAAAGTGTTTTTCTCAACAAAAATCATTTCAGGAAGATAAGATGGGTATAATTATACCCATTTGAAAGGTGAGGAAACTGAGCTCCCATGATGGTAAGGGACTTTTCTAAGGTCTCACAGCTAGTCCAGCTTCAATTTCCTGAAGTGTAAAAATAAGGATAATAGGGTTTATACTTCCCAATTCACAGAATGGTGAGCTAAATGAGGCAACATGTATAAAATGCTTTGAAAATGTAAAGCCATATAAAAACGGTAGCTATTTCTGTTCTATCTAATGTGGGGAAATGAATCATTCATGTTGAGGGGTTTGGGTCATCTTAGTAACCTGTGATCAGAGATGTCCAGATTTCCCTTGAGGAGGATGTGCCGCAGTTAGTTTCTATGCTACTGATGATGCCCCCCTTGAGTGGGGATTTGGAATGCTTTGTTCCAAATCCCAATGACTAGTGTAGTACAGCTCTAATCACAGTTCTTCCTTCTACTGATCTTCCTATAACTACACCCACCGGTCCTTTCAGAAACCACACAGGACACGTCACCTCCCTGTTTTACAGACCTGTTGGTCTCCTTGCTATTACTTCCCCCCATTTTGACCTCTCAGTGCTACACCTGAACTGATAAAGACCCGACTTCAAATCTGATCTCCGACACTTACTGTGTGACATGGGGAAAGTGATTTTACTCTGCCTGCCTCAGTTTCCTCATTTGTACAGTGGAAAAAATTGTAGTATCTGTTTCCCAGGGTTGCTGTGAGGATAAAATGAGATAGCATCTGGTAAGCACTTTGCTATATGCTCTAAGAATGTTAGCTTTTGTAATTATTTCCTTATTTGCTTACCTAGGAACTTAATGTGTCCATTTATCCATTTTGGGAATGGGAAGATGACTTGGTTTGACTTTGTTTGTTCCCAGGGAAATGTTGGCCTTCTTGTCCAGGGCATGGTGTAAACAAGCTGCCATCATTTTTCATCCCTTTATTACCCAAGGATTAACTGGGGGAATAACAGATGAGGAGATAATGGGAGACTAGACTGTATTTATACTAATAACATCTCTGAAGTCACTTGTTTTGTTGTTTTCTCTTGATCAAGAGGTCTTTAGCGCATGGGAATAATGTATAATTGACCCCCAGCACCCACTTTGGGGATATGGTTGATTCTGGCTTATTTATTGTTTGGATGTGTTTCCAAATGCTGAGAACATTCCTTAGCATGTTCATGAACATGGCTACACGCACACACACACACACATGCACATAAATTGGTCATTAATTCATTTAAATTAGCTAGCCCAAGTAATGAGGATGAAAAGAAAATTTCCTGTTAGCTATTTCTATTATATTTCATGCTAAAAGGTAGTAGGGAGATTTGTGTGTGAGGTGTGGGGGGGATTTCAAGGAGTGGTTTTTTTAACTATTATCTCTTGACCTAATTCCTTAGCAGGGTATTTAACATTGTTCAGATTAATCTGGAAGATATTTCTTGCCTATTTCACAATATACAGTATAGTGGAAAGAGCATTTTATTTAGAATCAGAAGACTTGGGTTCTGGTTCTGACTGGAACACTAATTTATTATATGACTATGGGCAAATTTGTGATGCCAGTAAAAAGTGATGGTTGGAATTGATGATCTCTAAGGTCACTTCCTGCTATAAATCCTAGGATCCCCAAATACCTTCTTGGGTACACCTAGTCATGGCTTTGTTTTGTTAAGTTTCCCGGGAAAGGCCTAAGATAAGCCTGTAAAAAATGTGGAAATTCTCTGCCCTGTGGATTCCAGGTTTTGAAACACTTCTCTCCTAGGAAGTATGTGTCCATTGTTGACAAGAGATGTCTTGGGAGAGGAGAGAAGGGCTCAGCTAAACCAACTGCTATCTCAGCTACAGTCAAGAATAAGATCATGTAAATCAAAGTATTATGTGGGGACATCACTTCATTTTGCATCTAAACTTAAAAAATCTGGTTTTGAAACCTAATTTTGTTGCTTGTTACCTGTGTCACCTTGGACAATAGTAAGAATAGATTTATTTAGGAAAATGGTTTTCATTTATTATCTCATTTGATGCTCACATTATTTTTCCCGTTGTAAAGAAAAGTAAATTCATGTTGAGAGAGGTTTAGCGACTTGCTCAAGATCGCATATATAGTGAGAATTAGGACCTACCTGACTCTAGGACCAGCCCTCTTTCTACCACACCAAACTGTATGTCTCTGGGTCTTGTCATATTTGTAGATGAAGGCGATTCTCTAAGGTACCTTCCAATTTTAAATCCCTAAAGTCCTATATACTCTCTGAAATAGAAAACTCTCTTTTTGCAGGGTGAGTAGAGGACCGTTCATAAAAGCAGGCAAGGGTAGGGTACACATTGATAGATAATTCCTGTTTGTGAGACCGATTGAAGTGGTAATGAGGCAAAGCTGTTACCTCTGGTCTGAGCATATGAACCTTGCTTTATGGGCATCCCTCAGCAATATGGACAAAATGTATTCCTGGGACAAGATCTTGAGCTTGTCTCATGGTAGAAGTGATCCAAAGAGCACAATAAGCCCATCTTGACAAAGAGGGTTAGGATCCACTGGCATATCAAAGCAGAACATGCTCCATGTTCCAAATGAACAGATCTCAATATCCACCTCCAATGCACAAATATTTCAGTTTGGTCCTTGGAAAATCAAGCATGCCATGCCTGATTCCCATCCTCCACCCTATATTGCTTATATAACTCTTTGTTCTACACCTCTTGAATGGACTTGTTATGTTAATATTGTACATTGTACTCATCTGCATAGGTGTCTAATTCCCCTAACAGACTGAATTTCATGAGGGTAGTGAAGGTGTCTCATCTAAACTTTCTATCTGCCTCAGAAACAATGGGTCCTGAAGAGATATTTGTTCAGAGTGAATGTCTGCTCTTTCCCTAACAGCACCATCTCTTTAGGACCCTTGCCTGGCTCAGTGTTCTCTGATTCTGTAGACTCCATATAAAAACTTTCCATTCACAGATATTTGACTGTTTTCCTTGATTCCATCAACTTGGAATATACACTCCTATGCCCCGAACTGCCCTTCCTGAAAGCCTGCAGAAATATTTCTAGTTGACTTTCATATTGGCTCCAAACTGTTGAGAAACCTTCAAATCACAGAGATGTAGAATTAAAGTGCTTAATTGCACCTGGGGTGGGGAACCTCTAGCCTTGAGGCCACATATGGTCCTATAGGTCCTCAAGTGAGGCCCCTTTGAGATGAATCCAAACTTCAAGAACAAGGGGATTTTTGGTTTCAAGGCTACAGGTTCCCTATGCCTGCAGTCTATACCTGAGAAAAATTTCTTCTACAACATTTTGCTAAGTGGTCATATAGCCTTCACTTAAATATTGCTAGTAAGAGGGGACCTACTACTCCCTGAAACAGCTCATTTCACTTTTGGATATCTAAGTGGTAGAAAGATTTTCTTCCACCAGGAATTAATCTTCCTCTCACCAACTGCTCCTAGTTCATCCCTCTAGTATCAAAATGGAACATGGCAGTCTTTCCAATATTTAAAGACAGTTCCCATATTCCACATAAGTCTTACCTTCTAGATATCATGTGCACTTCCTTCAACTGAGAATGACACTCATATAGTCTTGAGATCCTTTTGCTTTTTGGTCAATATCCTCTGCACCCTTTCTAGCTCATCAGTGTAGTGTTGTTTTGAAATGCAAATTTCACAACCCTCCAGATGTGGTTTGACTCCAGATGTTATTTAAATCTTCTCTTTATTTTCCTGAAAATTTTGTTGTTGTTTTTTTTAAACAGCTTAATACTGCATTAGTTTTTGTTCTTTAATTTGTAGTCCTGCTCTTGGCATTGATTTTTTGTTTGTTTGTTACCATGTAACACTCAAATTACTTTTAGGTAAAGTTAAATGAAACTCGAACTCCCAGATCATTTTTCATATTTGCTGTTATGTTACTATATCTCTCTTCTCTTCTTTTAGAAAGAATGTTGGACATGAATTTAGAATACCTGGGTTTGAACTCTGACCCTACCACTCACTTGCACTCACTGTACATATTCCTTTATTTCTCTGTGGCTCAATTTCTTACTCTCTGAAATAGCAAGATTGTACTTAAAAGCTAACTGCCACCTTTGAAACTTTATGATCTTAAGTACTATTGCCTCTTAATTCTTAAAGTAAACTGTTTGACAGGATTGACATGATTTTGTCCCAGGAAAGTTTAGTTCCAGGCTTTCTTTTACCCAAGTTGCTCAAATTAGGCTTTTATTGATATGGTGCCACATTGGCTTAGACATGTATGTTTGGATATCTTTGTGTTCTCCCTTCACAACTTATATCTCAGTTTCTTTTTCCTCTCCTACACTTGCTAAGACCAATTGGTAATGACATTATATCCATGACTGCAATTCTTATGGGTGACCATATTCCTAGTTATTTATACATCTTTTCATTTGCCAAAAGTGATAATTTCCAAGAGATACCCTTCAATCTAGACTCAAATTCTTTCATCTTTTATAGAAGTTTCTAGTAAAATCAATCCTATGGCTTCTTAGTCTCTGATAATTTGCTAAATTGGATTTCTTTATTTAGGAGTCTGTGACTCAGCAGAAGGGGACTAAGTCAGCAAGAGGCAACCTGGACTATCCAAAACCAAAATGGGTTTGATTATCCTTAAAACACAGCATAAAAGCCCCCATGTGTAAATGCATGTCACTGCCCTACCCACTGCTAACATGAAACAATTTGTCCTTCAACAAGTTTTTAGTACTTCTTCCCTCAACTCCAAATGAGCAACTCACTATTTTTTACCATTTTGGTACCACCTTACTCACTTCACTTACGATCTGTTTTCCAAACATATCTTTTTTCCTCTTTCTGTTCATATTGTTTTAAGCATGCTCTAATGTTAAAAAGCACATCTATTTCTCCCTCTTTTAGGGTCATCACCCAAATACTCTCCATCATATTTCCTCTTTCTGATTTCCAGATTTCCTCACATTAGCATACCTTCTTAATATACAATACTACCAGTCCTTTCATCCCTCCCATTTAGTTTGAGTGAGATATCTAAAATCTGTACCCATAGCCCAATCATGGGTTTTATTCCACCAAGTCTCAGTGATGCCTACAAGATGAGGTCATATATTCCTCCTTGTATTAAGAACACTATTCCTCTTTACTAGTGCTAAACTTTGTGTATTAGGGTGTATACAAATTTGAGACACCATAGGCTTTGCTACTGGCTCCTTTCTTGGATTTTGTCTCTTGTAATCTTTGGGGTTTCTCAGCCGCCATTCTTTTTCTTTCAGTATAGTTACCCTCTATGACATCTAGCTGGGGCAGGCAGTGGGGACAGTATTACACATAGGCAGCATTTTTCTCTTATTCCTTTTAATTTAAAATCCTTTTGAATTAGATTTGCAAAACACTTTGCAAATACATTCTCACCAGCCTCTGTGAGGTACATTTTTTTTTTTCTGGCCAGAAATCTGTCATCCCTATATTTTAAGCTTTTGTCCAGAAATCCAAATTCCATTCTCAGATATGCCCTTATGGTCTCCATTTTTTTTTGTCTAAGACTTTATAATCATTGGCAACACTTTTTTAGGTTCCTTCTGGCAATATCATTTGTGACCATATGAATCACCAAAAGTGGGTAGTTGTCATCTGTTTTGATAAGTCTAAGGAAGATCTCTGTCATGTTTTCAATACATCTCTTAGGAAACTGGATTCCTCTTATCATTATCAGGTTGAAAACTGATGCTTCTATAACCCTTTGAGCAGTAAATCAATGATTACTTCTATTCTTTGATTCTTCCGCTAAATCTTACTGGTTGCACATGATGGTGGTTTGACTGTATCTCTCTCCTACCCTAGCTCATCAGAGAATACCTTTACTTTGTTGTCACTAAGAAGGATAGAGGGTTAAGGGCTAGGGTGTGACAAGGGAAGGTAGAGCCACTATCCCCACTAGGTTTAGCCAAAAGAAACAATACAGAGAAATGAATAATTGGGTCCCCTTTCTCTCCCTCAGTCCTTCCCCATTAGGAGCAACAGCAACAGCAGCAGGAACAACAAAAACCCTTTATTTTCCAAAGTGAAAAAAGTGAAAATACCTCAAGAAGGAAAGAGGAGAAGGTTGAGAGAAGTGACTTTAAACAAGGTGGGGGAGAGATGAATTAGAGCTATGAAATCCTTGCAAAGAAAATGGAATCACCCAAAGGATTATGTTTTACGTGTGCTTACTTTGAGTTCCATTTGGCAGAGCAGGAAGGTAGGGGTTAGTGTCCACAAACCAGTTATAATGGATTTACTCATAAAATTGCAAGATTTCTGTGGTCCTTTCTTCTAAACCACTCTCGGCTAAGGGCACGTGTTTGATTAACACAACAGAATAAACATGGAAGAAAATTTCAAAATGGACCAACATGATCATTCTAGCTCCATGCCTAGGTGGTTAACTGGGGCCCACAACAGAGGAGAGATTCAGGGGAAGCAGGGGCAGATTGAGAACTTTGAGTTCTATGAAAAATTCTGTATTTAGATGATTTGGGGGGACCATTAGCAGCACAGGTGAAAGTCTTATGGCAAATATGAGGGGGGGGGGTGAAGAGAGGGGGGGTAGTGAGAGAGAGAGAAAGAGAGAGAGAGAGAGAGAGAGAGAGAGAGAGAGAGAGAGTAGAGAGAGAGAGAGAGAGAAAGTAGGGGAGAGAGAGAGAGAGATGGAGAGAGTAGTAGTACTACTATTAGTAGTAGTATTAGTATTGTGGTTATTGTCATTGTATAAGTTGCTCTTCAGACTCTTCTCACTTAATTCTCCATAAATTTCTGTCTTCCCAGATGCTTCTGAATTTTTGCTTTCTGTCATTTCTTTTGGTGCAATAATAATCCATTGCATAAATAAACCATAATCTACTTGACCTTTCCTCCATTTATGCCCACTCTTTGTTTCCAGTTCTTTGCTACAACAAGGTGCTATTCTAAACATTTTGGTATACCTGGGTTCTTTTCATGTTTTGGCTATGTGCTTAATAATGTAGAAGGTGGAGAGGTGGGACTGTGGATTGAGGATTTAGAGGACATAAAGAACTGAGATCCAATGTGACCCTAGACACTGCCTTGTGACCATGGGAAAATCACTTAACCTTTCTTTCTCAGTTTTCAAATGAGAATGATGCTAGCGCCTGTCTTACAGCATTGTAAGGTTCAAGTGAAATAACATATATTATTCACCTTACAATTTTAAATTGATATATATGTTATCTGTGTATAATTATCATTTCTATTAGTTGGTCAAAAGTTATGCCAAGTTTAGTGACTTTTGGAGGATAGTTATTGTTTTCCAGAATAACTAGATCAATTCATTAGCTTTAGCAATAGTATGTTACTGTTCCTATCTTTTTACTCTCCCATTAATCATTATCATTTTCCTCATTCCCTTCTTTGTCGTTCTAAGTATTAGGTAGAACCTCAGACTTGTTTTAATTTGTATTTCATCATTTTTAGTGATTTGGACGATTTTTTATTTCATTATAGACAGATTGTATTTCCTCTTTTAAACATTGCCTCTTCATAGTCTTTGACCATTTATGTATTAGGGAGGCTCCTTGTTCTTATATATTTTGTTTCAGTTTTGTACATATCTTGAGTATCAGAGTTTTATCAGAGATATTTGTTGCAAACATTTTTTCCATTTTTTTCTCTTTTAATTCAACCTTTTAAAAATATTTGTGCAAAAGCTTTTAAATTTTATCATTATCGTCCATTTTATCTATTATGGTAATTTCTACCCTTTGTGTCAAATATTCTCTTTATAGATGTGTACTTGTACTTGTATTCCTCTAATCTGTTTATAATATGACTTTCACACCCTCTTATCTCTTCTTATGTACCTTACCTGTTCTTTCCAATTATATTTTCTTTTTCCTCTTTGAATCAACTGCTTCACATTCTACCCTTTAATCCTCCTTGGTCCTTTTACATCATACATACTTAGTTATGGAATTTCATAGGAAGTAGCATCTATATCCAATAATTTTTCTCCATAAAATTTTCCTCAATTTTCCCCACAATTTTCCAAATTTTTCTCTCCTAAATTTCACCACTCACATAATTCATTTGTCTAAACCTCTCCACATCACCTTCAGGGAGGTCCAGTGCTCATAGCCATGCAGTTCATCCCAGATATAGGACTAGAATGTATCTTCTAACTATGACACCAGTGTTCTTTTCACCAACGCACCCTATTTCTCATAAAAATGCCTTATACAAATACCCATATGCCACCATTCTAACCCTTCATTTTTTGCTCTAGTAATTTTCTGCCATATTCTCCAGATTAATACAATAAAACAGGACAAATACTAGGCTTGAAGTGAACAGACCAGGTTTCTAGTTGTGGTTCTAATGTTTGCACAAAGTACTACCTTAGGCATGTCTCTTCAGCTCGGTGAACTCACTCTTCTCATTTGTAAAAGAAGCAGTACATAGATTCTTTTAAGGTTTCTCTGAAGAACTTTAGTCTTGCGAGACATGGGAGATGCCGACACAGGATTGCCCAGAATGTCATGGCCAAATAACAAGGAAGGTACTCTGCTCTATGAACAAAGCAGAATCACAGCAAAAAGGAAACATGAGATGTGCAAATCCAGAGACAGCTCCATCTCAAACATTCAATGGTCTATTTGTGCCTGACCTGTGGTAAAGCCTTCCAGGCTTGTATTGGACTGATCTACCAGGGTCCAAAACACTGTATGTTGACCCCAACTTCATGATGTCATCGGTCCTCCTGAGGTACAAATGGTGAGCAACAAAAGGAGGATAATACTAACACAAATTACACAATAAAATTGTGAAAATCACTTTGAGCATCTTTGAACAGCACAGGACTCTATTAATATTAGTAATATTATTGCTATACACAGCACAAAAGACTTAAGATAGTAGTGGGGTGGAACACTTGAGTTAGATTATGGGGGCTTTTACTTTGGGGACTGCCATATCTCCAGTAGAAAGGCCTTCCAACTGCCTGTCCTCATAGGAATGTCAAGTTCTTTATTTTCATTTCCCATTAAACAAAGTTCTGTATAATTCATCAACTATCTGCTTAAATCAATGTTTATCTAAAAGCTGGGCAAGGTGTCTGCAGTATCTCTGTTGTAAAAACAAAACAAAACAAAACACCTCATTTTCTGGTCTTTGATGAATTTTATTTTTGTCTATAGCAATTTTAAAAAAGAAAATGAATTTGCCCTACTTCTCCTTTCCACCCCACTCCCCCAAGAAACAGTCTTACCCACATCCTTAAAGGCAGGGCTTAGGTTGTGACACCTTAAATACCCATTGACAAAACATTGTAGTGATGCGAACAGTGAACATACAAAACCTGTGAAGAAAATACTGGAGGTTTTGCATACACACTTCTCCCACTCACCATTTGCAGGCTGCTGGCTTAGTGTTAGAGACTGTAGAATGTCCTAGGAACCAAGATGTTCCATTGCTGTTAAAAAGGAATCAAATAAAACAAAAAAAAAATATACCAATTAGCAGCCCTACTACAAAGATTGATAGGAGAAAATAATGTCCAAAAATATGAATACTATAGAGCATACTCTGACATTTGATAATAGTGAGCAGAGCTGTTAATTTATAAATTGCTGAATGCCACCCCCCTAATGTTTCCACTTTAAGAAGACATCTCAGAGCAAAGGAATTTCATTGTCAGTGGCACCTTGCCTCAGATACAGTGAAAAGTGTACTCTGACCTGAATTAAAAAACCTGGATTCAAGGCTTGATTTCATTTGCTGCTTTATACAAGTAACTTCTTTTCTTTGAGCTTTCTTATTTTTGGACTAAATGATCTCTAACTTTCTAGGTCTACATCCCGAGACACTAAGGTATTTCCCTTCTCTGAGCCTCAGTCTCCTCATTTATAAAATAGGGAATAATATGTTCTTTTTTTCTCTCCCTCATGGATCTGTATTTCAAATATCTCATGAAATGATAGATGTGAAAGTGTATTGTAAATTTGAAGGGTTATTAATTAGTGCTACTGGAAATCCATAGTGATGATGGAGTTTTAGAAAAATAACAATTCATTAAAATGTACATTTATTAATCTCCCACTGTATTCTGAACACTATGTTTGATCTGGTGATAGGGAAGACACAAAGCACAGCAAATACCTGCTCCATTCAACAATGAGGTTAATTGGCCCTTTTTTGGTTGCTTTTTTTGCTGGAAGACATATATATATATATATATATATATATATATATATATATATTGCTGGAGGATAATTTATCTGATCTCTTAGAGATTTTTATTTGCTCCATTTACAAAAACAGTATTATAAACTCTGCCTTTCCTTTCTCAAAAAAGATGTGGGAAACCATGGAAGTATGGAGGCTCAGCATGTGGCTCTGAACACAGAAGGTGTTTAATAAATGTTTGAGGGAATGTGTAAGTATGAAAGGACTTTGATTCTGGAAAGAAGGTATGATCTGTCTTAAGAACTGTATTATTATTTATGACTTTCTTTATTAACATGGGGGAGGAAGACAAAGGGATGAATGAAAGCTCACCTCTTTAAAAAATCTTATAAAAAATGGCCCAGATCCCTACTCTCCAGCCAGAAATACTTCATTCATTGCATCTGTTGACCAGATGACCTAGGTAAAGGACTTTTCTCACTCTGTGGCCTGCTCTCCTATGGTAAATCTGTTCTGGATATATCCTCCCATCTGCTAACAAAATTTTTCCCAAAGTTTGACATTTTCTTCTGAAAATTTCAGATTTCACACCTCCAAAGACTTACAATAATGTGTGTGTGTCTGTGTGTGTGTGTGTGTGTGTGTGTGTGTGTATGAGGGAACACTTAATTGCCCAAATCAATCTTAGCCTTTAATCAATAATATCTATGGCCTGCAGTGATCTCATGCTCATCAAATGCATTCAAATATGCATCTTGGAGACAGGTTCTATACAGAGCTCATTTTCTTGGTCGTGGCTAGCAGAAGCAATTATATTATGTAAACATTTGATTCGTGTTCATCACTGGGAATTTATTTGGGTTAACCCCACTTTCTTAACGGCACCTTAGTTTGGAAGTTGGTCTAAATGAAAATTCTGTAGGGGATCATTCTGAGTAGAGTTTGGGTTTGTAACTCCTAACAATGAAAGCTAATGATTTTTGTGTCAGACAAAGCAGCCCCCTCCACTGAGGGAAATTTCAGATGAGGAGGAAGCTTTATAGTAGTGGGAGGTTAGGGGATATAGGATAAGGTATTGGTTCATGAACTATCTGTGAGATCCAGAGGGTATGACTTCCTTTCTTGGTCTCAGTTTACTGCTTTGTATCATGAGGAACCTGGGAGTGATGATCTCCAAGGTCCCTTCTGGCTTTGAGCCTGCTTCACTGACTCTCCCAGGGATGATATTAATTGTGCAGGATTCCCTTACCAACATCAGATCTCTTCCCCTACCCTATCTACCCAACCTAGCTATTTGTATTCTTGTTAATCCTATAAGGTATAAAGCTAGACTGTTTTCATTAATAATATCAATCATAGACCCTATAGGCTAGAGCTGGAAGGGAACGTAGAGATTGTCTATTTTGCCTCCTTTCTTTTCTGGATAGGGAAACTGAAGCAAAGGGAACACAAATGACTCGGCTAAAGTCATGCAAGTAATACATGTCAAAACTAGGGTTTGAACTCAGGTCCCTCTCACTCCAAATCCTGTGCTCTCTCCCTTACATCATCCTTCCTCTCCACCAATCATTTGACCTACCTTATGTGCCTATTCCTCTCTGTGGGAACACTGTGAAAATGTGAATTTGTTAAGATCCCCCTCTGTATGTGAGACAAGCAGAAATTTTTCCATCTGGAAATTATTCCCTTCTGATTGAGAGGTTCTAGTCCCTTCTGCTTGTAATAATATTATTATTTATAATTTATGTCCTTAATTTTTATAAATAGTGCTCTGTTGCCATGACAATAGGAGCTTCACACACCATTCAATTAAATAATGAGTAGTCATGATGCTATGCACTTGTGTTTATTTTTTACTCATTTACAGATCTCAAAGTTCTTTTTAAAAAGACTAATTAGTTAAGTCTTTGGACCAGTTGCTCTTGGGGGAAGAATAAGGAACATTTCAAGGATACCTGTAATGACTTTTATAAAGTACTAGATTTGAAGGCAGGCTATCAGGGCTTGAATTTTGCATACCACTTAAACTTTTAAGGTAAAATGCAGAGACTGAACTAGATAACCACCACCAAGATCCCTGACAATTCTAAATCTAAAATTGTATGGCTTCCTGACCTGAACTCAATTCAAATTGAATTGACAGTTGTTACATCCCTGTTATGCTCAAAGACTTCTTTTGATCACGTTGTCTCACTCTAGATTCTTGAAGGTCAGGTCAGCAGAGCCCAAGCTCTGCTAAGTCTTGCTAAGTCTTGCCAAGTCAAGTCTTGCCAAGTCGGAGATTTTCAAATATGATTCTTGCTGTTGACCATATGCCTGCTGGCCAAACACTCACTTAGCTAAGGAGAGAAAGAGAATCTTTTCTAGAAAACTGGACACCAAATAGTGATTTTTCTCCAGCTATAGCAGTTCATAAAGACTCCAGTTCAGAGACGGAAGGATTCATAGGATTTAGAACTGGGAGGTACCTTAAATGTCACCTGGTTCAACTTAAAAATGACCTGCCCATGATTACACAGTTTGTAAGAGCAAAAATGCCATTTGAACTCAAATCATCTAACCTCAAATTTAGTGATCTTTTCACTACAGTAGTGCTTGTTTGTGTGGCCTCCATGCCTAACAAAATCATTGACTGAGGCCTTATACATGTGTGCAGAGTACAATATATATTGTCAATGATAAATGCATTCTCAGGATTCTCAGAAAGGTGTAAACAAATGCCTATTAGAACATGAGTTCTCAGGACTGAAGAAGCTCCGGATTTATATGGAGTAGATTCTATCTAGGGGAGCTTTGTTTTATTACCACTCAGAGTATTCAAATTTTACCACCTCAAAGAGAATCTCTTTTTTATCATTAGAACATTTGAACTTAGTTTATTTCTTACTCTCCTTTAGGGATATTCACGTCAGCTTACCTGGAAGCAAATAAACTCCTACAAAACACTGGAACACATCAAATTTATTACAACATGTAAAGAAGCAGAACTGTGACTTTTGCTTAATAGGGGAATATGGCTATCTTCTTTCTGATCCTCAGAGGAATCATTCCCCATCCACCTATAAAAACCAAAATGTAGCAGCAATAAGAGATGCATCTGCATCCATCTTGGGGCTAGTCTTGCTTATTGTATGTGCTGCATATCAATGAAATCTCATTGCAACTGTTATGCTTGAGTTGGCTCAAGTTGGCTCCTCTTTGGCACTGGTGTAACAGATGATTCATGGGCCTTTGGTACTGTCATATTTAAGTTTGCCTCCCACTCTGCTCCTGTGTAGTAGATTCAGTCATGTCTGACTCTGTGTGACCCCATTTAGGGTTTTCTTGACAAAGATAGTGGAATGATTTCCTTCTCCAGCTCATTTTATAGGTAAGGAAACCGAGGCAAACATGATTACTGTAATCATCACTTAGAAAAAAAGAATAATGGTAAAATCAGTCCTTTTCTCTTGAACCCCACCCCAAACCTATGATGTTACTATTAAACCTTCACTCATTTCAGGAGTCCAAACTCAGTTTAGGCAGAAGGGGTTTTCATCATACAAAATCATAGCAATTTTAATTTAGGATCCCTTCTCCAACAGAGTAGAATCTTCTTCATTTTAATCTTCAATCTTACTATTTCATAGGAAGTTGTAAGTAGAGAGATGAAGGATAAAGGAAAGCTTGATGAGGCAAGAGTCAATTTCTCTGAGTCATCAAATGATCTCTATTCCTAACCCCATTTTTTTTCCCAGTTTGAGCATGATAGATATCCGTTTCTGAAAAAAAAAAAAATCTGTGCTATCCTTTTGGTGTACTCAGCCCACAATGCTCAAGTTTCTTGGAAACCATGTCTTTGAAACCAAAAATTTACTATCTCAGTTATCTTCCTTCCTTTTTGTATAAAGGATCTAGCTATAATCTCATGAATGGGAAAAAAAGATGGAGGCTTTACAAGAACTATTCAGTATTTGTAGTTTACTGAAATATCACAATAATTATTCCATAAAGGTATATAGACTGAATTCTGGAGAAAGCATGGTGTCACTGAAAGGGATCTAGCTTTGAGAATAGTAGATTTTCCAGTCAAAAGATATGAATTCAACTTCTTTGAAACTTACTAGGATCTTGGAAAAGTCATTAATCTGTTGATACCTATAATAATAAAATATTTTTTATTTCTAGAGAGGTTGTATTTATCCTTGCACAACTTACCTTCCATAGTTTAAGCCCTTGCCTCACTTTTATTCCCTTCAAAAGTCTTACATTGATAGTTGAAAAGTCATTCATAGAATGCTAGAGTTGTTATGGACCTTGGGGAGAAAAAAAATCCAGTAAAAAACTGCCCATTTTATAGATGTGGAAACTGAAGGCTAGAAAGGAGGTAGAGTCAAGCAACTAGGTAGCTGACCTAGATGAAATCTTTGGTCAAACAGCTGACAACTAGAAATTTTGAACTCAAGTCTTTGGATTCCTGTTTCAGTGTTCTTTTCAAGACAAATCACCATTCTGAATAGTAACATATACAAAGTGAGGGAGTATGGTGTAAGCACCATTAGATTTAGAATTCTAAAGAACTGGGTTTGAATATCAGTATTACTATATATCAGTTGGGAGGCCTTGGGCAAATCACCTCACCATTCTTGAGTTTCCTTTCTGTAAAAAGGGTCATAATAATGCTTGTGCTATATTCCTCACAGGGTTGCCATAAGGAAAGGACTTTGTAAAATAACACGTGAATGTGAGTTTCTCTCATTCAGGTGCTTGCTTTTAAAAGACTACTCTGAAATAGCTAATAAATCAATTAACATCAATTACATCAATTATAAATTCTGCCAATAACCCCTACATACAACTTCTTAATAAATCCTCTTGACCAAAAGCAATTTTTAAAAAAAGTCCAAATGAAAGTCATTTTCTTATACTAAACAAAGGGATTTCTTTCTTAAACCTCAACACAAGCATAATAAGTTAATTAAGCTACAAAAAATAATTATCCAGAAAAAAGAGTGAAAGGGTAGGAGAAAAGTTAAGAGGTTACTCAAGTACATTGCTTTCTCCTGGAAAGATGGATAAATCTCTTCAACAGGAAGTCATCAGCATGTTTTATCCTTTTCAGTCAGCATTGTCTCCTAAGCTGTTTATTAATTACAGATATCCACTGGTAATGGCAAAGCTGGTTAAGTGTAAGGTTCTAGATGGTGAGTAATGCTATTTCTTTCTCTTTAGTGTACCCTCCTCCTTCCCATTTTCCCTATGTGAGTTATAGAACTTAGTTTCCCAATTCTTCTTAAGATCAGAAACCAGAATGATGGAAAAATAGAAAATTGATCTTGATAATGATCACAGACTGATCCTGGTGGCATAAAGCTATCTAGTTAACCACTACCTCATAAATATTTACCTACTTCAATATGAAAAATAAGTCTTGTCTCAGAAGAACTAGGGTATCTCCCAGACTTCAAGATTGTTTGTGGGATACACATAGAAGGAGCCTGGGAATTAGGAGAGTTGGGATCCAATCCCAGCTATGCCACCAATTAATCTTGAGCAAATTCCTTCTTTTCTGGGTGCCTTGCTTACCCATCTACCAAATGGGGTAGTTGGACTAGAAAATTTCTAGTCTAGAAAACAAGTCACTAGATGACTTTTCAGAATCCTCTCAGCTTTAGCATTTTATGATTGTAATCTTTCTTCTGGTTCTCCTATTTCAGATTCTTAATGTCACATCTTATTTTTTTTTAACATCAGTGGTGTTATGTTTATAAGATCCTTTCTGGTTCCAGGATTCCAACATTTATTCTCAAGATTTGTTTTGTTTTTTTTTTTCTTAAGGAATTGATGTGCTGGAAGAAAGCCACATATGAAGACATAATCCTCTTCTAATAAAATCTTTAAAAGGCAGTAAAATATACTGGGAAGCTATTTACCCCAGTGGCAAAATCACTGCCTTGATGACTTTCATTCACCTAGGGATAGCATGTTTTCTCAAATATTCCCTAGTGGATATCTGGCAAGATCTCAACACATTTTTAATGCCAGTTGTCTTTGGTCAATAAATACCAGAGCAGAAATGTCCTGGAGGAGGATATTTATGAGCTAAGTGCAACAAATACACCCATAAATCAGGATAAGACCAATCCTAGGTAGCAGAGTCGGCATTTATGCAAATTTCAGGAAAGGCTAGGCTACATGGGAAGGGAGCCTTTCTATTTTAGTCCCTCAGATTAAGTGCTTTGGATAAAATGACTAAGCTAAATAAAAACCAAAACAGCTTTGAAGGATCAAGTCAGATATCATTTGAAAAGCAAGCAAACCAATGCCTCATTCTTGTTATGTATCATTTGTTCTAAAATCTACAGTATTCAGAGGTTTCTCCTACTTTGTATTGTCAAGATCCCTATCCATGGTGCTAATTCCTTAGTATTTTTAGTAGGTGAAATCGTAGTATGTCATAAATATACTAATATCAAAGGTTGGAGAAATGGTCTTTCTAAAAAGCCCAATTAATTAGTTTTTTAATTTATATTGCACAAAGTTACCAGCCTGTTTGGCTTTATTTCTGAATTGATTAAATTTGTGCTTTGATTTAGGATTCTGTAGATAATAGCTAAAGAAGGCAACAAAACGATTTGGCTACCTTTTCTCTCAATCTAATGGCTTCTTGTGGTCCTGGTTTATACAGGTTACACTATTAACTAAGCAGGTCTAGCAGGTCCTATTGACCTAGAAAAGCTTGTGGTATAAGCTTACTGTTCAATCATGTGTATGTCTTTCAAGGACCAGTCATGATAAGTACAGAGAAGTTCATCATCAGATGTTTGCCTGTGAGGTGTTGAAATGTTTCAGCCTCAGCAACACATGAAAACTTCCATTAGGTCATAGGATTGTGGGATTTAGAACTAAAAGCAAAATTAGAGCCCACATAGTTCTAATCACTTATTTTATAGATGAAAAATCCCCCAAATTTATACTACTTCCTCAAGGACATACAGTTGGTGCTAGAATTTGAAACTAGATCATGTGACTTCAAATCCAGGGTTCTGAGGGAATGAGATCTACTTTGGTGGTAAAAGGGATAATATTTGCTAATTTAGAATAGTGCATTAATGAATTATTTTGTGTCAGTAGGTCTGTAATGTAGAGATGGTGGTAAGGCAGCATGTTTTTTTGTAAATTAGCCTTTATGTTCCTCATTAAGGGGAACAGTTTTTAGATTGAAGCATGTGGAGAAAAAAACAAGAAAGAAGGTCCACTCTCTGCAGCCCAGAGGACGTTTTGGTTTGATGTTTTTATTTGCTGGATAGAGGACATTATCAGGCATCTTTTAAGCATTTAATACATTTTTTAACTCAATAGGATGCAGAAATTCAAAACCTGACAGGAGTGAAGACACAGTGAAAGAGCATCTAACTTCCTTAATGAATGCATATGTAGGGGGAGAAATATAGAGTCTTCAAAACGATAACAGAAATGCCCATGTTTGATCACAAACCTGTTGTTCAATTCTGGAGAACAAGGGAGGTATCAAAAGACTTTAAATGAGACATTGTGTCCATATTTTGAAATGGTGGGAAAATTGTTTTCTAAGCACAGGTTGTTATGATTGATATTAATTAATGGGGGAAACAAAGACCAGAAGAAGAATTGGACAGTTTCTAAGCACTTGAAAAAATCGAGATTGGTTTCTGGGAGTCAAGATGGTGGAGTGATCGATAATTGCTATCTGCCTCCTCTTGTTGACCTTGATGAACCCAGAGAATATCTCACTGGGAAAAACCCTAGAACAGTGGAAGCAGCAGAAGAGGTAAACAGACTCTCAGCCTGGGAGGCTAGATAGATTGCTAAGGAGGGTTGCTCTTGCTGTGGCCAAAGGCGACCAATGCAGGATCAGAGCTGTCTCAGACAGCCCCACCTCAACAAACCAGAAGAAGATACTGAACCTCAGTGGGGTGAAGGCATGCCACAGTACTCCAGTGGAATTGGGAGGATACTAGTTCAGATAGCTGAGCATACCTATGCTCTAGCTCAGCAGAGGAGCCTCTGGTTTCCAGACCACCCCTCCCCCACACTTAATGAGCTAGCTTGAGGGTAACTAAAGGGAGAAACCCAAAAAGACCTAACTGGCCTCTGCTTTCAAACATCAGCCAACTCAGCACCAGGTAAGCTGCAGCATTTAATTTCTAACTGAAAGAACAAAGCCTCAAGTTATAGGCACAAGAACTGTGGGACAGAGCTCCCTCTGCCACAGATGCAGAGATCTATCTTAAAAACCAGGAAAAGGGTTATTATCATGAGTTAGAAGCAAAGCAGAAAACAAAAGACTATAGAATCTTTCTATGGGGACAAAGACCAAAGCATCAATACCAAAAAGGTCAGCATTGAAACTGTACTTCCATGTGAAACTTCAGAAGGGAATATGAACTGGTTGGAAGCACAAAGAGCCTTCTTGGAAGAGCTCTGGAAGGATTTTAAAACTCAAATTAAAGAAATAGAAGAAATACTGGCCAACGATTTTAAAAATACAAAAAAGAATTCACTGAAGGGAACAGCTCCTTAAAAAGGAAAATTGGACAAATGGAAAAGGAGATGCAAAAGTTAAGTGAAGAAAACAATTTGATAAAAAATAGAATCAGGCGAGTAGAAGCTAATGAAACTATGAGACATCAAGAATCAGTCAAACAGAATCTAAAGAATGAAAAGATAGAAGAAAATCTAACTGGAAAAACAACTGACCTGCAAAATAGATCCAGGAGAGAATATCTAAGGATTATTGGTCTACCAGAAAGCCATGATGAAAAGAAGAGCTGGACAATATCATCCAAGAAATCATCAAGGAAAATTGCCCAGAAATCCTAGACCCAGAGGCCAAATAGTCATCAAAAGAATCCACCATTCACCTCCTGAAAGGGACCCCAAACTAAAAGCACCAACGAATGTCATTGCAAAATTCCAAAACTATCAAGTGAAGGAGAAAATACTACAGGCATCCAGAAAGAAACAATTCAAATATCGATGAGCTACAGTCAGGATCACATAGGATATTGCAGCTTCTACATTAAAAGACTGCAGGAATTGGAATACATCATTCCATAAAGCAAAGGAGGTAGGACTACAACAAAAGATTAAGTACTCAGCAAAGTTGAGCATAGTATTTCAGGCAAGGAGATGGAATGAAATAAGGGGCTTCCAGACCTTCCTGATGAAAAGGCCAGAACTCAGTAGCAAATTTGATCTTTGAACACAAGTCTCAAGAGAGGCATAAAAAGGTAAACAGAAAAAAAAACAAAAACTTGTTACACAATATGGACAAACTGTTTACATACCTATAAGGGAAGATGATACTTGTTAATCATGAGAATGGTATATTTATTATGAAATATAAAAAGGATATACATAGACAGAGGGAGTGGCTATAAGATAAATGATGTAATGATGACAAATATGATTTAAGGGTGTGAAGGGATTGTAATGGGAGATGTGAACAGGAGGAGGCAGAAAAAAATAAATTTCACCACAGAAAGAGGCACAAAAATATATTACAGTAGAGGGAAAGAGGGGAGGGAGATTGGTATTGTTTGAGAGGTACTTTCATCTGAGTGGATTCAAGGAGGGTACAACAAACTCAGGTAAATATAGAAATGCAGCTAGCTCTATAGGCAATAGGAGGAGAAGGGAGAAAGAAAAGAGAGCGTAGGCTAAAAGGGAGGGAAGAAGTAGTAAAGGAAAAGGGGATAAAAGGGAGGGGGGCTGAAAGAAGGGAGGGAAGACTGAGGGAGGCAGTGGTCAAAAATTAAAAGTCTTTTGGGGAGGGGAATAGAGAGGGGAGAGCTAAAAACATAAACAAGGGGAAAGGGAATGGAGGGAATTACTATTACAAATAGTAATCATAGCTGTGAATGTGAATAAAATGGATATGGATAGCAGAATGGATTAAAAACAATAATCCAACAATATGTTGTTTATGAAAAACACATTTGAAACTGACAGATATACATAGGGTAAAGCTAAAAGGTTAGCGCAGAATTTATTGTGCTTTGGTTGATGTAGAAAAAGCAGGGGTAGCAATCCTAATCTCAGACAAAGCAAAAGCAGAAATAGATCTACTCTAAAGAGATAAGTAAGGAAATTATATCCTGCTAAAAGGCACCATAGACAATGAAGCAATTTCATTATTAAACATATATGCTCCAAGTGGTATAGCATCAAAATTCTTAGAGGAGAAGTTAAGGGAGTTACAGGAAGAAATAGACAACAAAACTACATTAGTGGGGGACCTCAACCTCCCCTTCTCTGAACTTGATAAAACTAACCTCAAAATAAACAAGAAAGGAGTTAAATAGGTGAACATAACTCTGGATAAGGTGGATATGAGAGATTTCTGGAGAAAACTGAATAAAGACAGAAAGGAATACACCTTTTTCTCAGCAGTACACAACACATATACAAAAATTGACCATGTACTAGCCCATGAAAACCTCACAATCCAGTGCAGAAAGGGAGAGATAGTCAATGCATCCTTCTCAGATCATAATGCGATAAATCTTATGTATCATAAAAGGCCATGGAAACATAAACTAAAAACTGATTGGAAACTAAACAATCTAATCCTAAAGAATGTGAACAACAAATTTTGGAAACAATCAACAACTTCATTCAAGAGAATGACAATAATGAGGTAACCTACCAAATTTTATGGGATACTACAAAAGCAGTTCTTAGGGGAAGTTTTATACCTTTAAGAGCCTACATGAAAAAAATAGAGAAAGAAGAGATTAATAAATTGGGCATGCAGCTGAAAAAGCTCAAAAAAGAACAAATTGAAAATCCACAAGTAAATACCAAATTAGAAATAGTGATAACAAAGGAGATTAATAAACTTGAAATTAAGAAAACTATTAAGCCAATAAATAAAACTAGAAGTTGTTTTTATGAAAAAGCCAATAAAATTGATAAACTTTTGGTCAATTTGATTAAAAAAAGAAGAAAACCAAATTACCGTTATCAAAAATGAAAAGGGTGAATTCACCTCCAGTGAGGAGGAAATTAAAACAACAATACAAAATTACTTTGCCCAACTGTATGCCCAAAAATTCGACAATATAAATGAGATGAATGATTATTTTAAAAAATACAGATTGCCCAGACTAACAGAAGAGGAAGTTGAATACTTAAATAACCCCATCTCAGAAAACGAAATTGAACAAGCCATCAATGAACTCCCTAGAAGAAAATCTCCAGGGCCAGATGAATTCACAAATGAATTATATCAAACATTGAAAAAACAGTTAATTCCAATACTATATAGACAATTTGGGAAAATTGGGGAAAAAGGATTCCTCCTAAATTCTTTTTATGATACAGATATGGTTTTGATACCTAAACCAGGAAGAGTGAAAACAGGGAAAGAAAATTATATACCAATTTCTCTAATGAATTTAGATGCAAAATTTTAAATAAGATTTTAGTAAAATGAATACAGAAAATAATCATGAGAATAATACATTATGGTCATGTAGGATTTATACCAGGAGTGCAGGGCTATTTCAATATTAGGAAAACTATTAACATTATTGATCATATCAACAACAAAACTAACAGAAACCACACGATTATCTCAATAGATGCAGAAAAAGATTTTGACAAAATACAAAACCCATTCCTATTGAAAACACTGGAGAACACAGGAATAAATGAAACTTTCCATAAAATAGTAAGCACAATCTACTTAAATCCTTCAGCAAACATTATATGCAATGGGGCTAAGCTAGATGCGTTTCCAATAATATCAGGGGTGAAACAAGTATGCCCATTATCACCACTAGTACTCAATATGGTACTGGAAATGTTAGCTGTAACAATAAGAGAAGAAAAAGAAATGATAGAAATAGAATAGACAAAGAAGAAACTCAATCATCACTCTTTGCAGATGATATGATGATATACTTAGAGAATCCCAGAGAATCAAGTAATCGAGTAAAAAACTACTTGAAATAATAAACAACTTTAGCAAAGTTGCAGGCTACAAAATAAACTCACACAAATCTTCTGAATTTCTGTACGTTACTAACAAAGCCCAACAGCAAGAGACAGAAAGAGAAATTTTATTTAAAGCTACAGTAGACAGTATAAAATATTTGGGAGTCTACCTGCCCAAACAAACCCAGCGACTATATGAATGTAATTCAAAACACTTTTTGCACACATAAAGTCAGATCTAAGTAAGTGGAAAAACATCAGTTGCTTATGGGTGGGCTGAGCCAATATAATAAAAGTGACAATTCTACCTTAATTCATTTGCTTATTCAGTGCCATATCAATCAAACTATCAAATAATTATTTTGTAGAACTAGAAAAAAATAATATCAAAATTCATCTGGAAGAACAAAAGGTCCAAAATGTCAAGGGAACTAATGAAAAGAAATGCTAGGGAAGGTGGCCTAGCTCTACCAGATCTCAAATTGTATTTTAAAGAAGTAACTATCAAAACCACTTGGTACTGGCTAAGAAACAGAAGGGTAGACCAGTGGAATAGGTTAGGTACCCAGGACACAGTAGTCAATGAATATAGCAATCTGTTGTGTGATAACCCAAGGACTCCAGCTTCTGTGATAAGAACTCACTTTTGACAAAAATTGCTGGGAAAAGTGGATAACAGTATGGCAGAAACTAGACATAGACCAATGCCTGATACTGTACACAAGAATAAAGTCCAAATGGGTAGATGATCTAGGTATAAAGATTGATACTATAAGCAAATTAGTGGAGGAAGAAATATTGTATTTATCAGATTTATGGAGAAGGGAAGAATTTTTGACTAAACAAGAGATAGAAAACATTATGAAATGCAAAATGAATAATTTTGATTACACTAGATTGAAAAGGTTTTGCACAAAAAAATCCAATGCAATGAAGATTAGGAGGGAAGCAGAAAACTGGGAAAGAATTTTTCAACAGTCATAAAGGCCTCATTTCTAAAATATACAGAGAATAGAGTCAAATGTATGAGAGTACATGTCATTCCCCAATCGATAAATGGTCAAAGGATATGAACAGTCAGTTTTCAGAGGAAGAAATCAAAGCTATTTATAGTCATATGAAAAAATACTCTAAATCACTACTGATTAGAGAGATGTAAATCAAAACAACTCTGAGATACCACATCACACCTATCAAATTGACTAACATAACAAAACAGGAAAATGATAAATATTGGAGAATATGCAGGAGAGTTGGAACACTAATTCATTGTTGGTAGAGCTGTGAACTCTCCATTCTGGAGAGCAATTTGGAACCATGCCCAAAGTGCTACAAAAATGTGCATACCCTTTTACCCAGCAATACTGCTTCTAAGACTGCATCTCCAAGAGATCATAAAAATGGGAAAGGGTCCCACATGTATAAAATTATTTATAACACCACTCTTTGTGGTGGCAAAACACTGTAAATCAAGTGGATGTCCATCAATTGAGGAATGGCTGAATAAATTGTGATATATGAATATATTGGAATATTATCGTGCTATAAGAAATGATTAACAGGAAGATTTCAGAAAGGCCTGGAAAGACTTATATGAACTGATGCTGAGTGAAAGGAGCAGAACCAGGAGAACTTTAAACACAGCATCAGCCACAGTGTGGGAAGATTTTTTCCAGTAGACTTGGAACTTCATTGCAATGCAAGGACTTAAATAATTCCCAATGATCCTGATCACAGAATGCAACAGATCATTTTCTTTTGTATTATGTTTTGGTTTGTTTTATGATTTTTCCCATTCATTTTAATTCTTCCATGCAACATAACTAAGGTGAACATTTGTTTAATAGGAATGTATTTGTAGAACGTATATGAAATTGTATACCATCTCAGGGAGGGAGGGAGAAGGGAGGGGAGAGGGAAGAGGAAAAAAAATCTAAGTTATATGAAAGTGTAGAACACTGAAAACAAATAGAATAATTTTAAAAAAAGAAAAAGAAAAAAGTCAAGATTAGTGGGGATTCACTGTTAACACTTAAGGAAATACCACTTTCCCCTATTTTCTGCATAATATAGAGTTAAATTTTAAAAATAGAACTTTTTCTAGGTTGAAACATTAATTTAAAGCAATAATGTGTTGCTTCCAGTGAAATGAAGACCATGTTAACTTTATTTTGTCAAAGGCATTCTAGGGCTCAAATATCCGATAAAAATCACACAAAATAGTTGCTTTATACCCTAGAAACAGAATTCTGCAGTCAAGATATCACTGGCCTGGAAATCAGAAAACTGGTGATGGAGGCTTGGCTTCCCTTTCCCACTTTACAAGTGATTTTGGCCAAGATAACCTTGGCCAAGTCATTTAACAAACTCTCAATGTGCCTCAGTTTCCTTATTTGTGAAATATTGAGTATAATACAGCATTACTTCCCTTATAGCACCTTCTTGTGAATCACTTGGAATTGTTCTGTTTGACTGTATTCTTTGTATAAGGGAAGGAAGGGTCAGGATACTACCAGTATGATTAGTAAGTGGAAAATGACAATAATATCGGGGAAAAAAGACATCAATAGAACATTTTTGAGAGAATAAAATTAAATGATGGATAGTAAATCTGTGCTACTTTTTTTTTTTTAGATTGGAAGAAAACAAGTAAGAATGTTGACAGTATACATGTATAGACAAAATTTCTGAATGGAGGGTTTTCCTTCTGAACATGCAGTACAGTAGACACATAATAAAATAGTGACTGGACCTGTGATTTTATTGGTGTAGGAAGCTACCAATGTAAGTTGGCACCTTCTCTCTAACTGGAGTGCTAGAGAATTACCAAGAGCACTGTTAATATCTTGCCAAGGCTGACATAGCTAGTATGTATCAGAAGGAGCATTTAAATAATGAAATTTCTTTTCTCCAAGTCAACTATCTTTTACATACATCCATACATTTTACTCCCTCTAAATAATTCTAGGATTATGAGACTTAGGTACCTTCTATGCATGTACATTGCATGTACATTGAGAAAGCAGAAATGTTTTCCTGCTATGATATTTGCAACCGCTTGGCTTCCTGTTTAGCGCTGTTTCCAAATATATCTTTACTTGTAATTTATAGCAACAGACTTTCTAGAATCCCACTGAAACTGAACAATACATTCCAAAGTTCCTTCCTGCTTACCCCATACAAATCCATGTTCCTTTTTCCCCTATCCATTGACTCCCATGCGAACCAGTCTACTCTTCAACCATTTATTCAGAGACTCAACTGGGACATTGTGATTTGCCCATGGTCACAAAGCTAATGAGGCATTACAGAATGAGAGATTTAAAGTTGGAAGACACTTTGTATGCTATTTTGTCTTCCATTTTCAATTTACAGGTGAAGACATTTAGCCCTAAAAAGTAGAGTGGATAGCATCCTTACTGGACTCAATGTTAGGAAGATGAGTCAAATACTATTAGGTTTCTACTAGCTGTATGACCCTAGGAAGAACAACTCTCTCGGTCTCAGTTTCATCATCCATAAAATGAGAATGATCATAATACCTATTTCACAGAGCTGTTGTGAGAAGCCAATGAGATCATATATGCAATGTGCTTTGCATACCTTAAAACATGATATAAATGATAGATATTATTATTACTATTACTAATACTACTACTCAGACAATATTACTGCTCAGAGTACCCAGGTCTTCTGGCTCCAAATTAGACATTCTTTCTCCTACACTAAAGCCCTCTTGACTCCAAAGGCTAGCCCTCTATTTCCTCCATCACTATTGCCTTAGATCTGAAAAATGCAAAATTACTGGTCTGAATGAGAAAAGATACTTTGGTCAACATTTCAATTGCAAACTTGACTTCCTAAAATCATTGAGTATAGAATATGGGAGAGGAAATGGGAACTTTGGAAATCCCCAAATTTAACCCTTTTATTTTAGTGATTAAAAAATGACACCCAATGGAAGGGAGTAACCAGTTCAAGGACACGCAACTAGTTAGTTTCAGAGACAGAACCAGACAGAACCCTGGTCTTCTGTTTCTTAATCCAGAATTTTATGAGTGAATCCAGAATCTTAAAACGTAAGGAGGAGGAAGAACCTTACAGTTGTAGGATAGAGAATTTCAGAGGTGGAAAGGAACCTAAGATTATAGAATATAGAATGTTGAAGCTTCCTGAAAATGTAGAATTTATTGCTTTTCTTTATCTAAAACCTAACTCACTTTTCTTTACCTCACTCTAACCCCTGCCCTGACTAAAAGAAAAACAATTACAGAGGAACACATTGAAGTCCATACAAGGAAAGTGACTTTCCCAAAATCACATGACTGAAATTGCTCCCCAGAAAGGAAGCTACTTTCTGCAGGAATCTCCTCTCCCCCCTGTCTTGGGTATATATTGATTGTTCCAGTATGTTCTGAAGCTTATTAATCTGTCCTCCAATTCCCCCATCTCTCTAACATGAAATACTGCCTGCTGTGTAGTAAAAATATTTTGGCTATTTCCCTTTAAAACTTCCTAAAAATATACAGTGTCATCTCACATGAGCATATGGCAGAGTTGGATGATTCCCCTACAGGTGATGATAGCAAAAATCCAGGAAGAGTTCATCCCCCTTCCCCATTTCCCCTCCGGACCTACATCTGTACCTTCCCCAATCAACTCAGCAGAACAGAGGCTAGGGAAGTGTGAGTGACATCTGTCATCCTCTCAGAATGTTAAGTGTTAAAACTTCCATCCTCATTGCAAGCTCTGCAAAACCACCTTTCTTTAATTAATGTCTAGAAACTAGGGGAGGGAGGTGATTGAGCCTCCTGGACAAGTTGACTTGCTATGATGTTAGGAGTTTAAGGTTCATTTATAGGAAGGTAAGTCTGGAAGTTTGAACTGAGTCTTTTTTTTTTTACTGAAGTTAAAACATTTTTCTCGTTTTAAAAGATATTTCAATTGTAGTAGAGGCAACAGCAGATTTTTAGTCTTGTATTGGCAGTACTAGCAGGAGGAGAAGGAGGAGGAGGAGCAAGAAGAGAAAGAGAAGTACTTATAGTACCAGTAGCAGTATCCATAATCAGGAACCCTATTATTTATTTGTTTATTTATACAAATATAATCCATGACTCAGTATACTGAAGTCCTATTTCTGGGTACAGTCTTGGTGTTCACCCCTCTCCTACCAAATATCAGCCTATTTTTGTGTTGTTACCAGTTCCCAACAGTTTACTTTGGAAAATTTCAGAATATATAAATCATTCAACCTCTTGTACTCTCTTCTCTCTGACACACACACATACATGCATACATATGTACATATAGGCCTACACACAAAAAATAAATTTGAAATGGTATAAAATGATTTTGAGGGGAAGGTACTGACTCAGATCTGGAAGAATCAGAAAAAGCCTCTTGGAGAATGTGATCCTTGAGCTGGACCTGGAAAGCAACTAGGGTTGCTGAGAGAAATAGATAAAATAAAATAAAAATAAATGAAAAGAGAAATGGATTTCTGGCCTAGTGGTCAGGGTATTTGTATGTGGAAAGGGGTACAATGAGACTAAAAATGCATATTAAGGTCAGGGTATCATTGTATGTGGAAAGGGGTACAATGAGACTAAAAACGCATATTAAGGTCAGGTTGTGAAATGCCAACCAGAGGAATTTACTTTTGATCCTTGAGGTAGTAAGTAGCTCCTGGAATTTGTTGAATAAGGGAATATTATGATCAGATTTATATTTTAGGGAAATTAATTTGTTGGCAATTTAAGAATGTATTGGAGAGGGGAGAGGCTTGAGGCAGGGAGAACAATGAGAAAGTTCCTGCAATAGTCCCCATGAGAGATGCTGAAGACGTGAACTAGGGTGATAGGTATGGGACTGAAGAGAAATGGATGAGTGTAAGAAATATAGTGGCAGAAATGGCAAAATTTGGTGGCTGTGGATTTGTGAGGTGAATGAGGAAGAGGAGTTAAGGATGATCCTGAAGTTGAAAACCTAAGTGACTGGAGAGTATTACCTTTGGCAAATATGGGACAAATATGGGTTTCCATTTGTGGGAAAAGTTATGTAGATGATCTATAAAGGAGTGGAATCAAGATGATAGAGAAAAGGCAGGAATTCACCTGAGCTTTACCAAATTCCCCAAGAAATAACTTCAAATAATGTGTCAAAACAAATTCTGTAGTGGCAGAACCCACAAAAGAACAGGGTAAAACAACTTTGCACCCCAAAATAACTTACAAGGTTATCAGGAAAGGTCTGTTGAATCAGGGTAATAATACAGCCTAGTCCAGTACAGGCTGGGAATGACTGAATCCACAGAGATAGTGACTGCTTCAGGAACTTTCAGCCCACAGATGGTAAGGGATTTAGACAACTGGTCAAAAGGGAATTGCAGAATAGAACTCTTGGGGAGCCAAGATGGTGGAGTCAAAAGATACACAGACACTTAGCTCCTATCCCACAGCCCATAGAATACCTGTAAAAAAGATCTCTCAACAAATTGTAGAGAAACAGAAGCAACAGAACAACAGACAAGAGAAGATTTCTGTTCCAGAGAGACCTGAAAAACCAACGGGAAAGGTCTGCTGTGCACCAGACTTAGAGCAGAGCCCAGCCCTGCCTTGAACAAGTGGCACTGAGAGGAGCAGGCTTCAGGGACAGAATCTCCAGCAGCAGCACAGGTCCCTCAACCCACAAGCACCAAAGGCCAGTGAGAGGGTATTTTCAGCCGACTGAGAAGGGAGTGAGGTGCCCCCATAACTCAGGCCCCCTTGGGAGGCAGTAGCAGACAGAGGCTCCCAAAGCAGGCAATGGTGTGTGCCCATTATTGGAGGTCTCCAGGTAAACCCCCTGAGGGAATTAAGCCCTGTGTGGTGGCCCTGCCCCCACCTGAGCAGCTGAACTTAATCTCACACTAAATAGCAGCCCCAGCCCCACCAAAAAGCCCCAGAGGCTTGGGAGCAGCATTCGAATCTCAGCCCCCAAGTGCTGGCTGGGCAGAACTGGGGGGAAGGTGGTTGTGGAGAGGAAACTCAGAAGTCAAGTACCTGGCTGGGAAAATGCCCAGAAAAGGGAAAAAAAAATAAGACCGTAGAAGGTTACTTTCTTGGGGAACAGATGTCTCCCCCCATCCTTTCAAATAAGGCATACTGTCAGAGGAAGTCAAGGGTGCTGCCTCCAAAGGGGGCAAACTTGGCTCACACAATAGAAGACCTTAAAAAACAAGTTAGCAGCTTACTAAAGGAGACCCAAAAAATCGCTGAGGAAAATAGTGGCTTTAAAAAGAAGCTAACTCAATTGAAAAAAGAGGTCCAAAAAGCCAATGAGGAGAAGGAACTTTTAAAAAGCAGAATCAGCCAAATAGAGGAGAAGGTTCAAAAGCTCACTGAACAAAATAATTCATTGAAAGACAGAATTGAGTCCAGGGAAATGAATGACTATGAATTAAACCAAGAAGTTAGTAAACAAAACCAAAAATTTGAAAAAAAACAGAAGATAAGGTGAAACAACTCATTGGAAAAATAACTGACCTGGAAAATAGATCCAGGAGAAATAATTTAAAAATTATTGGACTACCTGAAAGCCATGATCAAAAAAAGAGCCTAGACATTATCTTCCAATAAGTTATCAAGGAAAACTGCCCTGATGTTGTAGAATCAGAGGACAAAATAGATACTGAAAGACTCCACTGATCACCTCCTAAAAGAGACCTGAACAGAGAAACTCCTAGGAATATTGTGGCCAAATTTCAGAGTTCCCAGATCAAGGAGAAAATACTGCAAACAGCTAGAAATAAACAATTTGAGTACTGTGGAAATACAATCAGGATAACACAGGATCTGGCAGCTTCAACATTAACGGATCAAAGGGCTTGGAGTGGGATATTTCAGAAGTCAAAGGAACTGGGATTGAAGCCAAGAATCACCTACCCAGCAAATCTGGATATAATACTTCAAGGAAAAAAATGCTCATTCAGTGATATAGACAAGTTTCAAGATTTCATGTTGAGGAAAAGACCAGATCTGTATTTAAAAATTTGACTTCCCAAGACAAGAATCAAGAGAAGCATAAAAAGGGAAACAGAAAAGAAAAATCATAAAAGACTCTTCAAAGCTTAAGTGTTTACATTACTACATGGAAAGAAAATATTTTTAACTTTTGTGTTCGGGGCGCGCTCGACCCCCGAACCTTCGGGCGAGATCCCGACCCCTTCTCTCCAACCCTCGTGGCTTCGGACGTCTCCGGACCTTCCCCTGGGGGAGGGGAAGGCTCTTAACCAGGCAGGACGCGGAGTGCAGTTGAGAAGCAGTTTATTCTTATCAGTTACACCAGAAGATCCCCCCCAAACCCTTCCTGCGTGTGCCTTTTATCCCTAGTGTCTTGCCCTCCTCTTCCGAGTAGGCTCCTCCCCAGTTCCTCCCTGAGGGTGGGGCTTTCATCTCATTGGAGCGAGCCCCTCCAGACCAAACCAAAAAAGGGCACGATTCCCAATCCCGGGTTGTGTCCCCTTCTGGTTGGTTGGTGGTTATTTAGCTTCAGACCAGGAAGTCTTTCTAGTGCTGAGCTGGCAGAGCCACGTCAGCAGGTCAGGTCTTCCTAGTACTCTCATCCCCCCAGGAGGGTTGTTGGTCCATTGTGCCCCTGACAACTCCCCCTTTTTGTTTTACAAGGGCAGGTGAAGGGCCTGTCTTAGGCTATGTGGCCTGACTCCATGCCTGGTACCGAAAGTGGGCAGGGCCCCTGTCTTAGGCTATGTGGGTGGTCCCCACCTCCAGCATTTCTGGTAGGTGGACCCACAATAATCCCGTCATTGGGTACCTCTGCAGCCAATGGCATGATTATCCAGGTCATGGGGCCACAATATTCCCGTCATCGGCACAGTCACAGCGAAAGCCCATTATTGATTATAGCGGGGTACAGGGACGCTTTTGAACATGGCCGGTGTTAGGCCGTCATCCTGAAATTGCAAAAAATTCATGGTATTTGCGCGACTTGTGCCTCAACTCCCCCTTTTTGTTTATGCAGAAGTATATCAGCCTTTAGTTGTTCCAGGGTACCCATCCACAATTTCATAATACATGACAATAGGCAAGGTAGGCAGAGACAAATCACACATAACAGGGCAATTCCCAATCCAGTAACAAAGAGGTATGAAGCCATTGTGTAACAGTAAGATTTCTCAACAAATCTGGGAAAAGTCCATGCTGATTTTGCATATCCCTCTTATAATGGTCTGCGGCATTTTGTATGCCTTTAATTATCTCATCTAACTTTAATATATAAGTATCTAAATTTTGGAAATCATTAAGTCTGGCAATAGTATCTTCAAGCTCTGTGCTAGCGTTAAGCATGAGGGCAGTCATGCATGCAGGTCGTAACAGCTGCGTATCGCACGATAGCCCTTGAAGCATTGATTCTACCTGTACCATCGTGGCCAATGCTTTTACCGCAGAGGTCAGCGCGGCTAGCTCAAGTGCCACCTGTCTATTTATCTGTTGTTGCTCCACCCATGCCTCTTACGAATAGACCATAAAGTCGGACAGATCATGTGCCATAACTTTACCCTCATTCTGCAGTGCCGCAAGTTCTATTTGTTGTAAAACACTCACGGCTAGTCCAATGATATCCATTGTAGAAATGTCCAGTCCCCGTCTCACTCGTGCCACTCGGGCAGTGATCATTTCAAAATAGTCCGAGTCCACGAAGGGTCTATAAGATCCTACCGGCAAAAAGGTTACCAGGGGTATTTTCAGCAATATTACAAAGGTGCCATTCCCTGTTAAGTTCTTACTCTGAAGGGTGTTTGATAAGGACCCATTATGGCAAATAATGTTAAAATCATGGGTGCCAGTGATGCTCCCATCCCTACAAATCAGAAACATTTCGGTGTCTGTAGTTGTCTGTGTCACTACCTCAAAAGAGTTGCAATGTCCTGAGCTAGAAGATTCATCGCAGTGGTACCCACGTTCTGTAAGAAGGTCAAACCACTGTTTGTTCAGTGTGGCATTGTCTGTGAGGGGCGCACTATTGTCCGTCATGTGTATGGCCTTTCCGAACGCCGCTGCGGCCTTCCATAGGTGTGCCTGCAATACCACCGTGGTATTGATCTGGTTGCCGGATACCGCATGAGGGACAGGTGCAGTGAAGTAGGGTCCTGGGATGCCATCCATGAAATACAGCTGGGTGTTGTTTATCATCTCTCCTATCACCGGATAACCTGTAGAGCAAACTTGGACAACATCAAACATATTCGGGGTAGGTATACATGCGGGTAAGGGTGATTTTGGGAATCCTGATAGGTAAAACATATAAAGGGTGTTTCCAATCTACAAGTGTTTGTTGTAACTGCACCAACATCGGTAAGATAGCCGAGGAGGACTGTGAAAGATCTGCAGTGGCAATGTGAGTAAGGAGGTGGTAACAAAAAGGCTATCTGTAATTAGATTAAAGGGTTCAGAGGGGCATAATTGTAAAGCTTGTAAAACAGCATATAGTTCGTTTTTCTGGGCAGAGGTATATGGTGTTTGTAAGATCTGCAAAATTTTCTTGGCTGGGATATAAAATGAGGCCTTATTTTTCTTTGTCGCATCTGTAAATATGTTAAGGCCATCAACCGGCGTCGATTGCACTGGGTTTTTTGGAATCGACAAGGGCAATGAAGCCCACCCCCTGAGCGATGGAGGCAGATGACCTTGAACAGTCTGGTGGGTAGTTAAGACCACCGCCCAAGTTTCTGATTCATGTGCTAATTGTGTGAATATCTCTACAGAATCCTCTATTAATATGATAGGAACCTTACCGGTAATGCCTTGAGCCAATACTGAGGCTTTCATTAGCAGCAGTCCCCGTGTCTCTAGCTTAGAGGGGACACTTTTGTTGGGTTTGGAAGGATAGACCCACGCCAAAGGGCCAGCCTGTTGAAATATTGAGGCAGCTATACCTAATGACGGGTTTGACACAACAGTTATATAGACCGGCTGTAGTGGATCTATGCGTTGGACAGTGGATTCGTTAGCTATGCGCTCTATAGCATCCATAGCCTGCATAGCCTCTTTGGTCCAGTCTCTAGGGGAATTAAGTGCAGAGGGCCCTTTCAAAATTTGGTAAAGCGGTTGCATTAACTCATTGGATATAGGTGCAGTGTTCCTTAACCATTGTATGGACCCTATTAATTTCTGGAAGTCGTTTAATGTCTTAACCGCTGTTCTATCTATAGAGGGATTTTTTCTAACCTCCGTTTGTGTGACCTGGTGACCTAAATACTGATAAGGCGGTTGTGTCTGTACTTTCTCAGGTGCTACGTATAGTCCATGCTCAGCCAGGGCACTCATGACTCGCTTTAACAAGAGACTTGTAGTGGCTGACGAAGGCGTGGCTATTAAAATATCATCCATATAATGGATAAGCATGGCTGCTGAGTTGGTCTGTCTGATGGGATTTAGAATAGCATCAACATATAATTGACACATGGTAGGACTATTAGCCATCCCCTGGGGTAAGACCTTAAATTGGAACCTTTGACTGGGACGCTGATAATTAGTGTTCGGGATGCTAAATGCAAAATGCTTTCTATCCTTTTCCTGTAGGGGAATGCCGTAGAAACAATCTTTAATATCTATGACGGCTATGGGCCATTCCTTAGGAACCGCAGTTGGTGAGGGCAGTCCGGGTTGAGCTGCTCCCATGGGTTCCAATGCACTGTTAACTGCTCTGAGATCTACGAGCATTCTCCACTGCCCAGATTTCTTTTTTATTACAAACACTGGGGAATTCCAAGGGCTTGTGGAGGGCTCAATGAGTCCTGCTTTAAGAAGATCATCCACTATACCTTTAAGGGCCTGTAATTTCTCTGTGGTGAGGGGCCACTGTTCCACCCAGATAGATTGTTGGGACTTCCACGTCAGTGGTAAGGGTGAAGGCTCATCAGTAACCCCTAGTGGTTTAACTGAATATCAGTAGTCACAACCACTCCCATCTGGCCCAGAACATCCCTCCCCCAAAGGCTGGATTTTTTGGAATTTTTATTCTCATCGTGCCACATTACTTTACTGGCTGCTTTCAGGGCACTTGTTATTGCTGATTCATTCTTTGCAGACTCCTTATTAGGAAATGTTAAGAATTTCATAGCAGCCAATAAGCCATCATTATCGAATTTTAAATAATTTAGAGTATAAACAGCCAAAGGCCAATTGTAATTTATCATCAATTTGGAGTATAAACAGCCAATTGCGAATTTATCATCAACTCCTGGTCCAACTACTCCCCTTTTTGTTTTTGCAAGAGGGCCAGATGTAGAGGACGCCCCTGCGTCCCTACATGGCTCAGTGATGTGGTTGAAAGAAAAGAGTCGGGGGAGGTAGGAATAGACCAGTTCCTTTTATTGATCTGAGGGTTTGGGTTTATATAGACAAGGTACTGAAAGTCTACCTGACATTCTGCTATTGTGTCCCAGTGATTAAATCAATCAGGATGATTAAATCAGTCTTCTGATAAATCAGACCACAAGCCTAGGAGCATCTATTCTACATATCCCTTGTTTTCTGTAACTCTCTTGTTTGTCTCCCAGAGACAACATCTGGGGGCCATGGAGAGCCATTCCGGATGATAATGAGCACAGTCTCAAAGATCAGTTTCCCCAAAGGTCTATCCTGATCTCATCAACTGCACTCCACCCTGGCCCTCAACAATAATGAGCACAGTCTCAAAGATCAGTTTCCCCAAAGGTCTATCCTGATCTCGTCAACTGCACTCCACCCTGGCCCTCAACAATTCCCCCTTTCTTTTGTGCGAGTAGGTGTCCAGGGAGTGATTTGCTAGTTCCACTATAGCTTGACCAGTGGGATTATGGGGGATTCCAGTGACATGTAAAATGGAAAATTCCACCATGAACTGTTCATCCCAACCCCTACCCTCGGGAAGGGCAAATTAAATTCCCTACTATTCTTAAGCATTCTCTTCCCTTGATCTAATCTGGGATGATAAAAGTTACAATTGACTGTAGTCCTAGCTGGTTGATGAGTTGGGACTGCAGGGCAAAAAATCTTAATGATTCTAACATTTACTCAAGTAAATTTTACTTCCGTATCCACTCCTTAAGAACATCTTTGAAAGAGAGGGCTTTTGAATCTATCAGCTGAAGTGAGGGAGACTTCTGGACAAATATCCAGTGGCGCCAAGTCCCCTCCGTTCTACTGGAGAGTTTCAAAAGCTTTATCTCTTCTGAGGTGTCTCTTTAAGATTTATGCATATTTCCAATTTGCCTAGTGCCAAATAATATAACAAATCCTGATCTGTTTTAAACATCCAATTAGGAGTGACACATTTCACTTAAGATGTGAACAGAATAACTACCTTTTGGTTACTTCTTATTATACAAAATACTTTTCTTTTAGGTGAGATTTAGGTGAAAATGTTGATCAGCCTGCCCCAGATCTCGTCTCGTCTCGTCTCTCTCCACCCTCACAATCTGGCCAGGATTGGAGGGAAGAGGGTAAAGCGAGAGAGAGTTTAACCAAAAACTTTCAAATAATTTCCGAAACTTTTATGCTTTCCTTAAACTTCATATCCATGTTGTTTTCCTAATGGGCTTTGATTAAAGCCCCCTTTAAAACTGCACAGACACTATGTTCCTGCATTTCCCATCCAAGACTACACTTTGCAATCACATAAACTAAATAATATAAGATTAGTTCCTCTCTTTCTCTCTCCCATACTTCTCCCCGATGCTGCAGTCATCAGAGAGAAGGGAGGAGGGGGAGGAAAAGAGATAACTTTCCAAGGTCCAGCTACCATGGAGCTGACCGTAATAACTCACAAACACACGCACACAGAACATGTAAAGACAGAACACATATACAGACAATAAAAGAATCCAAAAAAAACTGAGAAAAATTGTCAGAAATCCTCTGTACACATTATAACTCTGGCTTAATTTCTATCACTGTGTCCGGGCTGCTGAATTCGCCACTGTGCCACAAATCCTGGGCAAATTTTTTGCTGTGCCACAAAACCAGGCCCTGGGCCAACTCTGGATGTATTTCCTGGTTGAATTTCTGACTGCACCAACTCCCTCTTTCCTCTCTGTCCTATCTGGTCATGATTGTCTCCTGAGCTCCCAGACCGCCAAGATTGTATGACTGTCTGTACATAAACAGAGCCGGGACCGTATTTTGCGGCGGTCTCTTTAAGATCTCTTAGGAATTTATAGAACAGCGGTTTATGCACCCTTTGAGGCTGTCCGCCCTGTTCTGGCTGAACAAACACGGGGAATAGGTTGGCCCCTTTCCAATCTACTTCCTCTCTATTTTCCTGCTGCTCTATTAATCGCCAACGGGTCGGATCAATTCCTGTATGCTCTATCCAAGGGCTGACTATCAGTATTTTTTCGACCCAGTCCCTACATGTTCTAATATGAATTTTTACTCCATTTTTCTTGCACAGCTTGTACAGCTGGCAGGCTAGCACTCCCTTATCCTCTGGTTTTACATGGGCGGAGCCCATTCTGCCTTCTAGGCGTCTCTGAAGCGGGCGGCGTTCGTTCTCCCGGCTCGAAAAGCGGCCGGGGTTTTTACTTTCGTTTCGCCGCTCGCTTTCGCCTAGGCTGCCTGGTCCTTCTACTCCGTCCAGCGGAGTAGGCAAGGGGTCCCCCTTCACTTACCTCACCCGGATCCACTTGCGGTGTCGCCCCACGTTGGGCGCCAGCTGTTCGGGGCGCGTTCGACCCCCGAACCTTCGGGCGAGATCCCGACCCCTTCTCTCCAACCCTCGTGGCTTCGGACGTCTCCGGACCTTCTCCTGGGGGAGGGGAAGGCTCTTAACCAGGCAGGACGCGGAGTGCAGTTGAGAAGCAGTTTATTCTTATCAGTTACACCAGAAGATCCCCCCCAGCCCTTCCTGTGTGTGCCTTTTATCCCTAGTGTCTTGCCCTCCTCTTCCGAGTAGGCTCCTCCCCAGTTCCTCCCTGAGGGCGGGGCTTTCATCTCATTGGAGCGAGCCCCTCCAGACCAAACCAAAAAAGGGCACGATTCCCAATCCCGGGTTGTGTCCCCTTCTGGTTGGTTGGTGGTTATTTAGCTTCAGACCAGGAAGTCTTTCTAGTGCTGAGCTGGCAGAGCCACGTCAGCAGGTCAGGTCTTCCTAGTACTCTCTTCCCCCCAGGAAGGGCGTTGGTCCATTGTGCCCCTGACATATATATGCACACATATTAATATATG